>CM046874.1:656651962-657851962 GCA_025667525.1 Glebionis coronaria | reverse complement strand
TGATAGGTTGCGGTTTTTGTGTTTATCGGGCATCAACTATCGTCGAAGATCGTCTTACTACTGCTATTACTCCAGGTGAGTCTATAGCCTCGCTTTTGTAATTGTTTTGAATGATTTTAAAACCCGCGAGGGGGATACATGCTATTTGAAAGTAAAATGAACACAAGTCATGATTGATTGTTTGGACCCGAATGTTGCCTTTGTTTCCTTTGTTGACCTGAATTGTATGAGTACCTAAGTTGCAAAAGTCCCTAAATTCATGAGCCGTTAACTATCTTCTGACTTGATGTTGCGAGTTGGGAATAGCTGCTTATTCTAATAATAGTACTATTGGGCTGACGACCCTATCTGAGACCAGGGTTTTACGTTGAGTAACCCGCTGGGAAGGATAATTTTACGAGAATGAGAATGTGGTATACTTGCAATTCATACCCTAGTAGGGGCACTGAAATTCATCTAGTCATGCCGGCTTTAGGCGTGGGTGACTAAGTTAAGGGGTCGGTGCCATGAGCTTAATACAATTCAATAGCTGTTGCTATATGCCAGAATGCCTGATTAATAGATTGTATACGTAGCAATTCTATTAAATGATCTTGATTGATTTTTCTCTTGTGTTCAAATGATGATTTGGAAAACCTATAGACTCGCTCAACCGTTGTGTTGATGATTTTAAGCATGTATTTCAGGTGACTGAAGTTGATGAATTGCGGAGCTTGCTTGAGAAGGATTGCGGGATTGCTTTTGTGGTGATTGGTCTAAAACGGATTTCTTTCCCTTTTGTCATAAAAATAATAATGTACGGTCAAGTACTTTGGTAAATTGTTTGTGGATTTGATAAAGTCTTTGGGGGACCTAAATATTACTTTGATATTTCTAGAATTGTTTTACTTGGGATCGAAAGTTTTAGACAATGGTTAAGTTATTCCCTTTTATATTCCAAATGTATCATTTTGAGATTGTTCAAAGTGTCTTGTATAACAATGTTTGTATTTAGCACCCAAATGTGTATTTCCACTGCGCAATGTAATTTGGGGGTGTTAAAGATTGGTAATCAGAGCTTTTTAGTTATAGCGAATTAGGTCGATTTTTGAAAAATGTCCTAAACTATAACTTTGATGTCGAAAATATTTTACAAAAGCAACGCAACTTCTCTGCAAGGCTCCGGTAAGATTATTTGTTTTGTATTGTTTTATAGTTGATGTATCCCTTAAAATTGAAATGATTTTTACAGTATTTATTAAGTAAATACTATGATGATGTATTGATGATGTATTGATGTTGTTGAAAGTACGTTGAGTACTTGTTATCGTAATTTTCTTTATGTAATGAATATGTATATAATTTTAAATAATGACCTTATATACTGTGGAGGGTCTGGGACAGTAGACCAGATGTTGAACGATTTTACAACTGATATCTTGCGACTTATATCGGGTATGAGGAAGTTTGATTAGTTGATGTATGATAGATATGTGGTTGAAATTGGTGTGATTAGAGGGTTGATGTGAAAAAAAGGTGGTTTTAAAGGTTGTATTTGGTATGTTTAGATTTGAGTTTGTTAGGACTTGGAAAATGGATGAGATTACTAGTCTTGGGTCGATTGTGATGAACATGTGTGCTTGAATTGAAAGGATTAAAGAAAAGTAGGTAAGTTTTGAAAGGATGAGTGCGTGGGAGCGTCAGGTGAGATTGATTCTGAGTAGAGCTTGGAATCTTAGGAATGTTGAAAGTCGTACTGAGGTTTGCTTTGTGATTAATCTGCCGTGTAAGAGTGTGTATTTGAATTTTGAGAGTGAGCTGCCATCATGTTATGGATTTGACTTTGAAGTGTGAAATGGGAAATAGATGAGTGTGATGAAGCTGACAACAATGTTAAGGAGAATGAGGAGCCGGTGTCTAAGGAACTAATCGCGAGATAGATTTCTTTTTATCTTATTTTCTTTTTGTGATCGAACTTATTTAAAACCTTGTGTCGTAGCATTGTGATGGAACTTATTATATTTTAAGTTTGTTCGGTAGATGATTGTAGTGACAGACATTGCCACTATCATGTTGAATCCTCAACGCAATCTAAATTACCCTCATGATCTATGATGTGCCTTTATTAACTCTTTTGAGTTTTGGTTGATGAACCATTGTAGTTTGTGTTATTCGTGCATGTAGTATCCATGAGATGTCAAGATAAAGAAATCTTTCTTTTATCTTGATATGTATACTTATCATGTTTCTTTCTTCTGTGATGATGGAAGAAGGAGTAGGGGAATCATATTTCTGTCATTAGTGGATACCCACGTGACTAAGTTTCTTGAAATATGTCGCCAAAACTAACGACTACTACTGTAAACACTTTGAGCGAACAAGTTATTGCTAGAGCATTTGGAGCTGATCGTGCTGCCAGGAATTAAAAGATGCTGGGGTTAAGTGTGTTGGAGATAATGGTGCTGCAATGGATGCTGCTGAGAATAATGATGATGCTGCTGAGAATAATGATGATGCTGCTGAGAATAATGATGATGCTGCTGAGAATAATGGCGATGCTGCTGAAAATAATGGCGATGCTGCTAACAATGATGAGGATGCTGCTGATCCAGATAATAGTATTGCTGCTGTTCTGCAAGTTCAAGAGAATGTACTTATGTTAGTTTTCAGAAGTGTGGTTCTGCGCTGTTTGGTGGTATTAGTAGTGCATTAGAATTGCATAGTTGGATTGATAAGATAGAGAGTACTTTGAGATTATTGGGCGTTCAGAATTTAATAAGGTGAAATTTGCTGCTGTATTTCAGGATGGTACACTAAGATGGTGGAATACCAAGTGACTACATTAGGATTGGTTGTGACTAATAGTAAGGCATGGCCCATGATGAAAGGACTATTGACTGCTAGGTTTTGTCCTAAGAAGGAACTAGGACAGTTGGAGTCCGAATTGAGATAATTTGTGCTAAGGAACGATGTTATTAATGCTTACTGGGAAATTTTCTGAGCTATATTTGTTATGCCATGATAATTTTGTGGATGACCGTAAAACAAAGAAGCAGTACATTAGAGGATTGTTTAGTGATATCAAGAGTGAGATTATTTCTTCAAAACCTGAATCTTTTGATGAAACTGTTTAGATGGCGCATGATTTAATGGACGTAAAAGTGTAAGATAGGAAAGATAGTATTGTTGAAAACAATAAGAGGAGGTGGGAATCTGCTCGGTCCAACCCGAATCAAGGTCAGAATTGTAAGGATTACAGTAATAACAATAACCAAAGACAGAACCGAAATCAGTACTTAAACCATGGAAGGAATGATGGGATTCGTGTTGCCACTGTGTCTAGAAGTGACAAGATAAATCTCGAGTGTGTTTGCTGTACTCTATACCATGTAGGTGATTTTCCACAATTACGACTAGAGTTAGGACAACCTAGTCATAAAGCTACGAAGTGTAGGATAAGAAGATTAGTTACTGGAATTTGTACCCTGGAATTGTGATATGTTTTTAGCCGTGGCGAGAAAGGACACAAGCAAGGGAATTGTCCAAGGAAAGGAAATTGACAAGATAGGAATGCTGCCGCTCCAGTTACGTTTGAATGATGCTGACAAACCTTGTGGTCTGAATGTTGTAAATGGTATATTCTTACTTGAGATTCTTTATGTCAGTATGTTGTTTGATTTCAGATCGGGTAGAAACCATATAACTGTAAAGATTCAGTTGTTTTATCAACGGAGAGTCAATGAAATTGATAATTAACTATGATGTGGAGTTAACCGATGGAAAGGTTGCTAGTGTTGGTTTTACACTGAGAGTGTGTTCCTTGAATTTAGGAAGGTAGGTGTTTAGTATCGACTTGATGCTCATAGAGTTGGGATCTTTGGATGTGGATTATTGGTCTGAATTGGTTAGTGGTGCGAAGTGCTGATGCTTGAGATTGGACTAATCTTCACTATAGATTGATAGCTGCTGGCTTAGATTTTGTTGCGAAACTGAGTGTTGACTGTGAAAGGTGATGAGTGAATTTTTTGTTTGAGAAGTATCTTGTTCGGAAACAAGGAAGTATGTGGAAGAGGGATATGATGTATTCTTAGCTCAGGTAATTAATAATAGGGTAATTAAGGAGAAGATTGGAGATCTGTTAATGACTCGAGAGTATTCTGAGGTTTTCCTAAAGTTTTGCAGTGTTGCTGCCGCCTTGTGAAATGGAATTCGTTTCGATTGAGTGTTGTAAGCAATAGGTGTAGTGCTTCTGCATATCGTTGTGTAGTGCTTCTGTGTTTTGTTGAGTAGTATTTGTATGCCTTATCATTTGGCACCGTCAGAGTGGAATGAATTATCCGGTCAACTGCGAGAAGTGATGGATAAAGTATGTAGTAGATTAAGTTTCGTTACAGTGATGATCGTCTGTTTTGTTTGTCAAAGAAGGATGGATTGTTTCGGATGTGTATTGATTATCGAGAGCTTAACAAATTGACAGCCAAGAATCGGTATCCATTACCGAGGATTGATGATTCGTGAGATCCTTTGCAATTTTTCTGGATCCAGTGTGTACTCAAAGATCGCTTTGAGTTCTAGTTATCATTAACTGAGAATTTGAGAAGGAAGATATTCCTATAGTTGTTCTTCGTACTTGATGTGGGTACTTTAAGTTTCAAGTGATGTTTTTGGAATGGACGAACGCGTCTACCGTATTAATGGACTGGGTGAATCTTGTGTGTAAGATGTGCTATAATGAGTTAGTCATTATATCTATTGGAGATATTCTATTTTATTCCAAGAGGAAAGGAGGAACATAAGTAGGCTATGAGGATAAATTTTTGGGATGGATGGAAAAAGAGAATCTGTATGTAAAGTTTCCTATGTGTGAATGTTAGTTGAAATATTTGCGTTTTCCAAGGCAGTTGATTGACAACAAAGGTATTCGTGAAGATCTTGCCAAGATTGAAACGATTAAGGATTGGTCGGTACCAACGACGCTGTGGAAATAATTTAATTCCTTGGTCTAAGCTGGGAATAATCAGAGGTTTATCGAAAGGTTTTCACTGATTGTTAAACCATTGATTAAGCTGACTAAGAAGAATTGGATGTGTGAGTCCTACTTATAAATCTACCAACGACGCTGTGGAAATCTGTTAATTCCTTGGTCTAAGCTGGGAATAATTAGAGGTTTATCGAAAGGTTTTCACTGATTGTTAAACCATTGATTAAGCTGACTAAGAAGAATTGGATGTGTGAGTCCCACTTATACATCTAAATTGTAAGTTTCGAGATCTGATCCTTATCAGATGAGGAAGCTGTATACTGAACACTGAAGGGTAGGCTGTGTTCTGCACCGATGTTGTCGTTGTTGAAAGGATCTGAGGTATTCATAGGTTGTAGTTGTTGTGATGTGTCTCATAAGGGTTATGTAGTTGTGGTGTTTGCTTTGAGATGGTAGAAATATTACTTGTATGGAATCAAGTGTGTAGTGATAAAGGATCATAGAAGTTGCTCTATAATTAATTTCTTGGCATGATAAAAGAAATGAGTAGAGGATTACCAGTTATATATTTCGAGTATTTGTGTATGTTGATAATTATGACTGTGAGTGATCATGACTACGAGATTCGCGACCATCCGGGATAGGAGAATGTGGTAGCTAATGCACTTATCAGGGAAAAAGGGGAAAATCCTTTAAGATTTAAGTTTTGGTAATGACAAGAAGTGTGGGCTTGATAGCAAGAACATTGAAAATTTTAAGTTATTGGTCTGATAGGGAAGGATGTCAAGGTAAGTGATTTTGACATTTTGTCAACTTATAGAAAGGATTTTGTTGCAAAGTCAAGTTAGACGTGGTATTTTGAGCACTCCTAACATACCTAAGTTGAGAGAGTGAGACTTAGTGATGAAGGAATCTCACAAGTCAAGTAATCGATACGTTTTAGTTTAGGTAAAGGTGAAAGTTGAGTTGAGTACTGTGTGTTATACAGGGAATGATGGACAGAGTAAAAGGACGATTTGAGCATTGGACGATATACTTGTGCGTGTGTGATTGACTTAGGAATTCTTAGAATTTTTATGCGACAATGGTTTTCATGCTAGTTATAAGGCTGTACTATTGATGGTACATAAAGAACTTCCACTTGTGAAGGTTAAAGATTGTGAGTTGTGGACGTAAGTTAGGTTTTCGGTGCATTGCAGAAATGTAGGTGGAATTGAATGACTGGACTAGAACTGATGTTGACAATATTGATAAGATTGTATGGGTTAAGGATCATTCATTAGTAACAAGGAATTATCAGAAGAGTTATGTTGGTATTCGAAGAAATCAATGGAGTTTTAAATTAGGAAACGTGGTTATGCTTAAGGTGTCGTTATGACGGGTGAAATTTGTTTTGAGAACAACAAGGAAAGAATTCAACTTGAAGATAAGTTGCTTTTCATAGAAAGAACTGTGAAGCGTTCTTATGAGGTCGAAACATAGTGAGGATATTATATTGTGAAGATACAAGAATTTTGGGAATGGATTTGAATTCGTGAAGGAAGCATGAGGATTTCTTTAAGGAAAAGAGTTCTCTTTTGTTCTGGAGGCATGGAATGTGAGTATAAGAGGGGCCGAGCTCCGGGACGTCGCTCTCTTTTAGGAGGGTAGGATGTGACAACCCAAACCCGAGGTCATTTATTTAATATTATATAATATTATTTTACGAGTAATTTTGAAATTTTTGATGAGTTGAATGATATGACGATTGATGGTTTTATTTAAAACCGACGTTAGAGGTCTTATTTTTATCTTTTTACTAATAGCGAGGATTATTAGTGACCACGATATCGACGGAGAGATTTTATGTTTTATTATTTGTTGTCTCGATGTTTATATTTTTGACGTTTTTATTTTAAGTTCGTATTAAGTCGAACCGGGATCATATTATTATCATCATATTTTGAGTGCGTTTTAACTTTTGAAAAGTATTTTTACGAAAACCGAGCCTCGTAAATATTTTCAAAATTGACAATTTATATTTTCCACCCTTACAACTATTTAATTGCATTTTGGACCAAAACTATCACAAATTGGCAACATCTACCCCTCCACCCCACTATAAATAGATTTTTCACTAGCAACTTTAAATAAAAAATTCATTTTTCACAAAAACTCACCCACCCTTTCTCCCTCTTGTTCTTGCCGTCCAAAACACCAAACAAAAATACCATTGATCATTGATTTCTACTTTGAATCAATGAAAACTAATTCATATCCCACTCTTATAATTTGATGAGGATCATTTTGATGTAATTTTTTTACACATGAAACAACTTTTCAAATTTTGATGAAGAACAAGGTTGTTTGATCTATTTCTATGCTTGTATATGGTGTTAATATTATTATATTTGAAATTTTGAGTGCTTGCATGTATGGATTTATTAATTGGTAAAATTTTGTATGATCATCCAAGGGTGTTATGGGTTAGATGAGTTGTTTAAAATGATATTAGGGTGATATTAGTAGCATAAGATTGATTAAAATGGGTTGAAAATTTGATCTAACATGATTTTTAAAGAGGTATTTTAGGGCAGTAGGTTCAAGGACAATTTTGGCTACCTTACTGTTTGAAAATGATCAAACTAATAAGATGTGGTTGTAGAGAATACTTTTAGCTTCGATTTGATATAAGATAGAGCTTCTAGCTCCAAACGAGCGCGAAGTTATGATGTTTTTATTATTCGTGTACCGGGAAACGAGTATCGACACAATCCGAAGTTGTTGTCGATATTTGGATCGAATCTCGGGGACTATAGAATTAGTTGTAAAAATGGTCAAGGACTGATGTTTGGTTCTAAACTTAGGGTTATGAGTCTATTTTCAAACCCAAGTTTCGGATTTGTAAACGGGATTGTTTAGAATCGTCAAAATGATTGTATGAGTCGGTGACGTAAAACAGTCCGGTTTTTGTAGTTCAAAGATGTGTCGGGCAGGGAACTTTAAAAGTAAAATCTTTTGATGGACTTTTAACAGGTGTTTCTATGTATAGTAAGTTAAGTCTCTGATTAGTATCATAAATAATTGATGTGTTTAAGTGGGGTAAATGAGCTCGTACATTTAGTGTGTACCGGCAGATTTTTATCGAGTGTATGGACTATTAAAGTAAACATATAGAATGAAGTAATAGGTCACTTGTATTATTTTCATCTTGGGTTGGTTGTGATTTTATTATTTTGAGTTCGATGTTATTAAGTATGGATTTTATTCGAGTTTATCATTGATGAACGCACCTTATTTGATAGGTTGCGGTTTTTGTATTTATCGGGCATCAACTATCGTCGAAGATCGTCTTACTACTGCTATTACTCTAGGTGAGTCTATAGCCTCGCTTTTGTAATTGTTTTGAATGATTTTAAAACCCGCGAGGGGGATACATGCTATTTGAAAGTAAAATGAACACAAGTCATGATTGATTGTTTGGAACCGAATGTTGCCTTTGTTTCCTTTGTTGACCTGAACTGTATGAGTACCTAAGTTGCAAAAGTCCCTAAATTCATGAGCCGTTAACTATCTTTTGACTTGATGTTACGAGTTGGGAATAGCCGCTTATTCTAATAATAGTACTATTGGGCTGACGACCCTAGGGCTTTACGTTGAGTAACCCGCTGGGAAGGATAATTTTACGAGAATGAGAATGTGGTATACTTGCAACTGATACCCTAGTAGGGGCACTGAAATTCATCTAGTCATGCCGGCTTTAGGCGTGGGTGACTAAGTTAAGGGGTCGGTGTCATGAGCTTAGTACAATTCAATAGCTGTTGCTATATGCCAGAATGCCTGATTAATAGATTGTATACGTAGCAATTCTATTAAATGATCTTGATTGATTTTTCTCTTGTGTTCAAATGATGATTTAGAAAACCTATTGACTCGCTCAACCGTTGTGTTGATGATTTTAAGCATGTAATTCAGGTGACTAAAGTTGATGAATTGCGGAGCTTGCTGGAGAAGGATTGCGGGATTGCTTTTGTGGTGATTGGTCTAGAACGGATTTGTTTCCCTTTTGTCATAAAAATAATAATGTACGGTCAAGTACTTTGGTAAATTGTTTGTGGATTTGGTAGTCTTTGGGGGACCTAAATATTACTTTGATATTTCTAAAATTGTTTTACTTGGGATCGAAAGTTTTAGACAATGGTTAAATTATTCCCTTTTATATTCCAAATGTATCATTTTGAGATTGTTCAAAGTGTCTTGTATAACAATGTTTGTATTTAGCACCCAAATGTGTATTTCCGCTGCGCAATGTAATTTGGGGGTGTTAAATATGCTACCTGTAAAACATGTAGGAAATGTGTCTTTAAAGCCAATCATGATTCTTGTATCAAGAAATTACTTAATGAGGTGAACTCCCGTGCTAGACTTAAATCCCAGTGGGTCGCTAAAATAAAACCCATTGGTAAAATGTGATGCCCCACTGGTAGAACTTTCACTCTTGTAGGAAACGAGTGCCCTTTAACTAGGATTGTCTCTGATTCTACTCAGACTACTAGGGAGGAAGTTGCAAAGGATGATACATCACTTAAGCCTGTACTTAAGGTTTTCTATAAACGGAAACGTTTGCCAGCTAAGACAAGTGAATCATCTACTCAGGTCGCCTCTGACACAAGGAAAGACAACTGTGAACCCCCACTTGCTTCTAAAATAGATATCGCTAACCCATATCAAAGCATGAAAATTCCTAATGAGAATGCAGGTACCAAAGTTGATGTTCCAAAAGAACGAAGCGGTCCAATCATCGTATACCGTTCAACTAAGGACACCCTTAGAGTTTGGTTACTGAAGAAGTAGATATCGGAGAAACAAGTGTCTCAGGGGATTCACGGTTAAGCTTACCAAAAAGGCTTATAGACAAATCACAGTCTGTGACCCGGACTTTAGAGACAGGGAAGTTAATGTACGACTTTAGAGACAGGGAAGTTATATATATATATATATATATATATATATATATATATATATATATATATATATATATATATATATATATATATATAGGGGGCTTTCTTTTCAGAACCATTTTAAGTGACAAAACTATCAGAATCATAATCAGCCAATAAGAATTTAGTATTATTAAAGAATTTCATTTAAATCAAAAGGGCATAATAGGAAAACCTATAGTGTACTTTTATTTGTAATTAGTTTTTTAATTTAATTTCTTTATTTTCCCGAAATTAAAAATAAGTTTTTTTCTTAATTTTCGAACTTTTTTTTTGTTTATTTTTTTTCCAAAATTAGTTTATTTTTTTAATAATTTTTTCTTTTTCTTTTTAAATTCTTTTATTTTTCAAAATTCAAAAACATTAGATTTTTGAAAAAAAAATAACTTTACATGTATAAATGATACAAGGCTTTTTCCAGGTAAAAAGATTCTTTGTCGTGTGTCTAATCGAATTGATCCTGGTTAACTATGCGACTCAGTCGTTCTTTGGTGAAACAAATAGTTGTGTCGTTGTAGTAATTATAAATGTGCAAAACTTAAAAGTAAATGACGTTGTAAAGTAAATCTAACTCTAATTTAATGTAAATGACGAGTATTTAAAAGCGTGCCGAAAATTAAAAGGCACTAAAAGTAAATAACGCAAACTTAAATCTATCTAAGGCAAACTTAAAACGCAACTAAAACTTAAACTAAAGCAAGGCTAAAATAAATCTAAGGCAAGGAATTTTAAAGTGCGACTAAGTAAAAAGGCGGGAAAAATAAAGCTTGAAAATTAAAAACAGAAAATTAAAAACTGAAACTAAAAAGAACCTGAAAACAGCTCATCCGGAATAAACCTTCGTTCGGAATAATCACTCATCCGGAATGTCACCTTCGTTCGGAATCATTCTTCTTCACTCGGAATATTTACCAAATCCCTTGATCCGGAATAAATCCTTTATCCGGAATATGTCACTTATCCGGAATAAAGTCTTGATTCGGAATACTGGTCCTTGATCCGGAATAATGCCTTGTTCCAGAATATTATGCTTGATCCGGAATGTTGAAGATTCCGGATGAAGTCTTTGATCCGGAATAATTAATTATTCCGATTAAAGGACTTTGATCCGGAATGTCTCCTTGATTCGGAATATTCTGTTGATCCGTAATGTGAGCTTGATCCGGAATAAAAGGCTGATCTAGAATGTCTAATATTCCGGATGAACGGTTTGATCCGGAATAATAAATTATTCCGAATAAACTCTTCTGATCCGGAATGTCCAATATTCCGGATGAACAACCCTTGATCCGGAATAAACTTGCACAAACTCCTTCACTCGGAATAACTGGGCTTGATCCGGAATGTTTCCTGGGAATACAGTAACAGAAACACGAAGAACAAGGAGAGAACAATATACACGAATCTAATCAAAACTAAGCAAAATCAACCAAAAGATTAAATCAAACTAATCAATAAACATGTATTAATCATAAACAAACAATCTAAAACAATCAAACTAACAAATATAACCAAAATAATCAAAACCCACTTTAATCAAATCAATAAAAACTCAAAAACATATACATGAACATGAACAATAAACATAAAAAATCAAAGATTAAAGAAAGGTAGATAGGAGATGAACAATAAAAATAAAGATTGACAAGAATTAAATGGAAACTTACTTGAAATTAATGTATTTAAGGTGCAAGACAATTAATTAAATGACAAGTAATTAAATGTGCAAAAAATTAAAGTGGAAGAACATAGTTTTCAAACTAGCCAACAAGAGAAAAAATAATGAAGTCCTAATCTATTTATAGGGGAGGATTAGGAGGTGCTTAGGAAGCTTCCTCCCCTCTTTCATCATTCATTAATTGCATGCATTAGTCCTTGATCTTCTTAATCCTTTGTTAATCTTCTTAATACTTGGACTTTAATGACTTTGTCTCGGGATTTCTTTGAACTCGTCTTGTAATTCTTCAATAAATTAGACTTGAGTTCTTTGGCTTTTAGTAAACTTCCGTATTTTGACTTTTTCTTCGATAAATCTTCAGAATTGGTCTTGGACTTCCGTTCTTTTTGCACTCTCGACTTCTTGACTTCGTCTTTCGTCTTTTTCTTCGATAAAAGCCCGTGAATGCCCGTGTTTTCTCCACTTTTCACATTTTCGTCCTAAATCACAACAAAAACACAAACCACGCATAATTCCGACATAAATGACATAAAATACACGTTTGGCTCCGTTATTATTGTAATTAAGTGGTAAAAAGGATGGGTGTTTACACACCTATCAAATCCCCTACACTTGACCATTGCAATGTCCTCATGCAATGCATTAGTTACAAAGCACGTTTACACTTTTCATCACAATCAATCCATAATGGCCTTTATTAAAGAGATAGAAAATTATAAACATTCAAAGGAAAGAAATCAAAAACATACCTTGGGTTTTAGAAATGTCATGAATAATCATCATCCTCAAGTTTTCACTTTCTCCAAACCAAGCTTAAAAATGAGATCATTGTTATTATAAGTTAGCAAACTAACACGAACTCATGTGGGCTAATTATTCACTTAGACTCCCTTATTCTTAGGTGTATCTCTTATATTTTATTTTTGTCTTGAATGATCACGAGGATGAATTGTTGACTTATTTCGATAGTTTATTAGGATGAAAATAAAGTGGGACGATTTAATCAATAGTTAGCTAAAGGACAAAATCTTTTAAAACTGCTTCTCGGGACCTCATAAAGTTCATATCTTGGCATAACTCGCTTCGCGATTTGAGACCTCTCTCGGACCGATATTTGGCAGCGACTACATACTTCAAACCTTGAGAGACGTTCATGAAATAATGGTCTTCTCTTCACTTTTTGAGAGATTCTTCATATTTGGACCACGACTTCTTCATTTTTCTCCAATCTTTATTTTGGACTTTGATATACAACGATCCGCCTCCTTTTTGGACTTGGATCAACTTATCCTCATACCTTGTTAGGGCCTTTTTGGATAGACTTCTCCATGACTTTTGGGGAGTTTTTGCTTTTCGTCGTGTGTCTCGATCCTTCATATTGATTTTTGATAAATGATTCTTCACATCACTTGGGATCTTTAGCAACAAAATGTAGCCCTCATGCCTTGTTAGGACCTTTTTGGACTCGCCAATCTTCGCATCCCGCTTCAGTAAGTTATGCCTTGGCTATGAACTCTAATCCATACCGAGCAACTTTTAAACGATCTTGGGCTAGAAGCTAAGTAACTTTTGAAATCGTACAACCTTATTTATTGTAGATAAATTTATAAACAAGCGATGGGAGAATAGGTTTATAATTAACTCACATAAATTCACGAAAGAATACCAAACTTATAATTGACTCTATCATCTCTCGTTCTCCACAATTTAAAATCTCAAGGAATGAGACTCGTGGATGCTTAGCCTATTAAATCAAAGTTTTGGGTTTTCGAGTCGCCTATAGGATCTTGCAAATTCTTACACTCTTTCACGTTTAGAAATCGCATTTTAAAGTTCTCTTGATAAACGACTCTCTAGGATCAATTATAGGAACTTGCGAAAAGTTCTTGTTCTTAACCCGTGAAAGTTAAGACTTTCGCGTTTTATAGCTCCCTATATAAAAGCCTAGCAAAACTTGACTTAAACACGTTAAGGATACTAGCTAGAGTAAACTTAGATAAGTAAACTCGGGTTGAGTCAAAAGATTCACAACGTTTGAAAATTAAAACCACTTTATTAAAATTTATTCTAGCAAAATAGAAAATAACTATACAAAGGGAAAAACTAATAGGCCAAAATAGATCAAAAATTTTGAAAAATATCGAAAAATTGATTTTCCGGTTAAAATGAGGACAAATACAAGGAAAAGACCACTTAACTTGTACTTTAAAATTTTTTGAATTTTTCTATAAACATACATAATTTTTTGTTAGAGTTGTCACGTGTGCATATATATTTTGTGGATAATGTAAATTTATAGCAAACTAAAAACATACACGTTTGATATCCATGAGAATAGAAATTATTAATTATACCAAAAGTACACATGCACTAATATTTATTTGAAGTCTTCAAAAACATACATGTCTGTCTCTAAAAATATACATGTCCACCTCTAAAAACATACATGTCCGCCTCTAAAAACATACATGTCTAATAAGTGTGAAAACACTTATTCTTTTACCACTTATTTACAATAATAACTAGATCAAAACGTGTATTTTATGTCGTAAAAGTAGGAATTATGCGTGGGTTGTGTTTTTATTGTGTTTTAGGACCAAAAGATGAAAAAGGAAGAAAACACGGGCTTTCACGGGCTTTTATCGAAAAACGAGAAAAGACGAAGTCAAAAGATCAAGAGTGCAAAAAAGACGGAAGTTTAATGAAGTCGAAGAACTCAAGTCTAAATAAGTGAAGAATTTATAAGACGAGTTTAATTAATCCCGAGACGACGTCGAGAAAAGTCGAAGAACTTAAAAGACGAAGAGCCGAGAAGAAAGAAAGAGGAGGCAACACATGCACCTCCCCATTTCCCTATAAATACCCTCCTAAACACATTAGGAAGGGGGTTAGCTAGTTTTATTTTCTTTGTTTTAGTTTTCATTTTAGAGAGAGAAAGTGTTTAACTTTCTCTCACTAAAACTTCATCTTTTCTTTCAAGTTAAGCTTTCTTTAATCTTTGTATTTGAGTTTTATTAATCAAAAAGTTCAAGTTCAAGCTTTTAATTTTCAATCTTTTTCTTCCTTTCTTGGTTTTACTTTAGTTTTGATCAGAAATATCCATGATCCGTGATTGATTTTGATGTTGTGTGGTTATAAAGCTCATCTTTTTATTTCTACATAAGTCTTATACGTTTAAGCTTTAAGCTTTAGTGCTTATTGGCTTATTTCGTTGCTATAGCTTATTTAGTCTTATTTAGTCTTTTGAAAGTTTGATTCATCAAGCTTGCTTAATCCGTGTTTTGAAAAGCTTTAAAGTTGTGCTCGTTTTTATTTTGTCAAGACTTAAATTAGTGCTTATTCGTCTTGCTTATTTTGGCTTATTCATTTCTGCTTATTTGCTCTTTGATTTCCGTCTTATTACGCTTAAGGATTTTACCAGCTACGATCAAGTGAGTGTGATCGCATAAACCCCTAGGGTTTCTACTTGCGATCCATCACTTCGATCACCCGGTACGATCGCTTGTTGCGATTACACTCCTTTATCCACACCACGATCACTTGTTGCGATCGTGGGTGCGATCCTAGAGTGCGATCCGTGGCTACGATCGCCTTGGGTGCGATCGCGTATTTCCATCGCATTGAGTGCGATCCCCTATACTACGATCTAGGCTGCGATCGTGTGCTACGATCGTAGGCTTTGATTGAGTACGATCACTCTCTTCCATCGCATTGACTACGATCCATCTTATTATTTGGGTACGATCGCATTGCGATCTACTGTAGTTTTTGTTTTAATTTCCTTAGATTTCAAATTTAATCTTTCCCGCCTTTTGTCTTAGTTTATTTTTACTAAGTTTTCAAGTTTTCAGTCATTTACGTTTTAATTTCCAAAGATTGCACGCTTCCCGAAATCTCCATTTCTACTAAGTATTTTTCTAGTAATTTTTAGGTTAATTTTTAAAGCTTTTATTTTACTCAATGACATTTACATATTTCCTATTAGTTAAAATAAAGATAATCAACCAACCATTTTATTTTCCACCAAGAACAATTGAGTCGCACTTTCTACCATTAATCAATTCAAAAAGATTGGAACGAAATTATTTCATACTTGGCTA
The DNA here is from genome assembly GCA_025667525.1 of Glebionis coronaria. Taxonomy (NCBI): domain Eukaryota; kingdom Viridiplantae; phylum Streptophyta; class Magnoliopsida; order Asterales; family Asteraceae; genus Glebionis; species Glebionis coronaria. The sequence continues at coordinate 657,836,242 of CM046874.1, read as the reverse complement.
AAAACCTTGTATTAATTGGCGTCGCTGCCGCTTCGCTCGTTACGATTGAAGATTTCGTGAGACGTTTGGATTTTGGGATCCGTTCATTTTGAACGTTAATTTTCTTGCAAAAAAAAAATCAAAAACATAAAAAAATCAAAACTTAAAAATACAAAAAAAATTAAAAATCACAAAAGCAAACTCTTTCCTAAGATTTTCACCAAAAAAAAATTAAAAAATTAAAAAGTAATACTTTTTCCTAAAAGTATTACACCAAAAATATTACGTATTATTGTTATTTTTCTTAGTTCTATTTCTTTCGATTTTTATTGTGAATATATATTTTTCTAAAAAATACAAAAAGATTTTCATTACTATATTATATTACGTAGCACAATTAATTTACCTACTTTTCAAATAAGGCCTTAGTTGGGATTTCATCACCTAACTATTGTATTCGAATCCACAACAAGGAAAAAGGGCAAAGTAGATAAATACTAGTAAGACGTTTGAACTCGATATATACAAACTATAAGGTGGGTATAAGGCGACGCGCTATAAAAGGCCGTCTAAGGAAAAAGGTTTTTAAGTGCTTTGTGCCACCTCGTTTCCCCGCTTGCTTGTGCGTATATTGAGAGGGACGACCGATTATTGGTTTGCCAACTCAAGTAGTAATTAAGTATATATTTTTGTAGCTTTTTAATATTGCACCTCGAGAGGGATAATCCCTTTCCTCTCAAAGTCGACCGAGGTTTCCTACCTCATTCCGAAGTATTAATTGTATGCGCACTCGCGCGCGTACATACATACCGATTGGTGTACCAAATACTTCTAATTCTTCCAAAAAGAAGAAGAAGAAAACAAAAAGACCGTCAATCAAGCCGATCCCGAGAATCGAGCTTTGAACAACACGATGGCAATGGATAATCGACCAATGATTGAGATTCTACAATCTCATGTTGAAGGAAACGATGACGCGATTGTGATACCTGAGATTGGAGCCAACAATTTTGAACTCAATTCCGGCTTCATTCAAATGGTCTCTGCTCAACCTTTCTTGGGGCGTTCGCTTGATGATCCTCATGACCATATAAAAAGGTTCCTTCAACTCACTAATACGGTCAAGTATAATGGGGTTTCACAAAAAGTGATTCGCTTACAACTTTTTCCTTTCTCCTTAGAGGGACAATCCCGGAATTGGCTTGATAAGGAACCGCCACAAAGTGTTCTTACGTGGACGGATTTAGAGACCAAGTTCATCAACTACTTTTTCCCACCCTCACGTACTACCGCTTTGCGGAATGAAATCATTACCTTTGAACAAAAGTACGGTGAGACATTTAGCGAATCTTGGGACCGTTTTAAGGAACTTTTAAGAAAGTGTCCACAACATGGTTTCACAAAAGTACATCAAATTAATACTTTTTACAATGGTTTAAGCATGAATGACCAAGATTCACTTAATAGTGCCTCGGGGGGTAACATTTTGGTTAAGTCTTCTAATGCCGCTTGGGATATTATTGAGAACAAGTCTAGAGTGCAAACCAAGAGTGTTCGGACTAATGTGGCTAGTGCTAGCACTAATGAGAGTGATAAGAGAATTGATAAGCTTACTTCGCTTGTTGAATCACTTGCTCTCCAAACCGCCAACAACACCAAAGCTATCAATGCCCAAGTTAATGTTTTGAGTCAATCATGTGAAATATGCGGGGGATCTCACTCATACACTGATTGTCCTTCGACTCATGAAAATCCGGAAAATGTGTATGCTGCCAACGGTAACTTTGCTACGAGAGGCTATCAAGCACGTCCTCAAGGTGACCGCAATTTGCTCAGCTATCGCTCAAACAACTTTCTTTCACTACCCGGTTTTCCCCCACAAAACCCAAACAACCTCAATCGCAACAATCAAAATCAACCTTGAGCTCCAAATCAATATCAAAACCAAAGAAACCCATATCCACCTCAAAGAAACAACCAAGTTTACCAACAACCCGCTTATCAACCAACCGCCTACCATGCTCCTCCTCCCAACCAACCCACCGCATTACACCAAGACGTTGAAACTTACATGAGGACTAATGATGTGATAGTGCAAAATCTTCAGCGGGAAATGGCCAACATGAAAGCAGATATGGTGAAACAAGGAAATGATCTTCGAGCTGATATGCGAAACACTTTGGCAAGTCAAACGAATGACTTAAGAAACATGCTGGCTAGTTTCTTCCCAGTTAATCAAGCCTCCGGTTCGGGTTCTCTTCCGAGTAACACCGTTGCTAATCCAAGAAGGGAGATGAAAGCAGTCACCACTCAAAGTGGAAAAGGTTTAAAGGAACCCGAGCTTCCTACACCTACACCGGTGATTGTGACAAAGGAAAACGAGTCTCCTTCTCCAATTCCTCCAACTTCTATTTCTCCAACACCTCCAACTTATACTTCTCTAATTCCACCACCTTCTATTTCTACCCCTCCACCACCCAAGGATGTGAGTGAGAATTCCATTCCTATGCCTTCATCTCAACCCCATATACCTTATCCTTCAAGGTTGAGCAAAGAGAAATTGAAGAACAAGGATGATATTCAGGTTTCTAACTTTCTCAAAATGTTTAAACAACTGAATTTCAATATCTCCTTTGTTGAGGCTCTCGCTCACATGCCCAAGTATGCTAAAATGTTTAAAGATCTTCTCAGTGATAAGGAGAAACTTCTTGACAAGCTCAGAACCAACTTAATGAGAATTGCTCTGCAGTGCTCTTAATGAAATTACCCACCAAACTTGGTGATCCGGGTCGTTTTCTCATTCCTTGAAACTTCCCCGGGTTAGAGAATTGTATGGCCCTAGCCGATCTAGGTGCTAGTATCAACTTAATGCCTCTGAGCGTTTGGAAACAATTATCTCTACCCGAGCTAGTCCCCACCCGAATGACTTTAGAGTTAGCTAACCGTAAAGTTACTTATCCAGTGGGGATAGCCGAAGATGTCTTCGTTGGTGTCGACAAATTCACCTTTCCGGCGGATTTTGTTGTCGTTGACTACGAGATGGATCCCCGTGTTCCATTAATCGTTGGACGCCCATTCTTGAGGACCGGTCGCACTCTCATTGATGTAGCCGCGGGCGAATTAATCATGAGAGTTGGTGACGATAAAATCGTCTTCAACATGGGAAAACTTTCTAAGCAACCTTCTGAAAACGAGAGTGTTAATTTCATTGACGTTCTTGATGAGGCTTGTGAAGAACATTTCAAAGACGCTTGTAAAAGTGGTTCTTCTTCTCTACCCATAGTTGAGACCGTTGCCTCTATTGCTCCATCACTAACTCCATTTGGAGAAAGTGATTTCATCTTGAAAGAATTTGAAGCAACTTTGGGAGATGTGGACTTACAATATGACGATTCTCCCTCCAATTGGGATGAAGACATTCGTACCATTGCGAAACTTCTCAATGAGGACCATATTTCTCCACCATCTCCTAAGGATATCTCTATCGATGAACCGAATTTGACTACGCCTTCCATCGACAATCCTCCAGATTTAGAGCTTAAGGATCTGCCGTCTCATCTCGAGTACGTTTTCCTTGAAGACAAAAAGTAGTCACCCGTCATCATCGCAAAGGACTTGAAAGAAGAAGAAAAATCCCGACTTATCGCCGTGCTGAAGAAATATAAGAAAGCGATTGCTTGGAAAATCTCCGATATTCGTGGAATTGATCCTCACTTTTGCACACATAAAATTCTCATGGAGGACGACTTTAAACCCACTATTCAAAGCCAAAGAAGGGTGAATCCCAAGATCTATGACGTTATCAAAAAAGAGGTTATCAAACTTCTTGATGCGGGAATGATCTACCCTATCTCGGATTCACCATGGGTTAGTCCCGTCCATTGTGTGCCTAAGAAAGGCGGAATCACCGTTGTGCCCAATGAAAACAAAGAGTTGATTCCTACTCATCTCGTTACAGGGTGGAGAGTTTGTATAGACTATCGCAAACTCAATGATGCTACGAGAAAGGATCATTTTCCCCTTCCTTTCATGGACCAAATGCTTGAACGTCTAGCGGGTAATGACTATTACTGCTTCTTAGACGGTTTCTCGGGATATTTTCAAATTCCCATCGATCCCAAAGACCAAGAGAAAACCACATTCACTTGTCCTTATGGAACATTTGCTTACAAAAGAATGCCTTTTGGCTTATGCAATGCTCCCGGGACTTTCCAAAGGTGTATGATGGCTATCTTCCATGACATGGTTGAAGAACCTATGGAAGTCTTCATGGATGATTTCTCAGTCTATGGCGATTCTTTCTCTCATTGCCTTGCCAATTTGGAACGCATGCTTAAGCGGTGTGAAGACACTCGCCTTGTTCTAAATTGGGAAAAATGCCATTTCATGGTAAAAGAAGGCATTATGCTTGGACAGAAAATCTCAAAAGCCGGTCTTGAAGTCGACCGTGCTAAAGTGGATGTCATAGCCAAATTACCTCCACCTTCAACCATGAAGGATGTGAGAAGTTTCCTTGGTCACGCGGGCTTCTATCGTCGATTCATTCAAGATATTTCTAAAATCGCTCGCCCGATGACCCACCTCTTTGAAAAAGATACTCCTTTTATCTTTTCTAAAGAGTGTCTTGAATCCTTCAATCTTCTTAAGGACAAGCTAACTAAGGCACCGATCTTGGTTACCCCTAATTGGGAGCTACCTTTTGAATTGATGTGTGATGCTAGCGACTTTGCTATTGGAGCGGTTTTGGGCCAAAGAGTGAACAAACACTTCCAACCAATCCATTACGCTAGCAAGACAAAGACGGGGGCTCAATTGCATTATACCACTACCGAAAAAGAGCTTTTAGCTGTAGTGTATGATTTTGAGAAGTTCCGCCCCTATCTTGTCCTTTCTACCACCATCGTGTATACCGATCATTCCGCGTTGAAGTACTTGTTGACTAAACAAGATTCTAAGCCAAGACTTCTTCGTTGGGTTTTGCTCCTTCAAGAATTCAACATTGAAATTCATGACAAAAAGGGAGCTGAAAACCTAGCCGCGGATCATCTAAGTAGACTTGAGGATCCTTATCAAGGGGATCATCCGAACCAAGAGATCAATGACTCTTTTCCCCTTGAGACCATAATGTCTATCAATTCCAATCTTGATGACACCCTGTGGTTTGCGGACAATGCAAACTACTTGGCGGGTGGAATTCTCAAGGAAGGGTTAACGTCCCAACAAAAGAAAAAGTTCTTTGAAGACATTGAACATTATTTCTGGGACGACCCTTACCTTTTCAAACAATGTGCGGATCTTGTCGTTCGTCGATGTGTTGATGGACCGACAGCGGTACAAATCCTTGACGCTTTCCATAAAGGACCCACCGGTGGTCACTTTAGTCCCAATTACACCGCGAAGAAAGTTTTCGACTCTGGATTTTATTGGCCCACCATTTATCATGACGCTCATGTAATGGTTAAACGTTGCGATGCTTGCCAAAGACAAGGCAAGATCACACATAAAGATGAGATGCCTCAAAATTTCATACAAGAATGTGAAATATTTGATGTATGGGGCATCGACTTTATGGGGGCATTTCCATCATCTAAAGGGAACAAGTACATCCTCGTAGCTGTTGACTACGTTTCCAAATGGGTTGAAGCTAAGGCTCTCCCCACGAACGATGCGAGGGTGGTTGTGAACTTTTTGAAGCAGCTTTTTGCTCGATTCGGTGTTCCTCGTGCTATCATCAGTGACCGCGGGACTCATTTTTGCAATGATCAATTCGCAAGAGTCATGGCTAAGTATGGTGTCAATCACCGTCTTTCCACCGCTTATCATCCCCAAACTAATGGGCAAGCCGAAATATCTGACCGCGGATTGAAGCAAATTCTGGAGCGTACTGTGGGAGAGCATCGTGCCTCTTGGGCCGATAAAGAAGATGATGCTTTGTGGGCTTTCCGTACCGCTTATAAGACCCCGATTGGTTGTACACCTTATCGTCTTGTGTACGGGAAAGCATGCCACCTCCCTATCGAGTTGGAACATAAGGCATACTGGGCCTTGAAGTGGGCTAACTTCGACATCAACAAAGCCGGCGATCTTCAGAAGATTCAACTCAACGAGAACGAACTAAGGAATGAAGCTTATGAGAACTCGTTGATCTACAAGGAGAAGACCAAGATCATCCATGATGCAAGGATTAAGAACCGATAGTTCTACGTTGGTGATCAAGTCTTACTTTTCAACTCTTGGTTGAAGATCTTCTCGGGGAAGTTGAAGTGCCGCTGGTCTGGTCCATTCAACGTCGCCAAAGTCTTCCCATATGGCACCATTTAGCTTTCTCAGCCAAATGGGCCCAATTTTAAGGTGAATGGCCAGCGCGTGAAGTTGTACTTTGGTGAGGACATCTCTCATGAGATGATTCCATCCCTCAACACGTTTCCCTTGAATTAGTTCTGGGTCGAGTCAAGCTCGTGACTCGGTTAACAAAAACAAGCGCTTATCGGGAGGCAACCCGTTGATCTATCCTTTACCGTTTTCATAATAAGTGTAGGGGGGAGCCCCGTACGTGTTTGTTGTCTTGTTTCTTATGATGTACAGGGATTAAAGCTTCAAAGATCCATTCTCAATGACTTTTGACGAACCGTGATCCCGTGTTCCCGTCTTCCCGGTTCTATCCTAAACTGTCGTGATTCAATTTTTCATATCTTATATGTTCACATTGAAATCACTATAGTTGTCCTTTCCTTAGCAAGATTTAAACAACGTGCACAATGTCCTAAGTGTAGGGGAGTTTACTCCCACATGCTTAAACATTGAGGAAAATGTTTATATCAAGTGTAGGGGGGACTTCTATCGAAGTAAGTGGTCTTTTCCATGAATTTGCCCTCATTTTAACCGGAAAATTTGATTTTTCGACATTTTTGAAATTTTTTAATCTATTTTGGCCTTGTAATTTTCCTTTTTTAACGTTATTTACTTTCTTTGCTAGAATAAATTTTCAATAAAGTGGTTCTAAATTTTTTTAAAGTCGTGAATATTTTGACTCAACCCGAGTTTACTTATCTAAGTTTACTCTAGCTAGTATCCTTAACGTGTTTAAGTCAAATTTTGCTAGGCTTTTATATATGAAACTTTAAAACGCAAAAGTGTTAACTCTCACGGGTTAAGAACAAGAACTTTTCGCAAGTTCCTATAATTGATCCTAGAGATTTGTTTATCAAGGGAACTTTAAAATGCGAGTTCTAAACTTGAAAAAGTCTAAGAATTTGCAAGATCCTATAGATAACTCGAAAACCCAAAACTTTGATTTAATTGGCTAAGCATCCACGAGTCTCATTCCTTGAGATTTTAAATTGTGGAGAACCAGAGATGATATAATCAATTATAAGTTTGGTATTCTTTCGTGAATTTATGTGAGTTGATTATAACCCTATTCTCCCATCGCTTGCTAATAAATTTATCTGCAATAAATAAGGTTGTACGATTTGAAAAGTTACTTAGCTTCTAGTCCAAGATCGTTTAAAAGTTGCTCGGTATTAATTAGAGTTCATAGCCAAGGCATAACTTACTGAAGCGGGATGCGAAGTTTGGCGAGTCCGAAAAGGCCCTAACAAGGCATGAGGGCTATATTTTGTTGCTAAAGATCCAAAAGTGATGTGAAGAATCAATTATCAAAAATCAATATGAAGGATCGAGACACACGACGAAAAGCAAATACTCCCCTAAAGATCATGGAGAAGTCTATCCAAAAAGGCCCTAACAAGGTATGAGGATAAATAGATCCAAGTCCTAAAAGGAGGCGGATCGTTGTATATCAAAGTCCAAAATAAAGATTGGATAAAAATGAAGAAGTCGTGGTCCAAAGATGAAGAATCTCCCAAAACTTCAAGTGAAGAAATTCCTATTATGAAGAGAAGACCATAATTTCAAGAACGTCTCTCAAAGATTCGAAGTATGAAGTCGCTGCCAAACATCGGTCCGAGAAAGGTCTCAAATCGTGAAGCGAGTTATGCCAAGATATGAACTTTGAGAGGTCCTGAGAAGCAGTTTTAAAAGATCTTATCCTTTAGCTAACTATTGATTAAACCGTCCCACTTTATTTTCAGCCTAAATAACTATCGAAATAAGTCAAACAATGCATCCTCGTGATCATTCAAGACAAAATTAAAATATAAGAGATACACCTAGGAATAAGGGAGTCTAAGTAAATAATTGGCCCACATGAATTCGTGTTAGTTTGCTAACTTATATTAACAATGATCTCGTTTTTAAGCTTGGTATGGGGAACGTGAAACTTGAGGATGATAAACGTTCATAGGAGCCAAAACCCCAATGTAAGTATTTGATTTCTTTACTTGTTTCTATCTTTTTATTTTCCTTAATGTTTAGTATTTAATAAAGGCCAAGGTGGGTTATTTATGATGGAAAATGTAAACCGTGCTTTAAAATTAATGCATTGCATGAGGGCATTGCAATGGTCAAGTGTAGGGGATTTAATAAGTGTGAAAACACTTATCCTTTTACCATTTATTTCCTATAATAACTAGACCAAAACGTGTATTTTATGTCGTAAAAGTCGGAATTATGCGTGGGTTGTGTTTTTATTGTGTTTTAGGACCAAAAGATGAAAAAGGAAGAAAACACGGGCTTTCACGGGCTTTTATCGAAAAACGAGAAAAGACGAAGTCAAAAGATCAAGAGTGCAAAAAAGACGGAAGTTTAATGAAGTCGAAGAACTCAATTCTAAATAAGTGAAGAATTTATAAGACGAGTTTAATTAATCCCGAGACGACGTCGAGAAAAGTCGAAGACCTTAAAAGACGAAGAGCCGAGAAGAAAGAAAGAGGAGGCAACACATGCACCTCCCCATTTCCCTATAAATACCCTCCTAAACACATTAGGAGGGGGATTAACTAGTTTTATTTTCTTTGTTTTAGTTTTCATTTTAGAGAGAGAAAGTGTTTAACTTTCTCTCACTAAAACTTCATCTTTTCTTTCAAGTTAAGCTTTCTTTAATCTTTGTATTTGAGTTTTATTAATCAAAAAGTTCAAGTTCAAGCTTTTAATTTTCAATCTTTTTCTTCCTTTCTTGGGTTTACTTTAGTTTTGATCCGAAATATCCATGATCCGTGATTGATTTTGATGTTGTGTGGTTAGAAAGCTCATCTTTTTATTTCTACATAAGTCTTATACGTTTAAGCTTTAAGCTTTAGTGCTTATTGGCTTATTTCGTTGCTATAGCTTATTTAGTCTTATTTAGTCTTTTGAAAGTTTGATTCATCAAGCTTGCTTAATCCGTGTTTTGAAAAGCTTAAAGTTGTGCTCGTTTTTATTTTGTCAAGACTTAAATTAGTGCTTATTCGTCTTGCTTATTTTGGCCTATTCATTTCTGCTTATTTGCTCTTTGATTTCCGTCTTATTATGCTTAAGGATTTTACCAGCTACGATCAAGTGAGTGTGATCGCATAAACCCCTAGGGTTTCTACTTGCGATCCATCACTTCGATCACCCAGTACGATCGCTTGTTGCGATTACACTCCTTTATCCACACCACGATCACTTGTTGCGATCGTGGGTGCGATCCTAGAGTGCGATCCGTGGCTACGATCGCCTTGGGTGCGATCGCGTATTTCCATCGCATTGAGTGTGATCCCCTATACTACGATCTAGGATGCGATCGTGTGCTACGATCGTAGACTTTGATTGAGTACGATCACTCTCTTCCATCGCATTGACTGCGATCCATCTTATTATTTGGGTACGATCGCATTGCGATCTACTGTAGTTTTTGTTTTAGTTTCCTTAGATTTCAAATTTAATCTTTCCCGCCTTTTGTCTTAGTTTATTTTTACTAAGTTTTCAAGTTTTCAATCATTTACGTTTTAATTTCCAAAGATTGCACGCTTCCCGAAATCTCCATTTCTACCAAGTATTTTTCTAGTAATTTTTAGGTTAATTTTTAAAGCTTTTATTTTACTCAACAAGATTTACATATTTGCTATTAGTTTAAATATAGATAATCAACCAACCATTTTATTTTCCACCAAGAACAATTGAGTCGCACTTTCTACCATTAATCAATTCGAAAAGATTGGAAGGAAATTATTTCATACTTGGCTAAAAACCTTGTATTAATGTCCGCCTCTAAAACATACATGTCCATCTCAAAAAATCATACATGTCCGCCTCCAAAAATATACTTGTACTAAAAACATATATGTTCGCCTTCTAAAAAACATACACGTCCGCCTCCAAAAAAACATACATGTCCGCCTCTAAAAACATACATGTTCGCCTCAAAAAACATATATGTTCGCCTAAAAAACGTACACGTCCACCTCTAAAAACATACATGTTTGAAGAACATGCTTGCACGCTTCCCAAGAACTTGTTTGCACGCCTTAAAAACATGTATCAATGTCATACATGTACGCTTCCTTGTATATCTGCGTTAACAAAAGCACTGTCAATATTAAGAAGACAAAATCTACCAACAAGCTGCTATTTATTCAAACATATGTTTGTATGATATTTTTAAATGACAACTTCAATATATGATTATTTAATAATATGTACCATCTTATAAACTACTTTGTTTTTTGAACATATAAACTACTGTGTTGGCTAAATGCAAGTTCTCATAAATGAATTATACATACTACATGATCGATTATTTATGGATAAATTATTCATGCTTTTTATATTATAAAAATGACACCTTAACAGTTTATACTGCACATTATATTTACAAAAAAGTGATCCTAGAGTAAATCAATGAATAATCATCATTATAGGTGCAAATATCATATGAAATAAATATGATTATTACATCAAAGTTACCTATTCTATTACCATGGCTATTGTCATCAGTTCTACATCACAATCATATACACATGATTTCGGATCTCTGCTTGGCTCTCCACCAACAAATCTAGCTAGATCCGGCGGCTATATAATTCGACGATCATTTGAAATATCGACTCCCACAATCCAAGGACCACAGTATACATGAGAGGAGTAGGCGGCAGATTTGTGGTAGTGTGAGAAGAGAGTTAGGGTTATGAGTCATAGTGGTGGTTTTTTAGATCTAGTAGAGATAAAGACGTGTTCTTTTAGTGTGTACATATATGTTTGTTGGTGGGTATATCGATTAGTAGATGATGAGCAGATCTCAATTGATTTTGAGTTTAGAGAAAGACGAAGAAAAAGAATGGGACAGAGGTTTTGAGAAAGTAGGATTGATTAGGTTAATATAAATTAAATTAAAATTATTTTATGGAATTAACTAATATTCTAAAAAAATGACAGCTTTTATGAATTTTTTTTGCAATTCCTTTTATGCCCCTATTTATTGATTTCCTGACCATTCTTTTGACCATGTATTTACAGTCAAGCCATTATGCTTTAAAACATGTATATCATGCATTATATAGTGTACAAATGATGGTTCTGATAGTTCTGACACTTAAAATGGTTTTAAAAAGAAAGTTACACTATATATATATATATATATATATATATCTTTACATTATATATAAGAAGAGGGATATGCCACATAAGCAGCCATTAATCCACGTCAGCATCATTCGGGCCGTAATAAATCATTCGAGTCGTGTCCCTATAACCCGACTTATATTCATATATCAACAGAAATCTAGGGGTGTAATCGAGTCGAGCCGAGCTAAAGCTTAGTAGGGCTTGAGCTTGGCTTGATACTAAAACTGTAGGCTTGAGCTTGGCTTGATAGCTTGTCAAGCTTTACCAATCCACACTTGAGCTTGGCTTGATAAGGCTTGATAAAAGCTTGAGCTTGGCTTAAAAAGCTTGATTGTGTATAAATTTAATGTTTTATAATAAAACTCATCAATAAACATATGTATAAAAATAGAAAAAACAAAAATATTACTTAAAACAAATTTCTTGGTTTCAAAATGTGTTTTGCACTCCAATACGATTAAGGTCCCAAAGATCATTGCATGATGTGAATGCGAGCACAATCTAGACACGTTGCGTTTAGTATTAAGAAGAGTACAAAAATAGTTAAACACATATTGTATTTTATATTGTATTTTACCAAGTGCCGAGTAAATGCAATAATTAAATTTACAAAAATAAAGAATCATATAAAATACAAAGAACTAAAATATAAATGTAATCAGAGTTAAAAGTCATTCTAAAATATGTTATTTATTTATGAAAGTAGCCCTTAAAATTAGGTTAATACTCAAATTAACAATTAGTTGCTTATATAAATTCATCATAAAAACATATTTTTGATAGAGCTTGAAAAAGCTCGATAAGAACTCGAGCCGAGCTAACAAAAGTTTGAGCTTGAGCTTGATATAGTTTTGTGCTATTTTTTGGGCTTGAGCTTGATAAAAGATTGACTTGATCGAGCCAAGCTCGAGCTCAAGCTCGAGCTCAAGCTCGAGTTGCTTGATAAAAGCTTGACTTGATTACACCCCTACAGAAATCTTCCCATCTTTGTATTCGTTTTCCAAAACCAAAACCCTAATCAGTATCCCCTAATCAATATTATGCAGAACCCTAATCCCTATTTGATTCATCTTATTTAGAATCACAAAAAATTTCACCTCCACCATGATCGAAACTATCTTTATAATTAATATCTTCTAAGGTAATTTTTATTTTTCTTTTGATTGAATTGGTTGAGTACATATGTAATTTATATGTTTGCTTTTATTAAGATATGTTTGAACTTCAATTCCAGTTTTAATTACTCTTTACATTCGATTAATTAATCCTTTAAATACGACTTACAGTATGAGTTCTTATTTTGATTTTGTTTTTAGCGATTTTTTTATGCATCGAAGGCATGGTTTGAGGCTACTGAGTCTAACAATGGTTTGAGGCAATTGAGGTAACCGTAAACGATATACTTGGACTTTGATTAATTATCATATAAATTTATATTTTTTAATCTTACCGCAAAACGTCTATGGATTATTGATTATCTTTTCAGGTTTGGGAGGTTAAAGTTGCATATTTGACCAGCATCCCTGTTTATTGTGTTGCAATCCGCGGTGTTGATCCTAAATAAGGTTTTCTTTTACATTCAAATTTGTATTACTTACTGATAGGTGTGAAAACACCCATCATTTTACCACTTAATTATAATAATAACCAAGCCAAAACGTGTATTTTATGTCGTAAAAGTCGGAATTATGCGTGGTTTGTGTTTTTATTGTGTTTTAGGACCAAAAGATGAAAAAGGAAGAAAACACGGGCTTTCACGGGCTTTTATCGAAGAAAACAAGAAAAGATGAAGTCAAAAGATCAAGAGTGCAAAAAGAACGGAAGTCCAAGGCCTATTCTGAAGATTTATCGAAGAAAAAGTCTAAAGACGGAAGTTTAATGAAGTTGACGAACCAAGTCTAATTAATGAAGAAAATTATAAGACGAGTTCAATTTATATCGACAAATCCCGAGACGACGTCGAGAAAGACAAAAAATTTAAGTCGAGTCGAGACAAAGTGAAAGGAGAAAGCATCAACACCTAGCCTCCCCTCTTCCTATATATACCCTCCTAATGTGTCATTAGGAGGGTGTTAGTTGGTTAGTTAGTTTAGAATAGGAGTAGTGTAGTTTTACTTTCTCTCTCTAGTTTTTACTTTCTCTCTCTAGATTTATTTCATGTTTTAAAGTTTTAATCTTTAATCTTTAATCTTGTAAACTTAAATATTTGATCTTTGTCTTTAATTTCTAGCTTTTTATTAATCTCAATCTACTTTTCTTAATGGTTTAATCTTAATCTTAATCTTTTTCATCATTTTTTTATATAAAGTTTAAATCTTTTTAAGTTTCGTGGTTTGTTTTAAAGTTTTTATAAGTTTTATCATTTATCTATTAATTTTGGTTAGCTTATTGGTGTTTTTCTTGGCTTATTATCCTTTAAAATTTGAGTTTTAAATGCTTATTTTCGTCCTTTTTCGATTTCCTATTTTTTAGGAAATCTGATTCGATTTTGCAATTATTGCGACATTGTGCAATTATTGCGACATTGTGCATTATTGCGACATTGTGCAATTATTGCGACATTGTGCATTATTGCGACATTGTGCATTATTGCGACATTGTGCATTATTGCGACATTGTGCAATTATTGCGACATTGTGCATTATTGCGACATTGTGGATTATTGCGACATTGTGCAATTATTGCGACATTGTGCGTTATTGCGATATTGTGCATTATTGCGACATTGTTGTATGATTTTGCAATTATTGCGACATTGTGTTCAACTTTTAGGAATTGCGAAATCTTTGTTTTTTATTGCGAAATTAATTCTAGTTTTTTATATATTGCGAAATTTATTGTTTTTATTTAAATTTATTTTTCAAATTTATTTTTCCCGCCACTTTTACTTAGCTTTATTTTAATTTTTTTGTCTAATTTTTACTTAGCTTTATTTTTACTTATTTGTCTTAGTTTAATTTTTAAAGTATTTTATTTTCAAGTCTACATTTTTATTACGTTTTAATTTCTCGTTATTTATTTTTAAGAGTCTTTATTTTTAGTTTAATCTTTTCTCACTTTCATTTTTGTGCTTTCATTAGTTTAAACAACGACAACCCTTTTCTTTTATTCACCAAAGACGACTGAGTCGCACACTCAACCGGAGATCAATTCGAATTGAATCGAGACGAACAAATTTTCATACTTGGTAAAAACCTTCTATTAAATGGCATCGCTGCCGGCTCTTTTCGTGAAGATTAACGGTTTTTGTGAGAGACGCATTGGATTTTGGGATCCGTTCACTCGTGAACGTTATTTTTCGTGTCAAAAATTTTCAAAAATCCAAAAAAAAAACTTCAAAAATCCCAAAAACATTTAAAAAGACATAAAAAGCATCTCTTTTTCAAAGTTTTGCACCAAAAAATTTCCTCTTAACCCTCGATTGTGTTTAATTCTTTTTCTCAACCCCTCTAATTTTTAATTCTTCATGGATTCTTATGTCCATTGTGTAGGGTGTGGGAGACGATTATATGGGTGCGAATCATGTCAATGGTGTTCTTGCGAGCAATGCGGAAAAGATCTTCCACCCATTTCAACCAATTCACTATTTAGATTTTGTCCATCGTGCAATTCGACTAATTCATCCTTTTTTCTACTCCACCCACTCCCCTCCCTTGAAAATATTGTGGAAGCGATTCTCATTGGCATGTTTCGTGTCCAATTCGATACCCGCCTTATGGCGAGCAAGAACTGGGTTACAATTATGCCAATGGTAATAGCTATCTACAAGAAGCACCGGGTTTTCCTCAATACCCGTATTGCAACAATTATGGGGGCCCTCACGATACTTCTTATTGTCAGCCGATGAATTATTATGAGCCAAACCCGTGTTCTACTACTTTTCAACCAATGATTTATGATGGACCACATCCGTGCTATAATTCTGGTTTTCACAATTTTGAGCCCCCACAATACACCCTCGATCATCAGCCTTCTGTTGGAATGAGTGATGAAGAACGAGCCATTTTTTGAATACACTTCAATACGTTCAACAAGAATTAGCTAGCATACGCGAAGCAAAGGAGGAGGAAATGCAACAGCAACAAGAGCAAGTATCTAATCTTAGTAATTATACTCCTCCTCTTGTGCGTCCATACTACTATTATGATGATGACGAGGATGATATCTATAATCTCAACCCATCTTCTGAGATTACTACTCCTACTCTTGATATCCCTAATACGTCTAAGGATAGTGATACATCGAGTGGGATTAGTGATTTTGATCTTGATAAATTCTTTGATGAGGTTTGTGATATCCCTACTTTTGCTAAGCTTACAGACGAGATCGCTCTTAATGATGATGATTTTTCTCCATGCTA
The DNA here is from genome assembly GCA_025667525.1 of Glebionis coronaria. Classification (NCBI taxonomy): domain Eukaryota; kingdom Viridiplantae; phylum Streptophyta; class Magnoliopsida; order Asterales; family Asteraceae; genus Glebionis; species Glebionis coronaria. The sequence goes on along the minus strand of CM046874.1, from coordinate 657,820,419 downwards.
TGAGAATTTCACCTTTGAATTTCTCAATCTCCTCCAAGAGATGAGGGCGATGTTGATTTATTCTCTCCGACTTACGAGAAGTTCACCACTGAACTTGGTCTTGTAGATGAGGTGGAAGACGTTATTCTTCGAGACAAATTACTGAAAGTTCACCTTCTTATTGCTAATATTGAAGCGTTGAATTCTGCTCCTATTTCTGACTCTTTACCTCCGTCTATTACTTCAGTTGAGAATAATGATACGACTATGGAGGAAATCGACATTCTCTCAATACCTTCGGGTATTGATGACGATGACACGGAGGGGGATATTATTTTTGATAATTTACTGCATGAAGGTATTGTCCCAAGTCCCCCCTCCCGAGCACCTTTCATCCACTCCTTTAGACACCATTACAGAGGATGAGTTCTTTGACCCAGGAGGTGACATTGACTATTTTATGAGTGATAACTTTACGGCTTTGCCGCTTGGTCAACATCCATTGTCTTTGGGGGATGACAATGTGCTTCCTTTACCCACCCTACCTCCCGTGGATCACAACCTCACATACTTTTCGTATGTTGAGAGGACTTTTCTACCCTTCAAGACTTATCCTCCGGCCTCTCCTGTTGTATTTTTCTCCGGGAACGAGGACAAGGTCTTTGATCCCGGTATTACATTTGAGGCTTCCCCATAGACTATTTAATTCGGGGTCGAGTCAGGCTCGTGACTCGGTTAACAAAAACAAGTGCTTTTTGGGAGGCAACCCAATTATCTATCTATCTTTATCTGTTTTTATAATAAGTGTAGGGGGAGACCCTAGTATGTGTTTGTTGTTTGCTTTCTTATCATGTGCAGGGATTCGAGATTTCAAAGATACATTCTTGATGACTTTTGACGACCCGTGATTCCGTGTTCCCGTCTTCCCGGTTCTATCCTAAACTCTTTTGATTCACTATTTTATATTCTTTAATATTAAAATAGGAATCACCCTAGTTGTCTCTTCCTTAGCAAGATTTAAACAAAGTGCACAATGTCCTAAGTGTATGGGAGTTCACTCCCACATGCATAAACATTGAGGACAATGTTTATATCAAGTGTAGGGGGACTTCTATCGAAGTTAAGTGGGCTTTTCCATGTATTTGTCCTCATTTTAACCGGAAAATTTGATTTTTCGACATTTTTCAAATGTTTAATCTATTTTGGCCTAGTAGTATAGTAGTATTTTCCTTTGTTATCGTTATTTACTTTCTTTTCTAGAATAAATTTTTAGTAAATTGGTTTTAAATTTTTCAAAGTTGTGAATCTTTTGACTCAACCCGAGTTTACTTATCTAAGTTTACTCTAGCTAGTATCCTTAACGTGTTTAAGTCAAGTTTTGCTAGGCTTTTATATAGGGAACTTTAAAACGCGAAAGTCTTAACTCTCACGGGTTAAGAACAAGAACTTTTCGCAAGTTCCTATAATTGATCCTAGAGAGTTGTCTATCAAGGGAACTTTAAAATGCGATTTATAAACTTGAAAAAGTCTAAGAGTTTGCAAGATCCTATAGATGACTCGAAAACCCAAAACTTTGATTTAATTGGCTAAGCATCCACAAGTCTCATTCCTTGAGATTTTAAATTATGGAGAACGAGAGATGATAGAGTCAATTATAAGTTTGGTATTCTTTCGTGAATTTATGTGAGTTGATTATAAGCTTTTTCTCCCATCGCTTGTTAATAAATATATTTGCAATAAATAAGGTTGTACGATTTGAAAAGTTACTTAGCTTCTAGCACAAGATCGTTTAAAAGTTGCTTGGTATTAATTAGAGTTCATAGCCAAGGCATAACTTATTGAAGCGGGATGCGAAGATTGGTGAGTCCGAAAAGGCCCTTACAAGGCATGAGGGCTACATTTTGTTGCTAAAGATCCAAAAGTGATGTGAAGAATCATTTATCGAAAATCAATATGAAGGATCAAGACACACAAAGAAAAGCAAATACTCCCCTAAAGATCATGGAGAAATCTATCCAAAAAGGCCCTAACAAGGTATGAGGATAAATAGATCCAAGTACTTAAAGGAGGCGGATCGTTGTATATCAAAGTCCAAAATAAAGATTGGAGAAAAATGAAGAAGTCGTGGTCCAAGTATGAAGAATCTCTCAAAAACTTCAAGTGAAGAAATTCCTATTATGAAGAGAAGACCATAAATTCAAGAACGTCTCTCAAGATTCTAAGTATGAAGTCGCTGCCAAATATCGGTCCGAGAAAGGTCTCAAATCGTGAAGCGAGTTATACCAAGATATGAACTTTAAGAGGTCCCGAGAAGCACTTTTAAAAGATTTTGTCCTTTAGCTAACTATTGATTAAATCGTCCCACTTTATTTTTGGCCTAAATAAACTATCGAAATAAGTCAAACAATGCATCCTCGTGATCATTCAAGACAATCATAAAATATAAGAGATACACATAGGAATAAGGGAGTCTAAGTGAATAATTGGGCCACATGAATTTGTGTTAGTCTGCTAACTTATAATAACAATGATCTCGTTTTTAAGCTTCGTATAGGGAACGTGAAACTTGAGGATGATGAACATTCATGACACCAAAACCCCAAGGTAAGTCTTTGGTTTCTTTACTTATTTTGTACATATTTCTATCTTTTTAGTTTCCTTAAAGTTTAGTATTTAATAAAGGCCAATGTAGGTTAATTATGATGAAAAATGTAAAATGTGCTTTGTAATTAATGCATTGCATGAGGGCATTGCAATGGTCAAGTGTAGGGGATTTGATAGGTGTGAAAACACCCATCCTTTTACCACTTAATTATAATAATAACCAAGCGAAAACGTGTATTTTATGTCGTAAAAGTCGGAATTATGCGTGGTTTACGTTTTTATTTTGTTTTAGGACCAAAAGATGAAAAAGGAAGAAAACACGGGCTTTCACGGGCTTTTATCGAAGAAAACGAGAAAAGACGAAGTCAAAAGATCAAGAGTGCAAAAAGAACGGAAGTCCAAGGCCTATTCTGAAGATTTATCGAAGAAAAAGTCTAAAGACGGAAGTTTAATGAAGTTGAAGAACCAAGTCTAATTAAAGAAGAAAATTATAAGACGAGTTCAATTTATATCGACAAATCCCGAGACGACGTCGAGAAAGACAAAGAATTTAAGTCGAGTCGAGACAAAGTGAAAGGAGAAAGCATCAACACCTAGCCTCCCCTCCTCCTATATATACCCTCCTAATATGTCATTAGGAGGGTGTTAGTTGGTTAGTTAGTTTAGAATATGAGTAGTGTAGTTTTACTTTCTCTCTCTACTTTTTAATTTATCTCTCTAGATTTATTTCATGTTTTAAAGTTTTAATCTTTAATCTTTAATCTTGTAAACTTAAATCTTTAATCTCTGTCTATAATTTCTAGCTTTTTATTAATCTCAATCTACTTTTCTTAATGGTTTAATCTTAATCTTAATCTTTTTCATCATATTTTTATATAAAGTTTAAATCTTTTTAAGTTTCGTGGTTTGTTTTAAAGTTTTTATAAGTTTTATCATTTATCTATTAGTTTTGGTTAGCTTATTGGTGTTTTTCTTGGCTTATTGTCCTTTAAAATTTGAGTTTTTAAGTGCTTATTTTCGTCCTTTTTCGATTTCCTATTTTTTAGGAAATCTGATTCGATTTTACAATTATTGCGACATTGTGCATTATTGCGACATTGTGAAATTATTGCGACATTGTTCAATTATTGCGACATTGTGCATTATTGCGACATTGTGCAATTATTGCGACATTGTGCATTATTGCAACATTGTGCAATTATTGCGACATTGTGCATTATTGCGACATTGTGCAATTATTGCGACATTGTGCATTATTGCGACATTGTGCATTATTGCGACATTGTGCAATTATTGCGACATTGTGCATTATTGCGACATTGTGCATTATTGCGACATTGTGCAATTATTACGACATTGTGCATTATTGCGACATTGTTGTATGATTTTGCAATTATTGCGACATTGTGTTCAACTTTTAGGAATTGCGAAATCTTTGTTTTTTATTGCGAAATCAATTCCAGTTTTTTATATATTGCGAAATTTATTGTTTTTATTTAAATTTATTTTTCAAATTTATTTTTCCCGCCATTTTTACTTAGCTTTATTTTAAATGTTTTGTCTTATTTTTACTTAGCTTTAGTTTTACTTATTTGTCTTAGTTTAATTTTTAAAGTATTTTATTTTCAAGTCTACATTTTTATTACGTTTTAATTTCTCGTTATTTATTTTTAAGAGTCTTTATTTTTAGTTTAATCTTTTATCGCTTTCATTTTTGTGCTTTCATTAGTTTAAACAACGACAACCCTTTTCTTTTATTCACCAAAGACGACTGAGTCGCACACTCAACCGGAGATCAATTCGAATTGAATCGAGACTAACAAATTTTCATACTTGGTAAAAACCTTGTATTAAATGGCGCCGCTGCCGGCTCTTTTCGTGAAGATTAACGGTTTTTTGTGAGAGACGCGTTGGATTTTGGGATCCGTTCACTCGTGAACGTTATTTTTCGTGTCAAAAAATTTCAAAAATCCAAAAAAAAAATTAAAAAAAAAAACTTCAAAAATTCCAAAAACATTTAAAAAGACATAAAAAGCATCTCTTTTTCAAAGTTTTGCACCAAAAATTTTCCTCTTAACCCTCGATTGTGTTTAATTCTTTTTCTCAACCACTCTAATTTTTAATTCTTCATGGATTCTTATGTCCATTGTGTAGGGTGTGGGAGACGATTATATGGGTGCGAATCATGTCAATGGTGTTCTTGCGAGCAATGCGGAAAAGATCTTCCATCCATTTCAACCGATTCACTATTTAGATTTTGTCCATCGTGCAATTCGACTAATTCATCCTTTTTTCTACTCCACCCACTCCCCTCCCTTGAAAATATTGTGGAAGCGATTCTCATTGGCATGTTTCGTGTCCAATTCGATACCCGCCTCATGGCGAGCAAGAACTGGGTTACAATTATGCCAATGGTAATAGCTATCTACAAGAAGCACCGGGTTTTCCTCAATACCCGTATTGCAACAATTATGGGGGCCCTCACGATACTTCTTATTGTCAGCCGATGAATTATTATGAGCCAAACCCGTGTTCTACTTCTTTTCAACCAATGATTTATGATGGACCACATCCGTGCTATAATTCTGGTTTTCACAATTTTGAGCCCCCACAATACACCCTCGATCATCAACCTTCTGTTGGAATGAGTAGAGAAGAACGAGCCATTTTTTGAATACACTTCAATACGTTCAACAAGAATTAGCTAGCATACGCGAAGCAAAGGAGGAGGAAATGCAACAGCAACAAGAGCAAGTATCTAATCTTAGTGATTATACTCCTCCTCTTGTGCGTCCATACTACTAATATGATGATGACGAGGATGATATCTATAATCTCAACCCATCTTCTGAGATTACTACTCCTACTCTTGATATCCCTAATACGTCTAAGGATAGTGATACATCGAGTGAGATTAGTGATTTTGATCTTGATAAATTCTTTGATGAGGTTTGTGATATCCCTACTTTTGCTAAGCTTACGGACGAGGTCGCTCTTAATGATGATGATTTTTCTCCATGCTATGAGAATTTCACCTTTGAATTTCTCAATCTCCTCCGAGAGATGAGGGCGATGTTGATTTATTCTCTCCGACTTACGAGAAGTTCACCACTGAACTTGGTCTTGTAGATGAGGTGGAAGACGTTATTCTTCGAGACAAATTACTGAAAGTTCATCTTCTTATTTCTAATATTGAAGCGTTGAATTCTGCTCCTATTTCCGACTCTTTACCTCCGTCTATTACTTCAGTTGAGAATAATGATACAACTATGGAGGAAATCGACATTCTCTCAATACCTTCGGGTATTGATGATGATGACACGGAGGGGGATTTTATTTTTGATAATTTACTGCATGAAGGTATTGTCCCAAGTCCCCCTCCCGAGCACCTTTCATCCACTCCTTTAGACACCATTACGGAGGATGAGTGCTTTGACCCAGGAGGTGACATTGACTATTTTATGAGTGATAACTTTACGGCTTTGCCGCTTGTTCAACATCCATTATCTTTGGGGGATGACAATGTACTTCCTTTACCCACCCCACCTCCCGTGGATCACAACCTCACATACTTTTCGTATGTTGAGAGGACTTTTCTACCCTTCAAGACTTATCCTCCGGTCTCTCCTGTTGTATTTTCCTCCGGGAACGAGGACAAGGTCTTTGATCCCGGTATTACATTTGAGGCTTCCCCATAGACTATTTAATTCGGGGTCGAGTCAGGCTCGTGACTCGGTTAACAAAAACAAGTGCTTTTTGGGAGGCAACCCAATTATCTATCTATCTTTATCTGTTTTTATAATAAGTGTAGGGGGAGACCCTAGTATGTGTTTGTTGTTTGCTTTCTTATCATGTGCAGGGATTCGAGCTTTCAAAGATACATTCTTGATGACTTTTGACGACCCGTGATTCCGTGTTCCCGTCTTCCCGGTTCTATCCTAAACTCTTTTGATTCACTATTTTATATTCTTCAATATTAAAATAGGAATCACTTTAGTTGTCTCTTCCTTAGCAAGATTTAAACAAAGTGCACAATGTCCTAAGTGTATGGGAGTTCACTCCCACATGCTTAAACATTAAGGACAATGTTTATATCAAGTGTAGGGGGACTTCTATCGAAGTTAAGTGGGCTTTTCCATGTATTTGTCCTCATTTTAACCGGAAAATTTGATTTTTCGACATTTTTCAAAATTTTTAATCTATTTTGGCCTAGTAGTATAGTAGTATTTTCCTTTGTTATCATTATTTACTTTCTTTGCTAGAATAAATTTTTAATAAATTGGTTTTAAATTTTTCAAAGTTGTGAATCTTTTGACTCAACCCGAGTTTACTTATCTAAGTTTACTCTAGCTAGTATCCTTAACGTGTTTAAGTCAAGTTTTGCTAGGCTTTTATATAGGGAACTCTAAAACGCGAAAGTCTTAACTCTCACGGGTTAAGAACAAGAACTTTTCGCAAGTTCCTATAATTGATCCTAGAGAGTTGTCTATCAAGGGAACTTTAAAATGCAATTTATAAACTTGAAAAAGTCTAAGAGTTTGCAAGATCCTATAGATGACTCGAAAACCCAAAACTTTGATTTAATTGGCTAAGTATCCACGAGTCTCATTCCTTGAGATTTTAAATTGTGGAGAACGAGAGATGATAGAGTCAATTATAAGTTTGGTATTCTTTCGTGAATTTATGTGAGTTGATTATAAGCATTTTCTCCCATCGCTTGTTAATAAATATATTTGCAATAAATAAGGTTGTACGATTTGAAAAGTTACTCAGCTTCTACCACAAGATCGTTTAAAAGTTGCTTGGTATTAATTAGAGTTCATAGCCAAGGCATAACTTATTGAAGCGGGATGCGAAGATTGGCGAGTCCGAAAAGGCCCTTACAAGGCATGAGGGCTACATTTTGTTGCTAAAGATCCAAAAGTGATGTGAAGAATCATTTATCGAAAATCAATATGAAGGATCAAGACACACGAAGAAAAGCAAATACTCCCCTAAATATCATGGAGAAATCTATCCAAAATGGCCCTAACAAGGTATGTGGATAAATAGATCCAAGTACTTAAAGGAGGCGGATCGTTGTATATCAAAGTCCAAAATAAAGATTGGAGAAAAATGAAGAAGTCGTGGTCCAAGTATGAAGAATCTCTCAAAAACTTCAAGTGAAGAAATTCCTATTATGAAGAGAAGACCATAATTTCAAGAACGTCTCTCAAGATTCTAAGTATGAAGTCGCTGCCAAATATCGGTCCGAGAAAGGTCTCAAATCGTGAAGCGAGTTATGCCAAGATATGAACTTTAAGAGGTCCCGAGAAGCAGTTTTAAAAGATTTTGCCCTTTAGCTAACTATTGATTAAATCGTCCCACTTTATTTTTGGCATAAATAAACTATCGAAATAAGTCAAACAATGCATCCTCGTGATCATTCAAGACAATCATAAAATATAAGAGATACACATAGGAATAAGGGAGTCTAAGTGAATAATTTGGCCACATGAATTTGTGTTAGTCTGCTAACTTATAATAACAATGATCTCGTTTTTAAGCTTGGTATAGGGAACGTGAAACTTGAGGATGATGAACATTCATGACACCAAAACCCCAAGGTAAGTCTTTGGTTTCTTTACTTATTTTGTACATATTTCTATCTTTTTAGTTTCCTTAAAGTTTAGTATTTAATAAAGGCCAATATAGGTTAATTATGATGAAAAATGTAAAACGTGCTTTGTAATTAATGCATTGCATGAGGGCATTGCAATGGTCAAGTGTAGGGGATTTGATAGGTGTGAAAACACCCATCCTTTTACCACTTAATTATAATAATAACCAAGCCAAAACGTGTATTTTATGTCGTAAAAGTCAGAATTATGCGTGGTTTGCGTTTTTATTTTGTTTTAGGACCAAAAGATGAAAAAGGAAGAAAACACGGGCTTTCACGGGCTTTTATCGAAGAAAACGAGAAAAGACGAAGTCAAAAGATCAAGAGTGCAAAAAGAACGGAAGTCCAAGGCCTATTCTGAAGATTTTATCGAAGAAAAAGTCTAAAGACGAAGTTTAATGAAGTTGAAGAACCAAGTCTAATTAAAGAAGAAAATTATAAGACGAGTTCAATTTATATCGACAAATCCCGAGACGACGTCGAGAAAGACAAAGAATATAAGTCGAGTCGAGACAAAGTGAAAGGAGAAAGCATCAACACCTAGCCTCCCCTCCTCCTATATATATCCTCCTAATATGTCATTAGGAGGGTGTTAGTTGGTTAGTTAGTTTAGAATATGAGTAGTGTAGTTTTACTTTCTCTCTCTACTTTTTAATTTATCTCTCTAGATTTATTTCATGTTTTAAAGTTTTAATCTTTAATCTTTAATCTTGTAAACTTAAATCTTTAATCTTTGTCTTTAATTTGTAGCTTTTTATTAATCTCAATCTACTTTTCTTAATGGTTTAATCTTAATCTTAATCTTTTTCATCATATTTTTATATAAAGTTTAAATCTTTTTAAGTTTCGTGGTTTGTTTTAAAGTTTTTATAAGTTTTATCATTTATCTATTAGTTTTGGTTAGCTTATTGGTGTTTTTCTTGGCTTATTGTCCTTTAAAATTTGAGTTTTTAAGTGCTTATTTTTGTCCTTTTTCGATTTCCTATTTTTTAGGAAATCTGATTCGATTTTGCAATTATTGCGACATTGTGCATTATTGCGACATTGTGAAATTATTGCGACATTGTGCAATTATTGCGACATTGTGCATTATTGCGACATTGTGCAATTATTGCGACATTGTGCATTATTGCGACATTGTGCAATTATTGCGACATTGTGCATTATTGCGACATTGTGCAATTATTGCGACATTGTGCATTATTGCGACATTGTGCATTATTGCGACATTGTGCAATTATTGCGACATTGTGCATTATTGCGACATTGTGCATTATTGCGACATTGTGCAATTATTACGACATTGTGCATTATTGCGACATTGTTGTATGATTTTGCAATTATTGCGACATTGTGTTCAACTTTTAGGAATTGCGAAATCTTTGTTTTTTATTGCGAAATTAATTCCAGTTTTTTATATATTGCGAAATTTATTGTTTTTATTTAAATTTATTTTTCAAATTTATTTTTCCCGCCATTTTTACTTAGCTTTATTTTAATTGTTTTGTCTTATTTTTACTTAGCTTTATTTTTACTTATTTGTCTTAGTTTAATTTTTAAAGTATTTTATTTTCAAGTCTACATTTTTATTACGTTTTAATTTCTCGTTATTTATTTTTAAGAGTCTTTATTTTTAGTTTAATCTTTTCTCGCTTTCATTTTTGTGCTTTCATTAGTTTAAACAACGACAACCCTTTTCTTTTATTCACCAAAGACGACTGAGTCGCACACTCAACCGGAGATCAATTCGAATTGAATCGAGACGAACAAATTTTCATACTTGGTAAAAACCTTGTATTACTTACATTTATGCCATTCTACTGATATACTATTTTTTTTCCTTGAATCTTTATTTTTTGTTTAATATAGGGAATTTCACTACATATTCCACGACGACTTCGTGTTATAGAGGACAATGGTCCAAGATAAGATACATCTTCACACCAGGTGAGAAGCAATGTTTTTGCATTTCATGTTCTCAACATCTGCATAAATTAGTCCTATGGTTCTATGATGCTCTATTTGTGTTTGCTTTATTCGGCATTTCATGTTCTCAATTTTTTTATGAAAGAAAATTACAGTACAAAGTTTGCCAAATTTGCAGCTGGTGCTACTTAGGCTATTGCCATGATCTATGCTTATGTATGCAATTTTTAGACAAGGTGTACTTGAATTACTTACGCAATCTCCTTCTCCAGCTCTATATATTTGATCTATACTTAGATTAGTTTTGGTTACACTCAAATTTTTTGTTTCTTATTCGGTTTGTAGAATCAAACAATATTTTTCTATTTACATAGAATTTATATGGTGACAAATTTTGGAAAAAGGAGAACTGCAAGTTGCAAGGAAGGAAGAAGAAACACATGTATCAAATCGGTTTAGGAACATTGTTACTATAGTCATGCAGAAAACTGTCAATCCGGAAACTCAACACCCATATACTCAACACTAATTTTTTATTCGATGCATACATGTTTAAAAATCATTTTTATTAAGTTCGATTTGCTAATTGTGTGAATTTTCTGTTTGCGTTTAGGTTGCTGCCATGCCAGGATTTGACCGAATAATTGTGATTAGAAAGGGTGCAGTTTAAATGTAAGGAGGTTTCATTTGATGTATATTGCACTATTCCGATTCTGCTATTCTTTTTCCTCACAAAATGGACGCTAGAGCTATTTGGTAGGTCCAGAAGAAGACATAGTAGTAGTCGCAGTAGGATTAGAAGTCTATGCACGCACCACAGTTACGAAGAAAAAAGGGACATCAAAGCCATAGTCATAGACTCATAGCCAAAGGTATGATGGCAGGGTCCTCTTTACCTCCATGGTAAAAAATATAAAGATTTAAAATTTTGGTATTATAATAACAATAGCTGGTTCTATTTTGTGACATCCGACAATTTCTTACTTTTTCGACTAAACTTTAAAAATATTTACTGTACCAGAAACCAGTTTTTATAAAACGAATGAGTATAAGGGGTTGTGATGAATATGAAACGGTCAATTGAAGTTGTGATTGCTCCCGTCTTGGCGTGGCATGAGGTTTGCTGCCATGCCCGTTGTATCTGTTATTTTTTATTCTCAAACTATTTGAGCCTCATATACAAGTTATAATTGAGACAATAGATAAATATTAGATGTATATTGCAGTTCACTTATTTTTTTATAAAAATGACAATTATGTTTGGTAAAACCAATCTCAATCTTTCTGTGCAACCATTCCAGACTGTTATATCTCCTTCTGCCCTAGTGCGATTGCTGGTTGGATGACAACTAATAATCCTTTAATGTCTCATGGTGCTATTGTGGCTGGACCCTGGGATCTTGCAACCCTGTGTTGCAGGTCAGTGACTTGAACAATATGCAGTATTTTGATTATACTATTTTTTGTACAATAAGTTAGCCACTTGAGATTGAAGTCAGGTTAAGTAGCTGTATGTTTGTTATAAAAAGTTAATGGTGAGCTGTACACGGTCTCTTAGGCAAAAATTTATGAACTGACTTATAAAACAAGTCAACAAGAGAAAAAAGAAAAATCTTGAGAAGGTTGAACACAAGATGCTTGGCTAGGATACGTCACTTAAATACTTTTCTTTCCTGTAAATAATATGTGTGGAAATGGAGAAACATATGCGTTACTTTACTAATGTGTTCTGAATGTTATCATAGTTTAGTGAACAAATACATACATACACTAAAATCTCTTTTTACAATTTATGTGCTCGTGATCATTTAAAGTTGTTGATTCCAGCTACTTTTCTTCCCCGGTTTATGTTTACTTTAGCATAAATGAGGTTAATGTTTTACTTTCCTAACATGTGATATTAGAAATGACCAGATCATAGAAAAGTACAGAATGTAATATCTCCATGCATTCATGTGCTTGGACATGTGCAACATTTAGTCGTTTGACACTTACAGGCAGATGGGAAACTGAAAGTCGAATTAGCCGCAGATGTTCAGGAGGAATGTGCAAAGATTGGTGTTGTTGAATAGGTGAAGGAAACATCACTTTCTTATCGATGATATTGTCTTATTTGAACTTACTGATGTGCCATGTCACACATGGCTTTAGGTGAATCCATTGGTTTATGATGACATGTTACAAAGCTTATTTGGTTCCTGTTAGCTAGAATCCTTGAATTATATTTTCGGACTGAATTTGAATAATTGTTGGGTAGAGGGAGGACAACTACTGACACTATAATTGCTTGTCTTCTGAATCTCATATTCAAAGAACTTAGAGAAATATACAAATCCACGAGGCTCTACATGTTTACAATATCTATATCATGTTGCTTATGAGTTATGATGTTAATGAAGTATAACATTTAAAATACCATATACATTTTTACGAGGATAGTAAAGGACATAAGGGGTGATAATGCATTATGTTAATGACTTAATGTAAATACAGTTTATGTGTCATGTGCCTTACTATCTTAGGTCAAATTCTTTCATGTGTCATGTTCCCCATATGGTTGGTTAATTGGTTTCAACATTCTGGCCGAATTTTTCCTCAGACCAGACGTCCGTGTGGCGTATCTGGGCATGACAAAATTAGGACAACAACAGAAAAGAATATATACTAAAATGCATACTTTTGCGAGTTATACCTCTATAGAACTTGGGGTTCATCTATATCAAACAACCAAGAATATGGAAATGACAGGAGACGGGTATCTATGTATCACCACAAATGGAATCACGGATCTGTTTCATTCCATTAATTCCACTGACATTTCTTTTCTAAACACCTTAGTAATAGTAGCATATGTATATATTATTAAATACTATTTGGTTAGAATAATTTTTTATAAAAGAGGCCGACTGTCCTTATGCACATTCCTAAAGGTGATTTTCACCTCACATGTCAAGTGTGGTAACGAGCGAGCTCATGTTCAGTTTCAGGAGCCACTATTATCAACACACGTAGTCTGACTTATGTTTATATTCAACGCTAAAAGGTATTCGATAGGGATTAAATTACATATGCAGATAACTAAGTTTTTTGTAAGCATATCAAGAATCAAGACATGTAACACTAGCAACCAAATACCCCTATATAACTGTTTTGAAATAGCAAGGGGAGTTTATGAAATAGCAAGGGGAGTTTATGAAATAGAAAGGGTAGTTTATCAGTATTCAACATTAAATCCACACGAGGCTGTTTTAATCTTAATAGGAAATGGTTAGATAGGTAAAAAAAAAATTAGAAACCGAGTTTCCTTCACATAAAGTAGTAAGATTTTATCAGCAAAAAAGTAAGCGTTTATTCAGTTTTAATTATAATGTGTATTTTTTAAGACTGACTGATTATAGAAGAGTAGAACAACTAAGCATTCATACTATAAGCACAACATCAGGTCCCTAAACTGTGTGGCTGACTATAAGCACATCACCATCACGCCTAATGCACATCACCTCCACACCATTAGGCAGTCATACTCTTCATTTTATTTACACACATTTTTTGTGGTCGACTATTCATGACCCTAAACTCGAAGACACCATCAATACACCATCAACAACTTCAAATGAAAATAATGGAAAAATTGGATTCAATATTCATTCAAAGCTTGAGAACCATAGTAAAAATCTTAGGGGCAGTTGTGAATATCACAAGTGTGGCAGCAATGACACTTGTCAAGGGCTCGAAAGTTTAAGCGCATACTTGCCAGCAGCTTCAAATGAATATTTGAAGCTTGAGAACCATCGTAAAAACCTTAGGGACAGTTGTGAATATGACAAGTGTTCCAACAATGACACTTGTCAAGGGCCTAAGCCTAAGCACTCAGTTTCCTTCAGCAAATTATTTGTTGTCAAATTTAATTGGAAGTGATAATCGTTGACTAGAGAGTTGTTTATGTCTCTTTGCTGGCTATTGTTGCTGGAAACGAGACTAATCACACATGTATGTTATGAAATTTATTTTCTTTAATGTTTACGCAAGGAATTATTTAGTAATACGTAGTTAGGTTTTGCTTAATACTTGATAGAAGTTTATCTTATAGCTGTTAAAATATTACAGGTACCAATCACTATAAACTATCATGACGCCTAATATTTATCATCATGGATGTTGTATTACAATACAATTCTTTTTATTGAATAGGCTTTGTTTTATTTAGGGATCTATGGTAGTGTTTTCCTCTGCCTCACCGCCATGCTTTGAACATTAGGAGTTCGTCATCTAATGGACTGAATGGAGTTCTCTGCCTCACCACCAACCTTAAGGCCCATTTTCGATCCTAACATGGATAAGTTTTTTTTTGTCTCAACTGCAGGATCTTTTGGTGGCAATGCTACACAGGTGAATAGCATTACTTGATACAGTGATTAATCTCTTGAAATAGCTGCAATTGAAAACTAAACATAGAATATACGTTACCGGAAATACAAATGTAACTGGCTTCAGTAATAATGTATGTTAACGTGTTCAGGGAGCTGATTTTGAAGCCAAAGTTATAAAGCTTATTAAATTGGGGTTCAGTAGAGATGTAGTTATACAAAAGCTCAAGTTTTTTGATGGAAATGAGAAACAAGCAGCTGGATACCTTTTTGGTGGACAAACCTGGTATATGTACTTTCAATTTTCAAGTTTATTTGCAATCACACTTTTTTGTTTCCAGCAAATTTTAAAATGTACATCTTTTTGCACATCCAGTTGTGTACTTTATAACATTGTCATCCCCAACATATATGGTCTAACTATCTGTTCTGGATAAACGATATCATATAATTAAAGATAACTACAATCATATCTAGCCTACTATAAACCTTTCAATTTCTTGCAAAAAGAAGTCAAGATACATGATCTAATCCACATTGTTAGTAAATTATTCGTGCTATAAAAACCAGAAAGAGGATGAATTTTAATTCTCGATATACAACCTTTTCTATATACATGCTCATGCACACAAAATCGGTAGTTTATACAAATATCCAATCATATACTACTCTCCAACAAGAATCAAATACTGAAACTTTAACAGCATGCTAAACTTGTGATGAGAGTATAAAAAATCATCACTATCCAACACGTCGTAGGTCAAAACAATATTGGGATAACTGTTACAAAACTTGGCAATATCCAATAACTGTGCGTCCGACATTTGTAACAGCTCCCATCTCTCATCGTCTTCTATCGCTAAGAGATCAAAAACAGACTTGATACTAACTTCAGATTTCTCTTTGCAACGTTTTGCCAAATCTTTAGTAAGCCAGCCGTTGCTTGAAATAACATCAACCATAGCTTGAAACAACCTAGTAGCAGACAAAAGCACTTCCTGCTGATAAGAACCAAGATTTCCACCCATCACCTTCCTAGAAAAGTAAACTTGTAGCAAAGCATTGGCCTTTACATGTGGGTCTGCGTATCTTGGATTCTCGAAGGGAAATCTCTGATGATTGATCAACTCGCGTATGAACTCCTCTTCTCCAGATGCTTATGCTTTTATAATTATTTTAGTGTACTCACAAGTCACAACTAAGATGTTTCTGGTTC
The DNA here is from genome assembly GCA_025667525.1 of Glebionis coronaria. Taxonomy (NCBI): domain Eukaryota; kingdom Viridiplantae; phylum Streptophyta; class Magnoliopsida; order Asterales; family Asteraceae; genus Glebionis; species Glebionis coronaria. The sequence goes on along the minus strand of CM046874.1, from coordinate 657,804,668 downwards.
GCTCATTAGGTGCTTATGCTCATTATCAAAACTACTAGACGAGTACCCGCGCATAGCGGCGAAAATTGCTTAGCGACAAATTATTAACGATATGATATATTGTGCAAAGATCAATTTGTAATTGCTAATGGGTGTAACATGCGATAATTCAGCTATATATAAAATATCATATAAATATGCATCAAACAACATAGACGGGTACGGTGCATAGGAACGAATTTTTACTTTCGACAAAATTTCATCGACGGATAATTGTTTTTCGCAAATAATAGTATTACTTTGAGAAGAAGAAGAGCGATAGAAAATCTTTAGTCTAATAACATGGTTACATTGGATTCCAACAATTGTGTGATCCTCTTTTTCAATAGTAGTATTACTTTATGATTTTTAACCGGTGTGGGTTAGTTACCAACCCACGATTGGAGATCTTGTTGGCTACTAATTGTCCCAAACTTAATACACTCTCCTACAAGAAAGTTCTGAATCATATTAAGGAAGTGAAGGCAGAACGTGAATGGTGAAATGCTTTTCAACCTGATGGTCGACCCACTGAAACAGTATCTTCGCTCCAATTGAAATAAAGGATACAAATGATGCATGCGATTTGGAATCAAAGATATTGATGACGTAACCGCACTCTCTCTTATTTTTCTCATGTATAGGTCATACATCCAAAAGTTTAGTTTCTGAAGTTAACTGTACTTGGATTATGTCTTTTTACTTTGTTGATCTAGTCGTGTAGACGGGGACAAAACTTGACAAGTATTTCAAAAGGGCGAGACCAAAACGTGTTTATTTTGAGAGAGCCATTTCACATTTTCTATTAAGATTCTGAGTAATAATGCTTAACGATACAAAATATAAGGATTGAAAATGTACTTGTTGCTATATTTTTTGGGGGGCCGAAACTCCTCCCGGTCCCCATTATGTTCCGTCCATGTGTGTTCAAATTGTTGCTATATCTTTTGTGTTCTTGTTTTTCAGTTGAAGGTTACCTTACACCGTTACACCCCCACTACCTTAGTAAAATTCTCACGCTTTGATTCTTGGATTGTATCTTTACCTTCTTGAAACAGCTTTTCATTTGTACATCCTTCAACATTTTTGCTTGAACATCAAATAAAATTGCTTGTGTAACAAAGAAATCAAAGAAAAGAAAATTACTGTATGCATTAATAGTCAAAGTTTGACAGAAAGTTTTAAGAAAATAAGTGTTGATATCATTTGATACCCATTTTAAGATGTCGAGTAATAGGAGAAAAGGATACATCTATAGACATCCTAAAGAAATTATAGATTTTGGAAATTAAAAATATGAAATGAAGAAGCTTAATTATTCAACTACTGTATGTATTTTGTCATTGGTCACAAATTCAGCATTTGAGGCCTCAAGTATCAGTTTGCTATTTACAAATACCAAGATTTATATTGTGTCATGGATGTGATTAAAACTTAAGAAAATTCTAATTACAGTGAAGAGAAAAGTGGGACACCATGTATGGTAGTGCCAACATCAACAATGAACACCTGCCAGTGATGTATATGGACGAGCCAGGAATCAGATATCTTTCTAATTTCGTCAAGGCTGGATCAATAGTCCTATATGTTCCTAAAGGGCCGGTTCTTTAAGCTACTCTGGTGGGCCACTTTTTTTTGCGTTAGTCTTTCTGAGATTGTTATCTCAAGCGTAAAAAGCCTAGGGTAGATCATGTTCATCCTGATATTGCGTGTGCCCATTTCTATAGCCATTACCTGTTTATATATATCAAAGACAACAAAATAAATACGTCCATAAACTCTATTATATGAATTTATATAGAATCTTAAAAATCTTAAAACTAATTAGAGTTAGTTACCCTAATCAATGTGACAAGATCTGCCTTTGAAGAGGAGTTAGCAAGACCACCAGGAATTTCTTGAAGATCGAGACCATGCATAGATGAGTTATTGATAATTGTTCCCCCCTATTTCGCATCATACATACGTATAAAAACAAACTTTGACAACAACCACCTCCCTATAAAGTATCCCGTTTTCACAATTTATTTAAAGTATTTGCACTATCAAACCTATGAAACTATAGTTTGGGCAATTTATATTTTTAGTTGATCAACATCTAAGTCCCAAAACACTTGTATGTACTATTTTATCCTCACAAACACGATTCGTGCAGACAACGTGAGAGTTTGTAGATACTGCAATATTCTCAAAAGTGAACATAAGCATACCTAAATATCATGAGAAGGTAAATCACCTCTTAAGAGGACCATCATGACAAGGTAAATCACCTAACTAAAAACAAAGGAAAAGAATGCTCGAGTTAACTAAAGACCTCACCTCTCGCAATCCACCCCTAATCCATTAGGCTAAGGGATCGTCAACAATGAATATTGAGGTATTAACTCATTTTACAGGAAACTAAACTGATAAAAGTGAAGCACATGATAATCTATAAGCATTATTTTTGAGACAATACTGGAACCGTAAACAAAAGCATAGAATAACATGACCGAAAATAAAAAGATAGGTTGCTCGTGATACCTATTTACATCACAACGCCTCACCAAAGCTGTTGGTTCACCCGACTACCATTTCTCTCTTTTTCTCACAACGGATCGACACAAAAGTAGCAAGTGTGTCTATACGTTTTGCCCATTAAGACCAATAATTCGATCACCTAGACCTTGAAAAAAAAGGCAATCGACAACATTGAACCCAATAATGCATGCTCGTAGTATCAAAAGAAAAGCTGTGATTCAACTATTAGTTATTAATAAAAACCCAAATTAGGTTTCAAATTGTGATAAGAAAACATATAATGCATGATCATCAATCTAAGAAAACTAATTGAAATTACCTTGCATGATCATCGATCTACATAGTCCTTCTGATCATAAAAAACAAAGGTTAAATACAAAATATATTGGAATGAGTATCATAGAAGTTTTGATTGATTTGGTATAAAAAGAAACTCATTAATGTTGAATGAAACGTATAGTAGAGATTTGTGTTTTTTCCTTCTTTTGCAAATGATATACACGGTTGGCAAATCATGGTGTATAGTTTCTATATTTTGTTTGTGAATGTGTTAATGAAACGTATAGTTGTATTCCGTATTTTTTACTATGTTTCCATAGATAGCCATTGTTGAAATTTTCTCACTTTTAACTTTGCATAGCTGGCCTTTATGTTGAATTCTCCTCATGTTTCCATAGATAACAAAATGTCTTAATTTTCTTCACTTTTTCAACATTGGGATTGCTCTTTTATAAGGAGTATAGATAATAGAAGGTGTTTATGCTTGTTAATTTAAGTGAATGTCGTTTCTATATTTGTGACTACTAAAAAGATTTGAGAGAACTATCCTATTTAAAATTGGGCGAATGTTTCTAACAAGTTAAAATGAACCATTCACCCGTTTTCTTTTTAACTGAATTGACTAATCAAATGACATGTCTAAGTGTTAGTTTTCTGATATAAGACAATAAAAAACATTAGTCTTCAACATACTATTTAAATACAAATTAGATAACTAACATGGTACCCGCGCAATGCTGATGACTATTTTTTTATTTATCGAATTACTGTTAAAGTTTAAAAAAGTTGAATTAGAATAAATAAAATCATTAAAAATGAAATTTTTTTTTTGTAAATATATCAAAATGGATGTTGAATTAAAACGAATAAAATTTTAAAAAATATGGTGAAATTAAATTATGAAAAAAATAAATAATTTAAAAAATATTTCAATTTAAAAATAAAGGTGATATTTTAATAAGTTGGTAAGAGGTTGTTACAAAAGTTTGTTATAAAATAGATGAATGGTCAAGCTTGCACATTTGGTTTGGAGTTAGGTTTGAATTAAAATGATCTAATGATTGAGAGTTGAGATGTTTATCTCAATTTTTGGTTAGGATTAAGATGTGTATATACACCCTTTATATATATTATACATATATAGATATTGATATAGATATAGACATATATATAGATATAGATTAGAGGTGGTTGCATAAATGTTATGTAAATTGGAATGAACTATATCTTGTATAGTTTGTATAGTTTGTATAGATATAGAAATTCGATCTTAAAATAGGTATGTATCTTTTTTTGAGTGGATAAGGTATGAAATGGTAGATACCATCTATTTTGACATAATGAACAGAGTAGTGAAAATCGTATCTACCGAATATTATATGTATTCAGACTCGAGAATAAACGTTGACATCATGAACTTCTCTTTTCATTTTTTCTTTTTAAGCAAAAAAACTCATTTCTTCTTAGCAACCAGACTTTGCAACCCATAAAATGCACCAGAAAATATTCCAAAATGAAGACCATCTGCTGTTGAACCACACGTAATTCTAATAAACTTTTTCCCCATTGCATCACTCATTAATGGATATTTGTTCTCGCTTTTCAGATGTACTCTATTAAAGATAACGTGCCTTATTATTCTTAAATCTTAAGTATTACGTATTAAATTGTCATATATAGCGACTAAAATCCTTTGACAAAAGATTTTGTACTTACGCTACTATATTGCATCTTTTACGACAATCTTACTATATATCTTTTATCTCTGTCAAGAAAAACTATCTTTGAAGTACTTCAATAATTGTTGGCTTTATATTTATTTTTATTTCTAATATTATCTCTCATTTTATCATCGGTGTTAAATTAAATTGCGTTAATCATTAATTACATACTTTTTAACTCGTGCTTGTAGTTGGAAGTTTTAAGGGACTTCTATTTTAATTTTCATTAGTAACTTGATTTAGAGTTGGAAATTATGATTTGATAAAAAAGAATAAACATTGATATTTACTTAAACAAAAAGGTATAAACTATACTAAGATCTACTAATATTACGTTGATTCAATAAAAATTTATAATATACTAAAATCTTCAAGACCAATGTTTCCAGTTTTACAACCTCTTATGTATAAGTTTTTTTTAAAAGACATTTCTATAAAAAACAAACATTATAATATACAATACATTTAAAAATTAGCAACCTAAATTTTTTAATTACTTAATATAAAAGTCTTCTGATTTTATCGAGTACAATTTTTAATAATTTAATATAAAATTCTATATAGTTACTTCTAAAACTATAAAATATGCTTAGTAATATAATAAACAAACATAACCCGACAAACTTTGGTACTATGCTTAAATAACACAACGAAAAATACACAATTTTTAAACCAATATTTAACTAAGAATACTGAAAACGACAATTACAAGTGACGCACGTCTATGGGACGTATTAGACTTACTTAACAACTTTTATTTTCTTATAACAAATGAAAATTTGTTTTGCTTTTTCTTAACGCATTTCAACTATTTAAATTTTATAAATTAATTTTATATGGTTACTTCGAAAACTATAAAATATATATAGTAATAAAAAAATTGCAAATAATTCGACTAACATTGCTACTATGCTTAAAAAATCTTAGTTGAATGTATAATTTTTTAATACCAATATTTAAGTAAACATAAACATGTAAACAATAATTACAAGTCATCTCAAGTACTAATGCATAGAAAGGCAATTATACTACAAAAAGTTTATTAGCAAATAAAAAAAATTAAACGACAATCATAAGTCATACCCGTCCATCGGACGGGTTTTGCCACTAGTATATATATATATATATATATATATATATATATATATATATATATATATATATATATATACTAGTGGCAAAACCCGTCCGATAGACGGATATGACTTTTGATTATCACTTACATTACTAACTTAACAAGTAAGTATATCTTATGATTTTTTTAGTACCGTATATAACTTCTAGTAACTTTATTTTAAATTACACACTACAAAATATCAAAGATTTGTATATTAAGTAATATATAAAAAAATAAATGTAGTGATTTCTCCGATGGGTGGGCATGACTTATAATTATCGTTTATATTTTTTGTTTGACTAAGTATTAGTGTTAACAATTATGTAGGTAATGTTTTTGGCCCCGTCTGATATTTTTTGTTTTTTCTTACTCTGGACCACCAATTCTCCTAGTTTTAAGAAAGTGTTTTAGATTACAAATAATATCATAATTTAGCATTTAGCACAAAATTATTAGAAAAATGTTAAAACTAATGTATGTTCCATAAAAATTACTTCGGCCATTGTCGACCGTAATAAAGTTCAAGATGATATTAGTACAATGTGAATAAGTAACAAATCATGAAATCCCTTAATTTTGTAAATGGTTAGAATATTATAAAAGTTAAAACATTCCTAAAAACCTTAAAGTTATTGTTATAAGGGATTAAGTCATAGAATAAAATAAACTTTTCAAAATTACCGAATTGATACATATACTTTTAAAAAGTTGTAAAATAGCAACAGACTTTCATAAATGTTCTATTATGCACATTTTGATAATATGTCATCCTTGAAAGAAAGACTCACAGGTGACACCATTTATAACATGACCACATCACCAAAAATTATAGGTTTGAACACTTAAGAAAGTTCGTTACGATTGTACAATTTTTTAAGAGTATACGTATCAAATTGGTATATTTTAAAATTTTCATTGTCAAAGGTTTAACAATACTTTAAAAGATAAAAAAAATGTAGTTTAATGTTTAATACACTACTTTAGCCTATTTTTAGACGATGATATATCGGCTGACCCGTTATCAAAAAAACAACACCCAATATTTACATTAGCTACATGGTGTCATATTATAAGATTCTGACCTATTATGAGATAAATGGCCGAAGTCTGATTTATAAGTTGGATCTATTAAGGTTTTACCACTATATAGTGGAGAATTAATATATAATGTAATGTTTATAGTGGTAAACCCCCCACAAACATAGTATTTATTATTTCTCCATTATATATAGTGGCAAAACTTTAATAGACCCAGTTTATCTCGTAATATGACCAACACGATATAGAATGACAACAGTTTTATAATTTCAGATCGCCTATTTATACTGCTGCAACTACTATAATCATAAATAAAAAGTGACACATCAAATTCTTAAAATAATTAATAGCCTAAGATCGAGATAGACGAAAGTATTTTTGAGCTCAAAGAATAGATAGGTACTGGTATTTCTATATAGTCTAGTACATTTAGCTAAATTAAACTTGAAATCGATTGCGTTAAAACATATGGTAAGTTAGCCCAAGCTGACTTAGAAGCTTTCCGTGCTCCAAATGTGAGAAGCATGCCTTTTGTTGTGTTGTATTTTTTTTAAAACCAAAATATGCATCTTATGTCTATGCTATTATTCAGTACATATTAATTGTGGCGGCCATAGGTAAACCATTGGAGGCAAGGTTTTTAAAGATGATCAAGTTCTAGGTGAGGCAGCAAAAGTTATTCCTACAATTAATCGTTGGGGATATAGCAGCACAGGATATGCATGGGACGCTAATATTACCATTGTTGATTATACGACAACTAATGTAGCACTCACTATGAATGGCTATCTCTAACGGAGTACTAATTATGGTTGTTGCTTAGCAAATGAAAACTACATTGTGACTCTTTGCCAAGATAGTTTTCAAAGAAAATATGTCACTCGATTTGATAATTTATTAAAATTTGATTTGTCTTGATATAGCATCTTGATGTTGTATGTATTTCCTTACGCAAACCACCATTACAATAGATCAACCATTTTCAAACAGAAACAGGCTAATTATTTATTCTTAAAGTAACTTGGTTTATTTCTTGTAACTTTAATAGTTACAACTGCCGGAATACATTCTTGATGACCGGACTTTGGAAGTCTATTTGCGACTATTATAGGTATCGACGCCCCTGAAAACATCGCATAAACAATCCATAAAATCAATTGGATAGGGCATTTAAGATCTCTTTCTCTTTCTCGAACATCACAACTAAAAATTCCAATTACTATCTGGTTCAGTGAATATGATTTTGAAGGACTTGTACATGCCTTCCACCACTTTTGCTTCAAGTACATTGAACACTATTTTGTGTTTTGCGTCATTAACTTCTTCGATTTCTTTCTTTATAACTTCACCTTTTCCATCTTTATCCATGACAAAGAAATTAAATTTGAAATATTATTTGTTTGTTATGACTATAAGATAAGAATAATCTAAAGAATGAAAGTTAGGGATCGGTCAACATAAATAATCAAGTACCATAGGTAAAGTTCCAGCAAATGATGGATCCAATCCAACAGCTCCCCATTAGTCATCGAGCAGATAACAACCTTGAACCTTATCAAGCAATATTGTTGCGAGGTCATTTAGTCTATACCTACACTTCAATCAGAGTATCGGCATCATCAACTGTGATACCAATTTCTGCCCTTTTCAAAGTGGGTGCATCGTTCACACCATCTTCTGTCATTGCACATATATGTTTCCTCTCCTGTAGTTTCTTCAGGATCTCATATTTATGTTCTGTATTGCATACACGCTATAAGTTTCAGATTTTAAAATATTTTCAAGCTAGGTGAAAAAATACTCATTTTGACCCATAACAAACGATTACCAGAGAAGACTCCAGCAAAACCATCATCCTTCTCGATAAGCTTTTCATATGTTCTACTTGTAACTTCTCAAGTTCTTCTTTTAAATGTTGGAATCGATACCACCAACAACCCAAAGATCGATATGCGGAAACCTAGACCACTGTAAAGAAGGATCGCAGAGTTGCAATAAACTAAACCCAGACGAACGACACGACAAGGTAACCGAACGATTAACTTTATTAATATTATCGAATCGATTACATGAAAGAATAAGAAGCTACGGTGTAACGAGTCCTTCACCCCTCATCTCTATTTATAGAGATGAGGGGTAATCCTAACCGACCTAGGATTGGGCTGCAACCCAAATCCGACTCAAAACATAGTACATTAAGAAAAGTGCACTTAGGTACCTCCTACTTATCGCAAACGTTAACTAGACTTGACAATAATACTAACAATTTCCACCTTAGTGACAAGACTAGTTAGCCCCGACTCCAAGTATCTCCATGCAATACTTGAACTTCGGACCTGGAACCACCTTTGTGAAAGCGTCAGCTGCATTATCTTCCGTGCCTATCTTTGCCACTTCAATCTCTTTAGATTCTACGATCTCCCTGATGAAGTGATACCTCACGTTGATATGCTTCGTCCTCTCATGAAACATTGCATTTCTTGAGAGATGAATCGCCCCTTGAGTATCACAATTCACAACCACTGACCTTAGGTTTATTCCCAGCTCGATTAGTAGACCTTTAAGCCAAATGTTTTCCTTAACAGCTTCCGTAAGCGCCATATACTCCGCCTCTGTAGTAGACAATGCAACAACATGCTGCAGAGTTGCTTTCCAACTCACAACACAGCCATGTACCATAAACACGTACCCGGTTATCGACCTACCCTTGTCAGGGTCTTTAGCATAATCGCTATCCACGAAACCGTCAACATCCACGTGCTTCCCTTGATCTCTACCATACACTAGACCTACATCAGCAGTGCCCTTCAAGAACTTCAAAATCCACTTCACCGCTTCCCAGTGATTTTTACCTGGATTCGCCAAATACCTGCTCACAATGCTAACAGCGTACGCAATATCTGGTCTAGTGCAAACCATCAAGTACATTAAACTACCTACAGCATTCGCATATGGGACCTTACTCATTCTTTCCACATCCCAATCACTCGACGGACAATCCTTCAAAGATACCTTGAAGTGTGCTCCCAATGGCACAGAGACCGACCTGCCATTATCAACTCTGTAGTTATTCAGAATTTTTCGCACATATCCCGACTGAGACACCTTCAGGGTTCGGTTACCCCTATCCCTGACAATCTCCATACCAAGTATCTTCCTAGCTGGACCAAGTTCCTTCATATCAAACTCTTTCCGCAGCAGTCCCTTGGTATATTCGATCTCAGACTTGCTTTTACAAGCAATCAACATATCATCTACATACAACAGTAGATATATGTACATACCTGGTGCAAACTCCTTGAAGTAAACACAACTATCATAGTTGCTACGGCTAAACCCATTGCTGACCATATACACATCAAACCGTTTGTACCACTGTCTTGGAGACTGCTTAAGACCATAAAGGGATTTCTTCAACAAACATACCTTGTTGCCCGTTCCTTCTTCAAAACCAAGCGGCTGCCTCATATAAATGGTTTCTTCAAGATTACCATGCAAAAACGCCGTCTTCACATCAAGTTGTTCCAACTCGTAATCTTCACAAGCAGTTAATGAGAGAATCACCCTAATAGATGTATGTCGAACCACGGGTGAGAATACCTCATTATAGTCAATCCCTGCTCGTTGTGTGAAACCCCGAGCTACCAGCCTTGCTTTATACTTTGGTTTCTGAACGCCTTCAATCCCTTCTTTAATCTTATACAACCACTTGCAACTTACCAGCTTCTGACCTCGTGGTTGATCGACCAGCTCCCAAGTATGATTCTTCTTTAAAGAACTCATCTCTTCCTCCATAACACGAACCCACTCATCCTTTTCATATGAATTAATCACCTCCTGGAATGTGATTGGTTCATGTGTATCTTCTTCCTCAGCAATAGCAAACGCATAAGCCGTAATATCATCTTCTTCCCTAGACGCTGATGATCTAGACAATGATACATTACCTTCATTCCTATACCTTGCAGGTTTAGTAGTTGTTCTCTTAGCTCTATCACGCACCAGAACATAGTTGTCCAGATTCTGTTGTTGAGGCATTGCATCTACTGCATCTTCAACTTGATCCTCATATTCATTCCCTGGATTTACCCCAGTATGAGGATCCACAGTTGGTTCGACCCGACTGCCTTGAAGTTCCACCTCAAACTCAATTTTCTTCCCAGAATCTGCAGCACCAGCACCCTTGAGAGTATCCTTATACATAAGGCTCTCATTAAAGACCACATCCCTGCTTATGATTATCTTCGGTTTAACATCATCCAACCTCCATAATCTGTATCCCTTCACACCCTCAGGATACCCCAGGAATATGCATTTTATAGCTCTAGGCTTGAGCTTCCCCTGACTCACGTGTGAATAAGCAACGCAACCAAATATCTTCAACATCTCGTAATTCGCCGGATGTCCTGACCATAAATCCATAGGTGTCTTCTTCTCCAATGCTTTAGATGGAGACCTATTGATCAGATATGTTGCCGTTACCGTTGCTTCAGCCCAGAATGATTCTGGCAAACCAGACTGAATCAGTAAACACCTAACCTTGTCCAAGAGTGTCCTGTTCATTCGTTCAGCTAGACCATTCTGTTGCGGAGTTCCAGCAACCGTCAAATGTCTTGCTACCCCGCTCTCCTTGCACAAGTTATTAAACTCCTGATTACAAAACTCCAAACCATTATCCGTTCGAAGTTTCTTCAGTTTTCTACCTGTCTGGTTTTCTACCAACTGCTTCCACTCCTTGAACTTGCTGAATGCCTCGCTTTTGTGTCTAAGAAAATAAACCCAAACCCTCCTCGAATAATCATCAACAATCGATAAGAAGTAACGACAACCACTCATCGATTCCACCCGAGAAGGACCCCAGAGATCCGCATGGACATAGTCTATAGCTCCCTCTGTTGTGTGCTGACCTCGACCAAAACTCACCCTGGTCGATTTTCCAAGAACACAATTTTCACAGAATTCGAGCTTACCTAGACCTTCCTTCCCTAACACCTCTCTTCTTTTGAGTTCATTCAAGCCTGCTTCACTAATGTGACCTAGGCGTTTATGCCACACCTACGCAAGACTTTCCTTTTCTTCTATACCGACACTAGCTTCACTTGATTCAGCCCAACCATCCAAGGAGTACACATAATTTTCCTTCAAAGTTCCTGACAAAACCATCAAAGAACCCTTGATCACCTTTACTCTTCCATTCTGCAACTTCACGGTATAGCCCTCTCGATCCAGAGTGCCCAAAGATAACAAATTTCTTTTCAACTCGGGAATGTAACGCACATTCTCAAGCACAAAACTTGAACCATCTTTCATCTGTACTCTCACCTTCCCTATCCCCTTGATGGCACATGCTCTATTATCACCGAGCAAAACCATACCACCATCAAGCTCCTTAAAATCAAACAAGAAGTCCCTCCTAGGCGTCATGTGATAGGAACCACCAGAGTCCATGATCCACTCTAAGAACCTTTCCTCACTCACCGCCATCAACAAATCACCATTGTCATAACCCTTAGAATACGTCCCAGCGTCCTGTTTTGCATTCTTGTTGACAAAGCCAGTTGATTTCTTCTTGTTCCATTTTGGACAGTCTTTTTTAAGGTGATCCTCAGAATAGCATATGTAACACTTCTGTTTATAAGTTCCTTTACCCTTTGACTTTGATCGCGAACTACCACGTCCTTGATTACCCCGATGCTCCGGCCTCCCCCTTACAAATAACCCATCACCATCATCCTTTGCATCTGTCCTCTTCTTCAGCTCCCGTGAATTGAGGGTAGACAAGACATCTTCCAAAGTGAGCGACTCCCTTCCATAAAGCAATGTCTCCACAAAGTTATCATACTAGGACGGTAATGATGTAAGTAACATGAGTGCCTGATCTTCGTCATCAATTTCAACGTCTATGTTCGCCAAGTCACCGATTAACTTATTAAACTCGTCTATATGTTCAGATAGTTTCTTACCTGAATGCATGTAGAAAGTGAACAGCTTCTTCTTCAAGTACAACTTGTTGGCTAAAGACTTTGTCATATACAAAGTTTCTAATTTTAACCAAACACCCGCAGCAGAATTTTCTTTGTTGACTTCCCTCAACACCTAGTTATCCAAGCACAAGAGTAAGGCACTGTGTGCTTTTTTATAGACATCCGTCTTCAACGCCGCAGTCTTGTCAGCGTCCGTCATGGTATCCGGGAATGGATCTAACGCAGCCTCCCAACCATGTTGAATTAATAGACACCACATCTTCACACGCCACAACCCGAAGTCATTAGACACGTCGAATTTTTCAACGTCAAACTTCGCTATCGACGACATATTCTTTCCCCTTGTTGCGTAAAAATACCTTCTTGCAGATCGATTTAATTAGAAGAACCTAAACCTCGATCACGTACAAGCAAACCCGATCGCACACTTGAAAACCCAAGCAAACCACGATCAAACTTGAACCACAAGAACCCGCAACAAGAAACTTTATGATGTTTTAAAAAACCCTTTTTGCAAAATCGATTATTTAGACAAAGTCTATCCTTCGATTTAGATTAAAAATTTAACCCACAAAAAAAAAATATTACCCACAACAAGAAAAAGCCCAACAAGAAAAAGCCCAATAATGAACTTTTTCTAAACGATTTAAAAACAAAATCGTGAACTGTTGTTATTATAGTTTTAATTAAAACATCAAAAAAAAACTTTTTAACCTTGGTAGATTGTATCTCCACGTGACAAAGAAAATACCAACCAATAAATGGTCTCTCTATCCTTCTAACTTCACGTGATAGATAAACCCACTTCGTCTTCTCCAAAGCATAAAACCTGCAACTCAGAAAAAAAACGATCCGATGAAACACGAATCCCTTTTTCTTCCACGAACTTTTCTTGATCTAGCACCGATCTCCAAAGACCACAAAACCCGTAAGCTCTTGATACCACTTGTTGGAATCGATACCACCAACAACCCGAAGATCGATATGCGGAAACCTAGACCACTGTAAAGAAGGATCGCAGAGTTGCAATAAACTAAACCCAGACGAACGACACGACAAGGTAACCGAACGATTAACTTTATTAATATTATCGAATCGATTACATGAAAGAATAAGAAGCTACGGTGTAACGAGTCCTTCACCCCTCATCTCTATTTATAGAGATGAGGGGTAATCCTAACCGACCTAGGATTGGGCTGCAACCCAAATCCGACTCAAAACATAGTACATTAAGAAAAGTGCACTTAGGTACCTCCTACTCGCATACGTTAACTAGACTTGACACTAATACTAACATTAACACAACCATGCCGTATTTAGTAGTTGTGACAAGAACAATTTCGTTAATTACTTCTAAATTCTTTGATTTCTCAAAGTGAGATAATTGTTCTTGAGCAGCAAATGCACGAGCATTAGTGTCATTAATAGAACGCAAAGCATTTGCCATTTATTTACTCATCTCCTTAGTACGCTGCATGGACCTGCGCATAGCATATTCATGCTCTTGTAATGCACACGAATTTGATGTTAAAGGAAAATATGTTTTCCCATGTGAAGTAAATAACGCAGCCTAAAGAACATGATAACAAAATTACTAACACATAAGAGAATATAATAAACTGTTTACAGGTAATAACATGTTATGATGGTCAGAAGTTGGACCCATTGTATTTTTAACTTATGATTTTTAGTTATCCTCATTTACGCATTTTACCTGGTATCTTATAAAATGGGTCATTTTTTTATCTAAATTTTGCTAACCAAGAATTATATAAGATTCATAGATCAGCAAAAGATACTCCTACGACACCAAACTTTTCAAACATAGAGTTACTAATTTTCAAACGTCATATATACCAATATCACATTTTTACAATTTACCATGACCTACCCCCTAGTGCATCATACACACTCACGAAATTTAAGCGACAAGTAAGCATTCAAATAATTTCATTGCTTTTAACATTTACTTGTGTAAAAGTTATATACATAATATCACATATGTCCTATACATTATTTGACACCCTTGGAATCAATGCACCGCAGTGATCTTGTAAATTTGTGGATGACATTGAACCAAAAGAGCTTAAAAATACTTAACTATTCACAGAACATATAAGTTGCAATGTAGCTTTCGTTGAGCATTATTATCTGCGTGAATTATATTAATGGCATCCGCTTCAAGCTATGTGTAGTAGATAGTTGTGTGTGTGTGATATGTGTTTAAAGTGTAACCTAAATTAGATGTGCATTTAAACATCCATTTAGTTTGTAGTGATTGGGTTGTTTTATACCGAAAAAGAATTGAACAAAAATCTTTGAAAGCCAAAGATAAAAAAACTCATAGAAGTGAGGGTATCAAGATAATAAATATATAGATCAGTTTTAAAACCTGAAATTCTGATATCATATCCAAAAACGATTCCACTGGTTGCGGAAACTAAGAAAGAAAAAAAAACAAATGATATAACATTTCCCTTGTACTTCTCGGCTTCAATGCTTATAACCGACCAAAGAGCAGTGCATAGACATAACCTGCAACGATTGTTTCACATATAAAGAGTATTTACATTAAATAAAATCCATGCAAGACCATATGTCCAAGACACATTATTCCATGTTTTCCTGCAAACATGTAACCAGGCCGAAGGATTGCTTCGTGTTTCTGAACTTCAATTTGGTTACTTCTGGATTAAACGGGCAGGAATATGATAATGGTGTCCATTTTCCATGTTTTAGTAGACTCATAACGTTAAAAAACCACTCGGTTATAGAAACAGGACACGACACTTCAGCACCATCTGGAACCACGCCAGGCGGAAACAGACTCCATTTCTCTAAACATTTCACAACTACATTCCAAGCTGATGTCGAATTTGGATCAATATGAAATGAAAAATCTTGCCCTGAGGAAAGGATATGCAAAATTATTACGACCACTAGTTTCCTAACAACTTATTTATACCTTGTAGGTTGTAGTGTCGGTTGCTGCTTAAGTGAGTTTAGATTTAGTTTGGTTCAAGTAGATCATGATGTGGTTTGGACAATGTAACAGTGAAGCCGTGATTTAGTTCAGGTCGTGAGAAAGTGTGGTCGTGGAGATGTAGTCAGAAGATGTTTTCGTAAAAATGGAGAGTTATGTGAGGTAGCGTAATTCTTCGTAAACATAGCGACCATCAAAGTCATTGTTTGTCCCTTTTAAAGGCGCACTTCTGTTTCTAGAAGAACCAAACCACCTCACTTCTGACCCTATAATGAAAACTTAATTCTCTCTTAGGGTGGTAATGAGTTGGGGATTTTCGTCTATGACATAGCAGCACTTGCCAAGTCAAGAGATGTAGAAAATACATAGTCTGAGCTGCTGAGGCGCTACATGTATAAGACCATCTTATAATCCCATTGAAACAAACTGTTGCCATTTTCTTCGGTATCAGATAGTCTGCTTTGGAATTTCATTTTCTTCATAAAGGGTTGTAACAACAACCTCAACTGCAGAAGCTATAACTTGTGGACCAACCACAGCAGAGATGCTAGCAATCTAATAGAAGGAACAGGAACAATGCAAGTGTGGTCAATAATCCGTAAAATCATATCATATCTATACATTTCATATTCTTAGCCAAAATTACGAACACTATTGATTTAGATTCTCTAAACTATTATCACTGTTGATACAAGATATTTGTCAAACTTCTTTAACTGTGATCAAGATGATCTTTTTATATACACGGGTTAGCAGGCGATGGTGTTGCTGGTGTGGATCTACAAATACTTTTAGCTAATATAGTACATTTCAACTCCCAAGCCATTTGATCGATTTCACCCATTCCCCTATTAACTAATAGAGTTGTGTACCTGTGTTTTGTCATATGTGCTTGTTTTGCAGCATCCAGTTTAGCAGGCGATGACGATTCCGATGATTCAAAGGTATCTTGACGCGTTTAACTGGTGAGGGTCTGGTAAATCATAAAGAAACCTATAAGTATAACTAATCAAAACCAATACGATAAAGCTTAAATCAATAAAATCTTGTAATTTCGACTTACACAAGTCTTCTTCTCAAGACTGGTGAAAGAATAATACTTTCTTTTTTTGTTTATACTACGGTTTCCATAAACGATGTTTTGACTCTAAGCTCTGGAAACGTTTCAGGGTCCAACCGACGCCAAATGTTATAAGCCATACATAAGTCAATAACTATAAATAATTAGATGTGTATCCAAAAATTATGTATATTATAAAAATAAGAATAAAAAAAACAAAAACTCACCGCAGGGACATACAGTTTAGTTGCAATCGCTTCAATTTTGTTAGAGTAGTTAGTTAGAAAAGCTTTTGAAACTCTACATGCATAAGAGGAAGATCACAGCACTGTTAGGATAAGATGATTCTTATAAGATTTTAAGTAGTCCAGAGGGTTGCAGTCCATTAAGTCCGTGTGTTATCAAACCTACACTGTCACTATCTTAATCCCAAAAACAGCCTATTGTAATACCCATAATTATATAAAGACAAAGAACAGATAATATCCGGTGAATTGTTAAATAGCAAACTAAATGCTTCATAAGTGTCGAGAAGAATGTGTTTGTGTGAATAAGATTTGGGGCATGTCATACAAAATTGTTGAGATTATTGTGTTTGTATGAATTGGCCCATGTGCAGTTTAAACCTTCCACTAATAAATTTGTGTTAGGAGCTAAATCAAGCAATATGACAAAATAGTATATAAACATTTTCAATAGCTCTGACTACAGTCAGTTCAATATCATAAGTTAGCCAAGATTTTATGTAAAAGGCCTTAAAAAGAAGAAACGAATGGTCCGAAAGATGCTAAAGACTAATGCAAGAATAAAGTTGTCATCTTTTGTCAGTTTATCATGAAAATACTCAAACTTACGGATGAATCAATTGACAGCTTCAGAAAACGAACCTGATATGCCATGTTTAAATCTCCTGCCATAACAACAAAAGTAACTTCTGGATTATCATTGTGATTCCGAGTGCTTGGGTTTTACCTTTCTTTTCACCATTAAGTACTGACTTTCCATGTAACTACCCGTGGAAACTTCCATGGCATTAGCTTCGTTATTTTTTTCACCGTTCCTGCCATAAAACGAAACACCAACAGATAAGCGTTTTTGAAACCATGAATTAAATTAAATTAAATTGAAGAGTTATGGTTTGAACATTATAGACTTACGGTCTTGCTTATTTAGTAATAATAAACATTTTTATATGCTTTTGAGCTCAATAAGCTCTATGTACATTTCTGGTACCTTCAATACAACTACAGGCTGAAAGATGGCAAGCTGTGATAAATATAAAATATCATAGATACACTACCTGAATTGGTCTCCCTCTTTGTGAGTTGAACATTGTTGTTTCCAACCGTCCAACCATGTTTTGACCACCCTGATGTTCATACAATTATGTTAGCAAATATAGATCACTCCATCTTATGAAATAACACACTAACACTTCTAAACCATAATAATCTGGCCCTTAAATTATAAATTGGAGGTACAAATGGATTGAGATTGAAGTCTTTCTTACCAAACTTTTGTACTAAATTAACTCATATTAGGAGGCGTAAATGGATAGTCATATGCAAGGCATTAGAAAAAGATTTTAATGAGCATGTTTGGTATAATAGCAGGTTCAAACAATTAAAGGGCATACAAAATTATACAGTAGCAATGATCAAAAGACACTCACAATACTTTCATGGTGAAGATGTTCATCTACCAATGTGAAATATTCATCGGGTGATCCTTGAAAATCTTTTGGTTAGTCCGTATTTGCAGGCTATGGTTCCTGCTTTGCGCCCTGAAGAGCATTGGCAGAATCTACCTTTCATTGCTCAAATGCCACACACATTAACATGCATGAGTTAGAATATTCATACTCGCCACATCCATTTTTATGTAATGATCCAAAAATTATGTGGCAAATAAATAAAAGAATAAGCATATGAATTATATTAAGCTCACCTCACTCACTTCACATATTCACCGTTTCAAATCTAAGAACACATTACTTGCACTATTGTTCTATATATATTACATTGTTCTATGAACCTTCATCGAAGCACCTTGACAAACCAATCTTCCAACTCCTCATGACCGTGAACATCATTTGGTTAGTCCATATTTCCAGGCTATGGTTCCTGCTTTGCGGCCTGAAGACCATTGGCAGAATCTACCTTTCAATGCTTTAATTCCCCACACATTAACATAAATGAGTTAGGATTTTCATGTGCTTCGCCTCCATGTTTCTGACACAAAAAATTATGTAAACCTTCAAACACTAAGATGATTGGCAAATGAATAGTATCCAAACCAAAACCTGTTATGTAGTTGCTGTAGCTTCACTTCATAACTTTTGAGGCCTATTTTTAGAATCTGGTCATCTTTGAGCTCGGGTAATCTGTATACTACTGCACCTATGCCCCTACACAAACATATATACACCATTGTAACAAACTTTTCTGGACGTGTGGCTTAGTAGTGTTCATAATTTGTAGCCTTAAATATGATAACCAACAATATATTCGTTAAGTGTAACCATAGTATTGATGGGGTTGCATAAAAGAGATGCATGAAAGCTTTAAGATGCCTTATGTAGGTTTATATAGTTCATAACAATTATTTAAAACCCTAATATGGATCAAAGAACGCATAGCGGAAGCGATTAACAAGATCATTAATTTAACACAATTATATTAATCAAGATTAGGGTTACATACCTTTATCCTAGCAAGATCCACAAGACGACAAGACGACGGGACGAACGGCAACTAGGGTTTATCATGAACACCACCAAGAATATAATCTAAAGGAAGATTATATCACGCTCTTGTACACACGTAATACGACGAGTTAACCGTGAGTCTAGCACGAACAAACCGAGCTTCAACGCTTATGGATTATCTACCCAATAACCCTAGAGCGGGATTAGGACTAGATATTTAGCTAAATCGAAAACCAACCGAAACCCTAAGATGGTGAGGGTGTGGCGATCGCAGGAAGAGAAGAGAAGGGGATGGACAAAAATTATGAAGGCCTTGAGGTTGTTTATATAGGCTTGGCAATCCTTGGGCTCCAAGTAATAAACAAGAATTAGGAAACAAAAAGTTTCCCTCTCCCCCCTTTGGTTTTGGCCGACGGCTACACCACCCCCAAGGGGTGTTTGTGTAGTTTTTCCTACTCCTTCTTTTAGCTTCTATTTAGTTTCCATAACGGTCGTTATAACTTAACTTTTATTTATCAACGATCGTTAGTTAAGCTTTGGTTTGATTTAATAAATATATATAAAATATATTTAATAAATAAATTAACTCTTTACGTTATGTGTGCAATCCCGTGATCCCGAGTTCGATCCTATCTCACGACTATTAATTTTAAGTCCATAAACTTTCAGCTCCCACTTGGACAAAATTCTAATATCGTGATCACATTGACTAGCGTCTAGTTACACTAGCAATGTCACTAGCACAAACCGGGTATGGTCTCCTGGACAAGAACCTTTTAATGATTACATCATTATTATTATCCTTTCATTTCAAATACTCTTGTTAATAAGGATATGGATCTCAGTCATTCCTTCATTAACTATTCTGTTTCTCGTTTACGGACATAGCAAGATTACCAAAACACATTTGGGTGTGGCCACACAAACATCTTACTACTCCCCCGAGGGGCCCAGTTGTATTTATACTTCAAAATAAATTTTGAAGGAAACAAATCCCATTTCTACTACAAGCAAAACACATGAACTTCGCATCACTTCTGAAAATAACCCTTATGACTACCAGTTACGTTTAGCGTTAGGTTATCTTACAGAAATGCACTACATTCAATGCAGTTTTCTGGTATCTCAGGTCTAAGGATAACTATTTATGATTTACTTAATGACAAAGATCCATAAAGTAAAATCACATAGTTGAGATAAGTCCAATATTTGATCCATCAAATATCATCCAAAATTGACCAATATACTTTCAAGTATACTCTGTCATCATTTTGACTTGTCTTAGTTTAATAATACTCCCATATTATTAATCGACAACGGACATTTAGAAACATCAAAATGCTCATGGATTAAAACATGTAAAATAGGACACAAAATCAAATGACAGAAAAATAAACGAAATCCATTCTTTATTTCATCAATTCAATAATGTCTTACATCCTTTATCCAAATACTAATCAACAGATTTATTGCATGAATTCGCTAGCTAGTTGCAGCCCAATTGCCTTGGCATGCTTAACTACCTTTGGCCTAGATAAAGCCTTAGTAAAAGGATCAGCTACGTTATCATCTGTGTGAACTTTTATTAATTTTATTTCTCGAGCTTCCACTTGTTCTCGAACGTAGTGATATCTACGTTTAAAGTGTCTGGCGCCCTTCATGACTCAATATATATCAATAGGTTCTTTAATTAAAGGCATCACTCCAAGATCTCCAATAAACTTCCTAATCCAAACAGCTTCCATTGCAGCTTCTGAAGCGGCCATGTACTCAGATTGAGTCGCATGCATAGCAATGGTTTTCTGCTTACTGCTCTTCCAGTCAACTGCTCCTCCATTGATGACAAACACGTAACCCGTCTGAGACTTCGTATCGTCTTTATCACATTGCCAGGACGCATCACAGAACCCTGTTACATTCAGTTCTGTGTCTGGTTTACCCCCGAATACCAAAAACATATCTTTCATACTCCTCAAATACTTCAGAATATGCTTAACAGCAGTCCAGTGGAACTTTCCTGGATTCTGTTGGTATCTACTGACCAAGTTCTGAGCAAACGCCACGTCAGGCCTTGTGCATCTTACAGCATACATAATAGATCCTACAGCCGAAGCATAAGGCACCTTCTTCATGTAAGCCACC
Organism: Glebionis coronaria; assembly: GCA_025667525.1. NCBI lineage: Eukaryota > Viridiplantae > Streptophyta > Magnoliopsida > Asterales > Asteraceae > Glebionis > Glebionis coronaria. Next base: position 657,783,099 of record CM046874.1, on the reverse strand, counting down.
TCTTCAGGTGATGATGCATCTTTCTTATGACTTAACTCATGCTTAACCTCCATCGGTAAGAAACCTTTCTTAGAGTTATGCATGTTGTATTTCTTCAATATCTTATCAATATAAGCATCTTGACTAAGACCAATCAACCGTCTACTCCTATCTCGATAGATTTTAATTCCCAGAATATATGCAGCATCTCCCAAATCTTTCATAGAAAAACATTTACCAAGATAATCCTTAACTTCCTTAAGTCTTGGAATGTTACTTCCCATGATTAATATGTCATCGACATACAGAATTAGGAACACTACATTACTCCCACTAGCTTTGCGGTATACACATGGCTCATCATGATTTTGAATAAATCCGAACTTTTTGATTTCTTCATCAAATCGCTTATTCCATTGACGTGATGCTTGCTTCAAACCATAAATGGATCTTTGAAGTTTGCACACGCGCTTTGGATATTTAGGATCAACATACCCTTCCGGTTGTTGCATATAGATGTCTTCATCTAAGCGACCGTTCAAGAAGGCAGTTTTAACATCCATTTGCCATATCTCATAGTCATAGTATGCTGCTATAGCTATGAGAATCCTAATAGCTCGTAAGTATGCTACAGGAGAAAAAGTCTCCTCGTACTCTATGCCAAAAGTTTGAGTAAAACCTTTAGCCATTAAACGTGCTTTATAGGATTGTACATCCCCATCCATGTCAGTTTTCTTCTTATATATCCACCTATTTTTCACTACTTTAGCACTTTTAGGCGCGTCTACAAGAATCCAAACATCATTGATTTCCATGGATTTCATTTCCTCATTCATCGCAACTATCCATTTTGACTTTTCTGGATCAGACATTGCGGACCGATAGTTAGCAGGTTCACCAAGATCCCCTACTTCCTCCTCATCATCCTCTATGTAAAGACATAGTTTGTCCGGCGCACGTATAGTCTTTTGAGACCTACGTGGAGGAATTAATTCCGATGGAACACCCAGACTTTCTGGTTCTACAGGAATTTCATCGCTAGTATTTTCAGAAGGCAATGTATCTTCTTGAATTTCTTCAAGATCATAATTTCTCCCACTGAATTCTTGATTTACAAGATCATTTTCAAGGAAGTCTTCATACCGAGCCACAACTATTTTGTTCTCAACCGGATAATAAAAATAGTAACCCATAGTTTCCTTAGCGTAACCTACAAAGATACATTTTACTGAGCGTTGTTGGAGTTTATCTCCAGAGTCACGTTTTACATACGCCTCACAACCCCAGACTTTTAAATAAGACAAATATGGCTTCTTTCCATGCCATAGCTCATATGGTGTCTTATCAACCTTCTTTGTGGGAACCATATTTAGAATACGAACAGCAGTTTCAAGAGCATAATCCCAAAAAAGATAATGGTAAAGTTGTAAGATTAAACATAGATCGTACCATATCCAATAATGTACGGTTTCTCCTTTCGGATACACCATTTTGTTGTGGAGTATATGGAGAAGTAAGTTTCTGAACAATTCCATTCTTACTTAAATAATCTTTAAACTCTTGACTTAAATATTCACCACCACGGTCAGAACAAAGAGATTTAATCTTCTTTCCCAGTTGTAACTCTACTTCTGCTTTAAACATCTTGAATGTTTCAAATACCTCATGTTTATGCTTAAGTAAATAAACATAACCATAACGGCTATAATCATCCGTAAACGTTAAGAAGTAGCTAGCACCTTTCCTTGACACATGTCTAAGTGGTCCACACACATCAGTATGTATCAAACCAAGTAGTTCAGTAGCCCTTTCAACATTGCTATTAAAAGGTTTCTTGGTCATCTTTCCCGAGATACAAGATTCACATTTATCAAATGATTCATCATTGATACTTTCCAAAAGCCCATCACGTTGTAGCTTTTGTATGCGAGTCTTCCCAATATGGGCAAGCCTACAATGCCAAAGATAAGAAGAGTTCTTGTCTAACTTACTCTTCTTATTCATGCTAAAAACAGAATTATTTTTCCTCTTGGAATTTTTATCATGCATGTTAATTTCAAAAACACTATTCACAGAAATTGCATCAAAATAGAATAGACCATCTTTGAAAACAGAAATTCTATTATTATCAATCGTGTGAGTAAATCCAAGATCCAACATACAAGAAAAGGAAATAACACCCCTAACAATTGTAGGTGCATAATGACAATTATTTAAAGACAGTACTAAACCCGAAGGTAAAACTAATTTAAGTATTCCTATAGCTTCAACCGCTGCTTGTGCGCCATTGCCCACTTGCAGAAATTGTTCCCCATAGGATAGTCTCCTCTTCAACTCAAATCCCTGCAGGGTATTACAAATGTTAATACCACATCCCGTATCATATACCCAGGAGTTTGATTTGTATGAAAGATTAAATAACTCTAACATAAATAAGTTACCTGAAGATGGTGCTGCAGCAACTTGCTCAGCCTTCTTCTTATGTTCTGCCATTTCATGGAGATAGAGAGAGCAATTCCTCTTCCAGTGTCCAGTCATCTTGCAGTAGTGGCAAGTCTCATCTTTCTGAGATTTCTTAGCAAAGTTCTGCTTCGGCTTAGATGTTGTCGCAACTTGCTTGCTCTTATCAGCCTTGCCTTTGCCTTTCTGCTTCTTATTCCCTTGCGGTTTAGGTTTAGACACTCTACCCTTTTGTACATACAGTACTTGAGGCGTAGCAGTGGATGCCTTATCTTTCAAACCCTTTTCGAAGTTAATGAGCATTGCATGCAAATCATTCACTGTCATCCCCGTGCAATGCATATTATAGTTACGAACAAAATCACCAAAGTCCTTATTAAGGGACCTATTGATCAAGTTAATAGCCATATTATGATCGAAGGGTTGTCCTAGTGCGATGAGTTGTTCCTATAACCCCTCATCTCCATGTAATGTGCACTTACGGAATTTCCAGGAGCTTGCTTGCAGCTATGTAGAGCATCAACCAGATCATAGATCTCTACAGCTTGTGGCGTTTCATACACTGCCTTGAGTTCATCAAGCATCTGCTTAGGAGGAAATAGCTCATACTTCCTTTGAAGTGATGGAGCCATTCTCCCTAACATTATAGCAGCCACCTCATGGTGCTTCTTAACGTTAGCAGCGTGTTGAAGCCTTTCCGCATCAGATGCTCCTTCAGCAAGATCCTCCGGAAAAGGAGTTTCCAAGATATTGATAGTACCCGCTGCTCTCAGAACAATTCTTAGTGAGCGGTACCAGTCATTGAAATTCGGGCCAGTAAGTTCAGGCCGTTCAAAGAAAGCTTTGAACGCCGAGCTTATTGTCAGATTACTTTCGGGTTGAGCCATTTCTACAGAAATAAGTTCAAACATTAGTATTTTCGATAATACAATTCAAGAAAATAAAATTACCCCGGTAATAAAACCATAGTATTTTCTTTGAAAAACTAGAACCCATATTGACATAGATTCATCACATCAGTTGATCTGCTAGTGACAAATGTATTCAACACAGTAACTTGTCGAACAATAATTGCCAAATCAAATTGCAATTTCTAGATATGTTAGGGATTTACATTGCCAAAATCATTTGCATTGTAAACATGTTTTATACCTACTTTATGCCATAAGTTTCCAGTTCTCACTGAGTAACTTAATTAAGTCGACTAATCTAAAGAACGTAAAACCTTCATGTGCAATCTTATTCAGTCATGAAGTTTTCTCTCTATTACAACATCGTCCGATATCTTATATGACGATAATTGTAACTTCAAGTTTTCGTCAATTAGAGGGCATATGACTTAAATTTAGGGTATAGATTTTGGTGTCAAAATCATGTACGGAGAAGCATGCATACATCTCCATAACATAAGTTTAATAAATCGTTTAGTAAACTTTTTGGTGAGACTAAAAGTTCATCAAATACTTGTAAGTTGAGGTATTGGTTAAACCAATTAAAGATTTTACACACAACTAAATTCACACCGTAATTTTTCTAGAACTTAGTTATAGCACAAAGCAATAACCTTATTCATTGTGTTTCGGATGTGAATTAATGTAGTTAAATCAACCTTAAAGAATTGTACCAATAACAACCGTAGGTAATTCCAATTTTCACGCACAGGCGAGCCGAGAATTTGGTCAGCGCTGAAGCATAACACCTCCTTCCTTAACCGGGTACTTGACCAGCGGTGCGTTATACCTACTTTATAGTTTGCCAAAATTGAGTAGGCCGTTAAGTTGCTATTGCAATTCTAATCAACACAAATCATATGTATTTTACATCTCAAATCAATTCATTAATTTTGATAAGATTTAGTCCATATTATTTTTCTTGAGAAAAAAAAAATTACCCTTGTTTACAACATACAATAAAAAACGTATGAAAACAAGTAGTACAAAAAAAAACTAAATCAAATATCCACATGCAAACCAATTTATTCAAAGAACATCAAATCTAGGGTTTTTATGAACATAAAAGGTCTTCCCTAATTTTAAAACTTTGAATCAAATAAAGCAAATAGCAATCAAAATTATATGATCCGTAAAAAACATGCACGTTCATTACGGATCTCCCACATTGTCTTAACAATTAAAAAAACTACGGATCGTAACCACACATGACATAACAATTAATTCATGCAAAACATCTAAAGTCAATTACCATGTAATTTTAGGGTTTACAAAATTTTTTTTATATAAAAAATTCGACAAAAGTCGATTTTAATAATAATAAAAAACAAAACCCTAATTTTTCATAAAACCTAAAAAACAACATGTAATTTTTAACACAAATCATTATTAGTTAAAAAACTTTAGATCTTGATAATTATAATCATGTTAAAACGGCTCTCAATGCCACTGTAGGTTTATATAGTTCATAACAAATATTTAAAACCCTAATATGGATCAAAGAACGCATAGCGGAAGCGATTAACAAGATCATTAATTTAACACAATTATATTAATCAAGATTAGGGTTACATACCTTTATCCTAGCAAGATCCACAAGACGACGGGACGAACGGCAACTAGGGTTTATCACGAACACCACCAAGAATATAATCTAAAGGAAGATTATATCACGCTCTTGTACACACGTAATACGACGAGTTAACCGTGAGTCTAGCACGAACAAACCGAGCTTCAACGCTTATGGATTATCTACCCAATAACCCTAGAGAGGGATTAGGACTAGATATTTAGCTAAATCGAAAACCAACCGAAACCCTAAGATGGTGAGGGTGTGGCGATCGCAGGAAGAGAAGAGAAGGGAAGGGACAAAAATTATGAAAGCCTTGGGGTTGTTTATATAGGCTTGGCAATCCTTGGGCTCCAAGTAATAAACAAGAATTAGGAAACAAAAAGTTTCCCTCTCCCCCCTTTGGTTTTGGCCGACGGCTACACCACCCCCAAGGGGTGTTTGTGTAGTTTTTCCTACTCCTTCTTTTAGCTTCTATTTAGTTTCCATAACGGTCGTTATAACTTAACTTTTATTTATCAACGATCGTTAGTTAAGCTTTGGTTTGATTTAATAAATATATAAAATATATTTAATAAATAAATTAACTCTTTACGTTATGTGTGCAATCCCGTGATCCCGAGTTCGATCCTATCTCACGACTATTAATTTTAAGTCCATAAACTTTCACCTTAGAGAATGATAATAAAAAAAAGATGTATATTAAAATTTTAAAGATGCAACATATACATAAAAAGAAGATGCACACAACATTTTATAATTGAGAATTCTATATGTAACACCCCCAAATTTATACAACTCAGTACAGCGGAAGACTAGTTGGTGTTACGGGATAGCACATTACTCACATCATAGACAACGCATAAAAATCGCGTCGTTTAATAATAAATCATTTCCATTCATAAATATCAAAGTTACATCGGTCCCAAGTCATTACATTTTATACAAAGTTTTACAAAGTATTTGAATGGAAAATATAGTTTAGGTGCGGGCCACGAATTCTTGTCGTCTTCCCGAGAATTACCTTCAAGTACCTGAGATAAAACATGTTAAAAGAAAAGGTCAGCGATAACGCCGAGTGAATTCATAGAGTTTAATAAATTCCATCAATATAACTTTGGTATAAAATTAGTACCAAAAATCATTTCGTACAAATCATTGTAATAGGCCATAAAATAGCCAAAATTACTTTATACAAATCTTTATCAAAATCATAATATAGGCATTTGCCTTAAAAATCATTATACGAATCATTGTCGTTAAAAACACCATACAATACGTTTTGCAACGTTGTATAGATAAAATAAAAACCGTTATATGAATATGGTTATAAATACCAAAACACAAACATAATATCAATAATATGACCCTGTATTGCTAGTCTGGCAATACGTCGTAATTCTGAGCGTCTAGTAGTATTTCGTTAGTTTTGGATTATTATAAGCCGCATGACATTGTTACATTACTAAACCAAAACAGGTAGCTAACCCGATACCAATTTTGCCCATCTAAAGTAGCGTGTCGTCACAAAGGTCACGCTATGGAAATCTTTTCATACATAAATTCGCTTACCAATCAATGTGGCACGACGGGGATCAACCGTCAAGGCGCGAACTGGGGTGATCGTCCCCAAATAGTAATATTAAATGCATAAGCGTCTACCAAATCCCGGTAGTTCACAATTCATGCTAATGGGACTTTTTGTGACATAACCTAACTTTAATAATCCATTTAATTTCATCTATCGGGTCCTTTAATCATTTATCGGGTCATACAATCGGGTCATTCAATCATTCGGGTCCAAAATCAATAAACAAACAATCGGGACAAATGGTGTCCTATTTAATAAAACTAACATGTTATCTCCCTTGCGGGTTTATAAAACATTTATAAAAACATTTAAAAGAGTGCGAGGCTATGAACTCACGTTGATGTGGGAAGGCGGGTTATCGGCAATTCGGACGTACAGTACGTGCTTCAATCACGGAAACCTAGACAAATAATAATCGGTCTTAGACTCATGTCCAATGACTTTATAAAAATAACAATTATGTATACATATGATGATTATTTATATATGATGATCAAGTGGGTTTACATATTCTCGTTTACTCATTCTAGTGTTATATGTCGATAACGTTCATACTAGTTTACTAGTTTTGCCTATTTACGTGTTTTAGGTCCAATAAACTTATTATAAGTTCTTTAACTCTTATTAATCCTTTTCACACTTATATTATCAGTAGTTAAACTTTACAAGTTGTGCCCAAATGGGTTAAGCCCAATAAGTTCTTTTTATGAGTGTTTATCTTATTTAGTCCAATTATTAGTCCAATATGTTTAGTTAGCTCGTAAATGTCCGTATTTCTTATAGTTCGGGTTTTATCGGTTTTTACTTGTATTAGTTACCTATACATCAGTATATGACTTTTATAAACTTTACATTAGACGGGTTTGGTCGTCTAAGTTTTATTTGGCGAAAAACGTTAATTTTACGGCAATAGCCGAAAAAGTCGTAAAAATCAAGTTTATAGTTTTTATTACTTATAAATATTATTTTACCACCATTTATATAATTTACCCATTTAATTAACCTTTTATACATTTATATAAATAAGTTCTATAAGTTAGTGGGTTTATATTTTTATATTTTATACATTATAATGTGAGTGCTTATATAATAATAATAAATATTATTTCCAAAAATCTGATTTTTAACTTCATGTTCACTATTTTTAACATATCTAGAGTTCTATAATGAATTAGAAGCTCATTTTTAGATGGCATGATCTTCATATTATGTGCTACATTTAACTTAGTTATAGCTACTGCCCATTTTGAGTTTAACTTGCCTTAACAGTCCCTACAAAACTGCTTATTCAGATTAGACCACCTAACTTGTTTTGATCATATCTCACTCATTATTTTGATTCCATTGCATGGCCAACTCTCACATGTGTATAACATCTTCTACTTACTGTAAATGGATCAAACCATGCAATTTTATCAGTTCATCTTTTAGTTATCTACTGTTTTTATACAGCCAACTAAATAATCAAGATTTTAGCTTCATTTCTTATGGTTATCATCATTTTTAAGCATATTTATCAACACTTGATCCCCACACAACATTTTTATCATCATATATACATCATATACATATACAAAATGAAAGAAAATACATTTGTTCTTTACAAAATAACAAGAGAAAAATGGAGAGGATGATCTTCTTTACCAATCCAAGTGGATTTCTTGTTTTAGGAAGACAAGAACTTGATGAACACAACAAGTATCTCCAAGACCATCAAATATCAAGAACATAGGTTGGAAAATCAGCCCTAGGACACAAGCAAATCACCTCCAAAGATGTTAATATGGCCACCAAATGAGCAAGGCTTCAAGAATACTCCTTAATAGAGCTAGTAAACATGTGGTTCATGGCTAGAAGAGATCAAATGGGATGTTTGTTGGCTTATTTTGGACGGCACAAGGGGGAGAGTTGAGAGAGTTTGATGTTGTTTTGCATGTGAGAAAGATGGAATGAAAACAAGTAGCTAGTTTTTATGTTAAGTGGGAAAAGTTAGCTTAACATGTAAGCATGGCTTACACATGTAATGTGTAAGCTAAACTTGATGCCACATTAGTGTTGTGGTGTCAAGTGTGCCGTCCCATATAGCTAGTGGGGTGGGACAATGTGTTTTGTCCCATCTCACTAGTTTACGGGTATTTCTCGATTCTAGTTTTCTCGATTTGCGTGCCCTCGGGTCGTTTTACGAAAAACGTTTTTATAAATTATGAATCAACGTCACAAAACGAATCCAATAAAAAATGTCTCATCAAAAACGGAGTTCGAAAACGTAAATACGTAATCCTAGGGTTTCCGGTTTAGTCGTAAAGGACGTTAAAATAAAATCGTAAGTCCTAGTCTCTTCTCGTAAATTTGTGAGTTTATGAACCAACACAAATTTAAAACTCCAAAATAATATTCATGGACAAATTTATTTTCTGAAATGTCGGGCTGTCACCAAGGACGGTGTATGTAAACGTAAGCATGTAACGTTGAATCCTCCGGTTTAGACGTAGTCGATGCTACTCCAAGACGTAAATCCAAATTTCTTCCCAAAAATATGTGAGTTCATATTGTAACATTAAAATAATGTTTTTAAATAATATTCAAGAATAAAATATCAACCATAAATTGACGGATTGTCACAGCATTTACCCCTAAACAGGATCTTTGTCCTCAAAGATCATCTTACCTTACTACTCGCTTCTTATAGAGTTAAAGCCATGTGGGTATTTCCTCCACATTCGGTCTTTTCTCACAAGTGTAATTCGTTACAATACGCGAGTTTCACCAAACATAACTACGGGAATAAGATCAGGCTTAATGTTGACTTACTTTCTCTATCCATGATGTTCACGGGTTTTTGATGAATGCAACTTTTCACCGATCTAAGCTCTACTAAGAATAATCAGATTCTCGCTTGATAGATATTCCATCAAGTTCGATTTACGAAACAAAGTTCACGCAGTCCTTGAAGTCCTAGGGTAGATCCAGCTGATATGCCTTTCAATCCCAACTTTTACATCATCTCAATGGTCCCATACAACGAGGACTTATATCCCATGATTTGTCAGATCATGAATTCATTTTTCCAAGGTTATAAATTGTGGCATAACTTCGCTACCCATTTGGCACTTCAAGATCTACATTTCATATTCACATAACCTCTTGCCCACTACCGGCAGTCAATAATCAAATCCTAATTTCACCAAATCATTTCAGATCTCGCGGGTCAGGTATTTTGTAAGGTTAGGTTCGCCATCATAGGAAACCTTAAACCTAAAAGACATGTCCAACTCACTATGGGTGTATGTCGGATGTCTTCATCTCAACTCCTGCTTACAGATGCTCTAATATTTAGATCCTAACAAGATTAGATCTCGATCCTAATACGATGATTATCAATGATAATCTCTCCAAAGAAAAACGATTATATGGTTTATTACCAAAGGTCAACCATTCAAATATAGCACAACACTTATAGTATTTTGTATCGTCACTTTACCTCATCCCTTCGATTTGGGGTGGTAAAGAGTACTCTCATCAAGGTTCGTTCCCAATGATTTCTGAGCAAATCTCTAGAAATTCGATGCGAAGCGAGGATGTTGATAAAGATGTTCGATACAAGCACACTTATGTTTACACAACTCTTTTGCATTTATCATTAACGGGAATGATATTAACAGATTTGGTCAGTCTGTCGACGATGACCCAAATCGAATCAAATTCAGATGATGACCTTTGCAATAGCTAGACGTTTATTAAAGTATGAGGCGATGTATGCCTTCATAATTGCCATTAGTACAACTTCTTCAGACCAAGATACTTGTAGTCAGAAATGACATAAATAGAATACTTATACTTACAAATTCCAACATAACTATATCTCACAATCCTCCATATTTAGACAATCACAAGTGGTCTTTTATACATTTAACGCTATCGGCTTCTCTATTTTAATGGTTCACATTAGACGCGAACTCCATTTGTTATCTATATTATCCTTTTTACAAACATCGTTTATTTTTATATTGTTCGGCAATTTATTTTGCACCTTCATTATTAAGGAACATGTCCTAACTGGTTCTTTATCTTTTCTACATAATGCGTCGGTATCTATATTCACTTCTCATGATGATATAATTATCATGTCCACAATTCACTCATATATTCTTTCTATATTATGCGTCAGTAATTACGTTCACCTTCCTGATGAAATAAATATCATAACCGTATTTATTCAAAATTCTTTCTTCTTATCTTCTATGTTTTAGTTTCGTCTCCACTATTATTTTTATCCGTTTCTCTCAATCCGGCGTCTAAAGCGTCGATAATTATTATATGTAAATTAACAATAATTATTTAATTTTTATGAAACGTAAACGTAAAAATTTTAAATTTCTTAGTTCGACCAATTATATAAGAATAAATTTGAATATATTTAGCAAGATTTTTGTTGATTTATCGAAAATATTTAGCAAGATCCGTAAATGTTCGAAAAACCTTTGTTTATGCTTTGGTCAAAATTTCCTTAGTTTGAAAAGCAAAAGTTGTCGTTTCAAATTTCAAGTCATAAGTTATATAGTTTCCTCAATCTTTCTTAAGATGTCCAGAAGTATACACAAACATTTACCCCTAAACAGAAGTTTAGTTAAATGGTTTGTGTATAAGGGAATAATCCCTTAAAATCCTTTGTTAAAACATTTGTCAAAATATATTTGCACTTTCTTTTTAGTATAACTCAAAGTCTTAAAAAAAAGGGCTCTTAATTTTTAAAGAGTCATTATATATTCCATTATCTATTAATAGCATAGTCAAATAATGTAAAGGTTTAAGTCTTTAATCACATATCAATTATTCAAGGTTCAGGTTTTCATTGTTCGGCCAATTCAGGGCAATCTATAATTAATTATTAACTCCTTCCTATACTTGTAAACAAACAAATGGTCCTTAATGATCACACGCATGAATTTATCAAATTACAGCCTACACACGTGATTTACCAATTTTATGAATGCTACATGTGCATCGGTCAATCCAAACGACATCACGAGAAACTCATAACGTTCATCACAAGTTCTGGATGTAATGATTGGAATAGATAATCTTTTCCGCAGATGCGAAGTTGATGATAACCATGCCGTGGATCAAATCTGCTAGAACCTTGTAAATGATCGAACAGATCTTCCATTTCGAGTTATGGATATCGTTTTCGATTGTCAATTTACTCAGTGACAGTAATCTATAAATATAAGGAATGATAACACCATAGCTCTTCAGGATGACAGGCTTGGTATAATAAAATCTTTCTCCGACAACTCTCTTAGTTGTACGGTAATTCCTTTAATTTAGATGGTGCTGACGTACAGTGCACAAGCCACAAGTGCAGCACCGGAAATATAATCAATACCAATTTCAACTTGCCTTAATGGCGAAAGTTTAGGTAATTCACCAATAAATACTTCCTAAAGTTTCAGATAACAAAAACATCTTTTAATACATTCATATTAGGTTCTTCTAGATTATAATATCTATAACTAGTTCACAACCATTCACGGTATAATTTTAAGTCTAAATACAGGATATGGTCATCCATCAAGAATTATTTAGTTCACTTTTGATAATCAGCATCTTATCATTTAGGGGAATTCTACTCGAGTTCCCATCAATTAAGACAATTTTGTCATGTCGTAATCAATCAATCCATTCTACTGGCACTGTCAACTTTCCAGTTTTATTGTCGTCGATAAGATGTGAACTTCTCAAAAGTCTAATAATAACTCATAATCCTTCACAAATTCAAGGATATATGGATACACAACTACTACTAAAAGAGTAAGGTCAACGCATAATCTACGCGATAGAATTTCAAATCAGATACAGACGAAAACATTTAACGAATATGAATATATCCCATGTTTTCATAATTTGAGTACGCATTCGAAAGCTCCTCGGATCGTTACCCAGGTCATTCAAATGAAATCAAATCAAAAGAAATGATAGGAACTTCGATACATCCAGTCGGGTATCAACACTCGGTAATCAGATACTTTTCCTAAGAATCTCACTACGGGAGAATTGGACAAGAAAGAATTGTCAATTGTCAAATAAGACAATTTCCACAGATGAGTAATTTCGATTCAGAAGAATAGATGCTACAGGCACATATGTAGGTGTCCCTATCACTATGTCCTTAGTTTTCACTTCTTGCAGACCTCATAAAATTTATTCTTTCACAATCTTCAAAGAAAATATAGTGTTTATTAATCAGTTGTATGGTGACTACTAATCAATCTTGCATAGTCCATTCCAAATTGTATGTAGGCGCGCAACTATATACAATTTCAAGATTAACGATGCAATACTCAGTTCGTCAAAATTTTATCATCATGTTTATAATAAAAAAATTTTCATGCTTAATTCTTAAATAAGAATCAAGAAAAATTTTACAATGATTTTCTTTGTTATGAAAACAATTAGGTTCCCAAAGCGTCTCATATACAACTTCATTTTAATATCAATCACATATAAATCTCACTTTGAATAATCCTTATTGTGATGAAAATTAAATTTTCTCAAAGGATACCGTTTAACTTTATAAAAACAATGAGTGATCTGCAAAAGAGTGATGAAGATCGTTCACCAAGAATTAACTACGATATATACCAGGAAATGAGCTTAGCCAAATAATCATGAGGTTCATGATCTCGATGGCACTCAAAAGAATAATCCACAACGTAACTCGATTCAAGATGAGTACTTGTTCAATGGTTGCATCACTAATGCGAACATTAGGATGAAGCAATAAAGGATAGATAACATCGATACATGTAGGATTTAGCAATCAAAGGTAGTCTTTTCATTAATCACAAACAAGTCAAATTGTACCGTAACACATTACATGTCACTATGTCATACAATTCTCAGAACTCATCCTACCAACTGATATCTCAGTTAAGTTAGGGATTTTTTTTAAAAGATACCACAATGAATACTAATCTACAAGAGTCATTAGGTGTTCCACATGTCCCAGAAGATCCATCGGTCTCAATTCAGAATAAGATTTCTTCAATTTATTTATTGGACACTATGCATCCCCGTTAGTGGACAATGGCCTAGGAACAACACTTAACACGAATCAACGATCAATTAAATCCTTAAAATTCATTCACAGAACTTAACGACTTCCTCTTAACAAGTTCTTATTCCACACAAGTTAAATTTTACTTTATTCAAGTCTTAACCAATTTTATACTCAATTCGATATCCTACTTCATTATCCAATACTTACAACCTTATTCTTCGGCCTTGTAAAGGCAATACGATCTCAATATGAATCAACACTTAATTTCCAATCCTATTAGCTCTTACAACAACAATTATCAAATGAGTCATTAATATGAAATGACTTGATCATTCAACTAGACTTCTCGGAAAGGTATTAGTGGCATGAGGCTTTTGAGTAATGGTTCCAATAACAGCCTCAAGTGCAACATTCACCCTTTCGATTTCAATTTAAGAATTGGGTGACAACGAATCAGATGACATCTTTCTAGGTGGTAATGTTTTGTCAAACTCCACTCTATAAGAAAAGATCGTCATGGCATCGATATCAGATTTAATCTCGCCAATTCTTTTTCAATATCACAATCAACTAATATCTACATTTCTACGAATATCAACCATTTGTTGGGATCATAAATATCCACAACTTGGTTTAGATCTAGGATAGCTAGAATTCCTACGAGAATAGCTTCGATTAATTTACTAGGGTAATTTAGGGTTCCTTGTGACAATCTACGTCGTATAAATACCTCGTATAAATATCAAAATAATCATCAAACAATCATGTAATAAAATTACATCATATATATATATATAATACAATATATATATATATATATATTAAAATAACACTTCTCAGTCTGGCCTTGTCGGTAACTCGGGAATTCTTCGGCACCGTTATAGTCAAAAGATTTTTAGACATTTTTAGAAAAATGTTTTTAGTTCAAAGATTTTGAAATGTTTTATACAAAACCTTAGTTTTAAAAATCTTTCGTTCTCTATAACGAGAGCTCTGGTACCAAACTGTAACACCCCCAAATTTATACAACTCAGTACAGCGGAAGACTAGTTGGTGTTACGGGATAGCACATTACTCACATCATAGACAACGCATAAAAATCACGTCGTTTAATAATAAATCATTTCCATTCATAAATATCAAAGTTACATCGGTCCCAAGTCATTACATTTTATACAAAGTTTTACAAAGTATTTGAATGGAAAATATAGTTTAGGTGCGGGCCACGAATTCTTGTCGTCTTCCCGAGAATTACCTTCAAGTACCTGAGATAAAACATGTTAAAAGAAAAGGTCAGCGATAACGCCGAGTGAATTCATAGAGTTTAATAAATTCCATCAATATAACTTTGGTATAAAATTAGTACCAAAAATCATTTCGTACAAATCATTGTAATAGGCCATAAAATAGCCAAAATTACTTTATACAAATCTTTATCAAAATCATAATATAGGCATTTGCCTTAAAAATCATTATACGAATCATTGTCGTTAAAAACACCATACAATACGTTTTGCAACGTTGTATAGATTAAATAAAAACCGTTATATGAATATGGTTATAAAAACCAAAACACAAACATAATATCAATAATATGACCCTGTATTGCTAGTCAGGCAATACGTCGTAATTCTGAGCGTCTAGTAGTATTTCGTTAGTTTTGGATTATTATAAGCCGCATGACATTGTTACCTTACTAAACCAAAACGGGTAGCTAACCCGATGTTGGAAATACGTTTTACGTATTAAGAAGGATCGGTCACTCCAACGATAGTCCATGTAATAGCTCGTAGTTTAGTTAACATGTCTTTACTTAACAAACAACACCAAGCCTAGCCTACAACATGTGTAGGCCGGCCCAAATGTAAGCCCATGCCCATGACAAGGGCTTGGGTATATAAACCCTCTCCTTTGATGGAGAGGGTGTGGTTTTTCATTATTTTACACATAGTTCTTTCTTAGTTTCTCTCTCTAAAGTGTGAAATCCACCATTTCTCTATCTCTTTCTCTCTCTAAAAACATAAGCATAGATTTACAAATCAACAAATGGTATCAGAGCTTGGGATGAAATATAGGTTTGTTTTTGTGTTGCGTTTTGTTTTCAAAACAATTCGTGGAGTATAGGTTTGTTTTTGCCGAAATCTTCAAATTTTTTTTTGTTGGATCGAAGTTTAAAGTAGTGTAACATAGGGATTCGTGCTTAAGAGTGTTCTTGGTATCTTGGTTTTCATTAAAACATCAGTTTTCTTGGATCAAAAGTGCGAAAAAAGGCTTTGTTCTTCATTCCGAAATTCTAGCAGAAAGATCCATCGGAAAGTACAAACTGTACTTGGGCCTCCATCGCAATAACTTAACCATCGGAAAGGGTTAGGTTTCTACATTGCGATCGTTGGATTTTTATCACTTATTCCGATCTGAATCATTCCGATAGCTATTACGATCTGAGATTCCGACGGGTATAAGGAAGTATTTTAAGTCGTTACTCTGCTCGAATTTTGTCAGCTACTTTGCGATCTGGGTATTGCGATCTGAGTATTCCGATAGTACATTGCGATCTGAATCTTTACGATAGGGCTTTGCGATCTGAACATTTCGACAACATTGCATTTCGATCTAGGCATTCTGATACCTCCATCATTCCGACCAAGTTACATTACGATCTGGACTTTGCGATCTAAACATTTCGACAGCCTTGCTTTGCGATCTGGACTTTGGGATCTAAACATTTCGACAGCCTTGCTTTGCGATCTGGACTTTGCGATCTGACATTCCGATCTGGTATTCCGATCTAGACATTCCGACAATCCAAAAATTATTCCATAAAAAATTTCGAACAAACTTGCAGTTTGTGGAATCGTGTGTAATTTTGTCTTGGGATTTTTGGTTTATCGAGAACATATTTTAAGGGATTTTAACATTGTTTCTCGACTTCAACACAAAAACACTTAACCTTATTTCATTGTTCGATCAACTTTGTAAATCTTAACTTATTGAAATGGAGTATACATCTCTTACGGATAAGTCCATCCTCTCGGGTACGGATAATCGTCCACCAATGTTGGTGAAGACTATGTATGAGGAATGGGCTTCTCGTATGGAACTTTATATGTTGAACAAGGAGAATGGACATCTAATTTGGGCATCTGTGCTCAATGGACCATTAGATTATGGTACTGTGACGGAAGGTACGACCACTCGTCCTCGCACAACGGGTGAGTTGACTGGAGATATGAAGATTCAAGATAAATGTGATAAGTATGCTACAAACATCATTCTCCAAGCTCTTCCTCCAGATGTCTACAAACTCGTCAGCAAACATAAAGTTGCCAAAGAGTTATGGGATAGAATTCGTGTTCTAATGCAAGGCACCTCGTTAACTAAACAAGAACGAGAGTGTAAGCTTTATGATACTTTTGATAAGTTTGCCTATGTGCCAGGGGAGACTCTCAATGATTACTATCTGAGATTTACCCTATTGTTGAATGAGCTAAATATCTATGGCATGGCAATTCCTACCTTTCAATTGAACACCAAGTATTTGAACACTCTTCCTCCAGAATGGAAAAAATACGTGACGGATGTTAAATTGGCTAAGGACTTGCATAACACCAATGTGGATCAACTTCAAGCTTTTCTTCAACAACACGAATGCCATGTGATCGAGGCTCGGTTGTCTACACCTCAAGTTCATGATCCACTTGCAATGTATGCTTCTCAACAAAACATGGCTTATACTTATCAACAACCATCATACTTGCAGCAGCCACCACCACACATCTATCAGCAACTACAGCAACCATCTTATCAACCACCAATGATGCCACAGCAAGAATATCAACAAAGTGTTCATCAACAATCTTTTCAACAGCAACCACCATATCAAACATCACCATCACAAGCCAACACTTCTCCATTGGGCTATACTCCTCAGCAAGGATATTTTCCAATTGAAGCACAACCAGCACAAGCTTTCTACTCTAATGAACTTCCACCAATCCAAGCACCGGTCTTTACTCCAAATGATACGCCAGCTGATGTTCTAAACCATCTCACCGCCTACTTGTCAAAACTTGTTGCAACTAGAGGATTTCCACCAACAAACAATCAGCTCCGCACCTCATCAAATCCTCGACAACAAGCCACTGTTCAAGATGGTCAAGTGACGGTGCAACCTATTCAGGGAAGGCAAAATTCATATGGACCTCCTACAAGGACTGGGAACAATCAAGCTATGAATTCTCAAGCTAGTGGAAATGGGAGTCCTATTGGTCCTAAGAAGGTTGTGACTTGCTACAATTGCCGAGGACAAGGTCATATGGCTAGGGAATGCACTCAGTCGAAAAGGAGAAGGGATGATGCATGGTTTCGTGAGAAGATGTATTTAGTTGATGCTCAGTCTAAGGGGAAGATTTTGGATTCAGAGGAGTTGGCATTTCTTGCAGACCCAGGGGCAGCAGATACTGAAGGCATTGCAGTCGTTTCTACTTCTAATGCAGCTTATCAAGCGGATGATCTTGATGCATACGATTCGGATTGTGATGACATTCACTCTGCCCAAGCTGCTCTCGTTGCTAATCTCTCTCACTACGGTTCTGATGTCATCAGTGAGGTACCAACCACATCTAATAATATTGATGATAACCAACATCAAGTTGGGCATGAAAATGACAACCTCGAACAGCATTCGGGAACTAGTAACTCAAATGCTGTGGTATCCAATTCTACACATTTGAGTGAACCTCAACCAAATGCTACGACGGGTATGGAATCTTATGCTCAACATGATTTGGTCATGGTGCCTAAACATATTATTGATCAAATGCATATGGCCCTCAGACAATCTGTAGATACGAATTCCACCCTAACTGCTGAGCTTGCGTTGCATAAAGAAAAGGTCAAAGCTTTTGAAATGGTCCCTCAAGCAGAGAAAATAACATGTTCTGAATTTGACCAATTTCGTTTTGAAAAGATTGAACACTTGAAAGAAATAGAGTCATTAAAAGCTAATCTTTCTAATGAATTAAAAGAAAAGGAGTCGGTTGTCAATGATTTTCAGAAACTTAAAATGGATTTCGAAACTCTCGAGTCTAAAAAGGTTGAATCAGAAATTAATGCTACCAAACTTCTTAAATTCAAAGAACAACAGCTTTTAAAACAATACGCTTCCACAGAAAAGGTTCATCTTTTAACTAAATCATTTAAAGAATTCGAACTTAAGCGTCTTCAAGATTTACCACCTAATCCCGGTTATGCAAAACAAGCTCAGGAATATATTCCCGGCCTCTATGATATGACCATAATTGGAAAATCAAAAGAAGCACCTTTTGTTCGTAGTACTGAGGAGACACAATCACTTGGGGAAGAAACTCATTCTAAAATTCTTTCAAAATTCCATACAATTGATTATGATCAACATAACAAAGATCAATTTTCGAAAAAGACACGCATTCGCTTACAAAAGGAATTAGCAGAATTAACAGTTCTTGTGCCCCAAAGTTTGTCAAAAGAAAACCTTCCTAGTACGTCTCCTACACTCGTCAAAAAGGATTTAACGAAGTTAATTCCACCGGTAAGTAAGGCGTCCGTTAACTTAAATACGGTTCACCAACACTTGGCCGATTTTGACAAGGTCATTTTGGAACGTACGACGACCACGGCCATAACGGAAGGTGAATGGAACTTTGAGCACACTAGAGCTGCGTTTCGAGATGAAATTGTTCCGTTTGTAAAGAATGTTAAAGCTTGTCTTCGTAATATTGATCAAGATTTGTTTTTGGAAATAGAAGAAGTTAGACGTGTTTTCAATGAAATGGAAGATGCTTATGAAAACAGTTTACTTGAAATAGAACGGGTTTCACGCCATAATGATCTGCTTCTGAATCAAGTGATGTCTCATGATATAGTTTCTGTCTGTGTGAATACAAGTGTTGATAATGATTCTATTGTGCATAATGTTGAATCTGTGGATACTGTGGTAGATAGTACTTGTCACGAATCTGACGCTGAATTTTTAAAGCTTCAAGATTCATATTCTTCGCTTTCAAAACGTTTTGATGAGATTCAAACACATTGTATTTCGCTTGAATGCAAGCAACAATTTATTCAAGAAATCTTTGAAACGTCATTCGAAGGTGTTAATATCGATGATGCAAACTTTGAAAATGATTTTCGATTGCATTTACAATCAAAACAGCGTCAGCCAAGTGACAAAGTTGCTAAATCTTTGCCGATAGACATAGAGAAATCTAAGGAGCTTAACTGTGTGAACGTACTTGAGGCCGCTGAGAATTTTAAACTTGATCTAGATAATCGAGTTTCCAAGATTTTGTCCAAAGTTGATAACTTAAAACAGAAAAATACACGACTCTTTGATTCAGTAAAGCCCGCATGTGTTGATACCACTGCACAGAATCAATCATTGATTGAACAATTGAATCGAAAGTCGGTGGAAATATCTGATTTGAGGGAACAAATTTGTGATAAGAATCTGGTCTTGGCTGAGTTAAAGGAAACACTTCGTACTGTAAAAGGTAAGAATGTTGTGGATAACGCAGCCACTATCTCAGCATCGTCCTCTAGTGCAATCAAAAGAACCCTTATAGCCGTCACACCACTTAACAAGGGCCCTAGGACTAAACCATCTCAAACTTTGGTCACTAAAGATAAGGCGGAATCAAAACCAGCTTCTAATATTCCCGTGTTGCCTTCTACAGGAGTAAGCACCACTACTAAGGCTCAAAGATCTAAGCTTAAGAGAAACAAGAAGAATGATAGGATCTTGCCCCCATCTAGTAGTCAAGTGAAGAAGAAAGTAGAAGCCCATCCTAGGAATGTTGTTTCTGTTTTGAATAAAAAGAATCATGTAGCTAAATCTAAAGGCTCTGCGGTTGTGCAGCGTTCTAAGCCTACTGTGAATTCTAATTTAAAATGTTGGAATTGCAATGATTGTATGTTTTCCAGTCGTCATGATTCTTGTCTTATTGACCATGTGAATGAGATGCATGCCCGGAAAAATGGATTAGAATGGAAACCGACTGGGAAAGTGTTAACCCAAGTTGGTTGGATGTGGCGCCCCACTGGTAGGACTTTCACTATAGTAGGAAATATGTGCCCTTTAACTAGGATCACTCTCACTGAAGTGAAGAAAGCGTGCCCTTTAACTAGGAGTACCAAGGCTACCAAAACACAAGCGTGTCCTTTAACTAGGAACACCGACACTACTGTAGGAACTAAGTGCCCTTTAAATAGGTCTACTCCCACTGTAGCGCCCGCGAATAATCCAAAACCTAAGAAAGTTGGAACAGTAAAACCTGTTAGTGCTAAAACTATCATTAGAAAACGCAGGAAATCTAAGGGTCTCAAAAATGTTAGCAATTCTGATAATTCTATATCTGTATCTGCTAACACTCCGGAACCAATAGTTTCCAATGCATTGTCTACTGTTGTTGTTGAAAACAGGTGGTCCAAATTGTTCTCTGGTTTTTGGACTCTGGTTGCTCCAAGCATATGACCGGAGATCGCTCTCAGCTCAGAAATTTCGTCAGCAAGTTTCTTGGTACGGTTAGATTTGGAAATGATCATATTGCAAAGATAATGGGTTATGGTGAATATCATATTGGGAATGTTATCATTTCAAGAGTGTATTATGTGGAAGGTCTCGGTCACAACTTATTTTCTGTGGGACAATTTTGTGATGCAAACCTAGAAGTTGCTTTTCGAGAGCATACCTGCTTCATTCGTAATTTGGAAGGGGTTGATTTATTGAAAGGTACTTGAGGGAATAATTTGTATACTTTGTCTCTACAAGACATGATGGCCGCCTCTCCCGTATGTCTTCTCTCCAAAGCATCGAAGACTAAGTCATGGTTATGGCATCGCCGGTTATCTCATCTTAACTTTGACGCTATTAATCACTTGGCGAAAAACGAACTTGTTCGTGGTCTTCCTAAATTATCATTTCACAAGGATCATTTGTGTTCTGCGTGTACAATGGGGAAAAGCACTAAGAAATCTTACAAACCCAAGACGGAAGATACCAACCAAGAGAAACTTTATCTGTTGCATATGGATCTTTGTGGGCCAATGCGTGTTGAAAGTCTTAGTGGCAAAAAGTACATCCTCGTCATTGTCGATGATTACTCTCGGTTTACATGGGTGAAATTTCTTAAAGCAAAAAATGAGGCACCTAAATTCATCATCAGATTTCTCAAGATGATTCAAGTGCGTCTCAACACTACTGTCCGACGCATTCGTACAGATAATGGAACCGAATTTGTGAATCAAATCTTGCGTGATTATTATGAAGAAGTTGGCATATCTCATGAAACATCCGTTGCACGCACTCCACAACAAAACGGTGTCGTTGAAAGGCGAAATCGCACACTTATGGAAGCTGCTCGAACGATGTTAATTTACGCAAAGGCTCCATTGTTTTTATGGGCAGAAGCAGTATCTACAGCAGTGTACACCCAAAACCGGTCACTAATCCGTAAACGCCATGGTAAAACACCTTATGAGCTTCTCCATGGTAAAGTACCAGATTTATCCTATCTTCATGTATTCGGTTCTCTTTGCTATCCAAATAATGATGGTGACAATTTGGGAAAACTTCAACCAAAGGCTGATATTGGTATTTTCATTGGTTACGCACCCGCAAAGAAGGCATACCGAATCTACAATCGTAACTCTCGCAAGATCCTCGAAACTATGAATGTTGATTTTGACGAGCTGACAGCAATGGCTTCTGAGCAAAGCAGCTCTGAACCCGTACTTCATGAAATGGGACCCAGTAATATTAGTTCTGGTCTTGTCCCAAACAACCCTACTTCATCATCATTTATACCACCTACTAGGAATGAATGGGATACATTGTTTCAACCGTTCTTTGATGAATTCTTTACTCCTCCAACTATTGTTGCTCCAGAACCTGAGGTAATAGCTCCGGTAACCGAAGTTGTCGCTCCAGCAACCGAAGCACAATCAGATACATCTGCACCTACAATTGGTCAAGATATACCTTCAACGAGTAATTCTCAACCAACACATGTAACAACTACCCACGTCATGCCCATTGATGATGAAGAGGATGATGATGATCACGATTTGGAATTCGCTCAAATGCGTGAACTTCCATTCTTTGGTGTATCTATTCCCGACCCTAATCAAGCCGGGTCATCCACCTCAGAGGAAGCTCCTTCTACAGTTTACTCCAATCCACGGATTCGTGAACATGACAGCAAGTGGACAAAGGATCATCCTATAGATTCTATTATTGGTAACCCTAATCGTCCGGTATCCACACGAAGTCAGTTACAAGAAAGTGCAATGTTTTGTCACTTTGATGCTTTTCTCACTGAAGTTGAACCTAAGACATGGAAAGAAGCTTTTACTCAATCTTGTTGGATAGAAGCTATGCAAGAAGAACTTAATGAGTTTATACGTCTTGAAGTATGTGAACTTGTCCCATGCCCGGATCAAGTGCAGTTACTCACTTTGAAATGGGTTTACAAGGTGAAACTTGATGAGTTAGGCGGAATTTTGAAAAACAAAGCTCGACTAGTAGCTCGTGGATACAAGCAATTATTGGGCGTCGACTTTATGGAATCCTTTGCACCTGTTGCCCGTTTGGAAGCTATTAGACTATTCCTCGCTTATGCAGCTCATATGAATATGATCGTCTATCAGATGGATGTGAAGACGGCATTTCTTAATGGTGAAATCAAGGAAGAGGTCTATGTTCAACAACCAGATGGTTTTGTGAATCCTAATTATCCTAATCATGTGTACAAGCTTAAGAAGGCTATCTATGGGTTGAAGCAAGCTCCACGCGCATGGTATGATCTATTGTCACAATTCCTCATTACTCAAGGCTTCACAAAAGGAAAGGTGGATCCCACGCTGTTCATTCAGAAACGAGGTAAAGATATGATTATGGTACAAATATATGTTGATGATATTATATTTGCAGCCTCGACCAAAACCTTATCGGATGAGTTTGGGACACTCATGTCTTCCAAGTTTAAGATGTCAATGATGGGCAAGGTATCATTCTTCTTAGGTCTTCAGATATCTCAGAGTCCCAGAGGCATCTTTATTAATCAATCCAAATATGCCCTTGAATCGCTTAAGAATTATAAGATGGAATCTTGCGACCCCGTGGACACTCCTATGGTGGAGAAATCTAAGCTTGATGCAGATCCACATGGAGTTGCCGTTGATCCGACACTTTATCGTGGAATGATCGGTACTCTTCTGTATATAACAGCCAGTCGACCTGATCTTCAGTTTGCTATATGTATGTGTGCCAGGTATCAAACTAGGCCTACTGAGTTACACTTAGCTACTGTTAAAAGGATCTTTCGATATCTTAAAGGAACCATTAATCGGGGACTTTGGTATTCGAAGGACTCTTCTATTGCACTAATGGCATATGCAGATGCGGATCACGCGGGTTGTCAAGATACAAGGCGTAGCACGAGTGGAACTTTGCAACTATTAGGAGATCGACTAATCAGTTGGGCATCGAAAAGGCAGAAAAGCGCTGCAATTTCAAGTACGGAAGCAGAATACATAGCTATGTCCCGGTTGCTGTGCTCAAATTCTTTGGATGAGATCGCAATTAACCGACTATGGTCTAGGTTTCAACAAAATTCCGATGTACTGTGACAACAAGAGTGCAATTGCCTTATGCTGCAACAATGTTCAATTCTCCCGGTCGAAGCATATTGACATTCCCTACCATTTCATCAAGGAGCAAGTGGAAAATGGAGTTATAGAGCTTTACTTTGTCCGATCTGAGTATCAATTGGCGGATATTTTCACGAAGGCTTTAGATCGTGCTCGAATTGAATTTTTGGCCGACAAGCTAGGAATGAGAACCTTCTCGCCTGAGACTCTTAAGGAACTAGCAGATGAAGCGAAAGAATAGTCTTGGTAAAACTATTCTCTGTATCCTTGGTGATCATATGTATATATTGTTTATATTTTTATCCATAAAAGCAAAATACAAAAAAAATAAAACCATATAAAAACCATAAAAATTGAAAAATTCAGAAAAATCCAAAAATATTTTTACTTTATTTTTCTAAGGCATGTCTTTTGGTACGATAATATTTACGGCCTTAGAAATGTTGATTAATATCGACACGACGCCATAAATAGAGTTCGTACAAAAGTTGTAAAAATTTCATAAAACATGGCTATATGGCTTGTAGTTATTTCAGACTGCAACCCGGTTTTCACATTAAAGTCAAGTATTTCTCATGAAAGCTTTGGCTCACAACGGGAATTAATTTTCTCGGGCAAGGTTTACTTTAAAACCTTGTAAGGGATCAAGTTTACTTTATAACTTGGTCTAACACAAATCTATGTACGTTTCGGTGCATTTATTTGTTAAAACAAGAGAAGTCTTGTTTTTATGAAGCTATCATCTCTACAACCATGCTATCTACAATTGGTATCTACATCCTCGACGATGCGACTACTCAACCGACGACTACAGCTCTTTTAATAGAACACGGGTCAACAATTGAGGGGGAGCAATTGTCAAGCATTCAGAATCTTTGATGCCGAACGTGCCAAGCTCACTACCTGGTGTCAAGACAACAATACCAATCGTACACTTGGTGTCAAGAGATGACTTCAGATGTGACGAGGCGACCAACATATGCTGACAAGAACCATTTGATCTTATCATATGATGTTCTCATCTATCAGGTCCAACCTTGTCAATTCTTTTCTAATATGGTGAATATTGATATTAAAAACATCGATTGGGTTAATATTTTTAATATGGGGGAGAAAATGTGATTTAATATGGGATATTATCACAAATGGTTTGACTTAATGTGCTGGCTCATCCCGACATGTGCGAAATGTTTTCGAATATCGTAGCATATGTTAAGGGGGAGCAAAATGGATTTGCTATATCAAAATGGATTTTCATGGTGACATATACTTACCCAAACCTCATTTAATTCACGACGATGAAGATTGTGGTGACATAAGGATGGTAGGATAGGTTAAGTCCAATGATTCTTCCAGTACCGGAGGAATCTTCCCAAGGACATTCCATAGCTAGAAATAGTAGTCCTTAGGAAAGATGGAGAAAGATTGTGAACGTAGCTGAATGCTGACCAAGTACTTAAGTTAGCACTGGAACAATCACAACAAGGTGCTAGTTATGACGTATTGGTAAGCATTGAAGGGGTTGAAGAATGAAAAAGAATTGTAAAGATAAAGGGTGTAAAGAAAGAAGCCCTCCTTACAACTTAGGCAGAAACCGGGTCAATACATATGCTATTGAGATCATTGTTAATGATTCTTGATATTGAAGACAGACATCATGGACCCAGTGATGCAATGCACAACCCATCCCAGCTAACTCAGATATCTCTCAAAAGGTATTTGTTTTAATCACACGTAGACAACACGTTATCTATTGATTTATTCACTCCGAATAAATTGGTATTGAAAAGGTGGCACTCCTCTCCAGCCTCCGATCACTAAAATCCAAAATGCACGATCGAGTCTAGAGTCATTTGAGATCATCAAATATCTCATTAGGACACACTTTCATATTTCCTTGCTTCTTCACACACTGTGAAAAGTAAGAAAGATTTTAAGAGTCCTACGCAAAATCTTCATGATCTTGCCTGAACATCCGAGTAATACGAAAGTATTTACAATGAAGATGGAAATCCTTCTTGAGCGAATATCAAAAAGCTCATGGTAGGTGACTTGTGCGATTCTTTATGAATCAAACTTGTGATAACTGGAAAGCAACGGTTGTTTAATTCTTAACTGAATTTAAACACGTTCCAGGCCTCTACGCAATATCTCAGTGATCTTGCCAGAACACTCAGAGTGATACCTTTGTGTTCACGGTGATGAGTGGAAATCCTTCTAGTGTTAACCTCAAACAGCACTTGGTAGGTAACTTGCAAGATTCTATACGAATCAAGCTCGTGACAACTGGAAAGCAACGATGGTGCGGTTCTTAATTGAATTTCACTTGTTCCAGGAACATGAATTGACGGCTTCAAATCATGCGGATATTATTATCCAAATGATTCACTCTTTATGTTCGCAGTCAGCTTTGGACGGTCGAATAAAGAGAACGGGTTTACCCGCGAAATCCTGTCAGGAAGTTACTTAATTAAAACTATCCGTCACGGGTACGATATCTAATATCGTCCAACGGTCTTCACCGATCGGAGGTAAAATGCTACCGATTTAGAATGAAATGTTCAAAGCCATTTCGTTCGTGTCTACTTATGTTGCGGCATTTGAAGACGGTGGCGTTGCGGGATCCAAGAAGAAGTCGTCCCCGCATGCTTATACTTTATGCACTTAATACCTCATCAAATTCAAGAAAGCCTAAAAGTTAAATCTTCCGTTGTATCGAACTCTGAAGCTTTCAAGAATTACAAAGGTATAAGTATGTGGGATGTGAGGTCACGAGGAGGCGAAGATCACAAGTGATGGATGCACAAGATCAAGGCAAGAGATTAATGCTCAAGATTGATATCAAAGATCACATCAGCATGTTCACCAGAAAAGAAAAAGAAAAAGAAAGACGAAGACTACGAGCTCAAGACAAGCATAGTATGCTAGGTTTATTTCATTATTGTAACTCGGGTATCGCCCTTGTTTGGAGTGACCTCCCTTAGGGGGAGATTGTTGGAAATACGTTTTACGTATTAAGAAGGATCGGTCACTCCAACGATAGTCCATGTAATAGCTCGTAGTTTAGTTAACATGTCTTTACTTAACAAACAACACCAAGCCTAGCCTACAACATGTGTAGGCCGGCCCAAATGTAAGCATAAGCCCATGACAAGGGCTTGGGTATATAAACCCTCTCCTTTGATGGAGAGGGTGTGGTTTTTCATTATTTTACACATAGTTCTTTCTTAGTTTCTCTCTCTAAAGTGTGAAATCCACCATTTCTCTATCTCTTTCTCTCTCTAAAAACATAGGCATAGATTTACAAATCAACACCCCATACCAATTTTGCCCATCTAAAGTAGCGTGTCGTCACAAAGGTCACGCTATGGAAATCTTCTCATACATAAATTCGCTTACCAATCAATGTGGCACGACGGGGATCAACCGTCAAGGCGCGAACTGGGGTGATCGTCCCCAAATAGTACTATTAAATGCATAAGCGTCTACCAAATCCCGGTAGTTAATAATTCATGGTAATGGGACTTTTTGTGACATAACCTAACTTTAATAATCCATTTAATTTCATCTATCGGGTCCTTTAATCATTTATCGGGTCATACAATCGGGTCATTCAATCATTCGGGTCCAAAATCAATAAACAAACAATCGGGACAAATGGTGTCCTATTTAATAAAAACTAACATGTTATCTCCCTCGCGGGTTTATAAAACATTTATAAAAACATTTAAAAGAGTGCGAGGCTATGAACTCACGTTGATGTGGGAAGGCGGGTTATCGGCAATTCGGACGTACGGTACGTGCTTCAATCACGGAAACCTAGACAAATAATAATCGGTCTTAGACTCATGTCCAATGACTTTATGTAAACCCACTTGATCATCATATACAAATAATCATCATATGTATACATAATTGTTATTTTTATAAAGTCATTGGACATGAGTCTAAGACCGATTATTATTTGTCTAGGTTTCCGTGATTGAAGCACGTACCGTACGTCCGAATTACCGATAACCCGCCTTCCCACATCAACGTGAGTTCATAGCCTCGCACTCTTTTAAATGTTTTTATAAATGTTTTATAAACCCGCGAGGGAGATAACATGTTAGTTTTTATTAAATAGGACACCATTTGTCCCGATTGTTTGTTTATTGATTTTGGACCCGAATGATTGAATGACCCGATTGTATGACCCGATAAATGATTAAAGGACCCGATAGATGAAATTAAATGGATTATTAAAGTTAGGTTATGTCACAAAAAGTCCCATTAGCATGAATTATGAACTACCGGGATTTGGTAGACGCTTATGCATTTAATAGTACTATTTGGGGACGATCACCCCAGTTCGCGCCTTGACGGTTGATCCCCGTCGTGCCACATTGATTGGTAAGCGAATTTATGTATGAGAAGATTTCCATAGCGTGACCTTTGTGACGACACGCTACTTTAGATGGGCAAAATTGGTATCGGGTGTTGATTTGTAAATCTATGCTTATGTTTTTAGAGAGAGAAAGAGATAGAGAAATGGTGGATTTCACACTTTAGAGAGAGAAACTAAGAAAGAACTATGTGTAAAATAATGAAAAACCACACCCTCTCCATCAAAGGAGAGGGTTTATATACCCAAGCCCTTGTCATGGGCTTATGCTTACATTTGGGCCGGCCTACACATGTTGTAGGCTAGGCTTGGTGTTGTTTGTTAAGTAAAGACATGTTAACTAAACTACGAGCTATTACATGGACTATCGTTGGAGTGACCGATCCTTCTTAATACGTAAAACGTATTTCCAACAATCTCCCCCTAAGGGAGGTCACTCCAAACAAGGGCGATACCCGAGTTACAATAATGAAATAAACCTAGCATACTATGCTTGTCTTGAGCTCGTAGTCTTCGTCTTTCTTTTTCTTTTTCTTTTCTGGTGAACATGCTAATGTGATCTTTGATATCAATCTTGAGCATTAATCTCTTCCCTTGATCTTGTGCATCCATCACTTGTGATCTTCGCCTCCTCGTGACCTCACATCCCACATACTTATACCTTTGTAATTCTTGAAAGCTTCAGAGTTCGATACAGCGGAAGATTTAACTTTTAGGCTTTCTTGAATTTGATGAGGTATTAAGTGCATAAAGTATAAGCATGCGGGGACGACTTCTTCTTGGATCCCGCAACGCCACCGTCTTCAAATGCCGCAACATAAGTAGACACGAACGAAATGGCTTTGAACATTTCATTCTAAATCGGTAGCATTTTACCTCCGGTCGGTGAAGACCGTTGGACGATATTAGATATCGTACCCGTGACGGATAGTTTTAATTAAGTAACTTCCTGACAGGATTTCGCGGGTAAACCCGTTCTCTTTATTCGACCGTCCAAAGCTGACTGCGAACATAAAGAGTGAATCATTTGGATAATAATATCCGCATGATTTGAAGCCGTCAATTCATGTTCCTAGAACAAGTGAAATTCAATTAAGAACCGCACCATCGTTGCTTTCCAGTTGTCACGAGCTTGATTCGTATAGAATCTTGCAAGTTACCTACCAAGTGCTGTTTGAGGTTAACACTAGAAGGATTTCCACTCATCACCGTGAACACAAAGGTATCACTCTGAGTGTTCTGGCAAGATCACTGAGATATTGCGTAGAGGCCTGGAACGTGTTTAAATTCAGTTAAGAATTAAACAACCGTTGCTTTCCAGTTATCACAAGTTTGATTCATAAAGAATCGCACAAGTCACCTACCATGAGCTTTTTGATATTCGCTCAAGAAGGATTTCCATCTTCATTGTAAATACTTTCGTATTACTCAGATGTTCAGGCAAGATCATGAAGATTTTGCGTAGGACTCTTAAAATCTTTCTTACTTTTCACAGTGTGTGAAGAAGCAAGGAAATATGAAAGTGTGTCCTAATGAGATATTTGATGATCTCAAATGGCTCTAGACTCGATCGTGCATTTTGGATTTTAGTGATCGGAGGCTGGAGAGGAGTGCCACCTTTTCAATACCAATTTATTCGGAGTGAATAAATCAATAGATAACGTGTTGTCTACGTGTGATTAAAACAAATACCTTTTGAGAGATATCTGAGTTAGCTGGGATGGGTTGTGCATTGCATCACTGGGTCCATGATGTCTGTCTTCAATATCAAGAATCATTAACAATGATCTCAATAGCATATGTATTGACCCGGTTTCTGCCTAAGTTGTAAGGAGGGCTTCTTTCTTTACACCCTTTATCTTTACAATTCTTTTTCATTCTTCAACCCCTTCAATGCTTACCAATACGTCATAACTAGCACCTTGTTGTGATTGTTCCAGTGCTAACTTAAGTACTTGGTCGGCATTCAGCTACGTTCACAATCTTTCTCCATCTTTCCTAAGGACTACTATTTCTAGCTATGGAATGTCCTTGGGAAGATTCCTCCGGTACTGGAAGAATCATTGGACTTAACCTATCCTACCATCCTTATGTCACCACAATCTTCATCGTCGTGAATTAAATGAGGTTTGGGTAAGTATATGTCACCATGAAAATCCATTTTGATATAGCAAATCCATTTTGCTCCCCCTTAACATATGCTACGATATTCGAAAACATTTCGCACATGTCGGGATGAGCCAGCACATTAAGTCAAACCATTTGTGATAATATCCCATATTAAATCACATTTTCTCCCCCATATTAAAAATATTAACCCAATCGATGTTTTTAATATCAATATTCACCATATTAGAAAAGAATTGACAAGGTTGGACCTGATAGATGAGAACATCATATGATAAGATCAAATGGTTCTTGTCAGCATATGTTGGTCGCCTCGTCACATTTGAAGTCATCTCTTGACACCAAGTGTACGATTGGTATTGTTGTCTTGACACCAGGTAGTGAGCTTGGCATGTTCGGCATCGAAGATTCTGAATGCTTGACAATTGCTCCCCCTCAATTGTTGACCCGTGTTCTATTAAAAGAGCTGTAGTCGTCGGTTGAGTAGTCGCATCGTCGAGGATGTAGATACCAATTGTAGATAGCATGGTTGTAGAGATGATAGCTTCATAAAAACAAGACTTCTCTTGTTTTAACAAATAAATGCACTGAAACGTACATAGATTTGTGTTAGACCAAGTTATAAAGTAAACTTGATCCCTTACAAGGTTTTAAAGTAAACCTTGCCCGAGAAAATTAATTCCCGTTGTGAGCCAAAGCTTTCATGAGAAATACTTGACTTTAATGTGAAAACCGGGTTGCAGTCTGAAATAACTACAAGCCATATAGGCATGTTTTATGAAATTTTTACAACTTTTGTACGAACTCTATTTATGGCGCCGTGTCGATATTAATCAACATTTCTAAGGCCGTAAATATTATCATACCAAAAGACATGCCTTAGAAAAATAAAGTAAAAATATTTTTGGATTTTTCTGAATTTTTCAATTTTTATGGTTTTTATATGGTTTTATTTTTTTTGTATTTTGCTTTTGTGGATAAAAATGTAAACAATATATACAGATGATCACCAAGGATACAGAGAATAGTTTTACCAAGACTATTCTTTCGCTTCATCTGCTAGTTCCTTAAGAGTCTCAGGCGAGAAGGTTCTCATTCCTAGCTTGTCGGCCAAAAATTCAATTCGAGCACGATCTAAAGCCTTCGTGAAAATATCCGCCAATTGATACTCAGATCGGACAAAGTAAAGCTCTATAACTCCATTTTCCACTTGCTCCTTGATGAAATGGTAGGGAATGTCAATATGCTTCGACCGGGAGAATTGAACATTGTTGCAGCATAAGGCAATTGCACTCTTGTTGTCACAGTACATCGGAATTTTGTTGAAACCTAGACCATAGTCGGTTAATTGCGATCTCATCTAAAGAATTTGAGCACAGCAACCGGGACATAACTATGTATTCTGCTTCCGTACTTGAAATTGCAGCGCTTTTCTGCCTTTTCGATGCCCAACTGATTAGTCGATCTCCTAATAGTTGCAAAGTTCCACTCGTGCTACGCCTTGTATCTTGACAACCCGCGTGATCCGCATCTGCATATGCCATTAGTGCAATAGAAGAGTCCTTCGAATACCAAAGTCCTCGATTAATGGTTCCTTTAAGATATCGAAAGATCCTTTTAACAGTAGCTAAGTGTAACTCAGTAGGCCTAGTTTGATACCTGGCACACATACATATAGCAAACTGAAGATCAGGTCGACTGGCTGTGATATACAGAAGAGTACCGATCATTCCACGATAAAGTGTCGGATCAACGGCAACTCCATGTGGATCTGCATCAAGCTTAGATTTCTCCACCATAGGAGTGTCCACGGGGTCGCAAGATTCCATCTTATAATTCTTAAGCGATTCAAGGGCATATTTGGATTGATTAATAAAGATGCCTCTGGGACTCTGAGATATCTGAAGACCTAAGAAGAATGATACCTTGCCCATCATTGACATCTTAAACTTGGAAGACATGAGTGTCCCAAACTCATCCGATAAGGTTTGGGTCGAGGCTGCAAATATAATATCATCAACATATATTTGTACCATAATCATATCTTTACCTCGTTTCTGAATGAACAGCGTGGGATCCACCTTTCCTTTTGCGAAGCCTTGAGTAATGAGGAATTGTGACAATAGATCATACCATGCGCGTGGAGCTTGCTTCAACCCATAGAGAGCCTTCTTAAGCTTGTACACATGATTAGGATAATTAGGATTCACAAAACCATCTGGCTGTTGAACATAGACCTCTTCCTTGATTTCACCATTAAGAAATGCCGTCTTCACATCCATCTGATAGACGATCATATTCATATGAGCTGCATAAGCGAGGAATAGTCTAATAGCTTCCAAACGGGCAACAGGTGCAAAGGATTCCATAAAGTCGACGCCCAATAATTGCTTGTATCCACGAGCTACTAGTCGAGCTTTGTTTTTCAAAATTCCGCCTAACTCATCAAGTTTCACCTTGTAAACCCATTTCAAAGTGAGTAACTGCACTTGATCCGGGCATGGGACAAGTTCCCATACTTCAAGACGTATAAACTCATTAAGTTCTTCTTGCATAGCTTCTATCCAACAAGATTGAGTAAAAGCTTCTTTCCATGTCTTAGGTTCAACTTCAGTGAGAAAAGCATCAAAGTGACAAAACATTGCACTTTCTTGTAACTGACTTCGTGTGGATACCGGACGATTAGGGTCACCAATAATAGAATCTATAGGATGATCCTTTGTCCACTTGCTGTCATGTTCACGAATCCGTGGATTGGAGTAAACTGTAGAAGGAGCTTCCTCTGAGGTGGATGACCCGGCTTGATTAGGGTCGGGAATAGATACACCAAAGAATGGAAGTTCACGCATTTGAGCGAATTCCAAATCGTGATCATCATCATCCTCTTCATCATCAATGGGCATGACGTGGGTAGTTGTTACATGTGTTGGTTGAGAATTACTCGTTGAAGGTATATCTTGACCAATTGTAGGTGCAGATGTATCTGATTGTGCTTCGGTTGCTGGAGCGACAACTTCGGTTACCGGAGCTATTACCTCAGGTTCTGGAGCAACAATAGTTGGAGGAGTAAAGAATTCATCAAAGAACGATTGAAACAATGTATCCCATTCATTCCTAGTAGGTGGTATAAATGATGATGAAGTAGGGTTGTTTGGGACAAGACCAGAACTAATATTACTGGGTCCCATTTCATGAAGTACGGGTTCAGAGCTGCTTTGCTCAGAAGCCATTGCTGTCAGCTCGTCAAAATCAACATTCATAGTTTCGAGGATCTTGCGAGAGTTACGATTGTAGATTCGGTATACCTTCTTTGCGGGTGCGTAACCAATGAAAATACCAATATCAACCTTTGGTTGAAGTTTTCCCAAATTGTCACCATCATTATTTGGATAGCAAAGAGAACCGAATACATGAAGATAGGATAAATCTGGTACTTTACCATGGAGAAGCTCATAAGGTGTTTTACCATGGCGTTTACGGATTAGTGACCGGTTTTGGGTGTACACTGCTGTAGATACTGCTTCTGCCCATAAAAACAATGGAGCCTTTGCGTAAATTAACATCGTTCGAGCAGCTTCCATAAGTGTGCGATTTCGCCTTTCAACGACACCGTTTTGTTGTGGAGTGCGTGCAACGGATGTTTCATGAGATATGCCAACTTCTTCATAATAATCACGCAAGATTTGATTCACAAATTGGGTTCCATTATTTGTACGAATGCGTCGGACAGTAGTGTTGAGACGCACTTGAATCATCTTGAGAAATCTGATGATGAATTTAGGTGCCTCATTTTTGGCTTTAAGAAATTTCACCCATGTAAACCGAGAGTAATCATCGACAATGACGAGGATGTACTTTTTGCCACTAAGACTTTCAACACGCATTGGCCCACAAAGATCCATATGCAACAGATAAAGTTTCTCTTGGTTGGTGTCTTCCGTCTTGGGTTTGTAAGATTTCTTAGTGCTTTTCCCCATTGTACACGCGGAACACAAATGATCCTTGTGAAATGATAATTTAGGAAGACCACGAACAAGTTCGTTTTTCGCCAAGTGATTAATAGCGTCAAAGTTAAGATGAGATAACCGGCGATGCCATAACCATGACTTAGTCTTCGATGCTTTGGAGAGAAGACATACGGGAGAGGCGGCCATCATGTCTTGTAGAGACAAAGTATACAAATTATTCCCTCAAGTACCTTTCAATAAATCAACCCCTTCCAAATTACGAATGAAGCAGGTATGCTCTCGAAAAGCAACTTCTAGGTTTGCATCACAAAATTGTCCCACAGAAAATAAGTTGTGACCG
Organism: Glebionis coronaria; assembly: GCA_025667525.1. Lineage (NCBI taxonomy): Eukaryota > Viridiplantae > Streptophyta > Magnoliopsida > Asterales > Asteraceae > Glebionis > Glebionis coronaria. Next base: position 657,747,984 of record CM046874.1, on the reverse strand, counting down.
AGACCTTCCACATAATACACTCTTGAAATGATAACATTCCCAATATGATATTCACCATAACCCATTATCTTTGCAATATGATCATTTCCAAATCTAACCGTACCAAGAAACTTGCTGACGAAATTTCTGAGCTGAGAGCGATCTCCGGTCATATGCTTGGAGCAACCAGAGTCCAAAAACCAGAGAACAATTTGGACCACCTGTTTTCAACAACAACAGTAGACAATGCATTAGAAACTATTGGTTCCGGAGTGTTAGCAGATACATATATAGAATTATCAGAATTGCTAACATTTTTGAGACCCTTAGATTTCCTGCGTTTTCTAATGATAGTTTTAGCACTAACAGGTTTTACTGTTCCAACTTTCTTAGGTTTTGGATTATTCGCGGGCGCTACAGTGGGAGTAGACCTATTTAAAGGGCACTTAGTTCCTACAGTAGTGTCGGTGTTCCTAGTTAAAGGACACGCTTGTGTTTTGGTAGCCTTGGTACTCCTAGTTAAAGGGCACGCTTTCTTCACTTCAGTGAGAGTGATCCTAGTTAAAGGGCACATATTTCCTACTATAGTGAAAGTCCTACCAGTGGGGCGCCACATCCAACCAACTTGGGTTAACACTTTCCCAGTCGGTTTCCATTCTAATCCATTTTTCCGGGCATGCATCTCATTCACATGGTCAATAAGACAAGAATCATGACGACTGGAAAACATACAATCATTGCAATTCCAACATTTTAAATTAGAATTCACAGTAGGCTTAGAACGCTGCACAACCGCAGAGCCTTTAGATTTAGCTACATGATTCTTTTTATTCAAAACAGAAACAACATTCCTAGGATGGGCTTCTACTTTCTTCTTCACTTAACTACTAGATGGGGGCAAGATCCTATCATTCTTCTTGTTTCTCTTAAGCTTAGATCTTTGAGCCTTAGTAGTGGTGCTTACTCCTGTAGAAGGCAACACGGGAATATTAGAAGCTGGTTTTGATTCCGCCTTATCTTTAGTGACCAAAGTTTGAGATGGTTTAGTCCTAGGGCCCTTGTTAAGTGGCGTGACGGCTATAAGGGTTCTTTTGATTGCACTAGAGGACGATGCTGAGACAGTGGCTGCGTTATCCACAACATTCTTACCTTTTACAGTACGAAGTGTTTCCTTTAACTCAGCCAAGACCAGATTCTTATCACAAATTTGTTCCCTCAAATCAGATATTTCCACCGACTTTCGATTCAATTGTTCAATCAATGATTGATTCTGTGCAGTGGTATCAACACATGCGGGCTTTACTGAATCGAAGAGTCGTGTATTTTTCTGTTTTAAGTTATCAACTTTGGACAAAATCTTGGAAACTCGATTATCTAGATCAAGTTTAAAATTCTCAGCGGCCTCAAGTACGTTCACACAGTTAAGCTCCTTAGATTTCTCTATGTCTATCGGCAAAGATTTAGCAACTTTGTCACTTGGCTGACGCTGTTTTGATTGTAAATGCAATCGAAAATCATTTTCAAAGTTTGCATCATCGATATTAACACCTTCGAATGACGTTTCAAAGATTTCTTGAATAAATTGTTGCTTGCATTCAAGCGAAATTCAATGTGTTTGAATCTCATCAAAACGTTTTGAAAGCGAAGAATATGAATCTTGAAGCTTTAAAAATTCAGCGTCAGATTCGTGACAAGTACTATCTACCACAGTATCCACAGATTCAACATTATGCACAATAGAATCATTATCAACACTTGTATTCACACAGACAGAAACTATATCATGAGACATCACTTGATTCAGAAGCAGATCATTATGGCGTGAAACCCGTTCTATTTCAAGTAAACTGTTTTCATAAGCATCTTCCATTTCATTGAAAACACGTCTAACTTCTTCTATTTCCAAAAACAAATCTTGATCAATATTACGAAGACAAGCTTTAACATTATTTACAAACGGAACAATTTCATCTCGAAACGCAGCTCTAGTGTGCTCAAAGTTCCATTCACCTTCCGTTATGGCCGTGTCCGTCGTACGTTCCAAAATGACCTTGTCAAAATCGGCCAAGTGTTGGTGAACCGTATTTAAGTTAACGGACGCCTTACTTACCGGTGGAATTAACTTCGTTAAATCCTTTTTGACGAGTGTAGGAGACGTACTAGGAAGGTTTTCTTTTGACAAACTTTGGGGAACAAGAACTGTTAATTCTGCTAATTCCTTTTGTAAGCGAATGCGTGTCTTTTTCGAAAATTGATCTTTGTTATGTTGATCATAATCAATTGTATGGAATTTTGAAAGCATTTTAGAATGAGTTTCTTCCCCAAGTGATTGTGTCTCCTCAGTACTACGAACAAAAGGTGCTTCTTTCGATTTTCCAATTATGGTCATATCATAGAGGCCGGGAATATATTCCTGAGCTTGTTTTGCATAACCGGGATTAGGTGGTAAATCTTGAAGACGCTTAAGTTCGAATTCTTTAAATGATTTAGTTAAAAGATGAACCTTTTCTGTGGAAGCGTATTGTTTTAAAAGCTGTTGTTCTTTGAATTTAAGAAGTTTGGTAGCATTAATTTCTGATTCAACCTTTTTAGACTCGAGAGTTTCGAAATCCATTTTAAGTTTCTGAAAATCATTGACAACCGACTCCTTTTCTTTTAATTCATTAGAAAGATTAGCTTTTAATGACTCTATTTCTTTCAAGTGTTCAATCTTTTCAAAATGAAATTGGTCAAATTCAGAACATGTTATTTTCTCTGCTTGAGGGACCATTTCAAAAGCTTTGACCTTTTCTTTATGCAACGCAAGCTCAGCAGTTAGGGTGGAATTCGTATCTACGGATTGTCTGAGGGCCATATGCATTTGATCAATAATATGTTTAGGCACCATGACCAAATCATGTTGAGCATAAGATTCCATACCCGTCGTAGCATTTGGTTGAGGTTCACTCAAATGTGTAGAATTGGATACCATAGCATTTGAGTTACTAGTTCCCGAATGCTGTTCGAGGTTGTCATTTTCATGCCCAACTTGATGTTGGTTATCATCAATATTATTAGATGTGGTTGGTACCTCACTGATGACATCAGAACCGTAGTGAGAGAGATTAGCAACGAGAGCAGCTTGGGCAGAGTGAATGTCATCACAATCCGAATCGTATGCATCAAGATCATCCGCTTGATAAGCTGCATTAGAAGTAGAAACGACTGCAATGCCTTCAGTATCTGCTGCCCCTGGGTCTGCAAGAAATGCCAACTCCTCTGAATCCAAAATCTTCCCCTTAGACTGAGCATCAACTAAATACATCTTCTCACGAAACCATGCATCATCCCTTCTCCTTTTCGGCTGAGTGCATTCCCTAGACATATGACCTTGTCCTCGGCAATTGTAGCAAGTCACAACCTTCTTAGGACCAATAGGACTCCCATTTCCACTAGCTTGAGAATTCATAGCTTGATTGTTCCCAGTCCTTGTAGGAGGTCCATATGAATTTTGCCTTCCCTGAATAGGTTGCACCGTCACTTGACCATCTTGAACAGTGGCTTGTTGTCGAGGATTTGATGAGGTGTGGAGCTGATTGTTTGTTGGTGGAAATCCTCTAGTTGCAACATGTTTTGACAAGTAGGCGGTGAGATGGTTTAGAACATCAGCTGGCGTATCATTTGGAGTAAAGACCGGTGCTTGGATTGGTGGAAGTTCATTAGAGTAGAAAGCTTGTGCTGGTTGTGCTTCAATTGGAAAATATCCTTGCTGAGGAGTATAGCCCAATGGAGAAGTGTTGGCTTGTGATGGTGATGTTTGATATGGTGGTTGCTGTTGAAAAGATTGTTGATGAACACTTTGTTGATATTCTTGCTGTGGCATCATTGGTGGTTGATAAGATGGTTGCTGTGGTTGCTGATAGATGTGTGGTGGTGGCTGCTGCAAGTATGATGGTTGTTGATAAGTATAAGCCATGTTTTGTTGAGAATATTAAAACAGAATCAATTATTGGTATTTTGATAACATGCATCATCATCAAAACAAAAACAAATCATCAAAACTTAAAGAATACCGTTGTGAAGTAAAAACCCTAACCTTTTTTTAATTTTCCTTTAGTCTGTTTTTTAAATTCTAACTGCATCAAGTCTTCAAAAATAGTGTTAGCAATCGGATCATCATATCTCCAGTTGGTTCCATACTTATCCATCACATAATCAATCATCTCAGCAGTGATCGAGACTTCTATAAAATCAATATCCATCCACTCACTTAGGTTTGATTTATCAGGGTTTGAAGATTTGTTACTGTTTGTGTCTGGGTGGGTGGGTGGTTGATTCTATTGGGAATAAAATGTAGCCAGTACTCTTGGACGCTGACAAGAGGAATTGGGACCTTGATAAGAAGAGAACAAGCGTTGATAGAACAAGCATTGACAGGAAGATGTCAAGCGTTGATAGGATGAAGTCAAGCACTGATAGAAGACTTAGTCTACACGTATTATGTGTCTAGTTTGTTTCTAGTAAAGATATGATCAACAATGTATTTTCTATGTTTATCTTTACCTATAACAGCTGATATGTAGACTCTTGTACAAGGCTTCTTATTCTATAAAAGGAGACCTTTAGGTTTTGTTTCAAATAAGTTTTCATACGTTTAACACTTTCATTGTACTTAAGTTTGTTCTAATCAATCAAATGAAAGTTTGGTTTACATTGTTTGTGTGTTCTTGTTTGAGTATTAATTCCGCATAATACTTAAATTATATTATACACAACAAGGTTTCTCTACGTGTTTAACTTGATTTAATCTCGTTTACACAAGCTAAATCGATCTAAGTTTGGGATCAGCAAGTGGTATCAGAGCTTGTTGAGAAACTTTGATCTAAAGAACACAAGAACCCTAAATCGCCATAAACCCTAATTTTCACAAAACCCTAAAAACAACATGTCTACCCCATAAGTAAACTCCTCCTCCTCCTCCTCAACCCCCAACATCAATATTCCCATGCTAGACCTAGACAATTTTGAGCTGTGGAAGTTTATCTTTGAACAGTATCTACAAATCCATGATTATACCCTATGGGAAATTATTGAATATGGAAACACATTCAATAAAGCTCAAAAGATTGCAGCTGCCATCTTACAAAGAACAAATGTTCAAGGCTCTACTGAAGAGGACCGAAGAGAAAAACCTGAAGATGGTAGAGCTGTCTCAACTGAGGACATAGCAAAGAGAAGGTGTGACATGAAAACCCTAAGTATTCTAAAACTCTCTTTGGGACAAGAAAATCAGCACAAATATAGAAGCTATGATTCTGCAAAAGATCTTTGGGCAGCTCTTGAAGTGCTTATGGTGGTAATGCTGATACTGTACAAGAGAAAAAGAAGGAACTCTTGCATGAGTATGCTGTTTTTAAAGCTCAACCCAGTGAGAAGCTAAGTAGTGTGAGAAGCAGACTTCTTGACATTACAAGCAAGCTCTCCTTCATGGGAACAGTGCTTGGTGATGTTGATATGATCACCATTTTTCTTAAAAGTCTTGGTGATGCATGGAAGATTGAAGCAAGATCTATAATTGCCAATAACACTCACAAAAGTTCTACTTTTGATGATGTTTACAATAAATTAAGGCTGGTGGATAATGAAACTCTTTTGGATCATGGAAGCAAGTATACCAATGGAAACATGGCCTTCTTCTCATATAGTGAAGGTCAATTTGATCAAAAGGAGTCATACATGCACCCCGTTACTCGATCAACTCGTGTCAACGCTGGATCAAATCCTGTCAACGCCTCACATTCAAACGCTGACACATACAAATTTGACTCACCAAGAGTTAAGCCTGCTGGTATTGATCTAGATACTGTGTGTGTGCATACATTGCTTCATTGCCCAATGGTTCAGTGATTACATATGAGGACCTTGAGAAAATTAGTGATGAGCATTTGGAGGAGATGGATATAAAGTGGAATATGGCTCTTGCAAGTATAAGAGCAAACAGATGGAATAGAAGATTCAAGAAGAAGATGACTTTTAATGATAAGGACACTGCTGGATTTGATAAATCCAAGGTTGAGTGTTACAGTTGTCATCGTATGGGAAACTTTATGAGAGAATGCAGATCTCCAAGAAGATCTGATACAGGAAAACCCTTAAACCAAATCATTACGGCTCAGGATTCCAAAGCCATGGTTGCAATGCAAGAAATTGATGGTGTTGGATGTGATTGGAGCTACTTGGCTAAGGATGAGGAAGAGAACAAAGCTTTGGTTGCAGAAAAGGAAGAAGAAGAGCATGTTCACTATGCTCTCATGGCACACTCCTCATCTTCATCAGACAATGAGGTATATGATGATGCATTTTGTAGTAAGGGTTGTCTTCTAAACACTAAAAGACTTAACAAAGAGGTTTTAAAATTGTCAACAGATGTGGTTAATGAAAGATGCAAGTTGTCTAACTAACAACTTGCTCTTACTCAAACTGAAAAGACTATAGCTGAGTATAAGAAAATGAAGCTTGACCTAAAAGATCAAATCAATATTTTAAAACATGATTTAAATTATAGTATTGATATTAGAAACATCATGGAGAGAGTCAATGCTGAATTACAGGCTAAGTTAGATGAGGCTAACAAAAATAAGGATAATATAGATCTTAAAATTTAGATATTTGATAAAGCCTCACAAACCCTAGAAAAATGTGTTAGTGAATAAAGGGATTCTAGGGATATGACTGGGATTGGGATGAAAGAGTATGCTGGTGTTCCACCACCCGCTGGGAACTTCTATGGTGTCCTTAGCAAGGACTTGTCTTGGTCTGGTTTACCAGAACTCCAAGAAGAGGAATTTATTCCTCCACCAAGAGTTCTTACCCCAGTAGAGGAATATAGGCAGAAGTTGACTGATTTGGACCAATGGAAGAAAGCCAACCCTACCTTGTTTGTTAAGGTGGCATGCTTAGTGATAGCCCAAATGAATCTACACCTATCAAAGTGACAAACCCAACCACTGGCAACACTGTTGACCTTGGCTTAAACGTTGATAGAAAACCTAGCATTAAATATGTAGAAATGTATAGAAAACCTACGTCACCGAAAAGCCAAATTAGTGATAATGGAACAGGTTTCTTTTCTTCTAGACCTAGAGTTATGTCTAGAAAAGCCTGTTATACTTGTGGAAGTTTTTCACATGTAGCCTATAAGTGTGTCAATGCTTCAAAGGTCAACGCTGAAAAAAAGTCAAACACTATCAAACCCAAATCTTTTGTTCAACAAAGTTCACAAGTTGTTAGACCAGCCCCATTCTTTACTAAAGGGTCTAATACTTATGGACAAAGACCTTTTCAGAAGACCAATACATGGTCTAATAGACGATGGGTTCCTATAGCAAACCCTAGGTTCAACACTGATAAGGGTAATTGTAGCGTTGACAAGACCAAATCAAACACTGACAGAAACGTTGCCAGACCAAATAATGGTAAATATTTGCAACCAAAGGGAAAGGGGTCTAAAGCTTCTTCTAGCTTGACATGGAGACCTAAGAAAGATCAAAACCTAATTCAGATGGGATTTCTATGACCTGTTACAGATTTAATTATACTTCAAAGGTCATGACAAAACCAATTGTGGTTCACTGGGTGTTTAATCCCAAAAGGGATGAACAAGGGGTTGTCATAAGGACTAAGTCTGTTCTTGTTGAACAACCAAATGAATCCAAGTCTGCTCAGGCTTGGGTTCCCAAAGAAAACTAATTTTTTTTCTTTATGTGCAGGGTATTCAAAAGCAGGTTAATGATTATGGCTATTGGGATAGTAGATGCTCTAGGCACATGACTGGGAAGGAAGATTATCTCACAAACTTCACTCCCATTAAGGATGGTGACAAAGTTTACTTTGGAGGCGGATATAGAACTATCACAGGAAAAGGAACTCTTCTCACCAACAACTTGCGTTTTGAAAACGTGTTTCTGGTAAAAGAAGACTATAATCTGTTTAGTGTATCACAAGTTTGTGATAACAAAAATAAGGTTCTTTTTACTGATACTGAATGCTTGGTGTTGAGCAAAGATTTTAAAATACCAGATGAGAAATTCATTGATTATAGAACACCTAGGCATAAAGACATTTATAATGTGAATCTTAATGGAATTAGGATGAATAAAAATTTGTCATGTCTATATGCTAAGGCTTCAGTTGATGAGAGTAATCTTTGGCACAGGAGATTAGGGAACATTAATTTTAAAAATATAAACAGACTTGTGAGACATGGTTTGGTTGATTGTTTGCCTGAAAAGGCTTTCCACAATGACCACTCTTGTGTTGCATGCCTTAAAGGCAAACATCACAAGGTCTCATTTAAGTCTAAACAGGTGCATTCTAGTTCTAAACCACTTCACTTGCTACATATGGAACTTGTTTGGTCCAACTAATATAGAAAGCTTAAATGGTAAATCTTATTGTTTTGTCATCACTGATGATTTTTCTAGATTTACTTGGACTTTCTTTTTAGCCTTAAAAAGTGACACTACTGATACCTTGATTAACTTTATTACCCAAATAGAAAAGAAGTCTGGTAATGAGGTTAAGATTCTTAGAAGTGATAATGGTGGTGAGTTTAGAAATAAGTTGTTAGATGATTTTTATGCCAAGAAAGGGATTACTAGACAGTTTAGTGTAGCTAGAACCCCACAGCAAAATGGGGTAGCTGAGAGAAAGAATAGAACCCTCATAGAAGCAGCTAGGACTATGTTGGCTGATGCTCACTTTCCCATTGCTTTTTGGGATGAGGTTGTGAATACAACTTGTTATGTTCAGAATAGGGCATTAGTCAACAAGATTCATAACAAAACACCTTATGAGTTACTTTGGGGAAGGAAACCTAATATTAGTTTTCTTAAACCTTTTGGATGTCATGTAGTTGTGTTGGATACTAGTGATGCCGTAGGTAAATTTAGTGCTAAAGGTGATGAAAGCTACTTCATGGGTTATTCAGTGCAGAGTAGAGGATATAGAGTTTACCTTAAGAAAGAAAAACGTATACTTGAAAAGGTACATGTTAGGTTTTTAGAAAGTAAACCTAGTGATCCTGAAAGTGGTCCAAATTGGTTATTTGACTTGGAACCTCTATCTAGGACTTTGAATTATATGCCTGTTACTAATCCAAACATTGTGAAGGTAACTTCAAATGTTGTGGAAGAACCAATTGTTGATGTTTCAGGTACACATGTTAATGAAGAGGTTGGATCACAAGCAGACAAATCAGCACCCATAATTGAGTATGTTACTATTCCCATATGGACAGATGCATTTGCTGCTGTTGCTGCTGGAAAGGAAAATGGTGGTCCCCAAGTATCACTAGTTGACAACATGAATGATCTTTCAGACGCTAACAAAGGAAAATTTGGCGCTGACAACACAAATTCAGGCGTTGATGGCTCAAACGCTGACAACCTTGGTCCAGGCGTTGACAGCTCTTTTAACCATATTTTCTCTTCCAATAATTTTGAACAAGGTGAACCTTCAAACAGAAATGGAGAGGTTCATTCAGATGTTGATGGAGGAGAGTATAAAGAGGATATTGGTAACATGGAAGATGAGATTGAGGATAACACACTTATTGAGGGAGGAGTGCTTACTTCTACAATCAAAATCACCCTCCTTCTCTAATCATTGGTGATGTTATGACTCCTCTTCAAACTAGAAGATCTCATCAGAATCTTGGAGGATTTATTGCCAATATTTACAAGAAGGTTGATACCCCTCTTGTTCAAGCATCTTTGTTTGCCTGTTTTCTGTCACAACAGGAACCCAAGAAGATTTTTGATGCTCTCAAGGAACCAAGTTGGGTGGAAGCAATGCAAGATGAGCTTCACCAATTTGCTATCCAGGATGTTTGGGAGTTGGTTGATTGTCCCAGACATGTTAGACCTATTGGGACAAGATGGGTTCTTAGAAACAAAAAGGATGAAAGAGGCATTGTGGTCAGAAACAAGGCACGTTTAGTGGCTCAAGGATATACACAAGAGGAAGGGATAGACTATGAGGAGGTCTTTGCACCAGTGGCAAGGATTGAGGCTATAAGGATATTTCTAGCCTTTGCTTCCTGCATGGGCTTTACAGTCTATCAAATAGATGTGAAGAGTGCTTTCTTTATGGCACAATTGTAGAGGAGGTTTATGTAATGCAGCCTTTTGGTTTTGAAGATTCAGAACATCCAGACAAGGTGTATAGAGTCAAGAAAGTTATGTATGGACTTCATCAAGCCCCAAGAGCATGGCATGGCACATTATCCACCTATCTGGTGGAAAATGGATTCAAAAGGGGCACCATAGACTAGACCTTATTTACAAAGAAGACGGGTAATGATTTCTTACTTGTCCAGGTTTATGTGGATGATATCAATTTTGGCTCTTCAAGTCAAAAGATGAGTGAAGACTTTTCCAATCTTATGACAGACAAGTTTAAGATGAGTGCAATAAGGGAGATGAACTTCTTTCTAGGGTTACAAGTTCAGCAGAAAGAAGATGATATCTTCATCTCTCAAGATAAATATGTAGAAGAAATCTTGAAGAAGTTTGGCTTTTCTCCACATGAGAAAAGGGATAGCACTCCTATGGATAGAGAACACCCTTGGGGAAAAGTTGGAGATGGAAAAGAAGTAGATGTCAGGCACTATAGATCAATGATTGGTTCATTGATGTATCTCACAGCTTCAAGACCTGACATTATGTTTGTTGTGTGTGCATGTGCACGCCATCAAGTAACTCCCAAAGAGTGTCATCTTCATGCTGTCAAGAGGATCTTTAGATACCTTAGATGGTATCCAGACCTGGGATTATGGTATCCAAAAGATTCACCATTAGAGCTTATTGCATATTCAGACAGTGATTATGGTGGTGACAAATTTGATAGAAAATCCACAACTGGTGGATGTCAGTTTCTTGGGAGTAGATTGATATCTTGGCAATGCAAGAAACAAACAGTGGTGGCCAATTCTACAACTGAAGTAGAGTATGTTGCAGCAGCTGCTTGTTGTGGACAAGTCTTATGGATTCAGAACCAACTGTTGGATTATGGGTATAATTTCATGCATACCAAGATTTTTGTTAATAATAACAGCACTTTATGCATTATTAAAAATCCTGTACATCACTCTAAAACAAAACACATAGAAATTAGACATCATTTTATAAGATATTGTTTTGAAAAAGGTTTAATACAACCTGATAGGTTGACACATAAGAGAATGTGTCTGATTTATTAACTAAACCTTTTGATACTGGAAGATTTCAATACTTGATAACAAGTATTCGAATGATCAATCTCACTTAATATGTGTTTTGGGATCATGATGTAAAAGTATGTACATGATATGCATTGTTATTGGTCTTTATGTGAAATTAGATTTTCCACTTTATTTGTCTAACACTGACAAAGGTTATTTTAATGCTGATAAGTGTTATCATGACGTTGTCAGCAACATGTTAGTTTTGTGGTTTTTGATCTAATTGTGCAGGCGTTGTTAGCATTGTACCATTGGATACAGAGTTGCTTATGGATTCTTGGAGCATGTTTCAATTTATGGATGATGGTTGGAATATTTATATTCCTATCTTGACATAAATTTTTATTTACATGCATCATATTTGGCAACTTATGTATCATAGTTTAAGGGGAGGTTTAGGAACCCTTTAGGACTTTTTGGGTATTCTTATGATACTCTTATCACAATTCTAGATTGTGTCCACTAGTGAGTATGAGTTAGTTTACTATCTCATGAGGCACTGTAGCATGCAAAGTTGATATACTATGCATGCTGCCAAGACCTTTTTTGCCTAGAATTGGATGTGGTCTGTTGGGAGACTTGGGTATGATTTATATTGGGCTTACCTGGGAGTTACAAGGGATTTTATAAGATAAATTCACTGTTAAAATTTTTTTTAGCAAGGGACACTAGAGGACTGTTATGTCTATCTTGCATAAGCGAGTGTGCATAATTGGACAGTGCTTGCCGCCCTATAGTAATTTTCAGTTTATAGGTTATCTTCACTAGGATAAATTACTTTGTTAAGGTCCTTTTTCATTTTTTATTATTTTTATTTTTGGACGCTGACAGATATTTTCCAAGCGTTGTTGTGACCAATTTAGACGTTGAGATGGATTTTACCAACGTTGACAAGAATATAGCCGTTGGGCGTTGATGGGTTATTTTTGACCGTTGACACTCATTGGGTCCTACCCAGTTGTTATTTTTGACGAAAATTGGGGCGGTAATTTTGGGAGTTGATAACTTTTAATTAATGCACAAGATAACTTATTTTCTTTTCAATATTTTCATCACTATATTTTAAAAATACTTGCCTCATTTTTGACCAATCACATATGCCTATCACTCCTATATATTTGGCTCCTACTTTTTAAACAGGGTACTCTCATATTCTTGTCTAACAACTTTTCTCCTATAATTCATCTTTTAAAATCTTTCACAAACAACTTTCTACATCAATGGCGCCTAAGTTTAAACCAAGTGACTTGGTATTGGGATTCAGAAGTCAGCATAATATGATTGCTTATTTGGAGGCTAATGATGATCTGTTTCCTCAATACACCCAGATGGTGGCGTATTTGAATGCATCTCCATTACGGTATGCTCTTTCTCATGCTCCTCTCATCCCTGTCACTAATATTGTTTTGGAACACTGTAAGTTCCTCAACGCTTAATAATGTGACTACATTAACAACTATTGTTCATGGGCGTTCATGGGTGGTTACCGAAGCCTTGGTTCGCCAGGCTTTGCATCTTAATGATGTAGATGGTATAACAACTCTACCCATTAATGAGATAGAACAAGGACTTCAAGCTTTGGGGTATCCTTTCCCTGAACAGGGTACTTTAAATAAATATCATAAACAAGAATTCCCCCCAGCTTGGAAGTACTTAATACATGTCATCCTTCAATGTTTGAGTCCCAAATGTACTACACATAATGAAATTAACAGATCAATTGCTAGTGCAATTGTGTGTATTACAAATGGGCAAAAGTATAATTTTTCTAAACTTATTTTTGATGGAATGTGTAAAAACAAGGTAATAAGATGACTTTGGCTTACCCAAGATTTTTAAAAATGATTTTTGATGAGCAAAGGTATTGCACAAGGGATCATGATGATTTTTATGCGATCCCTATGCAAAAGAAAGCTATTTTTAGTAAGATGAACTCACCCCCTCGTAGAGACTTACCCCTTACCCAAGCCATGCTTGCTGTTATTGTAGCAGCACAACCTCAACCTGACCCACAACCACAACTTGACCCAATACCAGACCCCTTACCTTCACCTCAACACATGGAACTTGACCAAGAATCCTTCACCGCTGACGCGTTAAATGTTGGCGTTGACACTACTAATCCAAACGTTGACAACTTTCCATAACAGACCCAAACACCCCTTAATCTTCAAACTACCACCCAATCCACATCATCTTCTACACTCTCTGAATATAGGTTGATCAAATGCACAAGGACTACTGGAGTGTTCTTCTCTAGTGGTCCTAGCCATGTTACAGAGAGAACCACCACCATAAGTGTGGTTGGTGATATGGGTGAGGCTAGGACTATTGGTGCTAGCTTAGATGCAGGCCAAGCCAGTCCTAACATCTTTAATACCTCATCCATGCCCCATGACTCTACTTTGGGAGGTCAAATACCCATTCTAGAGGGCAGATTGGAACCATACACAATGTTGGAATTGATGGTTGTCTGCATTAGCTTGCAAAAGCAAAATGCAGACCTGGTACCAACAGTCAGTACACAAGGCCTTGAACTCAAGCAATTGAGGGAGAGGATTGTTCTTTTGGAGGATGCTAACAATAGGCGTGGAATGGAGGATTCTTCCAAAGGGGAGGATGAGCAGATCCATGTGAGTGACAAAGGCTCACATGATGGAGAATCTTTGGGTGTGGCTGAAGCCCTTACTGAATTGAAGAAGTAACCAGGTTTTGATGCATCTTTGGTTACTCCTACAAATTTAAACTTGTCCTTTACAGCAATGATGGAGCAGTTCACAAGAGGCGCTAAGACGAGTAAGGTGAGCGTTGACAAGCAAATTTTGGATGTTGACACACCAAGCGCTGACAAGAGTAAGTTGGGCGCTGACAAACAAGATTTGAACGTTGACAGACCTGTAGATATGGTTGATGTATTCCAGTCATCAGCTATCATCAAGGAAGTGTCTTCACATGTACCATTGATGAGACTGTATTTATACATAGTCTCATCGTCCAAATCGGGCTTAAAACGCTTAAAATATCATCAAAATACCCAAATATATGCTTGTGTTTGTTCATTGTGTATTTTAGGTACGGATATCGTGAATTCACCAAAAGATTAAAGGAATCAAGCAAAAACGAACACGGGAAACGAAGCCGCACAAAGAACCGGACCCGAATCATGATTTTCCTATCAAGTCCTTGAAGTTTGAAGATTTGGCAAGATTGGACCCTCAACTTTTGAAAACTTGTCATTTTAAACCCATGTAAAACTCAAAATTACATTAAGGGTCCCTAAAATGACAAGATTGTGCATTATTGGTCCTTGAAGAATGCATATTATGCATAAAATACCCTTTGAATGGATTTGCTAAAGTATTTGTGGCCAAAGTCTAAAGATATAAACTTGCTTATAAAGGAAAATGGGTATTTAAGTTGTTTGACAAGAGAATGAGAGTATAGGGGCCAAATTGGGAAGACACACAAACATGACCCAGCCAACCCTTGCCTTACACGTCACCACCCCACCCAATCAACACTCACCACTTCATCACCCCTGCCACGTCCACTCTCCACTTCCCATTTTTTAACTAATTTATTTTAACAATTAATTTATTGGAGGCAAACACAAGTTTAAAAATAATTAACCGATAAACCAAATCAAGCTCCCCTCTTTAATCACCCTCCACCCCTTAAATCCTAATTCCTAAATTTCTCTAAACAAAGGGGTTTCCCCTATAACTATGCAGATTGATGATTTACCATCACACAAACCAAACCCACCCATAAAACCTTCACCCCGTGACTCCCATTGGGCCCCCCATGACTCCCCTGCTTCACTATTTTTGGCAAGAAAGGAATCTGACAGCAAATCAAACGGCAAAGGTCTCAAACTTGGTCCCAAAGGATCAAATAAACGTTTGAGATCATCCAAACACAACTGGCAATCACATGGGGCTTACTTTGACCAAGACTCCAAGGGTATATTTGGATTTTTAGCATGAATTAGGGTTTAGGGTTTTCATTCTTGTACTTTTTTATTCCAGCTTCTAGATAATTCTTTAGAGTAGTATAAATATGATGGCGGTTTGTGCCTCATATCTTGTTCCAGATTTTGTAATTTTTAAAAATTTATTAATGAAAATGAAATGTTTTTAGCTTACAACTTCTGAGTTCCATTTCCTTTTTCAGTCAATTTAGTTAATCTTTAGTGTTCTCAAAATTTAGTTTACAAGAAACTTGAGAAAAGTTTGCAAGAAAAATTATTGCTTATTTTTTGAAAATGAAAACCTAGTTTGAAAGAAAGTGAAAGTGGACTTTCAAGCTTGGTTTTTGATTTATTTAGTCATCAAAAGTTTTTTAAAGTGGTTTGTTCAAGATTTTTCAAAGATTTTCTCAAAAATCTTTCTTCATTTTTTTACTGATTTGTTACTACTTACTGTAGCATAAGCTACTGAAAAAGCTCCTTGACAAGAGCTTTATCAGTAGCTCATACTACTTGTTCTTGCTCTTGTTTGGTTGTGATGTGCAGGAACAAGAAGGAAGCCTCCTCTTTTCATCTTTCATTTTCCAGTTTTTGAAGATATTGTCTCCTCTCTCTACATCAGCTCACCACAAAAGCCAGCATAAGCCTCCAGCTTATAGGAGAAGGCCTCAGCTAGGCCTTTGTGTAGTTGGATGTTAACTACACAAGGTAAATGGCTTGAACCCTCCTTAGATTAGAGTTTATGTGATATTTTGTGACCTTGCATGATTTTGAGGATTGACTTGTTTACTTGTCCATTTATCTGTGGAATCTTGCTTGTTTAGCTGTTATTTTCCTGCTTAAATAGGTCTAAGTTAGTTTTATTAAGATTTGCAAGCTTGTTGTTTGTTAATTTCAAATTTCAGTTCTTAAAGGGGTGTTTGGGATTGGGTTGATAAGCAAAGATTAGACCCACTTTTCTGGCTTAAATCAGTCCCAACCAGTTTTGAATGTTAGTAGTAAGTAGATTATGCCATTGGATTTGGTTTAGATAAGGTTTAGAGTAAATTTGCATGTTTAAAATGGTCCTCATAGCATAAATTCAGCAAGTGCATTTTTCTGCCTGATTTTAGCTTAAATTTGCCCATCAACTTTGGATTCTGTTAGAGTTTAGCATCACCTAGGATTTGTAACCTGTTAAATGTGAATTGTTTAGCTTGTATGCAAGTTTGGAGCTTTTGAAATTCGTCCAAGTGCCAATTGCACCAGCAAAACAACCCAGGCCCTTGTTTCTGATATACAGTAACTGAATTAGGCTCTTTGTGTGTAATTTTTGCTTTGGACTTGTGTTGTTTATTGCTTATACTGACTCCCCACACTTCCATGAGTGTGGGGGTGCCTTTGTTTCCCATCAAAACTAAAAAACAAGCAAGTTATAAATCAAAAACCCACCAGACATTGATTTTGCACTAGCAGTGGGAACTTAATTACCCCTGCTAGTGCTTTTGTTAGTACTGCTACACAAAAAGACAGAAACAAGCTAAAGGTCACTATCAGAATCTTAATTTTTTGTCTTTTGTGCCCTTAAATAGGAATTAGGGGTTCAAATTGGTTTCATTATTTTTCTTATTTTATTTTTGTTTTTTTAGTATAATTTATTTTCTAGTTACTGTTCATTTCCTATTTTTTACATTTAATTGCATTTTTAATTACTTTTTAATTATTCAGTTTTTGTCTTTTAGTGGTAAAACTTTATATTTTTCAGTTTTAAAATTTTTCTTATATTTAGAAAATCAATTTAAGGTTTTTAGTTTAAGAAATATTTACTGTACACTTTTTAATTATTTTTTATAATTAAATTAGTTTAATTAGGGTTTAATTATTAAACTGTTTTGTCTTTTAGTGCAAAATTTTACATTTTTCAAACTTTTTATATTTTCTACTGTTCATTAGTGTAATTTAGGATTTTTAAAATTGTCAAATTATTTTTGGCATTATTTTATTATTTTTTATGATTATTTTAAGTTAAAAATAGTTTTTAGTCATTTAAAAATAGAAAAATAGTTTTGAAAATTTAGGAAAAATACTTTTTAGTCTTTAAATAATATAAGTAACTTATTTGTTCAATAAAATTATATTTTGGACATTTTGTTAATTATATTTGATTTTAGGGCTTTAATTAGCATAAAAAATTGAATATTTAATTAATAAAAGGTTTAAAAATATATTTGTTGGATTTTTATTCTTATTTATATTATTTTAGACTTAGTTTTAATTTTTAATTAATTTTTAGGTTTAATTTTTAATTTTGTCGCGTTTTACGTAATTACGTCATCGTTTTACGTCAACGTCGTAGTTTAACCGTAGTCGTAGCTCGTCTTTACTTTTTTCTCTTCTAAACCAAAAACGTTACTAATCCAAACTTGATTTCATATATATTGGCACATTAATACACACACCTCCTTCGAGAAGGAACCCGCATTTATTCGATTCTTCGGTTTTCCTAAATCGTCGAGTTTAATACTTGCCGCATTTATACGTTCTTTTTCCTAAAAGACGTGTTTTTCACTCAACATCATTTTGGCGCCGCTGCCGGGGAGGTGTTTAGTGTGCCATTATTATTAGTATCGTGTTTGTGTGAGTAGTGCGTTTTTGCTTTTCAAATTTTGGAAAGCGTAAATATCGTACATACTCATTTTTGTTTTTTTTATTACTATATTATATTATCCAAATAAATCGTGTTTAATTTTCCTAAGTTAAACACAAATCAATCTTTTACTATATTGTAGATATATTGGTTTTCGTTTTTCATTGTTAATATATTATTACTATATTGTACTACGTAAGAACAATAAATATACAAGTACTCCAAAAGCGTGAAAACGCAACCTTGATTCAGGATTTCATCACTCGATCATTGTATTCGAATCCAAAGCAAAAGTTTAAAGGAAAAATAGATAAATACTTTCGTAAGGCTTAATTTTGATTAACACAAACTATAAGGTGGGTATAAGGCGGTTGTATTTCACGACCTAAAGGAAAAAGGCTCTTAAGTGCTTCGCGCCGCCTCGTTTCCCCCGCTTGCTTGTGCGTGTTTTGAGAAAGAAGGCTAATCGAGGGTTTGCCGCCCAAGTATTATCTACGTATATTATATTTGCTTGTTTTCAAGATTAAACCCTCTTGAACGTTTTGGTGTTCCACCAACGTTCTAAAGTCATTGAAAGCGTTCACTCCACGTGATCGTTTTCATTCTTTGAGTCTCCTTTAATCGAGAAAGTCGATTCGAGGGGAGATTTGTAGATTTGTGTCTACGTAATACATTGAAAAATCCAAAAAAAATAAATTAAAAACAATCAAAAACCAAAAAAATTGAAAAATCGAAAAACCGCAAAAAGAATCTTCTTCTACCACCCATTCTACGCTTAGTGCATGCGCACTCGATCGAAGGATTATTCTAATTCTAGCGACGCTTCGAATCGACGCAATCGTAACCGAAGGAATCGACGACGTAGACGAGAATTAGAAACCGACGTTCCTAATATCGTTGTTTAAGAAACCGTAGAGGAGATGGCCGACAATCGTTCGATGATGGAATTGCTCCAAGCGCCCACCGAGGGTTATGGAGACGCGATCGTAATTCCCGCTATCGAAGCGGAGAATTTTGAGATAAAGAGCGGAATGCTTTCGTTAATCCAAGCTACGAAATTTCGAGGTCGTGAAGCCAATAATCCTCACGACCATATTCGGAATTTTGATCGTCTTTTAGCCACGAGCAAGTTTAAGAACGTCGACACCGATGTCGTCAAGCTTATGCTTTTTCCGTACTCGCTCGATGGTGCCGCCAAGGATTGGTACGAGAAAGAGCCACCTAATTCGATAGTTACGTGGAAGGATCTCGTTTCCAAGTTCGTTAATTATTTTTTCCCACCGTCTAAGACAACGTTTTTCAAAAACGAGATTACGAAATTTGAGCAAAAACCTAATGAATCTTTTAGAGACGCGTGGGATCGCTTTAAGGAATTGCTTAGGCAATGTCCTCACCATGGTTTTTACGAGTTGCACCAAATCGATACGTTTTACAACGGTCTTAATTTTCACGAACAAGACTCGTTGAATTCCGCCGCCGGTGGCAACTTTTTGTGTAAGACTCCGAAAGATGCATTGATAATTATCGAAAACCGATCCAAGGTTTACCAACTCCGCAACGCACCGAGTGTTGCCAATGTCGCCAATGTTAGTAGTTCTAATCGCGACATTGAGAGAGTTGATGCGAAAGTCGATAAGATGACGAATGTGTTCACGTCTTTTCTCGTCGAAATGCAAAAGAAAGACGCTCCCGCTACGGTGAAAGCGGTTGAGACATCGTGTACGTTTTGTGGTGGACCTCATAATTATTACGAGTGTGCGGCTACGGATGGCCAAACGTCGAATGTGAGTGCGTTAAATGGAAACAACAATTTTTCTAATCAAAATAACGCGGGTCCATCACAACAAGGCAATTATAACCAAGGCAACACTTTTCAAAACCGAAACAATTTTCAAGGAAATAATCAACAAGGAAATTTTTTGAATCAAAATCAAGGAGGTTATAATCAAGGTTGTAATATAACTTGGCAAAATCGAGATAACAATCAAGGAAACAATTTTTCAAATGGGAATCAAAACAATTTTCAAAGAAACAATCAAAACCAAGGGAACTTTAATTCAAATCAAAATAGTTCGTCAAACGATTTTCAAAATTACATGAAAACGAATGAGGCTAATATGAGACGATTAGAGGGAGAAATTGGTACTTTGAAAAATGACTTTTCTAATACATTGAAATTGCAAAACACGAAGATTGAGCAAGGGCAAATTGATATTAAAAAGATGTTTTCGGCCATAATGAACAAGTCCTCGGGTGCGTCATCGAGTTCGTTACCTAGTGACACCGTTGCAAATCCAAAAGAACAATGTAAAGCCGCCTAGTCTCGTGAGAAAGGTCATGTGATTACCCCTAACCTTGAAGGATTTCGATTTGTTTACGCTTCTCAACCCTCGACTTCTAAGACGCCTTCTTGTTCTAAATTCGATGGGGTGAACGTGGCGACCAAGGAAAAGAGTGCACACCCTCGTGTACCTCAAATTCCATCCATGGTTCAAAAAGAGAGCTTTGTTGACCTTACCAAAGTAACCCTTGAAGAAACTTGTGCATCGATCCTTCTTAAAAAACCCAAAAGGAGTATGCCGAGAAAGGAAAAGGATCCGGGCCAATTTCTTTTACCTTGTGATTTTTCCGAGATTGAGGGATGTTTAGCCCTTGCCGATTTAGGTGCTAGCATCAATCTCATGCCTCATTCTCTTTGGAAATTGATGAGATTGCCTTCGCTTATCCCCACGAACATGAAAATCGAGCTTGCAAATTGTACTCCACTTATACCAATTGGAATAGCCGAGGATGTCTATGTGAAAGTTGGAAAGTTCGTTTTTCCCACGGATTTCGTTATATCCGATTACGAGTGTGACCCTAAATGTCCCATTATTTTAGGCCGACCATTCTTATCGACGGCTAGAACCGTAATCGACGTTCACGAGGGGAGACTTACTATGAGATATGGGGATGAGAAAATAGACTTTTTCGCTAGAAAATCCCAAGGGTTTAATGAGAATGAAAAAACCGAGGTTTCGAAACCTAATGATTCAAATCCTAATGATTTCAAAATGTTCACTTTAGCGGAAAGAATAAAGCTTAATGCATGTTTTGAAAGAATTAAGAAAAACGGTTTTAAAGATGATGATTTTAATGATAAAGAATACGTGTACCTAATTCAAAAGGGTATGTGTAAATTTATGGATGAAAACTCACTTTGGGATGTTTTTAGCGAAACAAGTGAACCACCAATTCTGAAGGGCGACGTTAGTGCCATCACGACAAAGACCAATATGGGCTCGTCTTCACCACCTTCGAAGGACCACGTCTTTGAGGCTTCAACTTCTAACTCCATCGAAGTGCCTCCTTTGCCTAGCCCAACACCCGTTGAGGCTAAAAGGTTTATCGAAATCGATCCTCTCGTCCTAGGAAAGTCACCTAAGCATAGTCATTCGACTTGTAAGTCCATGGTTGTGAGTGCTCACATCGACTCTTTCTTTGACGATGACGATGGCGATTTTGCCGAGATTGATCACGTACTTCGACATCCACATGCAATTTTTGATTCTCCTAAGAAGAAACATGTGAAGTACGATGATTACGAGTTTGATCCCGAGATTGAGGAAATCATTGAACGAGAGCTAGCTCTTATGCCTTCACTTCCACCTACAAGTGAGGTCGACCTTTCCAAAATCGAGGATGAACTTGATGAGTTGGAACGTCTTATTTTCGATGACGAACCAACTCATGTGACCACTAAAAATCCTATTCTCGAGGAGTTACCTAATCAACACTCCTCATTTGAGAATGACGTTTACCACATTCGTGAGGATCTAACTTATCAACGATCCCCACAAAAGAATGATGGTTTCGTGCTTGATCGTGATCTCTTCGAGAGAGTTTCTAAGATACTCAAGGAGGGGAATGACAAACCTTGGTTTGACAAGCCTATCTTTGATGAAGAAATCGATGAGATCGACGTTCATGAGGATGACGAGTATG
Organism: Glebionis coronaria; assembly: GCA_025667525.1. NCBI lineage: Eukaryota > Viridiplantae > Streptophyta > Magnoliopsida > Asterales > Asteraceae > Glebionis > Glebionis coronaria. The sequence continues at coordinate 657,726,168 of CM046874.1, read as the reverse complement.
TAGACCCCGAGGGGGCGGTGTTCTTTATTGATAAACGTTTTGAGAACTTATATAATCCGCCACCCCCTCCCACCAATGACTTAAATGTGAGGATTTTTAGCGCGACTAATTTTGAATTTGACACGCCAAATATTTTCGACATTATCAAATCGGGTTTTCATAGAGTTTAAAAACGATGAAAAAGGAAAAGATTTTAAAATTGTTTTAAAAGATTTTTCTACAAGTTTAACTCCGTCATCACCGCGTTTTATGAGTGCTACCACCTCGTCTACTCCTTTTGACGATGGTGTGTGTGGTTTTAGTGTGGGGGAATCCCCTTATGTTCCCTCACATTTCTCCACCGAGGACGAGATTTACGATCCCGGAATTGCTTGTAAAGGGAAATCTCGGTCTACCACCGATGCAATAAATGGAAAATCTTTTCGTTTGATTGGTGTGAGTCTACCTCGAGTAGCTCATTATGTTGACTTACCCATTGCTCCACCTTTCTACTTCTCATCTATTTTCTTCTACCCCATTGGGGTTCTATTTGGAGTGGCGTTGTTTCGTCTTTCATCCGAAAACGAAGACGCTATCTTTGACCCCGGTATACGTGTATCGGGTTTTTAAAGTACTCCATGTACTTTTGGGCCTTGTTTATCATGTAAGCCCCACTAAAAATGACCAAACCAAGATTATCCCTAAATGATCATATTTATGGGGATTCGTGTCGAGCTTTTGACTCGGTTATCAAAAACAAGGTGCCTCGTGGGGGATTCTCATGCTTATCCTTGTAAATATCATCGCTTTCTTAGTTTAATGTAACGAGGGGACTTGTGCTCTTCCAACCTTTGTTCCGTGGTTGTTTGTGATTGTGATTTATTAGGTTCATCGTCATCATTGAAGCCTCTCGTGTTCGTTTTACGGATCACTCGAGCTTCGATCGTTGCCTTTGGAGATTCCGATATCCGACGATATCCTTTTATGTTCTAACGTTTATCTTATTAGCATAATTCATAAACGGCTTTTAGGTTATTCGTTTTACCCTTTCCATGCTCGAGATTAAGCTTTCGACTTCGTCTCTAGTATGGGGGTGTTTACACCCCTAGACTCGAAACATTGAGGACAATGTTTAGTTTTAGTATGGGGGGTGAGTAGATACTTCACCTTGCTTACGTCAACACGCAATCCAATATTCATCTTTTTGTTATCGTTTTTATGCAAAATAAGGCTAAAAATGGCCAAATTTTAAATTTTTTTATAGTTTTTCATAAGTGTTTAAGACACGAATGTAGGTTTTCCGATGGTGAGAACGAGAGTAATTTTTGACTCGACCGTGCGTGTTGAGCACTTAGCTTCGATTCCTTAACTTTTTAGGCTAAGTCTCTTAAATGAGGACGAGAAATGATAGAGTTATTTATAAGTCTCGTAATCGTCACGATCTTATGTGTAGTAATTATTAGCTTATTCTCCCAACGCTTTTGCATAATAAATTGTTAATAAATATTGATTTGGCGGTTTAGTCACTATTGTTGGTTTCTAATTTGTTTTGGTAGCTTCCATGTAATTAAATTGGGAAAACATTAAGGTATCGCCAGCGTCACGGTTTTGAAGTATTGGCACCCGAATAATCGAAAGCTTCACCAAATAATAAGATTTCAAGTGTTCACCTAAATTAAGCAAAAATTTGAAGCTCACAAGGCCGAAAAATCTATGCCCAAATTTAAAGTGAATCAAGCCTTAATCTTCGAAGCTTTAAAGATCCAAAATTCGCTTTAGCGTGAGGATATACGTCTTTGGCTAATAAAACCACCGATGAGGCGGATAATAAAAGGCAAGGCAAGACCGAAGTCATAATAAAAGCTTCATGGCGAAGTTGAATAAAATATGGAGGTAAACCAAAGATAATAAGGCCCTTCCGTTAGGGGGCGTATAAAAGTCTTGGTAATAAGTCTCATGTTCAAAACCGTTATAAAACCGTGTTTATCGATCCTTCTTGTTGACTTAATTTTTTGACATCGTTGTCTATTAGGATGAATTATTAATTCGATAATTTTGGTTACACCGTTAAAACTCTATTTTTAGACTTAATCTCTATTCACACATAAGTCAATGATGTATCCTCGTGATCATTAAGACAAAATAAAATATAAGAGATACCAAGTAGGAATAAGGGAGTTTAGGTTCGTAATTAACACTCATGAGATGTGATCGTGTTGCTAACTTATAATAACAATGATCTCGTTACACGCTTAGCATGGAATTAGGTGAAAATCGAGGACGACGAAATTATTTCTAACGAAGCATTCACGTGTTCTTGTTCTATGATCCTAAAAGTCACGTTCTCGTGATGAAAACAATACATTATGTCTAAAACGCGTGTAGTAGTTTATTTAATTTTATGTCTTCAATAAAAGTCATCATAAAATGAATTTTGGAAGTTCTACGATACTTAATTCTAGCATTGCGTGGGGACACGGCAATGATTTCGTATGGGGGAGTGATGAGACTGTATTTATACATAGTCTCATCGTCCAAATCGGGCTTAAAACGCTTAAAATATCATCAAAATACCCAAATATATGCTTGTGTTTGTTCAGTTCAATGTCATATTAGGGGTTTGAAGCTCGGTAGCTAAGGAAGTGGGTCAAAGCAGGCATTGTGTAGTTTAGGTACGGATATCGTGAGTTCACCAAAAGATCAAAGGAATCAAGCAAAAACGAACACGGGAAACGAAGCCGCACAAAGAACCAGACCCGAATCATGATTTTCCTATCAAGTCCTTGAAGTTTGAAGATTTGGCAAGATTGGTCCCTCAACTTTTGAAGACTTTTCATTTTAAACCCTTGTAAAACTCAAAATTACATTTAGGGTCCCTAAAATGACAAGATTGTGCATTATTGGTCCTTGAAGAATGCATATTATGCATAAAATACCCTTTGAATGGATTTGCTAAAGTATTTGTGGCCAAAGTCTAAAGATATAAACTTGCTTATAAGGAAAATGGGTATTTAAGCTGTTTGACAAGAGAATGAGAGTATAGGGGCCAAATTGGGGAGACACACAAACATGACCCAGCAAACCCTTGCCTTACACGTCACCACCCCACCCAATCAACACTCACCACTTCATCACCCCTGCCACGTCCACTCTCCACTTCCCATTTTTTAACTAATTTATTTTAACAGTTAAATTATTGGAGGCAAACACAAGTTTAAAAATAATTAACCCATAAACCAAATCAAACTCCCCTCTTTAATCACCCTCCACCCCTTAAACCCTAATTCCTAAATTTCTCTAAACAAAGGGGTTTCCCCTATAACTATGCAGATTGATGATTTACCATCACACAAACCAAACCCACCCATAAAACCTTCACCCCGTGACTCCCATTGGGCCCCCCATGACTCCCCTGCTTCACTATTTTTGGCAAGAAAGGAATCTGACAGCAAATAAAACGGCCAAGGTCTCAAACTTGGTCCAAAAGGATCAAATAAACGTTTGAGATCATCCAAACACAACTGGCAATCACATGGGGCTTACTTTGACCAAGACTCCAAGGGTATATTTGGATTTTCAGCATGAATTAGGGTTTAGGGTTTTCATTCTTGTAATTTTTTATTCCAGCTTCTAGATAATTCTTTAGAGTAGTATAAATATGATGGCGGTTTGTGCCTCATATCTTGTTCCAGATTTTGTAATTTTTAAAAATTTATTAATGAAAATGAAATGTTTTTAGCTTACAACTTCTGAGTTCCATTTCCCTTTTCAGTCAATTTAGTTAATCTTTAGTGTTCTCAAAATTTAGTTTACAAGAAACTTGAGAAAAGTTTGCAAGAAAAATTATTGCTTATTTTCTGAAAATGAAAACCTAGTTTGAAAGAAAGTGAAAGTGGACTTTCAAGCTTGGTTTTTGATTTATTTAGTCATCAAAAGTTTTTTTTAAGTGGTTTGTTCAAGATTTATCAAAGATTTTCTCAAAAATCTTTCTTCATTTTTTTACTGATTTGTTACTACTTACTGTAGCATAAGCTACTAAAAAAGCTCCTTGACAAGAGCTTTATCAGTAGCTCATACTACTTGCTCTTGCTCTTGTTTGGTTGTGATGTGCAGGAACAAGAAGGAAGCCTCCTCTCTTCATCTTTCATTTTCCAATTTTTTAAGATATTGTCTCCTCTCTCTACATCAGCTCACCACAAAAGCTAGCATAAGCCTCCAGCTTATAGGAGAAGGCCTCAGCTAGGCCTTTGTGTAGTTGGATGTTAACTACACAAGATAAATGGCTTGAACCCTCCTTAGATTAGAGTTTATGTGATATTTTGTGACCTTGCATGATTTTGAGGATTGACTTGTTTACTTGTCCATTTATCTGTGGAATCTTGCTTGTTTAGCTGTTATTTGCCTGCTTAAATAGGTCTAAGTTAGTTTTATTAAGATTTGCAAGCTTGTTGTTTGTTAATTTCAAATTTCAGTTCTTAAAGGGGTGTTTGGGATTGGGTTGATAAGCAAAGATTAGACCCACTTTTCTGGCTTAAATCAGTCCCAACCAGTTTTGAATGTTAGTAGTAAGTAGATTATGCCATTGGATTTGGTTTAGATAAGGTTTAAAGTGAATTTGCATGTTTAAAATGGTCCTCATAGCATAAATTCAGCAAGTGCATTTTTCTGCCTGATTTTAGGTTAAATTTGCCCATCAACTTTGGATTCTATTAGAGTTTAGCATCACCTAGGGTTTGTAACCTGTTATATGTGAATTGTTTAGCTTGTATGCAAGTTTGGAGCTTTTGAAATTCATCCAAGTGCCAATTGCACCAGCAAAACAACCCAGGCCCTTGTTTCTGATATACAGTAACTGAATTAGGCTCTTTGTGTGTACTTTTTGCTTTGGACTTGTGTTGTTTATTGCTTATACTGACTCCCCACACTTCCATGAGTGTGGGGGTGCCTTTGTTTCCCATCAAAACTCAAATACAAGCAAGTTATAAATCAAAAACCCACCAGACATTGATTTTGCACTAGCAGTGGGAACTTAATTACCCCTGCTAGTGCTTTTGTTAGTACTGCTACACAAAAAGACAGAAACAAGCTAAAGGTCACTATCAGAATCTTAATTTTTTGTCTTTTGTGCCCTTAAATAGGAATTAGGGGTTCAAACTGGTTTCATTATTTTTCTTATTTTATTTTTGTTTTTTAGTATAATTTATTTTCCAGTTACTGTTCATTTCCTATTTTTTACATTTAATTGCATTTTTAATTACTTTTTAATTATTCTGTTTTTGTCTTTTAGTGGTAAAACTTTATATTTTTCAGTTATAAAATTTTTCTTATATTTAGAAAATCAATTTAAGGTTTTTAGTTTAAGAAATATTTACTGTTCACTTTTTAATTATTTTTTATAATTAAATTAGTTTAATTAGGGTTTAATTATTAAACTGTTTTGTCTTTTAGTGCAAAATTTTACATTTTTCAAACTTTTTCAATTTTATACTGTTCATTAGTGTAATTTAGGATTTTTAAAATTGTCAAATTATTTTTGGCATTATTTTATTATTTTTTATGATTATTTTAAGTTAAAAATAGTTTTTAGTCACTTAAAAATAGAAAAATAGTTTTGAAAATTTAGGAAAAATACTTTTTAGTCTTTAAATAATATAAGTAACTTAGTTGTTCAATAAAATTATATTTTGGACATTTTGTTAATTATATTTGATTTTAGGGCTTTAATTAGCATTAAAAATTGAATATTTAATTAATAAAAGGTTTAAAAATATATTTGTTGGATTTTTATTCTTATTTATATTCTTTTAGACTTAGTTTTAATTTTTAATTAATTTTTAGGTTTAATTTTTAATTTTGTCGCGTTTTACGTAATTACGTCATCGTTTTACGTCAACGTCGTAGTTTAACCGTAGTCGTAGCTCGTCTTTACTTTTTTTCTCTTCTAAACCAAAAACGTCACTAATCCAAACTTGATTTCATATATATTGGCACATTAATACACACACCTCCTTCGAGAACGAACCCGCATTTATTCGGTTTCGCGTTTTTCCTAAAACGTGCAACTTAATACTTGCCATTTATACTTGTCTTTCCTAAGACTTGTATATAAAAACCTACATCAACCATCATCATCTTTACCCATCATTTATCCATTAGATAAGGGTAAAGGAATCATGGTAGAAACAGAAGTTCCAAAGGATGCAACACAAGTAGAGTTTGATTCAAAGTTGGCTGCACAACTTATGGAACAAGAAAAGAATAGGGTTGGTGAATCACCATTTGTAGTTACTTCTGAGGAACAAGAAGGAAGTGATGATGAAAGTTCAGATTCAAGTGTTATGATAATTGAACAACCAGAAAGACTTGAATATGGTGATGAGTTGGTAAGGGAGAAACTTAGAGAGTTAAAGTTGCAGGTAGATTATGATATGCCAGAAGTTGCTCAGACGTACCATGCTTGGGAAGATAAGGTTATGGAGAATCCAGATATGACAATTTCAGATAAAATTTGGGGATCGGAGATTCTTCTAAGAGTTCAAAAAGATTGCAAGGTGATTTTGAAGCATAAGGCTAGTAATGTTTTCTCACTGCTGAAGAGAGATAGAAGGGAGCTTTATTACATGTTGCTCAGATGTCATCAAACAGGATGGACATTTCAGAAATTGCAGGGATTATCCTTTGAAGAATTAGAGTATAAGGCTTATCCCATTTGGGCAACAGTGTAGGAAATGAAGACTATCAGACTTCTTTCAGATGAAAGGAGAGAAGAGCTTGCAGAAGAGATGGAGATTCAAAAGGCTATGATTGTTTCAAGGCCTTTGAAGAAGGGAGTTCCATTTGAGTTCCCTAAAGACTTAGATAAATTGAATCCCAGTGAAGCTGTTATCAGAAGGAGCATTAAGCTCTCACCCATGGAAGCTTCAGATATGGTACAAGTGTTACCTCTTGATGCCAGAAACCCTATCATTAGTTTTGAAGAAGATGCAAGTGGGTTTTGGATGATTGGCAGATATTGGAAAGAGGTACACACATTTACTACTCTTATGTCTTTCTTTGCAAGTATGGATAGGGAAGACTTGGCAGACCTTTGGAGGTTATTGCTGGCCAAGTATGAGACTGAAGCACCTACTTCAGTCAATGGAATAAAGCTTTGGTCAACATTCAAGAGAATGTGTGCACCAGAAGAAGAAGATCCTGTTTGGAAGGATCTTGAGGATGATATCAGTGGACTTTAATGGCGTTTGTATTCAGCTGCTGGTGTGTTAATAACTCGGTTTTACTTAGTTAAAAAGTTCTTTGATGTGTGTCTAATCGAATTGATCTAGGTTCTATGTGCGACTCAGCTGTCTTTGGTGAAACAAATAGTTTTGGTTGGTTTTAAATTAAAAGTGCCAAGACGTAAATGTAAATGATGTAAAATAAAATGGCGTTAAAATAAAATGGCGAGAAATTAAATCTAAGTCTAATTAAACGAAAGGGTGCAATATTTAAAAACTTTGAAAAGTAAAATAATAAAATGACAAAAATTAAAAGCGTGACGGAAATTAAAATCAGACTAGAATTAAATTGATAACTTAAAAATTAAACAAGACAAAACACTAAACCAAACTCACCATCGGAATGCATTCCGATCAAACCTCGTCGGAATGTACTACCCTTTCCTGTCGTAATATTGATTAGAAAATGCCAATCGGAATACTATCACCTACCCGATCGGAATACCAAGCAAAAACCTCAGATCGGAATGTAACAAACCTTCCTGGTCGGAATGTTGATCCCGTCGGAATGTGGAGTGAACTTGGTCGGAATGCTGATCGGAACCCATTGATCGGAATATCGTCACTATACCTGATCGGAATACCAAACAAGCGACTCGATCGGAATGAGGGAAGGAGAACCAAACGGAATGCTGTCAAAACCCCTAATCGGAATACTCAGAACCTCCACTGATCAGAATACCAAGTCCCTCTCTTCGGAATATGTAAACCCTTTTCCGACCAAGCAAGGAACGCTGGTCGGAATAATAAACCCCTTTCCGATCGTACGGATCGGAATATGGTGAAATGGATGAAAAATAAGCTAGAAAAATAAGCTATAACTCTAATAAGCACAAAACGAAAATCCTAAGGCAAACCGTATAAGAAAAAGCTAATAAGCTACAATTTGAAGACTTTTAAATACACGAAATGAAACAAAAGTTTTTGAAATCAAACTTTATACGAAAATAAATTTAATAAAAACTTTATAAAACTTAAAAATAACACAAATAAGCTATAAGAATCAATGATCTAAAACAATCAAAAGCATAAAAACACAATCTTTAATCAAATAAGCAAAAATAATAAGCATGTAAACAACAAGATCAAGCAAGAAAGAAAGGTAGAGTGAGAGATTCAAAGCAAGAAAATTAAAGAACACTTACTTGGAAATTAAATGTATTAAAAGTGTAAGACAAGTATTTAAATGGACAAGTAATTAAAGTGCAAGAAAAATAAAGGTGGAAGACTAATTGTCACCTTAGCCAACAAAATGAAATGATAAACTTAATAATCTATATATAGGGGAGGATTAAGAAGCTTCCTCCCCTCCTTCATTTTCTCTTAATTGCATTATTAGGCCCTTTCTTCTTAATCTCTTTGTTAAATGCACCATTAGTCCTTAAGCCATTAAATCTTCTTCAATCTTGGACTTTAATGACTTTTGGCTCGGGATTTCTTTAAACTCGTCTTTTAATTCTTCAATAGATTAGACTTGAGTTTTTTTTCGGCTTTTGATAAACTTCCGTCTTTTGACTTTTTCTTCGATAAATCTTCAGAATTGGTCTTGGACTTCCGTTCTTTTTCCACTCTTGACTTTTCGACTTCATCTTTCATCTTTTTCTTCAATAAAAGCCCGTAAATGCCGTGTTTTCTCCACTTTTCACAATTTCGCCCTAAATCACAACAAAAACACAAACCACGCATAATTCCGACATAAAAGACGTAAAATACACGTTTTGGTCCGGTTATTATTGTAATTAAGTGGTAAAAAGGATGGGTGTTTACACACCTATCAAATCCCCTACACTTGACCATTGCAATGTCCTCATGCAATGCATTAGTTACAAAGCACGTTTACATTTTTCTTCATAATCAATCTACGTTGGCCTTTATTAGAGAGATAGAAAATTATAAACATTAAAAGTAAAGAAATCAAAAAGCATACCTTGGGTTTTGGAAATGTTGTGAATGATCATCATCCTCAAGTTTTCACTTTTTTCCAAACCAAGCTTAAAAACGAGATCATTGTTATTATAAGTTAGCAAACTAACACGAACTCATGTGGGCCAATTATTCACTTAGACTCCCTTATTCCTAGGTGTATCTCTTATATTTTATTATTGTCTTGAATGATCACGAGGATGCATTGTTGACTTATTTCGATTGTTTATTAGGCCGAAAATAAAGTGAACGATTTAATCAATAGTTAGCTAAAGGACACAATCTTTTAAAACTGCTTCTCGGGACCTCATAAAGTTCATATCTTGGCATAACTCGTTTCGCGATTTGAGACCTTTCTCGGACCGATATTTGGCAGTGACTTCGTACTTCAAACCTTGAGAGACGTTCATGAAATAATGGTCTTCTCTTCATATAGTAATTCTTCTCTTGAAGTTTTGAGAGGTTCATACTTGGACCACGACTTCTTCATTTTTCTCCAATCTTTATTTTGGACTTTGATATACAACGATCCGCCTCCTTTTATGACTTGGATCTATTTATCCTCATACCTTGCTAGGGTCTTTTCGGATGCACTTCTCCATGACTTTTGGGGAGTTTTTGCTTTTCGTCGTGTGTCTCGATCCTTCATATTGATTTTCGATAAATGATTCTTCACATCACTTTGGATCTTTAGCAACAAAATATAGCCCTCATGCCTTGTTAGGGCCTTTTCGGACTCGCCAATCTTCGCATCCCGCTTCAATAAGTTATGCCTTGGCTATGAACTCTAATCCATACCGATCAACTTTTAAACGATCTTGGGCTAGAAGCTAAGTAACTTTTCAAATCGTACAACCTTATTTATTGCAGATAAATTTATTAACAAGCGATGGGAGAATAGGCTTATAATTAACTCACATAAATTCACGAAAGGATACCAAACTTATAATTGACTCTATCATCTCTCGTTCTCCACAGTTTAAAATCTCAAGGAATGAGACTCGTGGATGCTTAGCCTATTAAATCAAAGTTTCGGGTTTTCGAGTCGCCTATAGGATCTTGCAAATTCTCGGACTTTTTCAAGTTTAGAAATCGCATTTTAAAGTTCCCTTGATAAACGACTCTCTAGGATCAATTATAGGAACTTGCGAAAAGTTCTTGTTCTTAACCGTGAGAGTTAAGACTTTCGCGTTTTATAGCTCCCTATATAAAAGCCTAGCAAAACTTGACTTAAACACGTTAAGGATACTAGCTAGAGTAAACTTAGATAAGTAAACTCGGGTTGAGTCAAAAGATTCATAACGTTGAAAATTAAAACCACTTTATTAAAAATTTATTCTAACAAGGAAAGAAAATAACTATACAAAGGGAAAAACTAATAGGCCAAAATAGATCAAAAAATTTGAAAAATGTCGAAAAATTGATTTTCCGGTTAAAATGAGGACAAATACAAGGAAAAGGCCACTTAACTGTGATAGAAGTCCCCCTACACTTAAGATAAACATTGTCCTCAATGTTTAAGCATGTGGGAGTAAACTCCCCTACACTTAGGACATTGTGCACTTTTGTTTAAATCTTGCTAAGGAAGAGACAACTAAAGAGATTCCTATTTTAATATTGAGAAAATATAAAATAGTGAATCGAAAAGAGTTTAGGATAGAACGGGAAGAAGTGAACACGGAATCACGGGTCGTCAAGAATCATCAAGAGTGGATCATTGAAGCGCAACCCTGATTAAGAGGGGAGAGGAGAGGAAATAGCAAACCAACGAGTCTCCCCTACACTTAGGATAAAGAAAGCGAAAAGATAGATGCATGGGTTGCCTCCCAAGAAGCGCTTGGTTTTTGATTACCGAATCGTGAGCCTGACTCGACCTTGATCATCATAGGAAGAAACATGAAACATATCCACCGGGATCAAAGACATAGTTTTCATCCATCAAATAGCACAGACTTAAGGCGAACAAGGCACGCCAAAGAAGAGTAGGCAAGGTTCCCTTAAGCAGCGATGGAGCACGGTGGAAGCAAGGGTGAAGTGGTGCAAGCAGATTTCCATAAGTTCCAAAGATAATTCCTTTTATTTCATTAGGTGGGTACTGAGATGGCTGCAGAATATCAATACCGGGGTCGAACACCTTTTCCTTTAAGGGAAAATAGCACTCAGGCTCAGCAGAATATGAAGAAGATCCGCGAAGAAGCACAACCTCGTCCTCATAAGGGGGACAAAGAGGTGTTAACTCATACGTGCTACGGATATTGGTGTCGACCGGTTTCTTCTCCTTTGAAAGAATGTGCTTCAAATCCAAAGTAGGATCAAGACGATAATCTTCAAAATCATAAGGAGGAGCATCACTCTCATGAGGGAAGTAAGTGTTAAGAAACGTAGAGAAGTCTTCCTCAAATGAGTAATCGTCCAAAGTAGGATCGAATGATGGCGGAGGATCTTCATCATGTGAAGAATCGCTCGAAAGAGTATCAGCCTCATCAAAATCATCATATGTGGGCAGATCGGGATACTCAGAAGTAAGGTCATCATAATCATCCGAATCTGAGCTAGACTCATCATCATAAGCATCAAAGACCGGTGGAGAATCATAAATGGGAGAAGCGTCCAAATTGGATAGAGAATCATCCACATTGTCATGAAAAAGTGGATTATCATTACAAGACTCGAATAGAGGATTGTTGTAGACAACAAAGTCATCAAGCACATTAATCATATTCACGGATTCTCGTCCATAGGATTTGCTTGTAAGCTTCCTCATTTTAAAAACTTGTGCATCATCCCCGACTCGTAAGATTAACTCACCTTCGGCAACATCAACTAGAGCTCGTCCGGTTCTCAAGAATGGCCGACCAAGTATTAAAGGAATACGAGGGTCCATTTCATAATCAACAACGACAAAATCGACCGGGAAAGTAAATGTGCCAACTTTAATGAACACGTCTTCGGCTATACCAACGGGGTAAGCGAGAGTGCGATTTGCAAGTTCAAGAGTCATCTTTGTTGGAGTAAGGTCGGGCAATGATAGTGTTTTCCAAACACTCAATGGCATCAAATTAATACTGGCCCCGAGATCAGCAAGGGCCGTAAATTCTTCAGTTTTGTTGAACACGCAAGGCAACACAAAACGACCGGGATCTCCAAGCTTTTCCGGAAGTTCTTTAAGAATAACTGCAGAGCAGTTTTCATTTAAGCGTGTGTTGGCGAGCTCAATCAGCTTCTCCTTCTTGTTAAGCAATTCCTTAAATGCTTTAACAAATTTGGGCATGTGGACAAGTGCTTCAAGAAAGCTAATGTTGAAGTTCATTTGAGAGATCATCTTCACATAGCGTGACACTTCAGAGTCATCCTTGGTTAGCATTTTGGTCTTGCCTAAAAGTGAAGGATAAGGGATATTGGGTTTGGGCGGTGACGGTGCAGGTGGAGTAGGTAAAGTTTGAGATGTTGAAGGGTCCTTCCTAGGTACATCGTCATGACGAGGCAGAGACGGTAATGGTGCACTAATACTAGGTGTAGGAGGAGTAGGGATAAATGGTGGTGGAGGAGGTGTAGATGATTGGGGCGGGATTGGTGGATCGACAATGGTAATTCCACTACGAGTAGTAATAGCACTCACATTTGCTCGCGGATTGGTGACGGTGTTTGAAGGTAGAGAACTCGAAGAAGAAGGTTGAGCTGTGGGCAAGAAACTAGCAAGCATATTCTTCAAATCATTGGTTTGATTGCTGAAAGAGGATAGAATATTATCTCGAAGCTCGGATCTAATTTCATTTCCTTGCTTTGTGATATCTCCTTTAAGATTGATAATTTGGCTCTGCAGATTCTTGATTTGCTCACCGTGGGTTCTCATGATGGCTTCAACATCGGGTTAATGGGTGGGGTTTGTTGGGCGGGTGGGTGATAAGGATTAGAAGCTCTTGGTGGGATTTGTTTCTTCTATTGTAGTTGTTGGCGGGGTTTTGGTTTTGAGGAGAAAAACCGGGTGAAAGGTAGTTGTTTGACCGATAACTTAGCAAATTTCTATCCCCTTGAGGTCGAGCTTGGTAATTTTCCGGTGAATAATTACCATAAGCTGCATACACATTTTCCGGATTTCCTTGTGTAGAAGGACAATCGGTGTATGAGTGAGGACCGCCGCATGTTTCACAAGAAGGTGAAACCGCTTTAATTTGTTGTTGTTGTTGGTTTGAAGCGAGAAGCGTGATACTTTTGCTCATTTCAGTCATCATGCGGGTGAGTTCGGTCATATCAGGGTTTGATGAGGTGGAAGAAACATTGACTCTCGGGTTGTTTCTTATAGAAGCAGAGGAATCCCAATTTTTGTGGTGAGTATTCATGTTCTCAATTAACTCTCTACACTCCTTGGGTCTCCTTTTCATAAATGTGCCACCGGCGGCTGCATTAATCGTATCACGATCACGAAAAGTCAAACCGTTGTAGAAAGTATCAATTAAGGTCACAGGGAGCATGTTGTGGTTTGGACAACGATCAATCAAGACATTATATCTTTCCCAAGCATCAAAAAGAGATTCACCAGGGTCTTGCATGAAACCGCTGATTTGATTGCGAAGGCTTGTGACCATGGATGGTGGAAAGTAGCGCGACAAAAAGCGTTGAGTCATGTCATCCCAAGTGTGAATAGAATTCTTCGGGAGACGATCAAACCATTTCTCGGCATGATGTGATAAAGTATGTGGAAAGAGTTGTAGGCGAAGAACATCCATTGTGGCACCAGGCAACTTCATGCTTTGGGTGATTGTAATGAACTTGTCGAGGTGTTTGTTGGCATCATCATCAGGCATTCTGGCGAATGGATTAGTTTGCACTTGCTGAATCATGTGGTGCTTCAACGAAAACTCCGGAGCGTTGATTTGCATCGGCGCAATCGGTCCTCCTCGTCCAAACATGGTAGGTTGACAAAGCTCCTCCATGGTCCGAAGATCGGGCTGTGGAAGAACAATGTTATTATTGTTGAGGTGCGGTGGATGATTATTGTTGTTAACACCTGACATACTTAAATCTTCTTGAGTCTCGGGCTCTTGATAATTAGAAGATCTAGTACGCATACACCTGAAAATGCAAAAGAAAAAGAAACCAAACACAAAGACAATATATATACACAATAAAGATAAAATCTTTTTGGATTTTTGGAATTTTTAATTTTTATGGATTTTTAGCAATTTTTTATTTTTTATGATTTTTTGAATTTTTTATGCAAGAAAAATAACGCTCACAAGTGAACGGATCCCAATAAACAACGCGTCTCTCACAGAAAACCGTTAATCTTTACGAAAAGAGCCGGCAGCGGCGCCATTTAATAACTCGGTTTTACTTAGTTAAAAAGTTCTTTGATGTGTGTCTAATCGAATTGATCTAGGTTCTATGTGCGAGTCAGCTGTCTTTGGTGAAACAAATAGTTTTGGTTGGTTTTAAATTAAAAGTGCAAAGACGTAAATGTAAATGATGTAAGATAAAATGGCGTTAAAATAAAATGGCGAGAAATTAAATCTAAGTCTAATTAAACGAAAGGGTGCAATATTTAAAAACTTTGAAAAGTAAAATAATAAAATGACAAAAATTAAAAGCGTGACGGAAATTAAAATCAGACCAGAATTAAATTGATAACTTAAAAATTAAACAAGACAAAACACTAAACCAAACTCACCATCGGAATGCATTCCGATCAAACCTCGTCGGAATGTACTACCCTTTCCTGTCGGAATATTGATCGGAAAATGCCAATGGGAATACTGTCACCTACCCGATCGGAATACCAAGCAAAAACCTCAGATCGGAATGTAACAAACCTACCTGGTCGGAATGTTGATCCCGTCGGAATGTGGAGTGAACTTGGTCAGAATGATGATCGGAACCCTTTGATCGGAATATCGTCACTATACCTGATCGGAATACCAAACAAGCAACTCGATCGGAATGAGGGAAGGAGAACCAATCGGAATGCTGTCACAACCCCTAATCGGAATACTCAGAACCTCCACTGATCGGAATACCAAGTCCCTCTCGTCGGAATATGTAAACCCTTTTCCGACCAAGCAAGGAACGCTGGTCGGAATAATAAACCCCTTTCCGATCGTACAGATCGGAATACGGTGAAATGGATGAAAAATAAGCTAGAGAAATAAGCTATAACTCTAATAAGCACAAGACGAAAATCCTAAGGCAAATCGTATAAGAAAAAGCTAATAAGCTACAATTTGAAGACTTTTAAATACACGAAATGAAACAAAAGTTTTTGAAATCAAACTTTATACGAAAATAAATTTAATAAAAACTTTATAAAACTTAAAAATAACACAAATAAGCTATAAGAATCAATGACCTAAAACAATCAAAAGCATAAAAACACAATCTTTAATCAAATAAGCAAAAATAATAAGCATGTAAACAACAAGATCAAGCAAGAAAGAAAGGTAGAATGAGAGATTAAAAGCAAGAAAATTAAAGAACACTTACTTGGAAATTAAATGTATTAAAAGTGCAAGACAAGTATTTAAATGGACAAGTAATTAAAGTGCAAGAAAAATAAAGGTGGAAGACTAATTGTCACCTTAGCCAACAAAATGAAATGGTAAACTTAATAATCTATATATAGGGGAGGATTAGGAAGCTTCCTCCCCTCCTTCATTTTCTCTTAATTGCATCATTAGGCTCTTTCTTCTTAATCTCTTTGTTAATTGCACCATTAGTCCTTAAGCCATTAAATCTTCTTCAATCTTGGACTTTAATGACTTTTGGCTCGGGATTTCTTTGAACTCGTCTTTTAATTCTTCAAAAGATTAGACTTGAGTTTTTTCGACTTTTGATAAACTTCCGTCTTTTGACTTTTTCTTCGATAAATCTTCAGAATTGGTCTTGGACTTCCGTTCTTTTTCCACTCTTGACTTTTCGACTTCATCTTTCATCTTTTTCTTTAATAAAAGCCCGTAAATGCCGTGTTTTCTCCACTTTTCACAATTTCGCCCTAAATCACAACAAAAACACAAACCACGCATAATTCCGACATAAAAGACATAAAATACACGTTTTGGTCCGGTTGTTATTGTAACTAAGTGGTAAAAAGGATGGGTGTTTACACACCTATCATGTGTATTATTTGAGTTCTACAAAGTTTGCCGAGTATCTTCTTGTAGATGCTGAGTATCCCATGTCCAAAGAACTTTTGGATAAGATGAAGACAACACAGCCAGAGATTGACTATTCAAGTGACGTGGCCAAAGATTTGATTAGGCATGTTTATTACCAATATAATAAGATTTGTAAGAATCCTCCTAGTTCTTAGTTTTTATTCAGAAACTTCATTGCTAGAGTAGATATCAAGTTTAGGTTAGGATTGTTGGGAATAAAATGTAGCCAGTACACTTGGACGCTGACTAGAGGAATTGTGACGTTGATAAGAAGAAAACAAGCGTTGACAGAACAAGCGTTTACAGGAAGATGTCAAGCGTTGATAGGATGAAGTCAAGCACTGATAGACTTAGTCTACACGTATTATGTGTCTAGTTTGTTTCTAGTAAAGATATGATCAACAATGTATTTTCTATGTTTATCTTTACCTATAATAGCTGATACGTAGACTCTTGTACGAGGCTTCTTATTTTATAAAAGGAGACCTTTAGGTTTTGTTTCAAATAAGTTTTCATACGTTTAACACTTTCATTGTACGCAAGTTTGTTCTAATCAATCAAGTGAAAGTTTGGTTTAAATTGTTTGTGTGTTCTTGTTTGAGTATTAATTCCGCATAATACTTAAATTGTTTTATACACAACAAAGTTTCTCTACGTGTTTAACTTGATTTAATCTCGTTTACACAAGTTAAATCGATCTAAGTTTGCGATCAACAAATTCATTATTTGTCCTCCGGATATTGAATGCGTGTGTGTGTGTGAGTGATTAGTGGACGGGGTACCGGTGCAATATATCAAGTTGCATGCAAATAAAAGGCTTCACTATTTAGAAACGTTAAGTGTGTATATAATATAAGTTGGGTTTAGTAGTATAAGCTTATTAATATTTCATGATTTTATTAATTGAACTTTACTTTACATGATTATTGGATAATTAGATTAAAGCATGTTATTAACTTAATTAAACCTTAGTTAAAAATTAATATAACATAATTAAGCTATGTTTCTTAATTAATTAAATGTAACATGAATAATTATATTAATAATTATTTTAACTTAAAGTTTATTTAAATAAAATGGCCATTTTTAATTATCATGATAATTATATTAATAATTATAACATAAATCTTGTTTATTAATTATATTATATAAGTCGGGTGCTTAAACGGTTTTATGACTTATTTCAACAAGCTCACGTTTGAATGTAACATAAACGATGATTAATTTGTTATCTGATTTATTTTAAAACCTTAAAGTTTAAAAAAAGTATGAAATATCAAACCCATCTATCTCGAATGATGCTAACCCTAAATTATAAACCTTAACCAATTAAACCATAAACCCAAATTAAACCATAAACCAATAATAAAACCTAAATCCTAAACCTTAAACCATTTAACCGTAAACCATAAACCCTTAAACCATAAACCTTAATTAAACCATAAATCATAATCATGCATACCATAAACCATAAACCATAAACCATAAACCTTAAACCCTAAACCCTAAACCTTAAACCCTCAACCTTAAACCAATGAACCATAAACACTAAATAATAAATCTTAAACCATTTAACCTTAAACTATAAACATTAAACCTTTAATTAACCCTCAAACCACAAATCCTAGCTAATTAAACCATTAATCCTAAACCATAAACCATAAACCCAAAAATTTAAACCATAAACCCTAAGCCCTATACCTTAAACCAATGAATCCTAAACAATAAATCATAAATATTAAACCATTTAACCTTATACTATAAACATTAAACCATTAATTAACAATTAAACCACAAACCCTAGCTAATTAAACCATTAATCCTAAACCTTAAACCCTAACCCTAAACCGCAAACCCTAAGCCCTAAACCTTAAACCTAAAAAACCCTAAACACTAAAACATAAACCCTAAACCATTTCACCTTAAACTATAAACATTAACTATTAATTAACCCTTAAACCACAAACCACAAACCTTAAACCCTAAACCCTAAGCCCTGAACCTTATACCAATGAACCATATATAAACACTAGATCATAAATCTTAAACCATTTAACCTTATACTATAAACATTAAACCATTAATTAACCATTAAACCACAAACCCTAGATAATTAAAGCATTAATCCTAAACCTTAAAGCCTAAACCCTAAACTGCAAACCCTAAGCCCTAAATGACAGTTTATCATAATCCTTGGATTATCTAACTATGGAGATGATTACTAGAGAGAGAGATAGATGAAGATGTAGAGAGAGAAAGAAGAGAGACGTTGGAGAGAAAATAGAAAATATTAGATTAGAAGTGTGAAAATGTGAGAACCAAACCAATGACCAACCCCTCCTAACATGCTAGGATGGGGTATATATAGCCCACCCTACATGTGGGCTATATGGGCTATATGTTTATATATTAGATCACGAGCCCAATACTTGAATATATCGTTGGAGTGACCGATCCTTTCTAAATACATAAAAACGTATTTCCAACAATCTCCCCCTAAGGGAGGTCACTCCAAGTTACAATGTCCTAAATAGTCTATAGCTCGTGATCTATGCTAACAATGATGTGACCGAGACTTTCTTTGGAAAAACATATTTCCAACAATCTCCCCCTAAGGGAGGTCACACCATTTACAAAATCTTAAACCTAGCATACTATGCTTGAGTCTTCGATCTTTTTCTTGTGAATATGCTTGATGTGATCTTTGACTTTAGTCTTGAGCATGTTTCCTTTCCTTGACCTTGTGCATTCATCATGTGTGATATTTTCCTCCTCGTGAATTCATGTTCCACATACTTATACTTTTATAAATTCTTGAAAGCTTCAGAGTTTGATACAGCGGAAGACTTGACTTTTAGTCTTTCTTGAATTTGTTGAAGTATTAAGTGCAGAAAGCATAAGCATGTGTTGACGACTTCTTCTAGATTGTACACCGTAATGCCACCTTTTTGTTACACTGCATAAGGCAGTTAGCAACAAAACATATACACGGATGAAATGGCCTTGAACATTTCATTCTAATTAGGTAGCATTTTACCTCCGGTCGGTGAAGACCGTTGGACGATATAAAATATCGTACTTGTGGCAGGTAATTTCAATTAAGAACCTCCTTGATAAGATTTCCCGGGTAAACCCGTTTTCTTTATTCGACCGTCCAAAGCTGACTGTGAACATAAAGAGTGAATCATTTGGATAATATTATCCGCATGATTTGAATCCGTCAAATCCGATTCCTGGAACAAGTTTGATTCATTAAAGAATCGCACCATCGTTGCTTTCCAGTTGTCACGAGCTTGATTCATATTGAATCTTGTAAGTTACCTACTAATTGCTGTTTGAGGTTAACACTAGAAGGATTTCCACTCATCACTATGAACACTAAGGTGTCACTCTGAGTGTTCTGGCAAGATCACTCAGATATTGCGTAGAGGCCTGGAACGTGTTTAAATTCAATTAAGAATTAAACAACTATTTCTTTCCAGTTATCACAAGTTTGATTCGTAAAGAATCGCACAAGTCACCTACCATGAGCTTTGAATGTTCGCTCAAGAAGGAATTCTCTTCATTGTAAATACTTGCGCATTACTCGGATGTTCAGGCAAGATCATGAAGATTTTGTGTAGGACTCTTAAGATCTTTCTTACTTTTCACAATGTGTGAAGAAGCAAGGAAATATGGAAGTGTGTCCTAATGAGATAATTGATGATCTTAAATGGCTCTAGACTCGATCGTGCATTTTGGATTTTAGTGTCGGAGGCTGGAGAGGAGTGCCACCATTTCAATACCAATTTATTCGGAGTGAATAAATCAATAGATAATGCGTTGTCTCCATGTGATTAAAACAAATATCTTTTGAGAGATATTTGGGTTAGCTGGGATGGGTTGTGCATTGCATCACTGGGTCTATGATGTTTGTCTTCAATATCAAGCATCATTAAAAATGATCTCGA
Source organism: Glebionis coronaria (assembly GCA_025667525.1). NCBI lineage: Eukaryota > Viridiplantae > Streptophyta > Magnoliopsida > Asterales > Asteraceae > Glebionis > Glebionis coronaria. The sequence continues at coordinate 657,705,891 of CM046874.1, read as the reverse complement.
TAGCATATGTGTTGACCCGGTTTCTGCCTAAGTTGTAAGAAGGGCTTCTTCCTTTTCACCCTTTATCTTTACAATTCTTTTTCATTCTTCAACCCCTTCAATGCTTACCAATACGTCATAACTATCACCTTGTTGTGATTGTTCCAGTGCTAACTTAAGTACATGGTCGGCATTCAGCTACGTTCACACACTTTCTCCATCTTTCAAAAGGACTACTATTTCTAGCTATGGAATGTCCTTGGGAAGATTCCTCCGGTTCTAGAAGAATCATTGGACTTTAACCTATCCTACCATCCTTATGTCACCACAATCTTCACCGTCGTGAATAGAGATGTTTTAGGTAAGTGTATGTCACCATAAAATCCATTTTGATATCCAAATCCATTTTGCTCCCCCTTAACATATGCCACGATATTCGAAAACGATTTGCACATGTCGGGATGAGCCAGCACATTAAGTCAAACCATTGAATTGATTGATCTCATTATTAAATAACATTTTCTCCACCATATTAAAAATATTAACCCAATCGATGTTTTTAATATCAATTGATTTAATACAGTTTTAAGAAAATTTGGGAAGAAAAAATGAAAATCAAATTATCTCCATGATTTACACAAGCTCCCCCTCAAATTAATGAGGGTGTACTTGAAACGTAAATAAAATACCTTTTAAACACAAGTGTAAGGTACTTAGCACGTGCAAAGATCATATATGATAATGTATTCACAAGATTAGCGATTTACGAGGTTGGACCTGAATGATGGAGAACATCATATGATAGAATCACATGGTTCTTGTTCACGAATGTTAGTCGCCTCGTCACGTCTGAAGTTATCTCTTGACTCCATGTGTATGATTGATATCGTTGTCTTGACACCAATATGTGAACTTGGCACTCTCGGCATCAAGGATTCTGAATGTTGTATGATGGTTGAGTTTTTTGTATACCCTTTAGGAAAAGAGTACCAAAATAGGGTAAGCACGACGATTTAGGAAAACCGTGTATAAATGACCCTAAAGTGAGTTCGTTCTCGAGGAGGCAAGTGCGTTGTGTAATGAAATGATTAATGGTTTGTGATTATATTTGTTATGAGAAAAGAAAAATAGAAATGAGATTAGAAGAGAATGACGGATACGATGACGGATTACACTAAAACGAAAAGGTCGTTCACGTAAAACCGTAGAAAGCACCAAATAAAAAAAATTAAACCTAAAAATGAATTAAAAGTTAAAACTAAGTCTAAAATAATATAAATAAGAATAAAAATCCAACAAAAATATTTTAAAACCTTATATTAATTAAATATTCAATTTTAAATGCTAATTAAAGCCCTAAAATTAAATATAATTAACAAAAAGGCCAAAATATTATTTTATTGAACAAATAACTCACTTATATTATTTAAAGACTAAAAAGTATTTTTCTAAATTTTTAAAACTATTTTTCTATTGTTAAATCACTAAAAACTATTTTTAAACTAAAATAATTATACAAAATAATAAAATAATGCTAAAAATAATTTGACAAATTTAAAAATCCTAATTTATACTAAGGAATAGTAGAAAAATGAAAAAGTTTGAAAAATATAAAATTTTGCACTAAAAGACAAAACAGTTTGAAATTAAACCCTAATTAAACTAAATTTAATTCGAAAAATTAAATAAAAAGTGAACAGTAAAACCTTTTTTTTAACTAAAAATCTTAAAATCTTTTTCTTAATCTATGAAAAATTTTAAAACTAAAAAATATTACTTTTCACACTAAAAGACAAAAACAGAAATAAAAAAGTACTTAAAAATAGCTATTTAATCTAAAAAATACCAAATGAACAGTAACTAAAAATTTACTTAAACTGAAAAATCACAAATTAAATTAGAAAAATAATGAAACTTGAATCAAAGTCTAAAACCTGTTTTCACCCACTAAAGACAAAAAAATGAAAGACTGAAAGTGACATGTGAAGGACTTTTGTCCTTTTGCTGAGCAGTGGAAACCAAAGCACTAGCAGGGGGAACATTGTTCCCACTGTTAGTGTTAAAAACAGGTCAGTTGACCAATAAGCTTAAGAAAGCTTAATTTAAGCTTTTTCTTGGGCAATAAGGCACCCCTACACTCAGTGAAGTGTAGGGAGTCAGTTTATGCTAAAAAACAAACAAGTTCTTCACAAGAATTAAACACAATAGGCACAAGAGGGTGACTGTGATAGCTTATATGTTTCTGATGAACAGTGCACTAATGCTATGTGCACAAAAGTGAATTTTGAAAGCTCAAATCTGGCATACAATCCAACCAAGTAGCATATAAGCTAACTACAAACCCTACTTAACCAAACTTCTACAAATTTGCAAGATTTAAAAGTCTAAATTTCACAAAAATTGGCAGAAAATGGGACTTGCTGTTTTTTATGCTACTCACCAAACTTAACATGCAACTTCACTTGAATCCTACTCAAACTAACAACCTAAGACTAATACATCCTAAAACTAGCAACAAGAGTGTGTCAAGAATGGATTCAAGCCAAAAACGTGTCACAAAGGCTAGATAAAATGCAAATCCAAACACCCCCTTATAACTGAACAACAATTTATATCAAACCAAGAGCTTATAAAACTTAACAAAACAGACCTAAATCACTTCTAACATGCAAGAAAACATCAAATAAGCATGCATCAATGATCAATCAACCTCCTACACAACTAACTCACCAAAAATCACATAGGCATTACTTTAATAGATTAAAGGAAGGGATCAAGCCCAATTTACCTAGAGGGACCCACATCCAGTCCCCTCAATGGCTGCATGCCATCTCCTTATAGCTTAAAAGCTATGCAAGGGCTTATGGGAAGAGATGTTGTAGTAGAGAGATTGGATGAGGACTACTACAGTCCCAAACACCCCTATATCTTCAAAAACAAGGATGAAATGGAGTAGCTTGCTTGCCTTTTTGTTCCTGCACAATCACAACAAACAAAGAACATCTTCAAGTAGCAAGAGATTCAAGCTACAAGCTTGTAGCTTTTGCTACAGTAAGTGGTTATAAAAAAGTAAAAGATTTTGAGAAAATCTTATAAAACTGAATTTTTAGAAAACTGATTTAACCAACTTGGAAATCTTTGAACACGTTTTAAACAAGAACAACTTCAGCAAAACCAAGAATCCAAATACATTTTCACTTCTTTAGAATCTTGGATTACTGAAAATCTAAAAACCTTTTTGAAACTATTTGAAAACTGAAACTTCAAAATGTTATGGAACTCAGAATTTTCACAAGCTAATACCAACTTTTAAAAAAAAAGGAAAAGGAATTACTTTTTTAACAAAACACCAACTTTCATTAATATTAAAAAGGAATTACAAAAGCTTTGAAAAATCTGGAACAAAGAAAATAGAGACACATTTCGACTCTATTTATACATGCAAGTAGAATAATCTAGATGTTTAAACCCTAATAGCTGAAAATCCAGAAATGCCCTTGGTCTTGAATCTTGAAAATTTCAGTCAACAATGCCCATGTGATTATGTAGTTGTCTTCTTGTGATGCCAGCTAGTACAAATGAATCTTAGACGTTGGTTCATCCTTTGGGACAAAGGAATGGATGTGAGCTGTTTATTTGGTCGGGTTTAGGGGTTTGGGAAGAAAGTGATGGGCAGGGGAGGGTCCCAAAACCACATGGGTGTGTTGTGAAGGGAATCTGGGTTGTGGGATTGGTTTAGGGGGTGATGGATTAGTGATCTGGAGAGATTTGTACAAAACCCCTTTGTTTATAATAGGATTAGGATTAGGGTTCTAGTTCATAAGTGTGTTTTTTTGGTGTGTGTGTTGATCCGTTTTTAGGGGAATAAAAAGTGTTTAGTGGGAAAATTATATTAATTAATATAATTCAAACTGAATATTTAATAAATCAGTTAAGGATGAGTGGAGGGTGACGTGTGAAGGGGAGGTGAGGTGGTGTGATGTGATTGGTTGGTGGAGGTGACATGGCAAAGTGATTGGTGGTGGTGTGTTTGTTTGTCTAGGCAAAAACAGTCCCCCTACTCCCTTATGTTGTTCACTTAGTAATAAACAGCTACAAAAGCAAATCCCTTTGTTATAACTTTGGTTAACTTGTCAAATTTGGCACAACAAGTTTTCAAACTTGTTAACAAGGACCATTCATGCAATAAATGCAATCTTCAAGGGCTTTTCTTGTATACTCTTGGCAATTTAGGGACCTCAATGTAATTTATGAGTTTTACAAGGGTGTAAAATGCTAAGTCTTCCAAAGTTGAGGGATCATTCTTGCCAATCTTCAAAACTTCAAGGTCATTTTTGGAAATTCCATTCTTGGGCCCGGTTCATTGTGCGGCTTCGTTTCCCGTGTTTGTTTTTGATTGATTTTTGTGATCTTTTTGTCATTTCCTCAATATCCGTACCTACAATACACAAGCAACAAACACGAGCATATATTTGGCATTTTTAATGATATTTAATGCATTTTAAGCCCAATTTGGACGATGAGACTATGTATAAAAGCAGTCTCATCACTCCCCCATACTAAACCATTGCCGTGCCCTTACGTAATGCTAGAAAAAAGTATCGTAGCACCTCCAAAATTCATTTTTATTCACTTTATTGAATGATAAACTAGCTACACTACTACTATTACTACTACTTCCGTTTTAGACATAATGTATGATTTTCATCGCAAAATGGGACGTTTAGGTTCATAGAATAAGAACACGTGAATGCTTCGTTAGAAATAATTTCATCTTCCTCGATTTTCACCCCAATTACATGCCAAGCGTGCAACGAGATCATTGTCATTATAAGTTAGTAATGCTAACACTACTCATATGCCCTAATCACGTACTTATCCTCCAATTATTCCTAAGTTGTATCTCTTATATTTTATTTTGTCTTGAATGTTTCACGAGGATACATTGTTTGACTTATGCGATAATAGAGATTTAGGTCTAAAAATAGAGTCCTAACGGTGTAACCAAGACCATCAAATCAATAACCCCTCCTAATAGACAACGATGTCAAAAAATTTAGTTGACAAGAAGAATCGATAAACACGGTTTTATAACGGTTTTGAACATGAGACTTATTACCAAGACTTTTATATGCCCCCTAACGGAAGGGCCTTATTATCTTTGGTTTACCTCCATCTTTATTCAACTTCGCCATAAAGCTTTTATCATGACTTCGGTCTTGCCTTGCCTTTTATTATCCGCCTCATCGGTGGTTTTATTAGCCAAAGACGTATATCCTCACGCTAAGGCGAATTTTGGATCTTTAAAGCTTCGAAGATTAAGGCTTGATTCGCTTTCAATTTTGCATAGATTTTTCGGCCTTGTGGGGCTTCAAATTGTTTGCTAGATTTAGGTGAGCACTTGAAATTTTATTATTGGGTGAAGCTTTCGATTATTCGGGTGCCAATACTTCAAAAACCATGACGCTGGCGATACCTTAATGTCTTCCCAATTTAATTACACGGAAGCTACTAGAAAATACTAGAAACCCAACAATCCCAACTAAACCGCTAAGTCAATATTTATTAAGCAAAAAATATTTACATGCGATGGGAGAATAAGCAAACAACGAGAACACATGAGTTTTTGAAAGAATACGAGTACTCTACCTTAGTAACTTATAATTAATCCTATCATTTCTCGTCCTCATTTAAGAGACTTAGCCTAATGTGTAGTTAAGGAACCAAAGCTAAGTGCTCAACACGCACGGTCGAGTCAAAAATTACTCTTATTCTCGCCATCGGAAAATCTACATTCGTGTCTTCAAACACTTATAAAACATGAGAAAATTTTTAAAATTTGGCCATTTTTAGCCTTATTTTGCAACAAAACGATAACAAAAAGATAAACTTTGGAAAGCGTGAAGGTTTGGCAAGGCAAGTATCTATTCACCCCCCCATACTAAAGTTAAACATTGTCCTCAATGTTTCGAGTCTAGGGGTGCAAACACCCTCATACTAGAGACGTAGTCGAATGCCTAATCTAGCATGGAAAGGGTGTAACCAATAAATTAATAGCCGTTTATGAAGTGTGCTAAAAACCTAAGGTTAGAACATCAAAGGATATATCATTTGGATATTGAGAAAGTCTTCAAAGCAAACGGTCGAGTGCTCCCATAAAACGAACACGAGAGGCTCCAATCGTGAAGATCATGATCTAAAAACCACAATTCACAAACAACCACGGAACAAAGGTTGGAAGGGCACAAATCCCCTCCCATTAAACTAATTAGAAAGCAATAATATGTACATGGATAAGCATGGGTCTCCCCCACGAGGCACCTTGTTTTTGATAACCAAGTCAAAAGCTCTACTCGAATCCCCATAAATGTGATCATTTAGGGATTATCATGGTGTGGTCAATTTTTAGTGGGGCTTACATGATAAACAAGGCCCAAAAACAACCGGTATTAAGGACTAAGTCCTTTGATGGTGCAAAATACCGGGATCAAAGATGGCGTTCTCGTTTTCATTGGAAAAACAAATCAACGCCACTTCATCATGTGTCAACACAAACCCAAAGGGTTTAAAAATAATAGATGAGAAGAAATAGAAGGGTGGGACAATAGGTAAGTCACAAAAACCATGAGCTACTCGAGGTAGACTCGCACCAATCAAATAGAAATATTTTCCATTTATTGCATCGGTGGAAGACCTAGATTTCCCTTTATAAGCAATTACGGGATCAAATATCTCGTCCTCGGTGGAGAAAGGGGAGGGAACAAATGGGGCTTCCCCAACACTAGGTCCACACAAAGCATCGTCAAAAGGAGAAGACGAGCTTGTAGCACTCAAAACACGAGGTGATGATGGAGTTAGCATCGTAGAAAAATCTTTTAAATCCAATTTAAAATCTTTCCCTTTTTCATCTTTTAAACTCTCCTTATGAAAACCCGACTTAATTATGTCAAAAATATTTGGTGTTTCTAAAGCAATGTTAGTCACACTAAAAATTCTCACATTTGAAAACCGTTTTGGTTTAGGTGGTGGTAAGTTCTCAAAACGTTTGTCAACAAAGAAAATTTCCCCATCGGGATCAAAATATTCATCATCCGAAGAATCATTTGTGATTGGAAGCGTAGGCTTAACATTCTTAACCTCCACCGGCGGAGGGGACAGAAAATAGTTTTTATCATCAACTTCTAAAACTCTTTTTGAAATCTTTTTGCAAATGTTTTTTATGGGATTAACATTGTTCAAAGACGTGATAGAATACACATGAGAAAGTGTGGAGTTTTGAGTTGCATTTATGACGAGTTCTTCCTCATTGAAACGAAGAGTGATTTTCCTAGCATGCACATCGATAAGTGCTCTCGAGGTATCCAAAAATGATCGACCTAAAATTAGAGGAACTTTAGGATCGATAGGAATGTCAACAACGATAAAGTCCACGGGATAGTAGAACTTTCCAACTTTAACGAAGATGTCCTCGGCTACTCCACAAGCTAGAATCGTAGAATGATCGGCCATCTCGATTGACATTCTTGAAGGAGTGAGATTTGGAAGATTGAGCGACTTAAAAATCTCAAGATGCATCAAATTAATACTAGAACCAAGATCGGCCAAGGCGTAGCATTCTTCCATATCTTGTATAGCACATGGGATTAAAAACTTGCCGGGATCACCGACTTTTTGAGGTATGCGGCTAAGAAAAACCGATGAACAACTAGACGATTTTTGCAATTTCTCTTTGTTATTCAACATACTTTTAAATTTCGCGGTAAATCGAGGCATCATGACCAAGGTGTCGGCAAAACTTATATTAAAATGCAAGTCACGAAACATTTTCATAAAAAGTTCAAATTGATAATTATTTCGTTCTTGTGCCTTTTCCTTGTTTCGTCTTGAAGGGTAAGGTAAGGGTGGTGTGGGTTGGGGCATAGACAAAGGCCTTGGAATCTCGGGTTCCACTGTTGGTATTGGTTCAACCGTAGGTGTGGTTTGAGCGGTACTTCGTGGGCTTGGAATTTGCTCCTTTTCTACCACCACCTCGAGTTCTTTCTCTTTTTCCTTCTCCGTAGAAGTACTTGGACGAGAAATGGGTTCTTTGAAAGTTTTACCACTACGAGTAGTAATAACCTTCAATTCTCCTTTCGGGTTTACGATGGTATCACTAGGAAGACCACTTGAAGAAGAAGGTTTACACATGATAGCTTCAAACATTTTTCCCATTCGGTCTTCAAACTTAGATTGCCTAGCATCTGCTTTTAACAATTTTTTCTTAATCTCATGTTGACCTTGCTCCATTTTTTGTTGATTTTGTTGGAGATGTTGAACATTTCCTTCCATTTTATTAGCATGAGTCTTAAGTTCATTAGCAAGTTCGTTTTTAAGCTCGTTTTTCAACTCGGATCTTAAGCTAACCATTTCACGTTGCATATTATCAAACTTAGCATCGTTTGCTTTAACATAATTCAAAAATTCTCCTTGAAGATTTTTGGTGTGATCATTTTGAAAACCTTGTGTGGTCGTTTGAAAATCACGGTTTTGGTTTTGGTTTGAAATTTGCCCATTTCCACTTTGATAATTACCCTTGTTGTAGTTACGTTGATTTCCTTGATAAGCACCACTTTGATTGTTGTTTCGATAGTTGTTAGCATTTTGATTTTGTGGAGCTTGATTTTGGCGGGAACCTTGACCGTTTTGGTTATAAGTTCTCGTGGCTACATAAGCATTCGATGTGTTACCATCCGCGGTAATGCACTCGGAAAAATCATGAGCTCCACCACACGAAATACAACTCTTGGCAACCGCCTTAACCGATGCGGAATTCAAAGCATCTTGTGCTTTCCAATGAGTCATAAGAGTCGAAAACTATCGAAAAACCGATTTTCCTCATTTGCTTCATCTTGCAAGGCATTAATGCCACGAGACGATGGCGAACCCAAATTTGCAACACTCGGTGTGTTACGAGGGCTATAACCTTAGACCTATTTTCAATGATTTTCAAAGCCTCTTCGGTCGTTTTGCACAAAAAATTACCACCCGCGGCGGCATTTAAGTAATCTCGTTCATGATCATTAAGCCCATTATAAAAAGTGTCAATTTGATGCAATTCGGAAAAATCATGGTGTGGACATTCATGTAACATTTCTTTAAACCTTTCCCAAGCCATTGAAAAACTTTCATTAGATCTTTGTGTAAATCGTGAAATCTCGTTTTTCAAATGTGTTGTTTTAGTTGGTGGAAAAAATTGATTCACAAATTTCGAAACGAGATCACCCCACGTCAAAATCGAATTTGGGGGTTCTTTCTCGAGCCATATCTTGGCGGGTCCATCTAACGAGTATGGAAACAACATCATCTTAATGGCATCGTGTGGTACATCCTTAAACTTGCTTGTCACGGTGAGACGATTAAATTGCCTAATGTGATAATGTGGGTTGTCTTTTTCGTGTCCGCGAAACTTGTTGGCTTGAAGCATAGACATTAAACCCGTCTTGATCTCGAAGTTCTCCGCAAGGATGGCGGGAATCAAAATGGCCTCTCCAAAACCCTCGGTGGGTGCTTGAAGCAACTCCATCATAGTACGATTAGCCATGATAGCTTCTTGTTCTACAATGGGTTCCTCACTTGGAGTCTCTTCACTAGAAAGATTAGGAGTAGGTGTTGCCTCCTTTTTGTTTTTTCATTTACGAGCACGTCTCGCTTGATTGCGAGTAAGCATAAACGTCATGTACAACGCAGGGATGAGCAAAGAAGATTCTTTTTGGTGTTTTTAACTTTTTCAATTTTTTTTGGATTTTTGATTGTTTTTACTTTTTTTGGATTTTGGAATTGTATTAGGTAGATAAAAATCTACAAATCTCCTCCTTAATCAAATCTCTTGATTAAAGAAGCCTCAAGGAATGAAAACGATCACGTGAAGTGAACGCCTTCGATGACTTTAGAACGTTGGTGGAACACCAAAACGTTCAAGAGGGTTTAATTAATGGAAACCAAGTAAATATATATGATACTTAATAATACTTTGGGCGGCAAAACCCTCGATTAGCTCTCAAAATCAAATACTCACAAGCAAGCGGGGAAACGAGGCGGCGCGAAGCACTTAAGAGCCTTTTTCCTTAGGATATATTTTATAATATCCGCCTTATACCCACCTTATAGTTTGTATTTTCAAAATCGAGCTTCTCGAAAGTATTTATCTATTTTTGCCTTTTTTCTTTGGTTTGAGATTCGAATACAATGATTGGGTAATGACCTCCCAAGTCAAGGTTGTGATTTCTCACGTATTTGGAGTACTTGTGAATTTATTATTCTACGTATACAATATAGTAATAGTATTCACAAAAAAACGAAAAACCGATAATACGTATTAGTAGAGTGCTACTAATACAAATACTTATTATGGCTATATAAAAACAACAATTGTTCAAATCAAAACACAACACGCCTCCCCGGCAGCGGCGCCAAAATGATGGTTGAGTTTTTTGTTTACCCTTTAGGAAAAGAGTACCAAAATAGGGTAAGCACGACGATTTAGGAAAACCGTGTATAAATGACCCTAAAGTGAGTTCGTTCTCGAGGAGGCAAGTACCTTGTGTAATGAAATGATTAATGGTTTGTGATTATATTTGTTATGAGAAAAGAAAAATAGAAATGAGATTAGAAGAGAATGACGGATACGATGACGGATTACACTAAGACGAAAAGGTCGTTCACGTAAAACCGTAGAAAGCACCAAATAAAAAAATAAAGCTAAAAATGAATTAAAAGTTAAAACTAATTCTAAAGTAATATAAATAAGAATAAAAATCCAACAAAAATATTTTAAAACCTTTTATTAATTAAATATTCAATTTTAAATGCTAATTAAAGCCCTAAAAGTAAATATAATTAACAAAAAGGCCAAAATATTATTTTATTGAAAAAATAGCTCACTTATATTATTTAAAGACTAAAAAGCATTTTTTCTAAATTTTAAAACTATTTTTCTATTTTTAAATCACTAAAAACTATTTTTAAACTGAAATAATCATAAAAAATAATAAAACAATGCTAAAAAGAATTTGACAATTTTAAAAATCCTAATTTATACTAAGGAACAGTAGAAAAATGAAAAAGTTTGAAAAATATAAAATTTTGCACTAAAAGACAAAACAGTTTGAAATTAAACCATAATTAAACTAAATTTAATTCTAAAAATTAAATAAAAAGTGAACAGTAAATACTTTTTTTTAACTAAAAATCTTAAAATCTTTTTCTTAATCTATGAAAAATTTTAAAACTGAAAAATATTACTTTTTCACACTAAAAGACAAAAAACAGAAATTAAAAAGTACTTAAAAATAGCTATTTAATCTAAAAAATACCAAATAAACAGTAACTGAAAATTTACTTAAACTGAAAAATCAAAAATTAAATTAGAAAAATAATGAAACTTGAATCAAAGTCTAAAACCTGTTTTCACCCACTAAAGACAAAAAAATGAAAGACTGAAAGTGACATGTGAAGGACTTTTGTCCTTTTGCTGAGCAGTGGAAATCAAAGCACTAGCAGGGGGAACTTTGTTCCCACTGTTAGTGTTAAAAACAGGTCAGTTGACCAATAAGCTTAGGAAAGCTTATTTTAAGCTTTTTCTTGGGCAATAAGGCACCCCTACACTCAGTGGAGTGTAGGGAGTCAGTTTATGCTAAAAAAACAAACAAGTTCTTCACAAGAATCAAACACAATAGGCACAAGAGGGTGACTGTGATAGCTTATATGTTTCTGATGAACAGTGCACTAATGCTATGTGCACAAAAGTGAATTTTGAAAGCTCAAATCTGGCATACAATCCAACCAAGTAGCATATAAGCTAACTACAAACCCTACTTAACCAAACTTCTACAAATTTGCAAGATTTAAAAGTCTAAATTTCACAAAAATTGGCAGAAAATGGGACTTGCTGTTTTTTATGCTACTCACAAATTTTAACATGCAACTTCACTTGAATCCTACTCAAACTAACAACCTAAGACTAATACATCCTAAAACTAGCAACAAGAGTGTGTCAAGACTGGATTCAAGCCAAAAACGTGTCACAAAGGCTAGATAAAATGCAAATCCAAAAACCCCCTTATAACTGAACAACAATTTATATCAAACCAAGAGCTTATAAAACTTATCAAAATAGACCTAAATCACTTCTAACATGCAAGAAAACATCAAATAAGCATGCATCAATGATCAATCAACCTCCTACACAACTAACTCACCAAAAATCACATAGCCATTACTTTAATAGCTTAAAGGAAGGGATCAAGCCCAATTTACCTAGAGGGACCCACATCCAGGCCCCTCAATGGCTGCATGCCATCTCCTTATAACTTAAAAGCTATGCTAGGGCTTATGGGAAGAGCTGTTGTAGTAGAGAGATTGGATGAGGACTACTGCAGTCCCAAACACCCCTATATCTTCAAAAACAAGGATGAAATGTAGTAGCTTGCTTGCCTTTTTGTTCCTGCACAATCACAACAAACAAAGAACATCTTCAAGTAGCAAGAGCTTCAAGCTACAAGCTTGTAGCTTTTGCTACAGTAAGTGGTTATAAAAAAAGTAAAAGATTTTGAGAAAATCTTATAAAACTGAATTTTTAGAAAACTGATTTAACCAACTTGGAAATCTTTGAACACGTTTTAAACAAGAACAACTTCAGCAAAACCAAGAATCCAAATACATTTTCACTTCTTTAGAATCTTGGATTACTGAAAATCAAAAAACCTTTTTGAAACTATTTGAAAACTGAAACTTCAGAATGTTATGGAACTCAGAATTTTCACAAGCTAATACCAACTTTTAAAAAAAAGGAAAAGGAATTAATTTTTTACCGAAACACCAACTTTCATTAATATTAAAAAGGAATTACAAAAGCTTTGAAAAATATGGAACAAAGAAAATAGAGACACATTTCGTCTCTATTTATACAAGCAAGTAGAATAATCTAGATGTCTAAACCCTAATAGCTGAAAATCTAGAAATGCCCTTGGTCTTGAATCTTGAAAATTTCAGTCAACAATGACCATGTGATTATGCAGTTGTCTTCTTGTGATGCCAGCTAGTACAAATGAATCTTGGACGTTGGTTCATCCTTTGGGACAAAGGAATGGATGTGAGCTGTTTATTTGGTCGGGTTTAGGGGTTTGGGAAGAAAGTGATGGGCAGGGGAGGTTCCCACAACCACATGGGTGTGTTGTGAAGGGAATCTGGGTTGTGGGATTTGTTTAGGGGGTGATGGATTAGTGATCTGGAGAGATTCGTACAAAACCCCTTTGTTTATAATAGGATTAGGATTAGGGTTCTAGTTCATAAGTGTGTTTTTTTAGTGTGTATGTTGATCCGTTTTTGGGGGATTAAAAAGTGTTTAGTGGGAAAATTATATTAATTAATATAACTCTAACTGAATATTTAATAAATCAGTTAAGGATGAGTGGAGGGTGACGTGTGAAGGGGAGGTGAGGTGGTGTGATGTGATTGGTTGGTGGAGGTGACATGGCAAAGTGATTGGTGGTGGTGTGTTTGTTTGTCTTGGCAAAAACAGTCCCCCTACTCCCTTATGTTGTTCACTTAGTAATAAACAGCTACAAAACCAAATCCCTTTGTTATAACTTTGGTTAACTTGTCAAATTTGGCACAACAAGTTTTCAAACTTGGTAACAAGGACCATTCATGCAATAAATGCAATCTTCAAGGGCTTTTCTTGTATACTCTTGGCAATTTATGGACCTCAATGTAATTTATGAGTTTTACAAGGGTGTAAATTTCCAAGTCTTCCAAAGTTGGGGGATCATTCTTGCCAATCTTCAAAACTTCAAGGTCATTTTTGGAAATTCCATTCTTGGGCCCGGTTCATTGTGCGGCTTCGTTTCCCGTGTTCGTTTTTGATTGATTCTTGTGATCTTTTTGTCATTTCCTCAATATCCGTACCTAAAATACACAAGAAACAAACACGAGCATATATTTGGCATTTTTAATGATATTTAATGCATTTTAAGCCCAATTTGGACGATGAGACTATGTATAAAAGCAGTCTCATCACTGTACAATTGCTCCCCCTCAATTGTTGACCCGTGATCTATTGAAAGAGCTATAGTCGCCGTTTGAGTGGTCGCATCGTCGAGTATGTAGATATCAGTTGTAAATTGCTACGGTTGGTGGAGATGATAACTTCATAAAAACAAGATTACTCTTGTTTTAACAAATAAATGTACTTACACGTACATATATTCGTGTTAGATTGTGTTATTACGTAAACACAATCCCTTACATGGTTATAAAGTAAACCATGCCCGAGAAAATTAATTCCCGTTGTTGAGTCAAAGCTTTCCGGTGAAATGCTTGACTTGAATATGAAAAGCGGGTTACTATATGAAGTAATAGCAAGCCATTTTGAGCATGTTTTAAAATATTTGAACTTCTGCTCGAACTTTATTTACAACCCCGTGTCATTATTGAATGACATTTCTAGTATCGTAAATATTATCGATTCCAGAAGACATGCTCTTTTTATCAAAACATTTTTTAACACACAATTTTGAAAGATTTAGAAAAAAAACCTTTTTGAGAAATTCTCGAAACAATTGTGTTCAAAGTCCGAGAAGTTGTAAACTTTTTTAACACAATTTTGAAAGATTTAGAAAAAAACCTTTTTTTAACACACAATTTGAGCTTAAGATGTTGAATATCTTATAAAACGAGCTCAAGTCTGAGAAGTTGTAAACTTCCCGTTGTTAAGGATAAGTTTATCATCGGCGATAAAATTTCCTTCTAACTGAAGAACGAGTCCTAAGTTTACATTTACTTAGAAGTCGTTTTCATGAGCTTGAAAAACTTTTGAATATTTTAACGTAAAGCTCATGACCGAGAAAGGTGAATTTCTCGTTATGAAGAAAAGTTCTCTTATTTAAAATATACACTTTCCTTTATGAGCTTAAAACTTTGAATGTTTTAATACAAGCTCATGACCGAGAAAAATGAATTTCCCGTTACGAGGATAACTTATCTTTAAAGATAAGATTTCCTAAATATGAAGTCCGAGTTACAGTTTGATATTTAACTGTAAGTCATTGTGCATGAGCTTAAAAACATCGAATGTTTTTAATAAAAGCTCATGCCCGAGAAAAATGAATTTCTCGTTGTGAGGATAAGTTTATCATCGGTGATAAACTTTCTTTTATTTGAAGATCGGGTCATCGTCTGTCATTTAACAATGAACCATATACACGAGCTTAAAACTTTTGAATAGTTTTAATAATAGCTCGTGTCCGAGAAAAAATTAATTTCTCGTTTTGAGGGTAAGTTATCGTTGCGTAGATAAACTTTCCTATCTCTGAAGTTCGAGTCACAGACTGTGATTTGAATGTGAGCCATTGTTGTTAGCTTAATCGTAAATCACCTGAAACACTTGATTCGTTGATATCAGCTTCTTCAGCAACCAAATGCTAAGAGTGTCCTTAGTTGAATGGTATACATAGATTTGACTGGTTTGTTGTTGTTGATGCTTGACTTTAGTACCTGTACTGGAATCAACAATTTGCATACTTTCACATGTGTTAGCGATATCTATTTTCGAACCATGCAGGGGTTCACAGCCAACTTTGGTAGTGCAAAAGGGAAACATCCTTCCTGTAGGAACCCATTGAAGATTAAATGATTTGATAATCCTACCCGTGGGTTGCCACCTAAGATTGGATATAGGCGACATGGTTTTCTTATGCACTGCGAAAGACTTAGCGGTAGAAAACCTATTTCCTTTAGGAATCCCTCTTTTAACACTTGAGTTCAGCTCCTTCAAGACTTTAGTTACACAAGCCGCATGATTTGTCGTAAAGACACTTTTCATGCATACAGAACAAACACCGTATTTGTAATCCGAATGAGATCTAGAAATCCTAGTTCTTTCTTGTGTCATTTTCTTAGATGCATCTACATAGTGATTATTAGGCATGCTATTCGACCTGTGTTGTGGCATATTCTTTGAACTATACCTAGAAGCACTAGTATCAGTCTTGTTTGTAAGTTTTGCATAGGCTGATTTGATCACAGTAGGCCTAGATAGTGGAGTGACTGGTCTAGAAATATGAACCATATCAACTTGGGAGGCAAACTGCGGTCTCGATGATTTTGTTCGCTCGGATCTAAATGCAGTCGGTTGTCGAACAGACTGAATTTTAGGCGGTTTCTCCAAAACTGATGGTTTTTCAAGCTTAGTGTCCACACTAGTGCCCTTAATTTTCCTTAGCTCATTTTTCAGAGTAGCTATAGAAAAAACCTTTTTCTGAACCTGATCATTTAAATCAACATTTTCAGTAGTTAACACGGTCGTTGACTCTAGAGTTTTAAACCTCATCTCTACGATAGTATTATTTAACTCATAACAACGCTGTTTTAAGGTCTCTTGTTCCTTTGGTAAGAGTTCTTGGGATGCCAACTTAGATTCTAGCAAAATAATTTGTTTCACAAAATTATATTTTTCGGCTTTAGAATCTTGAATTTTTTGATTTAATTTTCGTTCAAGAACAACGTTTGAATTTTCAAGTTTTTCAAAATACTTTTCAAATTTATTTGTTTTCTTCGAAAATTCAATTTTGGTATCCTCAAGCTCTTTTGATTGTTGAGCTATGATCGTTTCAAGCTCTTCAATCCTAGAAGCAGAATTGGTTAATGAAGCAGTCATAGGGCATATATCATGATTTTGAGCATTTTGATCATTCTCTCCCCCATTATGACTCACATCGGATGAATCAGAAGTGGAATCACCCTTTTCCATCCCATGTTTGTCATAGGTGGGTTCTGAGTTCTCAACATGATGTAGATCATTGTGAGATTCAATATTCAATTGTACCTCAACTAGTGGCTCTTCGTCATGCATGCTTGAGTCATGTTGTCGTGATGCGTTGACTCTGCTGTCATTATTAACCAAAGCGGTCTCCTTTGAGTCATCCGTAAGACTATTTGTTTCCTCTAGCATCTGCATCGGATGTTCTTGCTTCCAAGTATATAAGCAATTTGAAGTCGTGATCGTTCTTGAAATAGATGTGTAAGAGAAGTCATGTATTTGAACAAAGTACCACGGAAGTCTTGGATCTCTTTATGCATGTCTTCAAGGAATGACTGACAGGGCACTGAATTTTCTTTCTTGGCAACATCGAATTGAAGAAAAATCGATAATTGTTTCAAAAGAATTTGAAGTGCAGATGCAGATTCAATATGATTAAAGTCTTCTTTGTCAAGTTGCTGCTGAAGAATATCCAAGTTTATCATCATAGCCTCTATGAAGAAAGGAGCATTTTGAGCAAATATTGCCACAAAGGATGGTCCATAGTCTAGCTTGGTAAGCTCGTAGAGATGACATTCAAATTGTCTAAATGAGACCTAACATTTTTGTCTTGCTTCTTCTTGCATCATCTGTAATTCTCCCTCTCGAGATGTCGAATTCAACGAATCCATTGAAAATCGATGATAAATGAAAATAAGGATTACTTGTCGATCGATCAATGAAAGAAAGTAATTGTGTTTGTTGTTGTGTGTAGAACTCGAGAAATAATGTTAAAATCCCCTAATAATTGTTCTCGATAAACCAAAAATTCCAAGACAAAATAACACACTTTCAAAAACACGTTTTTGAAAAATCTTGAAATACTTGTCACTGTATCGGAATCCCCAAATTTAATCCGTCGGAATACCCATCGGAATAACCATCAGAATAACTGTCGGAATACCACTATCGGAATACCCGTCGGAATGAACTGTCGAAATACCACTATCGGAATACCCGTCGGAATAACCTGTCGGAATACCTCTATCGGAATACCCTTCGGAATGACCTGTCAGAATACCACTATCGGAATACCCGTCGGAATAACCTGTCGGAATACCTCTATCGGAATACCCGTCAGAATAACGATCGGAACGTGTAAACCCTTTTCTGATGGAAGCTGTCGGAATACCTAAACCCTTTTCCGATGGTTTCTGTCAGAATATTACCCACTTTTCTCGGACAAAACTCAACCAATTCGAGACTTTAAGCCAAAAAATGATCAAAACACCCAAAATTTTTGTGTTTTTAGCCAAAGTAACAAAACCAAATCACTACCACAACTATGTAGATGATTTGTATCAAGATTAAACCATAAAAAACACAAAAAAAATTGGTTCGATGATTTTGATAAAAATAGGAACAAAAATCAAGAACACAAACACAAAAACAAAACAACCCTCCCATGGCTCTTGATACCAATTGACAGTTTATCGTAATCCTTGGATTATCTAACTATGGAGATGATTACTAGAGAGAGATATATATGAAGATGTAGAGAGAGAAAGAAGAGAGATGTTGGAGAGAAAATAGAAAATATTAGATTAGAAGTGTGAAAATGTGAGAACCAAACCAATAACCAACCCCTCCTAACATGCTAGGAGGGGGTATATATAGCCCACCCTACATGTGGGCTATATGGGCTATATGTTTATATATTGGATCACGAGCCCAATAATTGAATATATCGTTGGAGTGACCGATCCTTTCTAAATATGTAAAAACATATTTCCAACACTAAACCTTAACGCTAAAAAACCCTAAACACTAAATCATAAACCTTAAACCATTTAACCTTAAACTATAAACATTAAACCATTAATTAACCCTTAAACTACAAACCATAAACCTTAAACCCTAAACCCTAAGCCCTGAACCTTATACCAATGAACCATATATAAACACTAGATCATAAATCTTAAACCATTTTGACCTTATACTATAAACATTAAACCATTAATTAACCATTAAACCACAAACCCTAGCAAAGTAAACCATTAATACTAAACCTTAAACCATAAACCTTAAACCACAAACCCTAAGCCCTAAACCTTAACCCCAAAAAACCCTAAACACTAAATCATAAACCTTAAACCACTTAACCTTCAACTATAAACATTAGACCATTAATTAACCCTTAAACCACAAACCATAAACCTTAAACCCTAAACCCTAGACCCTAAGTCCTGAACCTTAAACCAATGAACCCAAAACACTAAATCATAAATCTTAAACCATTTAACCTTAAACTAAACCACATACCTTAGCTAATTAAACCATTAATCATAAACCTTAAACCATAAACCCTAGATAATTAAATCATTAACCCTAAACCATAAATCCTAAATCCTAAACCCTAAACCCTATACCTTAAACCATATATAAACCTTAAACTCAACCATAAACCATAAATCGTAACCCAATACCAAAGTAGAATGTCCTCACCCTAACCTTATTAAACCAACCATTCAAAATCGACCTTATTCATATTAAATTGCTTGAGATGATTATTCAATGTGATTGATATAAATCTCAACTAAATCCCACATACTACTTAAAAACCAAAAGATATTTATCTCGCGGTTGTCAAGCATTATTATAACCTAATATATTAAAATTATTTAACTATAATTTTATGTTTAAATTTAAAGTAATATTTCAATTTTTTGTTTTTTATAAAAATAAAACGTATATGCTTTTTTATTTACTTATTATTTATTTATTATTAACTTTTAAAAATTAAATGTTAATTATTATTTTATTATTAAGTAATTTTAATATTTACATTTTCATTAAACATACATTATATCTGGTAACCATCATGTAACCACCACCATTTTTACCACCATTTTCACAATCACACAGGAAGAACGAACCCTAAATTAACCACCCAATAACCGATAAAAAAATCAAACCTCATAAACAATAGTCGCCAATTTACACAATCATTAACAACATGAAACATCAGGAAAGAGGTAATGCAACAATCATTATTGTTTAATTTAATATTAGGGTTCATACGAATAGTGTAAGTTTGTTATGATATTATAGTTTACACTTATTTTTAATGCATGTATGTGGACCTATGTCATATTTAATTAACATGATTCAATTTATAGGATTAACCCTTCTTAATGTGTTTATATGGTCTATGTTTCAATCTGGGTTATGGGTTTTGTTAATGTGTCTGGATATGGTCCCATGGTATGTTATAGTTTCAGGTTATTTTGGTCAAATATTGTTTTAGGTTTTTCTGAAATCAGTTGGATATGGTCCCCTATACAAACATATGCATAACCAAATCCAAATGTTACTAGGGAATCCACAACCATGCTACACATACTGCCAAACACTCCCTTCATCGACAGATAACTAACATTAATATGTACATGTTTGCAGAAGTAATTCATATTGAATCAGACACTTCTTCATCTACTTCTGAAAGTGCTAAATTTTGCCCACCCCCTAACAATACAAGTCCTATTCGTAGTTTGCCAAGAAGTTCTTCAAGTACTCCCTGTTTTCGTCCTCCACTGTTTCAAACTCCTATTGTAGGCATACATAATGTCACAAGTTCTTCATCTATTCATCCTTCCTTGTTTCAAACTCCTAATGCCACAAGTTCGTCCGCTCGAGTTCCTCCTCCCTCTGTTCGTCCTCCCTTGCTTCAAACTAAAATTTTAGGTGTACCTAATGCTACAACATCTTCCAAAAAAGTTCGTCCTCCCTCTATTTGTCCTCTCTGTTTAGAAACGTCTATTATAATCAAACCTACTACAGGGGATGAATCAGATTCATCTGATGAGGAGGAAGACACTAATGCTGCCGAGGTAGATTCTAGTGATGAGGAGGAAGATACAAGTGATAAGGAGAAAGACACGAGTGATGAGGATTATGAGTTAGAACTTAAGAATAATATCAATTCTAAAGGTAAAGCTGTTTAAAGTTAAAGTTTATGGTTGAATGTACAGCAATGTGAAGTTCTAATTTATTCAGCTTAATGCTATGTCAGGTTCAAAGTCAAAGCCGGTTGCTTACTCTAAAGGATATAAGAAAATTTCAAACAAGGTATAGTTAAGTTGTTATGTGTTTATGCATAAAGCTTTATACGTTTATACCATCGATTAATTGTTTTAAACACATGATGTGGTCAAATATTAGGAGGAATGGGAAAACAGAGATTGGATTATAAAGAGCCCTTTCTTTGACTCTAACGATGAAGAATTAGTTGCTCAAGCTGATGCTCCAAGATGAAAGCACACTCCCAGATCAAAGCACACTCACAAAGCTCAATGTTCTCAAGCTAAAGCTCCAAGACCAAATGTCGTTGTTGGCCTAGCCAATAAAAAAACTTGGAAAGAAATTGCTGAGAAGAAGGTTCGGTCAAGGAATGCTGCAAAGGGGAGCAACAACAAAGGCAAAAATGAAGGTTGGATGATGTCAGTTCTCCCTGTTTAATATGAACAATTTTTTTGTGTTTTGTTGGTCTACTATTGCTAGGCACCTGTTGTATTATCAACCTACAGGTTGCAACAATTTCATAGATTTGTATGCATTTCTAGCATTATGAAAGAATTATCAATTATCTGTAATTTACAATATGGGTTTGTTAACTAGTTAATATAAGTATTTTAAGTCCATGTACAATTCAATATCTGTACTCAAGCAATTATCAGTTATCTATCAAAGGTTTTTGGTTAAAGGTTAAAATGTGTAAACTAGTATAAATTTTTGTTCAAAATTTATTTTTACTAGGAAACTCAAAGGGAAAGTTTACCTAGTTTGAATGTTTAATTTGGAGGCAAATTGGAGTTTAAAATATTTGGTTGTTTAATTTTTGTATTTTGGAGCCAAAATTTTCACGTGAATTTTGAATGTACATGCTAAGTTAATGCATATGCAGTTACAATAATTTTCTAACTCCATCTACATCTCAAACCCTGATTTTTCTCCAAAATCACAAAATATACAAAACTCAATTACTTTTTCATTAGTTTCATACCATTTACACTTATTGGTCTTGTACACATCGATTTGTGGTCAATAATCATGAACACTGTAAACGATGATCAAGATTATATTGTTAATGATGATGATTCTTTGGTTAATAATCATGATGTAAATCACCATAATCAAGGAGATTATGAATCAGAGGATTATGGTGATCAATCAGATGAGGATGAAGACATCAGTAAACAGAAGGTTGTTAATAGGAGGGGTATAACTAGGTTATCCAAGTTTTGGACAAAATATGGAAAACCAGGTGTCATGAAGATAAATGTAAACTTTGATGCACTGAATAAAATATCAGGGCCAAACAGATCATTGTGTTTCAGTTTTTTAGGAGACATGGTTTGGGAGCAGATAGGATTGAAGATTCTATCGTAGAAAGATGTGAAGGAGGAAGCAAGAGAAAAACTTCGGTCTGAAACCACGGTACACATACAATTTTTTTTACCAAACTATTAGTCTTATTCCTACATTTACTTTAACATTATGTTAATATGTGCAACAATAATTTGAATTTGATGTGTCCTTCAAAAAGTTGGTTATGAATAAGCTTGGTGAACTTCTAAGAAATTTCAGAAGTAAAATGGCAGTAAAGCACGTAGCTCCCAACCTAGATAAACCTGAAAAACTAAATGAAGTTCTGAAGAGTTACAGAGCAATCGTCAATGCTGAACAATGGGTTGCTTTTGTAAACCATACGGCCACAAAAGAATTTAAAGTTGTTAATTTCTATTTCGTTTTACGTTTATAAACACCGTATGTATGCATTGTTTGGAAACTCCGTATGAAAAACACACTCTGTTACATACTAGAAACTTCTCATCCAGTAATCTCTTTTGTTAGTTGAAATCAGCTGCAAATAAATTGGCACATTCCAAGTCTCTTTATCAGCATACAATGGGATGTGGTAGTTATGTATATATAAAAGTGCAAATGGTAAGGTTATATTGGTGTAATATCCTAACATTGTTGTCCATGTTAGTTTAACTTTTCATTTGTATGTATTTGATGTTTGGAGGATCATAAAACAAGAAATTAAACCAGATCAAGAACCCCCCGTGGTGTATTGTGGTTTAATGGAAGGGTCAGAAAGAAGGAAAAGAGACAGATGATGAAACAATCAAAGTTGGCACTAAGATTGTAAGTGTTATTGCCAATTTTTGTATATTATGTTTATATTCGTCTAAGAATTTATTTACCATTTTTTGTGTGCAGCTGGAAGCAGAGGAACAAATCAGAGATGGAACCTTGACGGTTGATAGTGGCACAGATTCATTATCACATGTATTAGGAAAGGACAAGGGAGGGTATGCAAGAGGAGTGTGTCACACCCCCAATTTATCAGAGTAAGGGAACACAATAGGATGCGACAGTCATGACTATCATGAGACATAGATTATAAAGAACGACATTAAAAGTCATTTTAAATTCATTAAACTTAAATAAAATTGTGCGGATGCATTTGATACAACATTATAAAATAAACTAATTTTTGAAGACATAACATAAGTGTTCACGTTCTCAAAAGATAGTCACGACAAATTATTTATCTCCATAGCCCAACCACGTCACTCCTCCGTCTTGATACCTGAGAAAAACATTGCTAAAGTGTCAACACAAAGGTTGGTGAGTTCATAGGTTTAGTTATAAATAAGTGTGATGAACCATAAGATTTAATCAAGCAACCGGCATATAACCAAACATGACTATAATCAAAATAGTATACGTTTGTATTACTACGTCTAAGCTCATGACACCGAAGCGTTAACCAACAATATAATAAGAGCCCAAAGCAGATACCTATCCTGGAGCATCTGTGAGGATTCAAATGTAAGTGTATCTAATTTGACCACACAGTCACAATTAGATAGGGAGGTCAGTCCCAATAGATCTATCCATAACATTTGCGCTTACACACAAGTAATTAACGGTTCATGATAGTGGGCTAAAAGCAACTTAGGATATCGGGGACTTAGACATCATGTAGGCAAACGTATCAAGTTTTAGCACTTATGTTCATCCGTAAAAATAAGCAATGTTCTCACCCCAAAAGTATATTAAAACATGTAAAAAGTGGGGCTATGAAACTCACCTCGAAGCAATAGCAACGGTATAATATCACAAGGTAGACATGAAGAAATAATAGCTCGGAATAATCCGTATCCTAAATTAAATAAAGTGCGTATTACTATACAAGCATAACGACAATAAACGTATCATTTAGTCTCCTAGTATGTGCTTGAGTTTTTAAAAAAAATCGATAATTTTTAACACTTGCGAAAGGTGAACGTTTTAACAATAACGTACTCATTTAATCGGGATATATTTAGCAATATAGAACACTTCGTTGTCAGAATATTTTATTTAGTTGGGTCATTTAACGGGTCAAATATTCTAAATACATTTTATTAAAGTATTGTAACTGAATAAATTAAATTAAATTAATAAATATACTAATTTTTAGTTTAATTTTAAGAAAGTAAAACAAATAATCATAGTAAAAGTTCCATGTTCCATGTTGGGGAACACGAAACACAAATGATACCATTTGAAAAGTTTATGCAAATTTGGTTCACGTTTTTGTAATATTTTTGGATATAGTAGCGGTTTTTCTTGATTTTTAGAAACGAATAGCAAGCTCGTTAATGGCTCGCGGTGTAAACTAAAAGTATCGTTAGATAGCTGGTCGGGTCGTCTATAGGCCCGCGTTTTAAGTTTTATAAACCGATGTCGATCGATGGGTTAAAATCATGTTCGAATAAGGGGTCGTGCAACTACTTTTAAAAGTTACAAGTTTAATGGGTCGTCTTTGATCCCATCTACGGTTCTTGATAACGACTTTTGTGTCGAACCAAAAATATACTTGTGTAGACGGCCATGCCTTCTACAACTTTTGTCATGTCGGGGCAAGGTCGTTTTGTGGTTTAAAAACGGGTTCAAAGTAGTCGCGTCAAAGCTGTTTTCTATTGTCCATACTTAGCAAATCTTCCCACTGTTGGTATGTATTACATTTTCTTTTTGTAGGTTCGGAAGACTTTAGAAGTAGTATAACTAATTTGATTTTAGACTAGTTTCGTTCAACCTTATCCCTACATGGAAGCTAGTGTCTCGGTTTAAACTTACCACAATCACTACGTGATCCCATACTTAACTTGGTCATTGTCGGGTCTAAAAGTAAGCCATTTCTCTCTAGTTCATACATTAAATTACAAATTTTCATATCGATTTTGACATAGCAATACTTTCCAAGCTGATTTTTGGACATGAAAACTATTAATAGACCTTGTTAAACTGTAGTAAATCCAGAAAATTCATACGTTAAGTTTTTCCACGAGTTTTTCTATAGGCTCGAAAAAAACATCAAAAGGTTGTTATATCATTGGAAAATGTGTTTTCTTGGTTTCAATCATTCACAAGCACATAACTAGGACTATATGAAGTATGTACGTAGGTATGTCAAGGACTTACAATGAATTAAAGTGGCTGATAATGGAATGCAAAAACCATTGCTAATAAACTAAGCTTTCGAAGCCAAACCTTTAGCAGCTCAACACCATGATTGGTGTATTTTGCATACACCTAATAGCATGATTAATTTAGCATAATTGTATATTTATTTGTCGTTATATATGTACTTTGAGTGTGTTTTGTGATTATGTAGGTTACGAGCGAAATGGATAAAATGGCCGCTTTAATTAATTTTTTGGAGAAAAGACATTGTGAGTGCCGATGAATGAAGAAAAAATATTGAAGAAAAAGATTTGAGCGGGTCGCAATATTTTCGGTCATCTTTTATTTGTCCAGGCTTCGTTTGAGCAATTATTGGTGTTGGGTTAATTTTTATTGGGCCAAAATTACTATATGGCAAAAGAAAAAAGAAAAAAAAAATATACTTTTGGCCCATTTGGACCCAATGGCCCAATACTTAACCGACCCTAATCTCAAGTATAAAAGAAAAAAAAAGACAAACAAGGAGAGTTTTTGGTTTTTGACGGCACCAGAAAAAAATATAACAAAAAAAGACGGCAGGGAATATTAAAAAAGAATCGATTCAAAGAAGGTTGCAATTGGGAGTATTATATATATTGCAAAAGACGACAATAGAAAGAGGAGTATATATATATATATTGTCGATACATCAAAAGAAGTGGGGACACAAAGACACAAAGATATATTAAAAAGAAAACAGAGGACACAGGGACGAATTGCAAGTTGTAGCAAGGAATAAAAAAAGAATATGAACCGTGTGTTGTGGATCGAGTGTATTACGATGTCCGGCTAATTTTGTTGTAATTCCTTCCGGTAACTTTATTTATGGTTTGATCATTACTTTTGGATTATTATATTTTTATTACATTGATTTATAATTTATTTATAAATTATTTTTATTGAGTTAATATTATGTTTAATTATTTGTGCGAGACAATTTATTATTAGTTAACGATTCATACTTATTTTATTTAGTTAAAAAAAAGATGGTCGTATAATCGATATAAATTGTACCTAAATAAATTATTAAAACATAATTATTGGTTGGATTAATATCAGATTTATTACCGCGAGTCATTGATAAACATAATAAATGCCAACATTAATTCATTCATATTAAGTCAAAATAATCTTTGTAATCGGTTCTAAAAAGTTTCAATAATCTATAAGTGTGATCAACCATAAATATTAGGAGCTGGAAGGGATTGCATTTTTCTTTTAATTGTTTACATCTTTATTTTATTTTTCTAGCTTTATTATTAGCTTAATAATTATTTTAATTTTTAATCTGCCTTTCTATTATCAAAAGTATTTTAGTTGTCAGATTTCAAAACCAAAACCTTTATTGATCAGTGATCACCTCAAAACTTAAACTAAAACCACATAGTCCTCGTGGATCGATACCCACTTACCCTATCTAGTATAAGGTGATTAGGTTTACTTTTGACCGGTACTTCGACGCCGATCAAATTTTGGCGCCGCTGCCGGGGACTCAGTGAGCTTTTCGTTTAAGTTTTTGTTAATATTTTTCTTAAATAAAATAAAAAAAATACAAAAAGATTTTATTTTTCTTGTTTGTTTGTTTGTTTCTTGTTTTGTTTGTTTTTTTGTGATTGTGCAGGTTAGTGTATGCGCACACGTAGATCGGGACGTACATCACCGTTAGCTTACGATCCTGAGGTTGAGAAAAGTGCAAGGTTAAGAAGGAAGACGTTTCGACAGTTGTCTACTAATCTTGATTTTTCAGGTTTAGCAGAGCTTTTCGCTGAAATGCCAGGTGACGAAGATGTTGGCGGAAGTGGTAGCGGCAGTAGTAGCGGAGAAGAATCTCCACCACGGGGTGTTGATTCTTATTACAGGTCGGGGATCTTCGAGGTTCCTTCGCCTATCGTTTATCCGGATCCGGTTAAAGGGGTTACAAGTAACTTCAAGATCCAGCCGAACCTCATAGCAATCTTGCCAGTGTTTAGAGGTCGTGAGGAGCCATATGCACATCTACGAGAATTCTTCTCAATTGCTGACACACATCAGGTTAATAACATTACCAAGGATGAGGTAAGACTTCCCCTTTTTCCTTTCTCACTTAAAGATCAAGCTAAGGACTGGTTCTCATCTCTTGAGCCAGGTAGTATTAACTCATGGTTTGAAATGCAATCTGCTTTTCTTGAGGAATTTTATTCTATAAGTAAAACTGCTGCCATTAGGAATAAGATTAAATCCTTTCGTCAAATCCCAGGCGAGCAGTTTCATGAAGCATTTAATAGACTTAAGGAGTTATTAAGAACATGCCCTCATCACGATGTTCCAAAATGGGAGCTTGTCAAAGTCTTCTATGATGGGTTGGATTATAACAACCAACAATTTGTGATGGCCACTAGTGGGGGTATGTTTTTCTCGCGACCTATGGAGGAAGAATGGGAGTTTTTTGAAAAACTAAGCAAAGGTTCTAACACCCAAGCTTCAGTGGATC
Source organism: Glebionis coronaria (assembly GCA_025667525.1). Classification (NCBI taxonomy): domain Eukaryota; kingdom Viridiplantae; phylum Streptophyta; class Magnoliopsida; order Asterales; family Asteraceae; genus Glebionis; species Glebionis coronaria. Next base: position 657,678,109 of record CM046874.1, on the reverse strand, counting down.
GAAACAACCACCCATCTTCCGCCAATTTTGTGTCTAACCAACGTGGCACAAATTCTGAAATTAGCGAGTTAAGTAAGAAAGTTGATCTTTTGTTGAAAAATATAGGAAAAGGTGTGCCAAATGTGTCTAATGTGTCGCATAGTGGGTGTTCAATGTGTGGTGATCCAAGTCACTCTGTCGATAATTGTCAAAATTGGGGGGCACCACCAAATGAGGAGGTAAATGGAGTCTATGGTGGTCGTCCACAAAATGACCCATTCTCCGAAAGTTATAATCCTGGATGGCGCAATCACCCTAATTTCCGTTGGAAAGATGAAGACAATCGCCCTAATAATACCCAACAACAACACTATGGTTACAAACCAAGGTACGAGGGTGGCGATTCATCTAACTTCCAACAAAATTCTTACAATCATAGGCCACAACAACAATATCCAAATCAGGGCCAAGGGCAAGATGACAACCGTCTCTTGAACCTTGACCGAAAGTTTGATAGGCTTATGGATTCATTGTCTACCAACAATCAAGAGATTAATAGAAAATTCGAGGTCACTAATCAAAGACACGAGACCACTACTAAATCTATTGCAGCTCTTGAGAGACAAGTTGGTCAATTAGCGGATCAATTAAGCAAAAGAGATGAAGGAAGGCTACCGAGCTACCCTACCATGAATCCCGCACACAAGAAAAATGGAAATGAGCATGTGAATATGGTGAAATCTCTTCGAAACGGTAAAATCTACAACAATGACAAGGGAATTCCAAATTCTCCTGAAGTCGAGGATTTCGTTACTGATGACGAAATCATTGTTGAAGGTAAAAATTCTGATAATGTTAAGTCCGGTTCTGAGTTGGTTAATGATTTGTTAAATGATTTTCCTAAACCAACAACGCCGAATCCTAAAGCTACTGAATCTTCCGAAGTTAAGGAGGGTGGTGTGTCCAGCACACCTTACCCTACGGCTTTGGAGAAATCGACATCTGCAAAGTTAGCTAAAAAGGGTCCTCATGCTGAGGATATGTGGGAGACTTTCAAGCAAGTTAAAATCAATCTCCCCCTTATTGATGCTATCAAGCAAATTCCTGCATATGCCAAGTTTTTAAAGGACTTGTGTACCCAGAAGAGGAAGCTGAAGGCGTCTTTGCCTAAAAATATTGACCTAACTGAGCATGTTAGTGCAGTCTTATCTAGCTCCATTCCTCCTAAATTCAAAGATCCTGGAGCACCGTTGATTTCAGTGGTGGTCGGAAATATTGCCATTAAGAAGGCGCTCCTTGATCTTGGTGCCAGTATTAACATCCTTCCTGCTAGTTTGGTTGATAAGTATGACTTAGGAACTCTTCTTAAGACAGACACCATTATTTCCTTAGCCGATCGATCTACTAAAATTCCTAGAGGTATCTTAGAGGATGTTATTGTGAAAGTTGATGATTTCTATTACCCAGTTGACTTCTTTGTTATGGACACCGAGTCACAATACAAGGATGTTCAACCAACTATTATCCTTGGCCGCCCATTCTTAGCCACGATAGATGCTAGGATTAATTGTCGGACTGGCGCCATGGATATTGCCTTCGGTAATAAGAAGATAAGATTGAATCTGTTTAATTCTATGAATTCTCCTACGATGAATGAATGTTACCAAGTAGATGTGATTGATGAGGAAGTTCAAAAGCATGCATCCCGTATGCTTAAGGATGATCCTTTGGAATTATATCTAACTGGTGATAATGAGGAGATTCTTGATGTTGCTGAAGTTCTAGAGATTCAAGAGTGTTTGGTCAGTTCTTTGGATCATCAAAAGCCACCTTGGTCTTATAAAGTGGAGCCCTTGCCTTCTACTTTTGACACGGCTACGAAGCCGTCTCTGGAGGTGCCTCCAACTCTTGAACTAAAACCTTTGCCATCCAATCTCAAATATGCTTTTCTAGGTCCTAACAATACGTTACCCGTTATTGTTGCTTCTGATCTTTCTGAATCACAAGAGGGAGAACTTTTACAAGTGCTTTCCAAGTACAAAGCAGCAGTGGGATGGAAAATTGCAAACTTGAAAGGGATCAACCCTTCATTTTGTATGCATCGAATTGTTACGGACCCAGATATTAAGCCAGCAAGAGATGCGCAAAGGCGTCTGAATCCTAATATGAAAGAGGTAGTCAAGACGGAAGTTCTTAAATGGTTAGATGCCGGTATCATCTATCCCATCTCAGATAGTAAATGGGTAAGTCCTACTCAAACGGTGCCTAAAAAGGCCGGAATCACCGTTGTAGAAACCGAGAATGGGGAAAAGCTCACAACCCGACCAGTTACTGGGTGGAGAGTTTGTATAGATTACCGTAAGCTGAATAATGCCACATCTAAAGATCACTTCCCACTACCTTTCATTGATCAAATAGTTGAGAAGCTTTCGGGTAAAAAGTTCTATTGCTTCTTGGATGGGTACTCCGGTTATAATGAAATACCCATCCATCCTGATGACCAGGCCAAAACTACGTTTACGTGTCCATATGGGACGTTTGCATTTCGAAGAATGCCTTTTGGCCTATGTAATGCACCCGCTACCTTTCAGTGGTGTATGATGAGTATCTTTTCTTACATGGTTGGAGAATCTGTAGAGATATTTATGGATGATTTCTCCATCTTTGGTCAATCTTTTGAAAGCTGCCTTGATCAGCTTGAAAGTGTGTTAAAAAGATGCACCGAAACTAATTTGGTGCTTAGTTGGGAGAAGAGCCATTTCATGGTTCGAGAGGGAATTGTATTAGGGCATGTTGTGTCTGAAAAAGGATTTGAGGTTGACCGTGCCATAGTTCAAGTAATTTCAACCCTTCCTCCTCCCACTACCGTCAAGGGTGTGCGTTCTTTTCTTGGTCATGTCGGGTTCTATAGGCGATTTATTAAAGATTTTAGTGCTATATCAAAGCCTCTTTGCAATCTACTCTTAAAAGATGCACGCTTTGATTTTAATGAATCATGTCTTAAAGCATTCAACATGCTTAAGCAAAAGCTTGTAGAAGCCCCTATTCTGCAATCACCTGATTGGTCGAAGCCTTTCGAGATCATGTGTGATGTGAGTGATTATGCCGCTGGGGCAGTTTTGGGACAGCGGGTCGATAAGAAACCCGTTGTAATCTTTTATGCTAGTAAGACTTTTTCAGAAGCTCAAATGAATTACACCACTACTGAAAAAAGTTGTTAGCCGTGGTTTTTGCTCTTGATAAGTTTAGGTCATATATTTGGGGGCATTCTAAGGTGATAGTATTTTCTGATCATAGTGCCTTAAGACATTTGTTGACTAAGAAAGAGACAAAACCGAGGTTGCTTAGGTGGATTTTGCTTTTACAGGAATTTAATCTAGAAATTCGGGATAAAAAGGGGTCAGAAAATGTAGTTGCTGACCATTTGTCTAGAATTATCCCTCCGCCGGTCAACCCTTCTGATGTGATTAAGAAAAGCTTTCCGGATGAAAGCTTATTTGAGGTTTCTAAGGTTCCTTGGTACGCAAATATAGTTAATTATCTAGCTGTTAAAAAGCTTCCGGATTTTTGGTCCAATCAACAAAGAAAATACTTATTCTCTCAGTTGAAGCATTATTTTTGGGAGGATCCGGAGCTCTATAAGGTGTGTGCTGACCAAGTTGTTAGGAGATGTGTTCCCGACCATGAGCATATGGACATATTGGCTCATTGCCATTCTTATGCATGTGGTGGTCACTTTGGTGCTACGAAAACTGGGCATAAGATCCTACAAAGCGGTTTCTTTTGGCCGACTATATTCAAGGATGCCCAGTCTTTTGTGAAACCATGTATTCGTTGCCAACAAGTTGGAGGGATTTCAAGGCGTGATCAAATGCCTATGAATCCCATACTTGTTGTTGAGATCTTTGACGTGTGGGGTATTGATTTTATGGGACCATTCCCCACTTCCCATGGCAATGTGTACATTTTAGTGGTAGTTGATTATGTGTCTAAGTGGGTGGAGGCTGAAGCTACTAGAACAAATGACCATAGTGTAGTTCTTAAGTTTGTTAAGAAGAATATCTTTGCTAGACATGGAATTCCTAAGGCTATAATTAGTGATGGGGGTTCCCACTTTAAGAACTTTAGATTTGGGAAATTACTGGAACACTATGGAGTTAATCATAAGATAGCTACCCCTTATCACCCACAGACTAGTGGACAGGTGGAAGTATCTAATAGGGAGATTAAGCGAATTTTAGAAAAGACCGTCCGTAGTGATAGGAAAGATTGGTCCTTGAGGTTAGATGATGCTGTGTGGGCATATAGGACGGCTTTTAAGACTCCTATTGGTATGTCACCGTATAAGTTGGTATATGGCAAGGCGTGTCATTTACCGGTTGAGATAGAGCATAGGGCTGAATGGACAATTAAGACTGTTAATCTCGATTTAGAGAAAGCGGGTAGTTCTAGGAAACTTCAATTATCTGAACTAGATGAGATTAGACGTGATGCTTATGAGAGTTCTAAGATTTATAAGGAGAAAACCAAAGCTTTTCATGATCGACACATCACCAAGAAATCGTTCTTGGTTGGTCAAAAAGTTTGGTTATTCAATGCTAGACTTAAGCTTTTTCCTGGAAAGTTGAGAAGTAAATGGACAGGTCCATACATAGTGACTCAAGTCTCTCCATACGGAGCCATTGAAATAAAAAATATGGTGGGTGGAGAGCCGTTTAAAGTTAATGGACACCGTTTAAAGCCGTATGTTGAGTTAGAAAGTGATCAGATGGAAACAGTGGATGTGGTTTACTTGGAACCACTCCAACCGTCTCAATAGCTCATACGAGTTATGTCTGGCTGAAGACGGTAAACTTAGCGCTTCGCGGGAGGCAACCCGTGGTTTGTGGAACTTTGTGGGTGTGTTCACTACAAACCCTCACGAGACAAAACTCGTCCAGTCGGGCTACCGAGTGGTTTAAAGGCTTGTTGCATACGCTAAATGCAACTGTGATTCCTACGAAAGTGAGTTAGGTTTTTGTTTTTTTGTGTGAGTTTGTCAAATTGATTTTTAACCAGAATTTCAATTTAAAGTTGTTGCATTAGGGACAATGCAATGCTTTAAGTTGAGGCGGGTGGCACATGTGTTACATGTTTTTGTGTGAAATTTTGGTCAACATGGGTTAAAATGTGATTTTTGGGAAAAATTGAAAATTTTTAAAATTTTAAATCACATGATAAGAGTCTTGTGCTAATAAGATGTGGAAGTTTCTTCTACATATATGTTTGTTGAGTGTTTGCAGATTCTAAAGATTAGCTTGTGGATGATTTATTGGAGCAAGCTAGAAGATTTGGCCATAATTATCAGGTGCACCCGATTCCATTGTATAATTTGGTTATTAAATTGATTTGATTGTTTGTATGTAGTTAGGCATATGTATAATTAGATGATCAAACCACGCTGGTTGAATTCCCTCTATTTACCTTTGCTTAGATCGAGTAAAAAGTTTAAATAAATAATATGAATATAGTAATGTAATAGTTGGGTTAGGACATTTAGAATTGATCTTATTCGGCTCGCCACCCGCGCACGGTGGCCTTAGAAAAGAGTTGAAGAACTGTCATAATTATTGGTGGTAGTCATATGCTGGGCTTGCCTATCTGATTCGTCACCCGCGCAAGGTGATACTTTAGTTGTTAGCATGGGTCAGACGCCAATTTTTATAATGGATAGCATTGCACTTAGCTGAGACAATTTTATGTGAAATAACCCAATCCTTGTATTGTTGTAATGAAATTATAAAGATTAGTTTAATTTAGTGCATTGTATAATTATACTATATGGTAGATAATTCTATCATGTGATGTACCAGTAGGCACGAAGTATAACTGTTCCCATTTAATTAAACAGACTTAATTAACCGGTTCTCATGTGCCAATGTGTCTTAGTATGCACCTATAGGATAGATATTCATTTTTCTGAATAATTGGTCTTTATATCAACCTTGAAAGGAGTGTATAAAGCGTTCGGGATGACTTGTATAAGAAACGGTCTCGAATGGCTAAAAAGAAGAGCTTATGTGTGATGTGAAAAAAAAAATATGAAAAAAAAATATGAAAAAAAAGAAAAAAAAAAGAAAGAAAGGAAGTAGAAGTAGATAAGCTAAAGTATGATGGCTTATGATGTGCTCTTATGCTATAAAAACTCCAATGTTATAAAAGGTGTACGATATTCTCACCTCTTGATTTAGATTAATGTTTAGATTGATTATAGGTTTGCATTAGGTACGTTGGACACATGGTTAATTATATGAAATATAAAGTAAATGGAATCAATGGGAATGGTTATGCTAAGTGTTTAAGAAGGACAAAAATATTGGTAATCATTTTGGATTATTTGTCATGTAGGACGGTTATTAGTGTATTAGGTTGAATGTGATGTTTTTGATGAAATTTCAATAGTATGATTAAAAATTATGAAATTAACATGCTTGTATATTTTTATTTTATTTTTACTTGGGACACGTAAAAGGTTAAGTTCGAGGGGATCTGATTGGTGTATTTTGCATACACCTAATAACATGATTAATTTAGCATAATTGTATATTTATTTGTCGTTATATATGTACTTTGAGTGTGTTTTGTGATTATGTAGGTTACGAGCGAAATGGAATAAAATGGCCGCTTTAATTAATTTTTTGGAGAAAAGACATTGTGAGTGCCGATGAATGAAGAAAAAATATTGAAGAAAAAGATTTGAGCGGGTCGCAATATTTTCGGTCATCTTTTATTTGTCCGGGCTTCGTTTGAGCAATTATTGTTGTTGGGTTAATTTTTATTGGGCCAAAATTACTATATGGCAAAAGAAAAAAGAAAAAAATAAATAAATATACTTTTGGCCCATTTGGACCCAATGGCCCAATACTTAACCGACCCTAATCTCAAGTATAAAAGAAAAAAAAAGACAAACAAGGAGAGTTTTTGGTTTTTGACGGCACCAGAAAAAAATATAACAAAAAAGACGACAGGGAATATTAAAAAAGAACCGATTCAAAGAAGGTTGCAATTGGGAGTATTATATATATTGCAAAAGACGACAATAGAAAGAGGAGTATATATATATTGTCGATACATCAAAAGAAGTGGGGACACAAAGACACAAAGATATATTAAAAAGAAAAAAGAGGACACATGGACGAATTGCAAGTTGTAGCAAGGAATAAAAAAAGAATATGAACCGTGTGTTGTGGATTGAGTGTATTACGATGTCCGACTAATTTTGTTGTAATTCCTTCCGGTAACTTTATTTATGGTTTGATCATTACTTTTGGATTATTATATTTTTATTACATTGATTTATAATTTATTTATAAATTATTTTTATTGAGTTAATATTATGTTTAATTATTTGTGCGAGACAATTTATTATTAGTTAACGATTCATACTTATTTTATTTAGTTAAAAAAAAGATGGTTGTATAATCGATATAAATTGTACCTAAATAAATTATTAAAACATAATTATTGTTTGGATTAATATCAGATTTATTATCACGAGTATTTGATAAACATAATAAATGCCAACATTAATTCATTCATATTAAGTCAAAATAATCTTTGTAATCGGTTCTAAAAAGTTTCAATAATCCATAAGTGTGATCAACCATAAATATTAGGAGCTGGAAGGGATTGCATTTTTCTTTTAATTGTTTACATCTTTATTTTATTTTTATATCTTTATTATTAGCTTAATAATTATTTTAATTTTTAATCTGCCTTTCTATTATCAAAAGTACTTTAGTTGTCAGATTTCAAAACCAAAACCTTTATTGATCAGTGATCACCTCAAAACTTAAACTAAAACCACATAGTCCTCGTGGATCGATACCCACTTACCCTATCTAGTATAAGGTGATTAGGTTTACTTTTGACCGGTACTTCGTCGCCGATCACACCACTTTCCATGAAGACTTGGTTTAGGGTGCCTTGTGACCACCAACACATGAAGAGGAATACAGATGCATGTATTGCACTAGTCGACCAAGAACACAAAGAGAATAAAAGGAAGTTGATTGAGTTTATTATGAGCAGGACTTGTGTCGACATCAGGAAGAGGAAAAACAAAGAAAGGGTTATAGTGTATCTTTCAGTGATTGCATAGTAACTTCATGACTGCATGTTTAAGGGTGAGTATAGGTCTTTTGACGGATTGTTACTCCGAATACCAGGGAGGATCACACAAGTAAATAATATGAGTTTACATTGTGTTTTATTGTTCGTTGTTTACTATCAAGTCACGGTGCAATGTAGGATTCATATAAAGAGGTCTTAGTATGGAACTAGTCAAGTACTAAGTCACATGGTTGCGTAACTCCCAATGAGGTAAGGCAATTAATGTATCCTGTGCTTTTGTGGGAGCAGCGAATTAGCAAGAAGGGAAAGATCAGTAGGCGTCGGCTTTTAGGATGGGTTAGGGTACAACAAAGTACCATGGGAAATGAGGAGAAAGATGGGGAATAGAGAAAGGTGATTGTACGTGTGGTTGGGCAGGGAGAAAGGAAGAGCAATACTTTCAAGGCTTTGACTTTTGTATAATTTGATTTAATAAAGAGTTATTAGGGTAAGTGAGTACCTATGTTTAAATTTCAAAATGAAGTAAGGAAGAAAAAGACATAGAAAACGTGTGTAATAGAGGAAGGGGCCCTGGCTTTGATACTAGGTTTTTGTGGCAATTTGAGATGAATTTCGGAGAAGCCATTATTTAAAAACGATTACATGTGTGTGTTCACAAAGATGTGTTAATTTGGAAGTGAGTGTCAAATATACTAGTTTGATTCGAGAAGGACAATCGATGAAGTCACTAAGTACGTTATGAACACTTAAAGTGAATAACTTAAATCGCGTATCGAAATTCTTAATTTAGATTACGTTGGTCCAGTAAGACTCGGTTCCTATAATAGTGATTTTCTTAACACGTAACGTAAGTAGGCTAAAAGTCATTCAAAATAGAATCTCATGAACGTCATTCATAGATTTTGATTTCTACATGTTTTATGCAGAAACAATCAGGAATTTCAATAAACACACAAGTCTAACCCGTAAACGTCGCGTTTAACATTAAAATAAATACTTCAAAATTCGCGATTGTTACATTCGATATCCGTTAAATTTGAGTTTTGTGCTCAAAACTCGCACGTCGACGTCGTTAACAAAACAAGAGGTATATTGAGTTTTATCTACTAATCTTGGCGTTCAATGTTTTTGTTTTCCTTGGCTTCTCAATAAGTTTTAAATTCTACTGTAACCATGTTAGAATTTGATCGATTAAAATGTTCGTTCATTTGTTAGTAATCATATGATGCTTCTTAGCGGTTCTTAGTGACAGTTCCTTTCACTGTATGTCGAATTTCTTCGACGATGTTGGTTTGTTAGGTGAATTTTCTTATCGATGTTTTCTCGTCGTCTCGCGTATCAATTTTAATTTAAAGGGTCACATGTTATCATCTTCCGCATAGATGACTATAGTTTTACTAGTATTAATTTCTAATGTTTAATCCTAATTTCTCATATGGATAATATCACATATTTGAAGTTGTTTCACATAGTTTGGTTAATTCTGTTCACCTTGACTGCCTACTTGGTAGCGATAAGTAATGCGTGCGTCAAGGTTTCTCAAATCGGTTCCCCAAGGTCTTAGGGTATATGGTTGCCCCAGCCTACGGTGGTTTAGACGTTTCTTCTTTTTATGTGATATATCCTTTTTGGAAAGTTTCGTTAGTTAACTAATTAAATTTGCATTCCTCTTTGTTTATCCTTTTTCATGCGGATGAAACGGGTGGGTCGTGCAAAATTAAACCAATTTGTGACCCTTGAGAATTTATGTTTCGAAGGTAAGGTAAAATAATCTAACCTTTTCTTAGTTCCACGAGGACGGTGTTATTCTCAAATATTGTGAAGTAAAATAGCATTTTGTTTGGGGGGGGGGGATCCCGGTATCCAATTTCTTATACAAAAGAGTATGCTTATCTCGATCCAATTGTTCCTTAACATTGGTTAAGTAACGGTGAGGTCTTGATACCCGTTAAATTTGTGTTTTCCCCCACTTGGGCGTTTCATCGTTTTTTACGACCAAATCGTTTTATTGATTTTACTATTATATGGTAGTATCGCGATATCCGTTAAATCTGAGTTCTACTCAAATGGTGTCTCGTCCTTTTAATTATTACTTAGATTTTTTTTTTCAGTGTCTTAGTTTTTCCAACTCAAGTATTTTTGTTTAGTTGTCATAGAAAATAACGCTATTAGTATTTCTCTCATCATACACGCTCTTGTATGTCATAGAGGCGAAGAAACTAGTCGTAATAGATTCACTTGTACTGCGTGCTCGGCATCTTTATTTAAAAGTCGGTATAGGAATATTCGACGTTCATAGCACAAAATAAAATTTTCATTGGCGAATAAGGCAAACTTGAATAATTTCTAATAGTACTAATATATCTCATTTATACGATGACTACTATGAGCATACTCGCGTTCGACCACGATCATACGTAGTTGATCAGGCTACATACGTCTCGGGTCCAACGTTCACATCCTCCTTTTTGTCACCAATTATCTCTATGAAATTAAAATTTATATATTGGTAATTCATATTTTATTCATATGTTACCATTGTTCACTTTCACAATCAACAAAACGACTCGTAGTTTATTTCGTCCGCTCCCATTGTTCATTTCCATAGTTCATTTTATTCGTTATCATTGTTCATTTCCACAATTAACAATATCATTCTTACAATTATTCGTTGTACTTTTCGTTAAGTTCATCAATAGTATGTATTTTCCACATCCAGTTGGTCGTCAACGAAGTTCAAAAACTTCACATGGTAGTTCTCATCAAAGTATTTCTTCATTAAACATGGCATTTTATTAGTAATATTTTTACTGATTTTTCCGAAATGCTTTATCACAAATTTTGTCATTCCTCCCAATAAAGTCCTCTGTGATAGTTCCTTTATAAAAAAAATTTGTAATATTTTCCAAAAGTATTTTATGAAACTCCTTAAATAAAAATTTTGTTTGATAAAATTTTCTCCGACATATAAAAAAAGGATGTTGTAAGATAAAATTAAAAAAAATTGCCATTCCCATTTAAAGAAAATTTTATAGGATAAAATTTTTCCTTAAGTAAAAGCTTTGCAAAAAATAAAATATAACTTTTAAAGTCAACTGGAGACAATTAAACAAAAGTATTAGAGTAAGGTTAAATAATTAGGTTTTGTTGGTGGTAACATCGACGGATTTCAAGTTACTTAATTTGCATATAAATAATTTATTTGATATTCCATGTAATTTTCCAATTTTTACATATGACGAGGGCAAAAGACCTTCGGTTATACTTACAGGTTTTTGGGGCGTTTTCCCCAAGTGATACACGGTACATGACGTTTGTGGTGTATTTCACGCTCTTCATATATGAGCTTCCTTTTTCTTTCTTTTTTTTAGAAATTTCTTATCCGTTAGGATTCGATCTTGCTTTATTCGGAAATTTTCTAGGTAACACTTTTTCACGTACTTCTCATGTGTCTTACGATGTGAACGTCTTTGTCCCAATATCCAAACTCATCAAAGAGCATGAGGTAGTTCTGGCAAGTACCTTTGTGATGGTCCTCACACTCATGTCAAAATGGTAGTTTACCATAATATTCTTTGTTCAAAGTAGGATTTGGCTTTGGCACATTATTTGAGCGGATAGTTTTAGTATGGTGAGCAGGTGGTTGGAAATTATTTCCTTGTTTAGCACACGGTGCTAGCCAGGGTAGGTTCTCGTGTCTAGTCGGATGGTGAGGGATAGTCCTCCCTTCAACAAGCCTTACTAAGTCTAACATTGGATTGATTCTCGACAAGGGATTACTTCTTTTCGTAGAGTCCTTTTCTTTCACAACTAACGCAAGTCCGTTTTGTTTTTGAAAAGATCTTTCAAGGTCCAAGAATGTTAATCTGGAGTAACTCTTGTTTCCTAAATTCTTGAGCACATGCTCAGGGTTTGATCGTTCATACGGATTATGACATCGAATAAGTCAGCTGCCTTAATGGTGTTCTAATATTGATGGTGAATTATTTCCGTAAGATTATCGTGGTTTTGTCTTTGCTTTACCGGTGACATTTTAAATTCTCTGGATATACACATCCTTATTTTGTTCCTTCATGGTTATCAAATTAACGTTTATTCCAAATTGACAGAGATTTCTCACAGTTATTTTAATAAAATTATCGAGGGGTCATATTATGAAAAGTCATACATTTAATCCTTGAATTATGTTCCATTCATAGTTTTGAGGCTTAGAGTACAAAGTTCTAATTCAAACCAATGAATGACTTCTTTTAGTCTCGACAAAACGTCAAGATTTTATTACAAAACATCACATTTTTTTAGAAGGGTGCCACATCCAAGAGGCCTAGATGGCGTAGGATTTCCTTAATCTGAGCTTGATATGTAGCCTCCCTGGCTCCAGCATTATCCGCTCTCATTGTAATCACGGCCAACGCAACTTCAAGAGACTTTCGTGATTCTTCTATCAATAGAACCTTATCCTCATCATTTGCGCCAAAGGGCATCCATTTCACGTCCTACATCCTCTATCCAGGCTATCACAACATTTGCATCATGCTCAATTGCTTTTCTGAGTAGTCCCGTTATCTGAATGAGTAGTAGTGTTAGGATTTTGTGGCGGTGAAAATATTCGATTTCTTTTTCTAGACGTTTTGGGTAATTGTAGCGGTATAGGAGTAAGATAAATGGCATGGAAATAGAGGGGATATTCCTCATTTCTTAAGGTTTTTCCGTTGTGACATTTAGTGTCATAATTGGTGAATTCTTGCTCGGCATCCGAACGGTCATGATTACTCCCCGGATGAGGGAAATTCCCTTGTCATATCCGGATGGTAAAATGACAAACGAGATGAGAAGCAATTTTAAAATTCACCCGTCGCCGATGGAGGATAACGGTTGTTAGATAGGCAGAGATAAGGTATGTTGTTTCATAGGTTCTTTAACGAGCAATAGAAGTATGATGTCTTGCAAGTATTCTATTATTCAGCATAAGTTCTTGTACAATCGTTCCATAGGCCTACTTAATGATCCAAGTAGCCCTTAAATGGAAAATCATAAGCGATCGTGGAATGTTAGAGTCTTCAAACATGCTCTTCCACATACTCATTCTTGTACTTTCATTTAGTGGTAATAAATCACGGTCAGATAAATAAAATTATTCTTAATCAATATATAACCTTTCATCGAATTAGATGTTCTTCAATATTTATTTGTGGCAATTTCTGTTGCTAATTATCTACTACTTTTAACTCATATGAGTAAGTATATCTTTCAATTTTAGTCAAATGATGGCCATATCATAGCCGTTACTAGTTCTTTGTGCTCATTCTTTAGTCTTTCCTTAACTTAGTGTTTCCAGTTGGTATACTTTCAACAATTTTTACCCATTGAAAAATTGTTAAATCGGTTTTAACAATTCAATCGCTCAATTCTATCACAAGAATTTCTTTGAGTTTTAATTACGTGTCAAATGTTTTGATTATTTTGTTTTTGTCTCGCGTTTTACTAGTATTTAGGTATTATCAAATAGTTTGACCTTGATTTAAACCACACATAAATCATCAATTATGTTATAACTTAATGGTCAAACTTATCACGCAACATCTAAATTCATGAGTCTTACCCATCTTCAAGATAACTCATCAGGAACCTTAAGTTGTGTAACGACTGGCACTTAACTTAGTCTCGCAACCAAATATAACAAAAACAGCCTTGATACCTTACTAAGCGTCGTTCTACCTCTTAGCATTCTTGATGATTTGTCCTGGTTTTGGGTTTACTCACGACTTATCATCAACTATTCCAAAATTAAAATCTCCAAGAGATGGCCACATTTCGAATATAGGGTTCTCAACTTCGCGACACGCGATAGTCCCTTTGATGTAGGAATTGGCACAATCCTTTTAACTAGGAGTACATCATAACTTTGTTATTTATAGTGGTTTCATGATTACTTAGTCGCAATCAATAGACTAAAAGAATTTTGATTCGTCTTTGCATAATTTATTTCAAATAAAATCTTTTCTTCGGTAATCGTTCGACTCATGTGTCGGTGTATTTATGGATAGTTCATGTATTGCGAAATATTATTTGTTCTTTGAATTGTAGTACTTTTTGGAGTATGACAAGTGTAATACTTGTATAAAGTGTTTTATCGTCATATATCGTCTTAAATAGTTACGACGTCGTTGTTTCTCGGTCGTGCTCAAATGAGGGATATAATAATTTGATACGAAAGTTTACGCATTCAATTCTGATTTCCAAACCGTTAATTAATGTAGGTTACTTTTCCTCAACCGAGTCTATTTTAAATGTCTAGTGGAGTAACGATTTACCGGACCGAATAAATAGTTGCTCCTCTCGACTTTTATAATAGCATCGCTTGATTCAAGTATTACTACAAATTGAAATACTACCAAACACATGGTAAATAAATATATTCATATAGTTTTTCGTTCTAGGAATCGTGGAAATATTTTTATTTCGATGTATAGTGATATGAAACACACAAACGTTTCGATAGTCGATAATAGTCTCGCGGACTATTTAAAAATATGTGAGGCATAAATATGCGTACGTTTAACCACAAAATATACATATGGCACAAACCATATATTTATGGCACAAACCAAATAAATATGGCACAAACCATTTGAATATGGCACAAACTAAATAAATATGGCACAAAACAAATGAAAATGGCACAAACCATTTGAGTAGTATAATAATCCAAACAAGGATGTGGGGTATTTTATTTCAACATAAAAATCGTTTTAGTAAACATTTCTATAAGTACATCGTACATAGGGATCATTCAAACAAGGAAAGGGAATACTCGATGCCAATAACACGTAGCAATCAAATTCAAAACTTAGCATAACAAAATTCATAAACTATTTGAGGTCACAACTTACTTGTATCGAAGACGTGGAGTGAAGTGGTCTATGGAGATAGAGAAACGGTTATAGTCTAGTATTACTCTTTCCCAAAATTCCATTTTTGACAAAACATTTGCAAAAAATGATTTTATAAAAGTAACCTAGTTCTCTATAACCAGACTCTGATACCAATCTGTCACACCCCCAATTTATCAGAGTAAGGGAACACAATGGGGTGCGACAGTCATGACTATCATGAGACATAGATTATAAAGAACGACATTAAAAGTCATTTTAAATTCATTAAACTTAAATAAAATTGTGCGGATGCATTTGATACAACATTATAGAATAAACTAATTTTTGAAGACATAACATAAGTGTTCACGTTCTCAAAAGATAGTCACGACAAATTATTTATCTCCATAGCCCAACCACGTCACTCCTCCATCTTGATACCTGAGAAAAACATTGCTAAAGTGTCAACACAAAGGTTGGTGAGTTCATAGGTTTAGTTATAAATAAGTGTGATGAACCATAAGATTTAATCAAGCAACCGGCATATAACCAAACATGACTATAATCAAAATAGTATACGTTTGTATCCCTACGTCTAAGCTCATGACACCGAAGCGTTAACCAACAATATAATAAGAGCCCAAAGCAGATACCTATCCTGGAGCATCTGTGAGGATTCAAATGTAAGTGTATCTAATTTGACCACGCAGTCACAATTAGATAGGGAGGTCAGTCCCAATAGATCTATCCATAACATTTGCGCTTACACACAAGTAATTAACGGTTCATGATAGTGGGCTAAAAGCAACTTAGGATATCGGGGACTTTGACATCATGTAGGCAAACGTATCAAGTTTTAGCACTTATGTTCATCCGTAAAAATAAGCAATGTTCTCACCCCAAAAGTATATTAAAACATGTAAAAAGTGGGGCTATGAAACTCACCTCGAAACAATAGCAACGGTATAATATCACAAGGTAGACATGAAGAAATAATAGCTCGGAATAATCCGTATCGTAAATTAAATAAAGTGCGTATTACTATACAAGCATAACGACAATAAACGTATCATTTAGTCTCCTAGTATGTGCTTAAGTTTTTAAAAAAAATCGATAATTTTTAACATTTGCGAAAGGTGAACGTTTTAACAATAACGTACTCATTTAATCGGGATATATTTAGCAATATAGAACACTTCGTTGTCAGAATATTTTATTTAGTTGGGTCATTTAACGGGTCAAATATTCTAAATACATTTTGTTAAAGTATTGTAACTGAATAAATTAAATTAAATTAATAAATATACTAATTTTTAGTTTAATTTTAAGAAAGTAAAACAAATAATCATAGTAAAAGTTCCATGTTCCATGTTGGGGAACACGAAACACAAATGATACCATTTGAAAAGTTTATGCAAAGGGTTTAAGGGTTCATACCCACCCTACATAGGATATCTACCCATCCTTTGAATATAATCATTTAATTAAATAATTATTAACTATTAATTAGCTAATGATTGACTATTAATTTTTTTGGAAAGAGAAACTACAATTAATTAGGTAATTATTGACTACTAAAGCAAAAATTATGTTAATTATTTAATTTCTAACAATTTTTTTGAGGAGAACAGTGTTTTATGAGATGATGTTTGAATAATCTTTAATATAATACATTTTTATCTTACGACATATTTTCGTTCTAATATTGACGATTTAATTATGGACTTAAAATATTTTCCTTCTAATATTTACTTATGAACTTCAAAAAAAAGACTTGAAATAAGTCCAAGTAATTATGGATGTGCAACACAAATTTTAGATATAATCTATGTAGACATTTAAATTAGTATATACTTATTCAACCAATTATAATTATCTTTTTTAAGTAATCTACTTCTTACCATTTTTTTAAAAATTAAATCTCACAAACGATAAATCGTCAAATGAAAAAAAAATACACAATTGAAACGAGAATTAAATCATCTTTCTATCGAGGGGCATATGTATATACTTTCGACGAACTTTTTTTTCGAATTTTTTTCTTAAGTCACGTATGAGAGAATAATATATGATTCGTGACGTTTGTGTAATATTTTTGGATATAGTAGCGGTTTTTCTTGATTTTTGGATATAGTAGCGGTTTTTCTTGATTTTTAGAAAAGAATAGCAAGCTCGTTAATGGCTCGCGGTGTAAACTAAAAGTATCGTTCGATAGCTGGTCGGGTCGTCTATAGGACCGCGTTTTAAGTTTTATAAACCGATGTCGATCGATGGGTTAAAATCATGTTCGAATAAGGGGTCGTGCAACTACTTTTAAAAGTTACGAGTTTAATGGGTCGTCTTTGATCCCATCTACGGTTCTTGATAACGACTTTTGTGTCGAACCAAAAATATACTTGTGTAGACGGCCATGCCTTCTACAACTTTCGTCATGTCGGGGCAAGGTCGTTTTGTGGTTTAAAAACGGGTTCAAAGTAGTCACGTCAAAGCTGTTTTCTATTGTCCATACTTAGAAAATCTTCCCACTGTTGGTATGTATTACATTTACTTTTTGTAGGTTCGGCATACTTTAGAAGTAGTATAACTAATTTGATTTTAGACTAGTTTCGTTCAACCTTATCCCTACATGGAAGCTAGTGTCTCGGTTTAAACTTACCACAATCACTACGTGATCCCATAGTTAACTTGGTCATTGTCGGGTCTAAAAGTAAGCCATTTCTCTCTAGTTCATACATTAAATTACAAATTTTCATATCGATTTTGACATAGAAATACTTTCCAAGCTGATTTTTGGACATGAAAACTATTAATAGACCTTGTTAAACTGTAGTAAATCCAGAAAATTCATACGTTAAGTTTTTCCACGAGTTTTTCTATAGGCTCGAAAAAAACATCAAAAGGTTGTTATATCATTGGAAAATGTGTTTTCTTGGTTTCAATCATTCACAAGCACATAACTAGGACTATATGAAGTATGTACGTAGGTATGTCAAGGACTTACAATGAATTAACGTGGCTGATAATGGAATGCAAAAACCATTGCTAATAAACTAAGCTTTCGAAGCCAAACCTTTAGCAGCTCAACACCACTTTCCATGAAGACTTGGTTTAGGGTGCCTTGTGACCACCAACACATGAAGAGGAATACAGATGCATGTATTGCACTAGTCGACCAAGAACACAAAGAGAATAAAAGGAAGTTGATTGAGTTTATTATGAGCAGGACTTGTGTCGACATCAGGAAGAGGAAAAATAAAGAAAGGGTTATAGTGTATCTTTCAGTGATTGCATAGTAACTTCATGGCTGCATGTTTAAGGGTGAGTATAGGTCTTTTGACGGATTCTTACTCCGAGTACCAGGGAGGATCACACATGAAAATAATATGAGTTTACATTGTGTTTTATTGTTCGTTGTTTACTATCAAGTCATGGTGCAATGTAGGATTTATATAAAGAGGTCTTAGTATGGAACTAGTCAAGTACTAAGTCACATGGTTGCGTAACTCCCAATGAGGTAAGGCAATTAATGTATCCTGCGCTTTTGTGGGAGCAGCGAATTAGCAAGAAGGGAAAGATCAGTATGCGTCGGCTTTTAGGATGGGTTAGGGTACAACAAAGTACCATGGGAAATGAGGAGAAAGATGGGGAATAGAGAAAGGTGATTGTACGTGTGGTTGGGCAGGGAGAAAGGAAGAGCAATACTTTCAAGGCTTTGACTTTTGTATAATTTGATTTAATAAAGAGTTATTAGGGTAAGTGAGTACCTATGTTTAAATTTCAAATTAAAGTAAGGAAGAAAAAGACATAGAAAACGTGTGTAATAGAGGAAGGGGCCCTGGCTTTGATACTAGGTTTTTGTGGCAATTTGAGATGAATTTTGGAGAAGCCATTATTTAAAAATGATTACATGTGTGTGTTGACAAAGATGTGTTAATTTGGAAGTGAGTGTCAAATATACTAGTTTGATTCGAGAAGGACAATCGATGAAGTCACTAAGTACGTTATGAACACTTAAAGTGAATAACTTAAATCGCGTATCGAAATTCTTAATTTAGATTACATTGGTCCAGTAACACTCGGTTCCTATAATAGTGATTTTCTTAACACGTAACGTAAGTAGACTAAAATTCATTCAAAATAGAATCTCATGAACGTCATTCATAGATTTTGATTTCTACATGTTTTACGCAGAAACAATCGGGAATTTCAATAAACACACAAGTCTAACCCGTAAACGTCGCGTTTAACATTAAATTAAATAGTTCAAAATTCGCGATTGTTACAGAGTGGGAGGCAAAGTTACGTGCAAGAAGTTCTTTGATCTACCTAGAAGGAAACAAGGAACTGATGTAAGGATTGCGATGCTTGAAACTGAACTTGATAAGGAGAGACAGACGCGTAAAGATAAAGAGATTATAGTCACTCAATTTACCACCCAGATGTCACAAACACAGAAAACACTTAATAAAATGTTGAAACTTATGTCTGCACATGGGGTTAATATAGAAGAGTTAACGCCAAGTTAGTCAAATGTAAGACTAGTTTTCTAATTTTGATTTGATGATTTTCAGTCTGTAATACCAATAACAATTAACATACTTATATATTGCAGGTATTACAACTAGAACATAATACATTAAATACAATACCTAGTGAAGAGCAAAGGACGTCGATCAGTGGTGGTGGACTTCAGAAGGGTGTGTTATTTCCATTGTCTAAGACAACTGCAACTTCGAACAAGGATTTGGACACTGCAACTGCAATTACGAAGAAGGTAAGTTATAAAAAAACCATGTTTGGTTTCTAAATTGTAATATACATGACTTATTTACTGTGTTATGTATATATGCAGGTACCTGTTAGAACTAGGGGAGCAAAAAATAATACTAGATCATTACAAAAGAAGTCTCCTCTTCAAAATTCCCAATCTCAAGAAGATATTTATCCAGCTTCTGGATCACAACAAAATCTGTCTCCCTCGACACAACAAGACGTACCTATTTCATCATCACTACCAGATGTAAGTATTTCATCATTATTCATATAATTACTTGTTTAATTTATTTCTCATTAACGCAATGTAAACAAATTTTCTTCAGACATTTAAGTGCAAACTGTGGAACATCTCTAGGACAATTATCATTGGTAACGGTACGGTATACAACTCTAAGGATGGAGACAATGTAATGATTCATAACCAACCACTACCAAAAAGTTTCTACAAAGTTACAGTTGATGAATCCCTAGTGGATGCAGCATTCATACCTGATGACAGAAATAATGGTTTAAAAACTGTTAAGGATGTAAAAGGTAGTTTTGTGGCATGGCCAAAGGAAAAGGTTATGTTTTTTCAAGAGGTACATACACTTGATTTATCATCCTACATATACATAGCTTTTCATATTTAGTTCAATGTTTAATACACGGATTTTGTTTCCCTACAGGAAACAACACCACCAAATACCATAGAAGCTATTGTTGAGAGTGCACCAAAGATAGGAACTAAGCACTCGATGAACGTTCCAGCAGGCAATACATTTACGACTATTCCTCATATGAAGAAACAAGCTAGGAATAACAAGGCTCAAAATACTTTACAATACGGTGATTCAAAGTCTTTACAAGTGTGATTCTTTGTTAAAAGTATGTTACTTGTAAATAATACGACATTACAGTTGTTGATTTGCTTATGTACATTCAATTTTATATATTAATTCCAATTGAAATTTGATTTCCAGAATTTGTTTTTAGTTTTTATTGAATTATGAAAGGTTACTAGAAGATGAAACATAGTCACACTTATTATCATTGTTAGTCACATTCTAATGTGTGACTACATATCACAAAAAGTCACACAAACATACAATTCATGTGACTATTGGATCCATATAGTCACACAAAATACAATTGGCTTGACTTGACAAAGCATACAGTCACACTTATTAATACTATTGGTAACTCTTTGGTTAATTGTATGTGACAAACTCAGTACAATTATCATGATTTGTGTGACTACATGTCATAAAATGTCACACAAACATACAATTCATGTGACTATTGGATGCATATAGTCACACAAAATACAATTTGCTTGACTTGACAAAGCATACAGTCACACTTATTACTACTATTGGTAACTCTTTGGTTAATTGTATGTGACAAACTCAGAGCCATTAGCATGATTTGTGTAACTACATGTCATAAAAGGTCACACAAATATACAATTCATGTGACTATTGGATGCATATAGTCAAACAAAATACAATTTGCTTGACTTGACAAAGCATACAGTCAAACTTATTACTACTATTGACAACTCTTTGGTTAATTGTATGTGACAAACTCAGAGCCATTAGCATAATTTGTGTGACTACATGTCATAAAAGGTCACACAAACATAACCTTCATGTGACTATTTGATGCATATAGTCACAGAAAACACACTAATCACATAGTAAATGTCACACATATTGTATATTCATGTGACAAACTTATAAACAATAGTCACTCTTAAACAAAACTCGTGTAACTGTAGAGTGTTTACCATCACACATATTCACTAAAACACCAAATATTATACCTAGTTCGTCACACATTTTCGAGTATTGGTCACATTTTTTGCTGGTTATCATCACTTAGATCATTTTGTGACCTTATGGTAAAAAAAACCGCGTGTGACTTTAGGCCTACGGTCACTCTTTTTTAGTGTGACGGATACCATTTTTTGTACTATTGAATAAGCATGTGTAAGCATTCAAAAGCGACCACATACTTGTTAAAAAGTTCATTACACATGTTTAAGGAATGTGTATCCGACCCGCCATGGCTGCAAAGACTTCCTCGTGATGCCCAACCAAGATACGAGTCGATTTCACCCGCCATATTCACCACAATAAAATGTAAGCAACATTCAATAGACCATCAGGAAAGAGTATCCTAACCGCCATGGCTGCAAACACGATGTCATGCTGCCCGCCAAGATACGGGCCGACTTCAAGAAGCATGATCCAACAAATGATTGTAGCTAAAAAATTAAACCCGTGACCAACAGCACGTCATAATCCATGGGGAAAAAGGAAGTAAACAACCATAATGACAAACCAATGCATCCTTTTAAACGAACGACATTCAAACTCCTCACAACTTGATAAGCGCATGTTCCAAGGAAAACGTAGTTTCAAACATAAAATGCAAGAAAAATACCTCAACAAATGATGAAAACGATGGTTTTAGGATTCAGTTATTCACAATGGCCACCTTCATCCATGCCGCCTCGCCACCACAACCAACATGAGAAATACAACCTCGTCACACACCGACCGACATCATCGCACACCGTCGAAAGCGGCAATGAAGAGATCGGTGGCAACGAAGGGTTCCCATTCATCCATATTGAGCTATAAATCAAAGTACAATCCCCTAGAAACCTAATGATCCAATCACACATTACAACCATTAAACAAAGCCCGTAAAACCCCCAAATTTTCTTAGTTGTTGCAAGATCTATGATTTTTGAATTTGCAAATCAGAAACAACTCGATCATCAAGATCAGATGATTATCAAAAATCATTTGATCATCAAATGGTTTTAGAGCGGGTTTTTTATGTGAGGCCAACAAGAGACCCACCCACTCACACATTACCTGTAAACAACCCACAAATAATGTAAACCCATATATTAACGAAGAGGAAAATTCCTGTAACCACTACCATTAATGAAAGGATAAAGGGGCAACGGGACACTGTGGAGATGAGAGAGAGGGAGAACATAATGGCTGTGTCTTAGATTAAAGAAGTGTTTGGTATTTTTGTGAGAGAGACCATACACTGTGAAGGGGAGAAAAAAAAATTTGTTTATTGACTATGTGAGGGGAATCATTGATCATTAGGAATAAAATTTTGTTTACTGACTATGTGAGGGGAATCAGTGTTCATGAATCGTGATTCCCCTATATCATTAATAGACTAATTTCGTCCATGTTACAACAATATTACCTAATTACCCCTTGTAGTAACATAATTGGTACATAGGTTTGTCACAATACATGGCTTTTTTTTTCGCAAGAATGTCCTTTTTGGTCATGGTATTATTGACTTAAAGAATCAATATTTGATATACACTTTTACAAATGATATCTGATTGTTATTCCCTATCTCCTATAGCATGATGCTGAAGTGATACACATTATGACTTTTAAAACGCTTACCCAAACACCCCCAATACGCTTGAACACGAGCAAATTTGGCGCCAAGGCTGGAGCCGTGCGCCGAGCCAAGCTGGCGCCATAGGCCACCAGCCGAGCGACAACGCTACCGCTGTGTTGGCTCTTAGTTTGAAGGAAGAAAGAGGTGGATAAATAGTAATTAATCTTTTCAAAAAACACATATCATTCTAAAATGTGGCATGTCGTCAAGTCAATGATCTTGTGAGGGTTGGAATGGGTTCTGGTTAATGACTACTAATACTTTAGCTATATTGTGTGCTCAGCTTGATCCTATAAATATCTACTATATGTTAAGTAAAGGCATTCTATGGTGGAAGCATTTTAGATTGTAAGTGTAGGAAAAACACGCATTGCAAATTTGGATATCTAGAAACGTAACTAAGAATGCTAACACTTATCTTACTATATTATAAAGTATTTTGGACTCATTATTTTTAGAAAGTCTAGAAAATTCAGAAAAATACAATTACTGAAAATAGAAAATTAATAAACCACGAGATTTGATTTTTCTGTCACCATCGACAGAACCACTGTTGTCACCGGAATCGTCAGTGTTACCAGAACTACCACGATTTGAACGCTACCACAATCATGATCTAAACTCGAACCCATCAAAGTCGGAGAAATATGATATTGAAGCTGGTATAGGATGAAGTATCTCCGGTGATGTGGTATTGAGTGATAATGGTGGTTGTGAAGAGAGTATAAGATGAGAGAGATGTGTAGGCTCACTAAAAGTGAACATTTTTTTGAACTAGCATCGAGGAGAATGACTTTTGCTTTAAGCTTAACTGAAAGGGTGGTGTTATTGGTACACCCTCTAACATAAATCTACCACCAATACCTCATAATACTTGCTGTATTGACAGGAAAAGACAGTTTTCAGTCCGTATTTTTTTTACATTTTATAACTTTTGACTGTAAAACTTTATAATTTTCATTCCGCATTTTTTCCAGACAGTTTTACTCAATTTATTAACTGAAGAAGACTGCTTCATACTCCGTATTTTCACGTTTTACTACTTTTGACTTATCAAACTTCATATTTTTTGTTCCATTTTTTTATTTCGCAGTTTTATAATATAAATAAAATTATAAAAATAAAAAAATATATGTTTTAAAAGGGTATTACTTGTAGAAAAGGGGGTATTATTAACAAACCTCAATTGAAATTATCTTTCATGTGTCTAAGAAAGTAAGATACAATGTGTGTTCAGTTGAAAGCATGCTTTTTATACTTTGTTATCAAAGGGAAATACAGAGGTAAATTGAGAGCATCGAAAAATATTACACTACACAAATAAAGACACATACAAGATACGTAAAACATGTTGTCTTGATTTGGATTTGATTATTCTCCACGTTGATATGCTTATATTTTCTTTTAGACATTACAATTATTACAATTAAGATTTTTTTTTACATTTTTAAAAAATTTAAATATATTTGAGTTGGTGTTTTAACTTTTAAAAGTTTTAATTTGTTTAATTTTTGTAGTAAAATACATATAAATAAACTAATATAATGTAAAAGAAAGACATGAGAAAAAACTTTGTTTTACATTAGGTCATAACGCGCTTATTTTCATTCGCAACTTGACTTGATCTGCTAAATCGATCAAAATCGTATCAAACTTGTCTTATTTGGTTTCAATTTTGCTTTTGTAAATTTATTTCGGTTTGATTCTGGTCAAACGACATTTATTCTTGTCAAACAACACTTATTCTCGGGTTGAATTAATAACTTTTGTAACAGCGTATAAAAAAATATTTATTTTTAAATTAAATATCTTCCATCTATTTTTTATAATCTAATTTTATTGTATTTTTAATAATTTTGTGCTTTGAAATTAAAAATTCGTTTTATATATTTTTACGAATTTTTAATAGATTTATTTTATTTTTGATTCATTTTTCACAACTTTAAATTTAATTTATTATTAAATTTAAAACAACATGACTCTTGAGTATTTTATTTATTAGATTTATTTTATTTTTGCCATAATAGAACTAGTAGTGCATCGAGCTTATCATTAAACATGCAAACACAACCAGAATTAAAACAACATGACTCTTGAGTATGTCTTGACCCATATCAACTGATGATATGTTACATTATTATTGTAGATACATGGCACACCATATATTTGGAGGCATGGATTATTACCACAGACAACACACTCATGCATGCATAACAGATGCCCTAACCCACACAAATGCCTAACACACAAGTGCCACAACAATTTGAGGAGAACATGCGGCATGATAGGCCTGCACGATCACAATAAGTGGTTACACATGTTCTCTAAGCATAACCAGTGCAATAATAGGAATCACAACAAGGATCAACCACCTCACACGGCTGGCCTAAATTAACGCAATAATTCTTCTTTCTCGGGGATGATTTCTGAGAAAGTATCAACTCCTTCCCATCTTACAAAATGAGTATTACAGTTACAACTGGATTTTCCTGCACAAAGGAACAGTACAAGAGATCGAACATCATTCAGTTTTAAAGATGTCTTTGCCTAGTTTTAGTTTCTTAATTTCAAATGAGAGCAAACTGAAGGAGGCATATATATATATATATATATATATATATATATATATATATATATATATATATATATATATATATATATATATATATATATATATATATATATATATATATATATATATATATATATATATATATATATATATATATATATATATATATATATATATATATATATATATATATATATATATATATATATATATATATATATATATATATATATATATATATATATATATATATATATATATATATATATATATATATATATATATATATATATTATATATATAGGTATAATTATGACTTGAAACCACAGTCTTGATCCCAGTCATATCCCAGTCACATCTTTTAGCCAATAGTATTTGAGCATTCCCTAGAAAATCTCCAAATTCCACGAATTTTCCGTTTGAAATCGCGATTTTATGAAAACCGTGTTTTGGAAACGCAATTTTGAAAACTTTGTTTTAGAAATTGTGTTTTGAAGTTCTGGGCTGGTCCGGTTCAACTCTGGGCCGAGGTTTAATTAAAAAGAATTTAAATTTTGATTATTTATAAATAACATCATGTGTATTGCCAGGTTCGAACTCATGACCTCTCATTCAAATACAAGCACCTTTACCAACTAATCCAACCAACTATTTGTGATTTTCAATACAAAACACAGATAATAAGCTCCTTGAAATCTAATATTAACGTAAATAGTTTTTTGTATAATCGTAATTAGCTTATAGATATTAAATTGGAATCACTCTTTATCTATAATTTTGGAATTTATACATATCTATTCCTAAATCATCGTTTGCTATTTTCATCTCTAAAAATGAGGCCTTAATTCATCTCTCTCGTCTCAAAGACTCAAAACCCTAATAACATGTTTTATAATGATTTCTATTATTTTTTTGCAGGCATGAGGTTGGCTTGATGACAAAGGAGGTATGGTTTGCTATTTCGTCTGCCTGATTTGTAGCATACTCAAATACCTCAAATAATGATTATGTTTTTATCTCACCTTACCCTTTGTTCAGATTCATGATTGGGGGTCAGGGATTGCTTGCACTTCTATCTTCAAAGATCTGAATATTGGGTTACTATTGGCAGGTTTTTATCAACAAACGCGGGTTGCAAATAATTCAAACAGGTAACATATTGCTCAACAATATTGGTCAGTAGCAGAAGATTAGACATGGGGGCCTTTGTGATCACGGCATATAACAGTTGATCACTGTTAAAACGATTCAGAAGGGTCATCCGGTAAAATGCACAAGCCCTCACTAAGAAAAGTGGATCTTCTCTCCCCAATATTTGGTATAGAACCTTCTCATCTTTGGTTTCTATGTTTTTTAAATTTGATATGCATAAGTTTTCTGAATTTCATCTGGCAACCTTTATTTAATAAATACTAAAATAATATGGTTGATCCTTATGGTGGGTATTCATTTAGGTAAACTGGATGACTTATTGTTTGTCATTTATTAAAAAGGCAGTAACTTATTAGGATCCACCAAAAGCATGGCAGCAAGATGGTGACCAGTTGTGTCTATTACAAGGTCTGTGATATTGGTGAGCAACTAATTCTGGTTACAATTTAAGCATTGTTATTTTTACATTTGTTGGCTATTATTTGTAATTTTTTTGTGATAGTTGTACGAACGTAAACTTTGCATTTCGCTGTTAAAGTGGGAGACCCATTGGTGCATCTGACGGTGTTGGTGGTTGGGGTAGGTGTCGTGGTCGCCCTGATGCAGGAGGTGGTCGTGGTACTGTTGGTGTTCCACATGTCTATTTGGTCCAAATGACTGGTCTTATCTATGTAAGCATATAAAAATTAAAATATTATTTGTGGTTTTATAAGAAATTCAACAACTCTATTTTGATAGTTTATTTGCTTTCAAACATAGGTTCATTTTCTATACAGGAACATTTGGATGATAGCTAGATTGGTGACAGCAGGACTAACAATTATGACGGATCAAACGTCAAAACATTTTTATAACAATTTATTTGAATTTTAAAGATAGCTGCTAGGCTCAGTGGATACCATGTGGTGGAAGTAGTCACTGACTCGCTGGTCTCTTTGGCACATCTTAACATTTAGCTAAACTTTATATTTTACACAGTACCCGAGTATGTTCTTATGAGAGAGGCAACCATTTACATACCTATAATCACCTAATACCTTACATATGTCTGAGTTTATTCTATGTGTAAAAATAAATTTTTAACTATTCAACTTTGATTTATGCAGATTAATGTATTTAGCATTATGTTTAAAAGCGATTATCCATTTATTTTGAATTCTGAATCGTTTGGATAGAGTCTAAAACTGTGTTTGGAAATGCTAATTTTCTGCTTTTAAGTTAAAGCACTAAAGCGATTATCTAAATACCATATGCAGAAAATTAGGTAATATTACAAGGCAATCTGCCAACTGCTTCGCTTTGTTGTACCTGATGCGAGTGATGCTATTTTGGCCCATGGATTCGTTCGGTACTCTAAAACAGAACATGTTTTTACTATCTCCTTAAACCTCATTTTCGTTAGCATGTGGTACTGATACTTCAAAGGTTATTCCAGTTGATTTTTTACTTTAATGTTGCGTATTGTTTTGCGACTTAATTTATCTTTTTGTTCGACGATAAATTGAATTACAAGTGATGGTCATAGTCATAGTTCCTCATAATATCATGTTTGTTCCTTAATCTCACCATGGCTATAACCTACTGGTGCCAAAAGAGACTGAGCATAGGTCGAATCTGACTCAGGATAAGGTTGCATCACGACATTCAGTAGCTTTTTGTGTATGTTCCACTCACTGTCACTGCCAATGAGATTCATCAGTAATTCGTTCCATATGTCGTCTTTCCGCAGCCCTTCAGTATAGAGGTGTGTTTATGTTTAAGTTCATCGAATTATTAACTTTATAATCTTCTGCACCAACCATTGCATATGGTTATTGTCACGATTTTTTTGGTTCTTGGTTTCAACAGATCGATGATGGGTTATGTTGTCGTAGGTATTTAGTTGTATGGGCCAAAAGAGGGGGCATTGAAATAACCAGAACCCAACATTGTTCATCGCGCGCTAGAATAGTCACTACAGTCGCCATAAATCCATTGTAGGTTGTGAAGACAGAGACTTCAGGTATGTTTCTTTGTCTTTCTATACTACTGATGTGGTTAACTATGACAGCGTAGGCGAACTGGATACTACTCCATTTAAAGAAATTCGTTGTTTACTTTTCATTTAAAACAGATTTAAGCATCAGTAAGTTATTCACTCTTTCATAACCTATGTATAAAAACGCCAGTTTTGACCCACTTATGCCATGTCAATGATGCGTAGACTCTACGTTTAACTTTATACAAATGTAAAAATAAAAACATGGTCAACGAGACCCAATCCGACTCATCTAACTTATTTTTTGTTTCTAAATGATCAGTTTTGACCCACTTACTCACTTTGGCACCTCAACTCAAAGTCAAAATCATAGTCTGGGGTAGAAATTTAAGAGGCTATTTACGAGTATTGTTTAAACTGAATACGGTTGATTGGATTTAGAGATGTACATGCAATAGAAGATGATTATTTGATACCTAGATGATGGCTGACATTAAACAACATTGTGTCTTGTATCACGTTGTCATTTTCTTTTCTGCTTTTTCTTGTATCAATCAGTTTACTTTCTGATACGGAGTATTTTCTTTCTTTAGGTATTATTATTATAGCAGCATTTTAGGATATTATGATGACGCCTCTTCTTAACTGTATTGTTATGCAGCTTCTAGACTCTGGTAAGATATCATTTAGTTTAGATTGTGAGTCTCATTTTAAATGGCTAAACTCCATGAGAAGACCAAAACAGGTGTAAGTGGTTGGATGTTTAAAAAGTTCAGAGCTTGCATCATGGGAGGATGTTCCCACGGGGTAGGCATATAAATATATAGTTGACTTCTTAGCATTAGATGATCAATTTATTTTGCTTAAACCAAAACATTCTTTTTAAGTTAAGTTTCACGTAAGCATTTGATTTTAGTTATGAATACTCATTGTAGGTGAAGCTGGAAGGGATAACAGGGTTTTGTTGGCTGTGTGAGCAACTACATGTTTACTTCTTGTTTGGTATCTGTTTATTCAATTTTCTTTTTGGTTTTTAATCATTCTTCCCTAACACCACTATTAATAACAAGTTACTTGCTCAACTCTTTTTGTAGAAACTACTAATACCATTTTTTCTTTTCTAATTTATTACTATTTGTTTTTAATTTTATAGGTTCTTGAGGGAGCCCTAAAAGGTCTTCGCCCGGTTAAAGCACCATTACTAATTAAGTTTCCTTTGCCAGATTCATAGAACCCGCTTTCTTTGACACCAGTGTCACTGGGGAATGGGCTTAACAAGGGCTCAATCAAATCAAAAATAGAAGCCAATTCACCTCCAACCCCTAAAGTAGCCATAGCTGGTGCAATAGCTCACCTACAGTAGTATTCCAAGGCAACGAATAAGTAGCAAGGACTGTTTCAAAATTGAAATTTTGAAACTTGGAATATGTAGATGTGAATGCTATTCACGTATTTGCTCATTCTCAATTTGGTGCGGGTTGAAAAAGAAGCATAGTTACTCAGGCAGGTGATAGATTAATCTTTTTTTCTTTATTCTGATAGGGTGGAAATTCCACAAGTCGGACAACCAATTCAAGAATGATACATGTACTACTAGCCAGGGTAATTAAGACGCCTAACTATATCCCATATCTTCTGAAGCAGTAAGCAATGTGCTACCTCATGAATAGACAATCCTTAAATTAAGTTGTGCAACTCTGAATGTGGAAATAAGAGCACATCAGATTATGTGGTGCAAGCTTTCATTTAGTGTCACTTCTGATTTGATCTGTGGAACTTGCATTTGCAGCAGTCTTATCGACACTCATACCCGAGAGAAGAACATGACATGGAAGGCATAGAAAGGACATGCCAAAGCCGTTAAAAAAGGACATGCCAAAGCATGGGAAAAGAAGAATAACTGTAGTATAGTATAGGTTTACAGAGTGGTAATACCGCTTGAACCACCGAACCTATGACAAGACTACAACAGAAACCAAACACACTATTACAGTAGGAATGAAACACCTTGTTACAGCAACAACCAAACACCCATTATAAACGTTACTGCGACCAGGAGACAATTTAGTTTTGTATGTGCAATAGTGTTATGACCTTTGCTGCTCTAGGGGGTTCTCAAAAGTGTGCATCAAACTAATTTTATGCTAAATAAAAAGTCATAAGTATAAATTTAAGTGATTTGTTTTAATTAAATGCTAAATTTGAATTTCCAAGCTTTTGAGAACCAAACACAAACGCACTTAAAAAAAACTCGCTCATAATGGTATAAAGAAACATTGACATATTGACTAAACATGTCCGTTGAGTGGACTAAGCCCTAAAAATATCTAAAAAATAATTTTTTTAAACATTTCTTTTAACAAAAACGAGACCCACTGAAAAATTAAATTAATACACAAACGTACTTTAAAAAAAGTAACAAAAAACCCCTGCCCATATTAGTAAAACGAGAATTTAACATGGGACTAAACAAGTCCATTGGGTGGAGCAAGCCCAAAAATATCAAAAAATTAGATTCCTTTAAATATTCCTTTAACAAAAACGAGTCTCGCCGCAAAAAAAAAAGTTAATACACAAACGTACTTTAAATCAAACCAACAAAATACAGAAAAATTTGGTAACTTATATGTGGCTACTTCTTTAGAACCCTAGTTTCATCCATAGTGGCAAAAATTTCTCTCCTTCAAAAAAATCGATTATCTTATACTCTTTAATCTGAATAACGTCTAACAGGGATGTTTTCTCGATCTCTCTTGAGTTAACAGACTTTTTTATTCGGTTGATAGATCTTAGGGTTTTTTTAATTGGTTTCTTTTTTCTTTTTTGCCGCGATAGTGAAAACGTTTCGTTTGTTTTTAATTATGTCGGTTGTCGCATCCATTAAAGGTCTTAATTCCTTATTCTATGATTCGTTGTCTTGTCTCCCTGTGCGATTGTGATTGTGATTGTGTTTCATTGGTTAGGGTTTGGTTACTGTTCGACTTAGGGTTTCTTTTTTCGGGATGGATTCTGTTGATTATGCGAGTTTGGATTCAAGAGGCAAGGCTGCTGCTATCAACAATAGTATGCAGTCCTGTAACATGGATGTGATTAGGAAGGTGTTTGGGGTGAAACTGGCAACTGCTAGCGACGTGCATGATTTTATGCGCAGCTTGAAGATGAACGAATATGACTTTTGGTCCCTGGTGTCTAGTGCTTGATAGAAGTATTTAATATGCTGTGCTCTTATGAATTCGGTTTGCTTGCGAAGGAGGGGATTGATCAGACTAGGGTTTCCTCAAACACGCAACCGATTAGGGTTTCATACCCGTCATTTGATGTGCAGCAACATGAGCTTGTTACTATGTCTTCTCCTATGGTTTCTCAATTCCTAGATGGGGATGATGGTTTGTCGCAGATGGATGGAAACCCTATTATGGGTTTGCATGAGCGTGAGGGACCATCGTTTGCTGGTGAGGGCTTTGTGGTTCAAAAGGAGCATGATGGGCTAGGTTCGCAGCAAATAGATGAGTTTGTTAGTATGTCTGTGTCTATATCTAGTGAAGAAGGTGTCAGTGTGAGTAAGAATGTCCTGTCGAAGGTTGATGATGTGCCTACTGGTCTGACTTTGGATGGTGCAAGTATACAGTCGATTGAGGATATTACCGCTGATTTTTCTAATTAAATGGATACGCTTGCTTCTACTTGCAGTCATGATACTAGTGCAAAAGAAAAGGAGCAGTCCGTAGATACTGGTAGTTTCTGTCACTTGGTGTTAGAAGATGTTTTTGAAGGTGTAAATGTCTCTATTCCTTGTAAATTGGTTCAGAAGGTCAGTAATCGTCTTGAACATACTCTATATGGTTACTTTATTGGAAAGAGAATGGCTTTCCCGGTGGTGGATTATTTTGTTAGAAACAACTGGGTGAAACATGAGCTGACACGGATCATGATGAATTCTAAGGGTTTTTTCTTTTTCAAATTCAAGTCACTTGCTGGGTTGGAAGCTGTGGTAGAAGAGGATCCGTGGTTGATTCGTAAATCTCTGATCATTCTCAAAAAAAGGTCGATGGAAACTAGTTTGATCAAAGAAGAATTGACTCGTATTCCTGTTTGGGTAAAATTACATGATGTGCCTATTCAAGTTTTTGAAGAAGATGGAATTAGTTTGATTGCTTCTTTCATCGGTAAACATGTAATGCTAGATTCCTATACTAGTTCTATGTGTAAGGAGTCATGGGGTCGGAGTAGTTTTGCCAGATGCTTAATTGAGGTTAATGCTGAGGATGATTTTGTGGATGTTGTTACAATTAGTGTCCCTTCTCTTTCGGGGGAGGGTTTTACAAAGGAAACTATCCGTATTGAATATGAATGGAGACCTCCTAGATGTGCTGAGTGTAATACTTTTGGTCACTCTCTTGATACATGCTCTAATAAGGTGGTTGTTTCTCCTATAGTTCCTACTACTAGTACTGGTCCATCTACTTCTGTTGCTATTCCTGTTGTTGAGAATAATGATGGTTTCCAAACGGTGACCAAAAGAAAGAAAAAGACGAATATGCCAAATTCTATTAAGGGTGGTAATTTTACTGGTCCATCGGTTCAACCGAATGTCAAATTTGTGCCTAAAGCTACAATTAGTAACCCGAAGAAGGGGGTGACTAATGTGAAGACTGCTCCTTTGCCCAAGTTGAAGTCTATTGTTACGTCATCGTCAGGTTCTGGTTTATCTACATCAAATACTTACTCTGTTTTGGATCATGATGATGAAGATGACGAGGTTGAAATGGTATATGATGAAACAACCAATATATTCTCTAAGACAAATGCAGGTGGAAACTCCTTCACGGCAGTTGTTAGCTAGTTTGGTTTGTTTCGTTGTGTACTAGGTGTTTTGTAAGTGTTTATGGCCTGTCATAAGCACTAGATTTAGGTGTTTATCAAGTTGTTTTTAGCTTGAGGTTAATGTGGTACTTTAGCCACATTCCATTTGTACTTCACTGTTTTTTGGTTAATCTATTTTTCGGGAAAACCCATTACCAATATATATATATATATATATATATATATATATATATATATATATATATATATATATATATATATATATATATATATATATATATATATATATATAGGGGGACTTTATTTACAGAACCCATCTTAGTAACAGAACTTGCAGAACTCTTGTTTTTGAAGGCAAACATGTATGTCTGAAGGAGTACATGTATGTTTTTGAAAGCGGACATGTATGTTTTTGGATCGGTGCACATACATGCATGCGCGCTTTCAAAAATGTATGTTTTTGAATGCGTGCACATACATGCATGCACGCCCTCAAACATGTATGTTTTTTGATATCTTTTTTTTTAATTTAATTTAAATTTGACAAAAAGAACTTCAAATATGCTTCGCGAATACAAACATTCTTTAAAAACATACATGTACTCCTTCAGACATACATGTTTTCCTTCAAAAACAAGAGTTCTGCATGTTCTGTCACTAAGATGGGTTCTGTAAATAAAGTTACACTATATATATATATATATATATATATATATATATATATATATATATATATATATATATATATATATATATATATATATATATATATATATATATATGAAACACTAAATGTTAGTGAAATAGTCACAGATTCTATAATTCATTTTTTCATAAGTAATGATTGCACAACATAAATATTATGTGTTGTATGTTGTATGTTTTTATAAGTAAAATTAGTTGGATTTGAAAATCATGTAAGAAACTTGCCCTACCAGTTTAGGTGTTATCAAGACTTACCAAAAGCACTTCATCTTTGGTTTAATAATAAGACTTATAAAAAGTGAAAAAAATAGTAGGGGAAAAAGTTATATAAACCTATAAGAGGATTCCAAAATCCAAGGCCGTTTCCACTGGTTTTATAGAGCTAATGCTTGCAGAAATGTTCGGATGGTTCTATGATCCTCAGACACGCTTTTTAATAAGAAGAGCTATGATTTGAATCGTACACATAGGGTGCTCGCAGGAACATGTTTCTGAATTCTCGTGCTACTTTACAATGAATCGAAAAAAATTGTTCAAGGTGTATAGACATACCTTTTGAGCAAGTTAAGTGTCTGGTTGACATTGGTACATTTTGTAGAGAACACGAAACAATTGTTATTAATATCAATGTTAGCATTATTATAAATAGGAAATTTACCTTGTAATGTTTTCGATATTGTATGTTTGAGCCCAGTTGGACTCAAGCCTGATCTTCAATCGGTAACCGACCCCTTCACCCTATAACAGGAGGTGAGGGGGTGATGTTCAAATATACCACATCTTTATTGTTTCTTATAATCCATCGATGGTTTAATAAAGAAATCGTTCCATTAACTTTGTGGGTTTTGCTTATGTGTTCATTAGTATTGCAACTCTGTGATCTTCTTCAAGGGTTTTAAGTTTCCGTGAATCGATTTTCGGGTTGTTGAGGTTAATGATTACAACAATTGGTGATTGGCTCTAAAGATCGGTTCTAGATCGAAGAGGGCGTCGTGGATGAAAAAGGATTCGGGTTTCATCAGATCGATTTCCTTCGAGTTGCAGGTTTAATTGATGGAGAAGACGAATTTTGCTTGTTGATCCCTTTGGTTGGATCTATTTTCTATTAAGAACTAGCATAGTAGTTTGTAATCAAACTAAAACACTTTGAGAAATCTTACTCAAGCTAAATAAGTTATGCAGAATCTAACTAATAATGCACAGAAGAACAAAATTACTTTTAACTATTCGATTCTCTTATTAATCGACTTGAATGAGATACATGAATGTCATTGTACCTATGTTACTTTTATAGAGTAAGGAACCCTAGAAACCTTAGAATATTCTATAAAGATAAGTATATCACAAACGATATATTATAAATATTCTAACTATTAAGTATATCACATAAGATATATACTAACTATAACTATGACATATCTTATACAAAGATATATTCGTCCTAATCAATATAGTAGTACTTACTTTATAAGTAGCGGTACTTACTATGTATGGCGTTAACACTAACGGTACTTGATAATGCTAACAGTACTTAAGTTTATACTAACGGCACTTGACACTTAACAATAATTCCCAACAATCCTCCCCTAAACAAGAATGGTAACTTATTGTCTTCTTGTTTCTCTTTGTACTGAATGTATTAGAATACATGTCTTCAGGCTCTTCTTCAAACTTGGATTGCGCTTGGAATTTGTACTTGTATCCAACTGAATGTAGCCAAACACTTCAATGTAGATCTTCTTCTGATAAGATAACCTTCAAGTCTTATGAACATCATCTTTGTCTACAAACTATGATCTTCTTGTGTCTTGTGAACATTCATTGTACTCTGTAGCAACAGTAACTGTCTTCTTTGAGTTAAATCTATGAACTCTTGATCATGAACTTCTATCTTGATTTGATATGACAAAACCTTCTAATGTTGATCCCAAACTTAGATCGATTTAGCTTTATGTATACGAGATTAGATCAAGTAATACACTTAGAGAAACCTTTGTATATGTATATGACAATCTAAGTGTTATGCGGAATTAACACTTAAACAAGAACACACAAGATGTAAACAAACTTTCACTTTGATTAACGATATCAAACTTGCTTACAATGAAAGAAGTTCACGTATGAAAACTTATATTGAACATTAACCTAAAGGTCTTCTTTTATAGACATAAGAAGACTTGTACAATAATCTACGTATCAACTATTCTAGGTAAAGATAAATATAGAAAATACATTGTTGTTCCTATCTTTACTAGAAGTAATCTAGAATACAATAAACGCGTAGAGTATATCTTCCCATTAGTGCTTGTCTTCAATGTATCAACGCTTGACTTTGTCTTGTCAACGCTTGAGCTGTCAGCGTTTGTTTTACTCCTGTCAACGCTTGTTTTACTTTTGTCAGTTCTCAAGTAGACTGGCTATAATTTATTCCCAACAATCCTCCACTAAACTTGATATCTACTCTAGTGATCAAGTTTCTGAATAAACATTAAGAACTAGGAGGAATCTTACAAACCTTCTCATATTGGTAATAAATAAATCTGATCAAGTCTTTTGCCACGTCACTTGAATAATCAATTTCCAGCTGAGTGTTCTTCATCTTCTCCAAGATTTCCTTGGACATGAAATACTGACCATCCACAAGTAAATACTCAGCAAAAATTGTAGAACTCAAATAATAAACACCAGAAGCTGAATACAATCTCCATTGAAGACCACTGAGATCATCTTCAAGATCCTTCCAAATAGCAGGATCCTCATCTTTTGGTCCACACATTCTCTTGAATGTGGACCACAGTTTTATTCCATTGATTGAAGTTGGTGCTTCAACCTCATACTTGGCCTCTAACAACCTCCATAGGTCTACCAAGTCTTCTCTGTCAAAACTTTCAAACAAAGATATAAGGGTGGTAAAAGTGTGAATCTCTTTTCCATACCTGCCAATCTTCCAAAACCCACATTCATCTTCTTCATAGCTTACAATTAGGTTTCTGGAATCAAGTGGTAACACTTGTACCAAATCTGAAGCTTCAAATGGTGAGAGCTTGAGGCTCTTTCTTATGACAGCTTCACTTGGATGTAATGGATCCATATCTTTTGGAAACTCAAGAGAAACTCCCTTTTTCACTGGTCTGGGAACAAACATTGCTTTCTTGAGCTCCATTTCCTCTGCAAGTTCTTCTTTTCTTTCATCAGAAAGAAGTCTTAGAGTGTTTGCTTCCTGCACTCTAACCCAAATGGGATAAGCTCTACATTCCAACTCATCAAATGTCAATGCCATCAACTTCTTATAAGTCCACCCTGTTCCATGACACCTGAGCAACATGCAGTACAACTCCCTTCTATCCCTTTTCAAATTTGAGAGAACATTGCTGGCTTTATGTTTCAGAATAACCTTGCAATCCTTTTGAACTCTTAGAAGAATCTCCAAACCCCATATCTGATTTGAAATGGTCAAGTGTGGATTCTCCATACATCTATCTTCCCAAGCAAGGTACATCTGAACCACCTCTGGCATATCAAAATCAACCTGCAATTTCAACTCATTCAATTTCTCCTTGGCCAACTCATCTCCATACTCAAGTCTTTCTGGCTTTTCTATGATCATAACACTTGAGTCTCAGCTGGCTTCATCACTTCCTTCTTGCTCTTCTGAAGTGACAACAAAAGGTGACTCTCTCACCTCCTTTCTTTCTTGTTCCACAATTTGTGCAACCAACTTTCTATCAAACTCAATCTGTGCTGCATTCTTTGGAACAACCTCTTCTACCATAATACCCTTACCCTTATCTAATGGATCAATTGTTGGTAAGGTAGATGGTAATACCTTTGAAGAAACCTCTTTGATGATGGATGATGACTGGGATACATCAACGTCATTTGCAGGTCTGTCAACGCCCAATTCTGCTTTGTCAGCGCCCAAGATACTCATGTCAGCGTTCAAATTCTCCTTGTCAACGCCCAAATTTCCTGCCTCAGCGCCTTTTGCAATTTCCTCCAACATGGATGTATATGATAAATTTAAGTTTGTAGGAGAGACTAGAGACGTATCAAAACCTGTCTGTTTCTTCAAACTTGTTAGGGCCTCAGCAACATCCAAAGATTGACCATCATGGCTGCCCTTATCACTCACATTTATTTGTTCATCCTCCCCTTTGGAGATTCCTCCATCCCTCTCCTTGTACTAACAGTCTCTAAAATAACAATCCTCTCCCTCAATTGCTTGAGTTCAAGGCCTTGTGTGTTGACAACTTGTACCAAGTCTGCATTTTGCTTTTGCAAGCTCATGAAGACAGTCGTCAATTCCATTAGGGTCATTGGTTCCAATCTGCCCTCTTCTATAATGGGTATTTGACCTCCCAAGTTAGATTCATTGGGCATGGATGAGGTCTTAAGTATGTTAGGACTGTCTTGGCCAGCTTCTAAGCCAGAACCAATAGTCCCAGCCTCATCCATAACACCAACCACACTTGTGGTGGTGGTTCTCTCTACTACATGGTTAGGACCACTAGAGGAGAACACTCTACTAGTCCTTTGGCTTTTTTGCAACCTATATTGTGTTGGTGGAGATGATGATGTGGATTGGGTGGATGTGGGTTGGTTAAGGGGTGTTTGGGTCTGTGAAGGTTGAGTGTCAACGTTTGAAATAGGCACATCAACGCCAACATTTAACGTGTCAGCGTCGAAGGGTTCCTGGTCAATTTGCATATGTTGTGGTGAAGGTAATGGTTCAGGGATTGGGTCAATTTAGGGTTGGGGGTCTGGTTGGGGTTGAGCTGTGATGAGATGGCTTTTATACATGATCTCATCGTCCAAAACGGGCTTAAAATGCATAAAATATCATAAAATACGCCAAATATATGCTCGTGTTTGTTACTTGTGTATTTTTAGGTACGGATATTGAGGAATTGGCAAAAGATCACAAGAATCAATCAAAAACGAACACGGGAAACAAAGACGCACAATGAACCGGGCCCAAGTTTGGATTTTGCAAAAATACCCTTGAAGTTTGAAGAATTGGCAAGTATGGCCCCTCATCTTTGAAGAACTTGTCACATTTAACCCTCCAAAAGTCAAATGTACAAGTGTTACATCCTTGAAGTTTGAAGACTATTCATGATAAGCCCTTGAAGAATGATTTTATTACATAAAAAGTCCTTATTCCAACATTTATCAAAGAAAGGGACTTATTATGTAATTTGCCTAAACTTGTTTTACAAAGAAAATGAATTGTTGGGCTGTTTATTACAAAGTGTACACAATTGAAACATTTAAGGGGCAAAGCTGTTAAAACCAAACCCAAACCCACCAAATACCCAACCAAACCCGACCCTACCCAGTCCATACCCACTACTTTAACCCAATACCCGGCCCAAGTCAAACACCTGGTCAAAACTACCCACTAACCCAGTATTTTTAAAAACTCGTTTTTTATTAATTTAAAAACGGGGGAAACTAATACTGCTCACTTACCTTCCCTAATTATCCCTAATTCAAACCTATGAACCCTAATTACTCACGCACCTTAATCAAAGGGTTTTTAACCCTAAACCTCCAGAACACTAATCAACCTTATCCCAAATCCTTTTCCCCACCCAGAAAGTGACAACCCTCACTCTTGTCCCCTCACAAGACTCCCCTGACCCCACTTATGTGCAAGAAAACAAAGGTAACAGCAATCCAACGTCCCATTTGTTAAAACTTGTTCCCAAAGACTCCAATGAAGGGCCAAGATCATCTAAAGAGAGCTGTCATCACATGGGTTGATTTTGACCATGAAATTGAGTTGAAGATGCTTCAAAGATTCGGATATCCTCAAGGGCATTCATGGAATTTCATCTAGATTAGGGTTTTGCTTTTATGTAATTCTAGAACCCTCTATAGCTTAGTATAAATGGGAGATGACATGTATCCCCATTCTTTGTTCCAGTTTTTGCAATTCCTTTGTAATCCCTTTTTTATAAAAATTAAAGTTTGGTATTTTGAATTAAATTGTAATTCCTTTTAGTTGTTTATAAAAAGTTTGTGTGTTAGGGTTGCAATTAAACTGAGTTCCATTAATTGTGAAAGTTGAGTTTGATTTTTAAAGAAATTTCAAAAAGGTTTTTAGTTGCTTAATTTTTCATAAGTCTAGGTTCTTGGAAGTGAAAGTGGAAGAGGTCCATTGATTTGTGAAGTTTTAAGATAATTTAAAACGTGTTTAAGAGTTTGTGAGAAGGATTGAAAAGTTTTAAGAAGATATAAAAAGAAAACAGAATATTATATATATATATTGTTCTTGTTTTGCTTTTCTTTGATTTTTTTTTTTTCAGGTTTTAAAAGTGTTATTGATTTTGATCTGCATGCACCCGGGTGCATAAGGAGGTGGTTGTGCTACCACTAAGTCCTTGGATGTAAGGACTTAAGGTAAAATCAGTTTACCTTTGGAAATATTCAGAAAAGTGCTTGTTCATGTGCTCTATTGGATTTCATGCTACTGTGTGTTTTAAAGTGTTGGATTTGTGTTTTTATCTGCTGTTATGCATGTTAGAAGGTTTGGTTAACAAGTTAGTTAAGTTTGCAAGTGTTTTGTGTGTTAAAAATCGTTTTTCAAAATATTAAGTGGTGTTTGGCAACAGGGTTTAACAGGGCAAAACATTTTAATTTATGGTTAAAAAGTTGTTAGAGTAATTGGTAATAGTTAAAATAGGTTGCTTATTAGTTGTTAGTAAGATTAGAAGAGTTTTGAACTAATTTGTGTGCTAAAAGTGAAAAACAAGTAGTCAAAACCTGCATATCTCTATTCTGCTAGTTTTCATCAGATTTTTGGTGCTTGATTTCATAAGTCTGTTAATTTATAGTGTAATTCAGGGATTGATTTGGTTTGTGTATTGATTGGTGCCATTGTGTGCTTAATTTGGGTGCCTAGATTGCATTAGAAAGCTAACTAGAAGCCACTTAGCCCACTGACCAGTCCTAAGACCTCAGAGAATTGACATTGGTCTTTTTTGTGCTTTTGATTGTGATTTGGTTGTGCTAGTTGTTTGCTTTAGCTAATCTGTGACTTCTTGTGCTCAAAGGAGCACAAGAGTGCCTTGTTGCTCCAAAAACAAGCATCAAATAAGCCAGCAGGGTCAAGTCCTCTTGGCCAAAATTCTTAAACAAAAAGGCACAAGTTCAATCTGCTTGTGTTCTATTGGACCTGTCACGTTTTTTATTGGTAAATTTGGCTTAATCAGTGTAAAATAGTAATTTGAAGTTGGTTTACAAGCTGTTTAAGTATCACTGGTTGGTTGAGAAAGTTTAAAAAGGAAAAAATACAAAAGTTGCGGCGCAAGTGAAAAGCGTTGCGGCGCAACTGAAGTAGCTGCAGACCAAAGTTACTCCCGTTTCACTAGTTGCGGCGCAAGACAAAAGCGTTGCGGCGCAACTAAGTGATAAAAAGGGGGGGTTTCAGGATTCGAACCCTGGTCACCACGCTCACACACCAACAACTTAACCAATGCGCCCTGGGGACTTTGACTGTTAAGTTTGATTTGGAATTATACTTAAGGAGTATTTGAGTTTAGCTTTTCTAAATAAGCCGTGGGCTTATTGCTTATTTTTAGCTTATTCATTAAGCTTTCTAGCTTCTTTTCATTTTTCCTAGGATATTAATAGGTTTAGGGATTTTTCTGTTCAAAAATTTTATTTTTCCTTTTATTTAATTATTTAATAGGATTATTTTTATTTTTTAATTTAGAAAGTTATTTAAAAATACTAAACAGTAGTTAAAAAATACAAAAAAATAGTTTAATTTGTTTTTAAAATTTTTAAAAATAGTTTTTAGTTTAATTAGGCTATTTTTGAGGTTTACAAACTATTAAATCTTGTTTAGGGCTTTTTAATATTTAAAAGTGATTTTTAGGGCTTTAATTAGCATTAAAAAGTCATTATTAAATTAATTAAAAGGTTTTGGCAAGTTTGAATTTTTTGTAAACCCTTAGAATATTATTTGGGAGTTTTTAGTAATTTTTAGGAATTTTTAGGTTTAAATTTTAAATTTTGCACTTTTTCACGTTCTACGTCGTAGCTTTCTAATAGTGTTTTGCCTTATTTTTCTAATTTTTTCGTCTTCGTCATTTTTTTCTTCTTTTCTTCTCATTAATAATCAAAAACAAAATCAATCAATTCAATTCACAACGCACTAGCCTCCTCGAGAACGAACTCACTTTTAGGGTCATTCACACGCGGTTTTCCTAAATCGTCGTGCACGCTTACCCTATATTTACGCTCTTTGTTTTCCTAAACAAGAGTGTGATTTTACAACTTATCAAAATGGCGCCGCTGCCGGGGAGGCGTGTTGTGTTTTGATTGAAACATTGTTGTTTTTCTATTAGCCATAATATAATTGTATTAATAGCACTCTATTAATACGTATTATCGTTTTTCGGTTTTTGTGTGAATACTATTAGTATATTGTATACGTAGAACAATAAATACACAAGTACTCCAAATACGTGAGCAATCACAACCTTGACTTGGGAGGTCATTACCCAATCATTGTATTCGAATCTCAAACCAAAGAAAAAAAAGGCAAAAATAGATAAATACTTTCGTGAAGCTTAATCTTGATAATACAAACTATAAGGTGGGTATAAGGCGGTTGTATTTCACAACCTAAAGGAAAAAGGCTCTTAAGTGCTTCGCGCCGCCTCGTTTCCTCCGCTTGCTTGTGCGTATTTGATTTTGAGAGTGAATCGAGGGTTTTGCCGCCCAAAGTATTATTACATATCATATATATTTTCTTGGTTTCATTTGATTAAACCCTCTTGAACGATTTGGTGTTCCACCATCGTTCTAAAGTCATCGAAGGCGTTCACTCCACGTGATCGTTTTCATTCCTTGAGGCCTTTTTAATCAAGAGATTTGATTAGTGAGGAGATTTGTGGACTCATTGTCTACTCAATATATTCACCAATTCCAAAAAAGGTTAATACAATCAAAAACCACAAAAAAAAAATTGA
Source organism: Glebionis coronaria (assembly GCA_025667525.1). NCBI lineage: Eukaryota > Viridiplantae > Streptophyta > Magnoliopsida > Asterales > Asteraceae > Glebionis > Glebionis coronaria. Next base: position 657,634,723 of record CM046874.1, on the reverse strand, counting down.
AAAAACACAAAATACCAAAAAGAATCTTCTTTGCTCGCCTTCTCGTTGTACGTGACGTTTATGCAAACTCGCTCTAAAGCTAGACGTGCTCGTAAACGAAGAAACAAATCGACTACTCCTTCTAGTGAGGAGACTCCAATTGAGGAACCTATTATAGAACAAGAAGCTATCATGGCTAATCGAACTATGATGGAGTTACTTCAAGCACCCACCGAGGGTTATGGAGAAGCTATCGTGATTCCCGCAATCCTTGCGGAGAATTTTGAAGTTAAAACGGGTTTGTTGTCGATGATCCAAAACAACAAATTCCGTGGTGATGAGAAGGACAATCCGCACAACCATATCCGCCAATTTAATCGTCTTACCGCCACATGCAAATTCAAGGATGTCTCGAATGACTCAATTAAGATGATGTTATTTCCGTATTCCTTAGCGGGGCCCGCTAAAATTTGGTTAGAGAAAGAGCCACCCAATTCTATATTGACGTGGACCGATCTCGTTTCGAAGTTCGTGAACCAATTTTTTCCGCCCTCTAAGACTACGCATTTGAAAAACGAGATTTCTAAGTTTTCACAAGAACCAAATGAAAGTTTTTCTACGGCTTGGAATAGGTTTAAGGAGATGTTACACGAATGTCCTCATCATGGTTTTTCCGATTTGCACCAAATCGACACGTTTTATAATGGACTTAACGATCATGAAAGAGATTATTTAAATGCCGCCGCGGGTGGTAATTTTTTGTGTAAAACGGTTGATGAAGCTTTAACAATAATTGAGAATAGGTCTAAGGTTTATAGCCCTCGTCACACACCGAGTGTTGCCAAATTGGGCTCGTCATCATCATCTCGTTCTATCAATGCATTACATGATGAAGCAAATGAAGAAAACCGATTTTTCGATAGATTTGCAAACCTTATGTCCCATTGGAAGGCTCAAGAAGCTTCCAACACCGCTTCGGTTAAAGCGGTTTCTAAAAGTTGTTTGTCGTGTGGGGGAGCTCATGATTTATCCGAGTGCATTACCGCGGATGGTAACACTTCGAATGCTTTTGTAGCCACGGGAACTTATAACCAAATAGGTCAAGGTTCACGTTCAAATCAAGCTCAACCAAATCAAAATGCTAATAATTATCGCAACAACAACAATCAAGGTGGAAATTACCAAGGAAATCAAAGGAACTATAACAAAGGTAATTACCAAAGTGGAAATGGGCAAATTTCAAACCAAAACCAAAACCGTGATTTTCAAACTAATGCCCAAGGTTTTCAAAACGATCACACCAAAAATCTTCAAGGAGAATTTTTGAATTATGCTAAGGCTAATGATGCTAAGTTTGACAATATGCAACGTGAAATGGTTAGCTTAAGATCCGAATTGAAAAATGAGCTTAAAACCGAACTTGCTAATGAACTTAAAACTCATGCTAATAAAATGGAAGGAAATGTCACACGACTCCAACAAAATCAACAAAAAATGGAGCAAGGACAACATGAGATTAAGCAAGAGTTGTTGAAAGCGGATGCTAGGCAATCTAAGTTTGAAGATCGTATGGCTAAAATGTTTGAAGCTATCATGTGTAAGCCTTCTTCTTCGGGTGGTCTTCCTAGTGATACCATCGTGAACCCGAAAGGAGAATTGAAGGTTATTGCCACTCGTAGTGGTAAAACTTTCAAAGAACCCATTTCTCGTCCAAGTACTTCTATGGAGAAGGAAAAAGAGAAAGAACCCGAGGTTGTGGTTGAAAAGGAGCACATTACAATCCCACGAAGTACCGCTCAAACCACACCTACGGTTGAACCAATACCCATTATGGAACCCGAGATTCCAAGGCCGATGCCTATGCCTAATTTGCCCCAACCCACACCACCTTTACCCTACCCATCAAGACGAGACAAGGAAAAGGCACAAGAACGAAATAATTATCAATTTGAACTTTTTATGAAAATGTTTCGTGACTTGCATTTTAATATAAGTTTTGCCGACGCCTTAGTCATGATGCCTCGATTTGCCGCAAACTTCAAAAGTATGTTGAATAACAAAGAGAAATTGCAAAAATCGTCTAGTTGTTCTTCGGTTTTTCTAAGCCGCATACCTCAAAAAGTCGGTGATCCTGGAAAGTTTTTAATCCCATGTGCTATCCAAGACATGGAAGAATGCTACGCCTTGGCCGATCTTGGTGCTAGTATTAATTTGATGCCTCTCGAGATTTTTAAGTCGCTCAATCTTCCAAATCTCACTCCTTCAAGAATGTCAATCGAAATGGCCGATCATTCTACGATTCTAGCTTGTGGAGTTGCGGAGGACGTCTTTGTGAAAGTTGGGAAATTCTATTATCCCGTGGACTTCATTGTTGTTGATATTCCCATCGATCCTAAAGTTCCATTAATTTTAGGTCGATCTTTTTTGGATACCTCGAGAGCACTTATCGATGTGCATGCAAGAAAAATCACTCTTCGTTTCAATGAGGAAGAACTCGTCATTAATGCAACCCAAAACTCCACTCTTTCTCATGTTTATTCGATCACATCTTTGTACAATGTCAATCCTATCAAAAACATGTGTCAAAAGATTTCAAATAGAGTTTTAGGAGTTGATAAAAATGAAGTTCCGTCCCCTCCGCCGATGGAGGTTAAGAGTGTTAAGCCGATAATTCCAATCTCGAGTGATTCTTCGGATGATGAATACGTTGATCCCGATGGGGAGGTTTTCTTTGTTGACAAAAGATTTGAAAACTTGCCACCACCTAAATCAAAACGCTTTCAAAATGTGAGAATTTTTAGTGTGACTAACATTGTTTTAGATACACCAAATATTTTTGACATAATCAAATCGGGTTTTCACAAGGAGAGTGTTAAAGATGAAAAAGGAAAAGATTTTGAATCTAATTTAAAAGATTTTTCTACAATTCTAACTCCGTCATCACCGCGTGTCTTGAGTGCTACAAGCTCGTCTTTTCCTTTTGACGATGCTTTGTGTGGACTTAGTGTGGGGGAAGCCCCTTATGTTCCCTCCCCTTTCTCCACCGAGGACGAGATATTTGATCCTGGAATTGCTTATACAAGGAAATCTCGGTCTTCCACCGATGCAATAAATGGAAAATCTTTTCATTTGATTGGTGCGAGTCTACCTCGAGTAGCTCATGTTTTTAGAGACTTACCCATTGTCCCACCCTTCTATTTCTTCTCTCCTATTTTCTTCTATCCCATTGGGATTTGTGTTGAAGTTGTGTTGTCTCGTCTTTCATCCGAAAACGAGGACGCTATCTTTGACCCCGGTATACGTTTATCGGATTTTTAAAGTACTCCACGTGCTTTTGGGCCTTGTTTATCATGTAAGCCCCACCAAAAATTGACCAAACCATGATTATCCCTAAATGATCACATTTATGGGGATTCGAGTCGAGCTTTTGACTCGGTTATCAAAAACAAGGTGCCTCGTGGGGGAGACCCATGCTTATCCATGTACATATTATTGCTTTCTAATTAGTTTAATGTGAGGGGATTTGTGCCCTTCCAACCTTTGTTCCGTGGTTGTTTGTGCATTGTGTCTTTTAGATCGTCATCTTCACGATTGGAGCCTCTCGTGTTCGTTTCATGGGAGCACTCGATCGTTTGCTATGGAGGCCTTTCCCAATATCCACATCATGATATATCCTTTTATGTTCTAACCTTAGGTTTTTAGCACACTTCATAAACGGCTATTACTTATTGGTTACACCCTTTCCATGCTAGATTAGGCATTCGACTACGTCTCTAGTATGGGGGTGTTTGTACCCCTAGACTCGAAACATTGAGGACAATGTTTAACTTTAGTATGGGGGGGTGAATAGATACTTGCCTTGCCAAACCTTCACGCTTTCCAAAGTTTATCGTTTTGTTATCGTTTTCTTGCAAAATAAGGCTAAAAATGGCCAAATTTTAAAATTTTTCTCATGTTTCATAAGTGTTTGAAGACACGAATGTAGATTTTCCGATGGCGAGAATAAGAGTAATTTTTGACTCGACCGTGCGTGTTGAGCACTTAGCTTTGATTCCTTAACTACACATTAGGCTAAGTCTCTTAAATGAGGACGAGAAATGATAGAGTTAATTATAAGTTACTATGCTAAACGTAGAGTACTCGTATTCTTTCAAAAACTCATGTGTTCTCGTTGTTTGCTTATTCTCCCTTCGCATGTAAATATTTTTTGCTTAATAAATATTGATTTAGCGGTTTAATTTTGATTGTTGGGTTTCTAGTCTTTTCTAGTAGCTTCCGTGTAATTAAATTGGGAAGACATTAAGGTATCGCCAGCGTCACGGTTTTGAAGTATTGGCACCCTAATAATCGAAAGCTTCACCCAATAATAAGATTTCAAGTGCTCACCTAAATCTAGCAAACAATTTGAAGCCCCACAAGGCCTAAAATCTATGCAAAATTGAAAGTGAATCAAGCCTTAATCTTCGAAGCTTTAAAGATCTAAAATTCGCTTTAGCGTGAGGATATACGTCTTTGGCTAATAAAACCACCGATGAGGCGGATAATAAAAGGCAAGGCAAGACCGAAGTCATAATAAAAGCTTCATGGCGAAGTTGAATAAAAGATGGAGGTAAACCAAAGATAATAAGGTCCTTCCGTTAGGGGGCGTATAAAAGTCTTGGTAATAAGTCTCATGTTCAAAACCGTTATAAAACCGTGTTTATCGATTCTTCTTGTCAACTTAATTTTTTAACATCGTTGTCTATTAGGAGGGGTTATTGATTTGATGGTCTTAGTTACACCGTTAGGACTCTATTTTTAGACCTAAATCTCTATTATCGCATAAGTCAACAATGTATCCTCGTGATCATTAAGACATAATAAAATATAAGAGATACAACTTAGGAATAATGGGAGAATAAGTACGTGATTAGGGCATATGAGTAGTGTTAGCATTACTAACTTATAATGACAATGATCTCGTTGCACGCTTAGCATGGAATTAAGGTGAAAATCGAGGACGATGAAATTATTTCTAACGAAGCATTTACGTGTTCTTGTTCTATGAACCTAAACGTCCCATTTTGCGATGAAAATCATACATTATGTCTAAAACGCAAGTAGTAGTAGTAATCATAGTGTGTAGCTAGTTATCATTTCAATAAAAGTCATAAAATGAATTTTGGAGATGCTTTGATACTTTATTCTTAGCATTGCGTGAGGGCACGGCAATGGTTTAGTATGGGGGAGTGATGAGATGGCTTTTATACATGATCTCATCGTCCAAAACGGGCTTAAAATGCATAAAATATCATAAAATACGCCAAATATATGCTCGTGTTTGTTACTTGTGTATTTTTAGGTACGGATATTGAGGAATTGGCAAAAGATCACAAGAATCAATCAAAAACGAACACGGGAAACAAAGACGCACAATGAACCGGGCCCAAGTTTGGATTTTGCAAAAATACCCTTGAAGTTTGAAGAATTGGCAAGTATGGCCCCTCATCTTTGAAGAACTTGTCACATTTAACCCTCCAAAAGTCAAATGTACAAGTGTTACATCCTTGAAGTTTGAAGACTATTCATGATAAGCCCTTGAAGAATGATTTTATTACATAAAAAGTCCTTATTCCAACATTTATCAAAGAAAGGGACTTATTATGTAATTTGCCTAAACTTGTTTTACAAAGAAAATGAATTGTTGGGCTGTTTATTACAAAGTGTACACAATTGAAACATTTAAGGGGCAAAGCTGTTAAAACCAAACCCAAACCCACCAAATACCCAACCAAACCCGACCCTACCCAGTCCATACCCACTACTTTAACCCAATACCCGGCCCAAGTCAAACACCTGGTCAAAACTACCCACTAACCCAGTATTTTTAAAAACTCGTTTTTTATTAATTTAAAAACGGGGGAAACTAATACTGCTCACTTACCTTCCCTAATTATCCCTAATTCAAACCTATGAACCCTAATTACTCACGCACCTTAATCAAAGGGTTTTTAACCCTAAACCTCCAGAACACTAATCAACCTTATCCCAAATCCTTTTCCCCACCCAGAAAGTGACAACCCTCACTCTTGTCCCCTCACAAGACTCCCCTGACCCCACTTATGTGCAAGAAAACAAAGGTAACAGCAATCCAACGTCCCATTTGTTAAAACTTGTTCCCAAAGACTCCAATGAAGGGCCAAGATCATCTAAAGAGAGCTGTCATCACATGGGTTGATTTTGACCATGAAATTGAGTTGAAGATGCTTCAAAGATTCGGATATCCTCAAGGGCATTCATGGAATTTCATCTAGATTAGGGTTTTGCTTTTATGTAATTCTAGAACCCTCTATAGCTTAGTATAAATGGGAGATGACATGTATCCCCATTCTTTGTTCCAGTTTTTGCAATTCCTTTGTAATCCCTTTTTTATAAAAATTAAAGTTTGGTATTTTGAATTAAATTGTAATTCCTTTTAGTTGTTTATAAAAAGTTTGTGTGTTAGGGTTGCAATTAAACTGAGTTCCATTAATTGTGAAAGTTGAGTTTGATTTTTAAAGAAATTTCAAAAAGGTTTTTAGTTGCTTAATTTTTCATAAGTCTAGGTTCTTGGAAGTGAAAGTGGAAGAGGTCCATTGATTTGTGAAGTTTTAAGATAATTTAAAACGTGTTTAAGAGTTTGTGAGAAGGATTGAAAAGTTTTAAGAAGATATAAAAAGAAAACAGAATATTATATATATATATTGTTCTTGTTTTGCTTTTCTTTGATTTTTTTTTTTCAGGTTTTAAAAGTGTTATTGATTTTGATCTGCATGCACCCGGGTGCATAAGGAGGTGGTTGTGCTACCACTAAGTCCTTGGATGTAAGGACTTAAGGTAAAATCAGTTTACCTTTGGAAATATTCAGAAAAGTGCTTGTTCATGTGCTCTATTGGATTTCATGCTACTGTGTGTTTTAAAGTGTTGGATTTGTGTTTTTATCTGCTGTTATGCATGTTAGAAGGTTTGGTTAACAAGTTAGTTAAGTTTGCAAGTGTTTTGTGTGTTAAAAATCGTTTTTCAAAATATTAAGTGGTGTTTGGCAACAGGGTTTAACAGGGCAAAACATTTTAATTTATGGTTAAAAAGTTGTTAGAGTAATTGGTAATAGTTAAAATAGGTTGCTTATTAGTTGTTAGTAAGATTAGAAGAGTTTTGAACTAATTTGTGTGCTAAAAGTGAAAAACAAGTAGTCAAAACCTGCATATCTCTATTCTGCTAGTTTTCATCAGATTTTTGGTGCTTGATTTCATAAGTCTGTTAATTTATAGTGTAATTCAGGGATTGATTTGGTTTGTGTATTGATTGGTGCCATTGTGTGCTTAATTTGGGTGCCTAGATTGCATTAGAAAGCTAACTAGAAGCCACTTAGCCCACTGACCAGTCCTAAGACCTCAGAGAATTGACATTGGTCTTTTTTGTGCTTTTGATTGTGATTTGGTTGTGCTAGTTGTTTGCTTTAGCTAATCTGTGACTTCTTGTGCTCAAAGGAGCACAAGAGTGCCTTGTTGCTCCAAAAACAAGCATCAAATAAGCCAGCAGGGTCAAGTCCTCTTGGCCAAAATTCTTAAACAAAAAGGCACAAGTTCAATCTGCTTGTGTTCTATTGGACCTGTCACGTTTTTTATTGGTAAATTTGGCTTAATCAGTGTAAAATAGTAATTTGAAGTTGGTTTACAAGCTGTTTAAGTATCACTGGTTGGTTGAGAAAGTTTAAAAAGGAAAAAATACAAAAGTTGCAGCGCAAGTGAAAAGCGTTGCGGCGCAACTGAAGTAGCTGCAGACCAAAGTTACTCCCGTTTCACTAGTTGCGGCGCAAGACAAAAGCGTTGCGGCGCAACTAAGTGATAAAAAGGGGGGGTTTCAGGATTCGAACCCTGGTCACCACGCTCACACACCAACAACTTAACCAATGCGCCCTGGGGACTTTGACTGTTAAGTTTGATTTGGAATTATACTTAAGGAGTATTTGAGTTTAGCTTTTCTAAATAAGCCGTGGGCTTATTGCTTATTTTTAGCTTATTCATTAAGCTTTCTAGCTTCTTTTCATTTTTCCTAGGATATTAATAGGTTTAGGGATTTTTCTGTTCAAAAATTTTATTTTTCCTTTTATTTAATTATTTAATAGGATTATTTTTATTTTTTAATTTAGAAAGTTATTTAAAAATACTAAACAGTAGTTAAAAAATACAAAAAAATAGTTTAATTTGTTTTTAAAATTTTTAAAAATAGTTTTTAGTTTAATTAGGCTATTTTTGAGGTTTACAAACTATTAAATCTTGTTTAGGGCTTTTTAATATTTAAAAGTGATTTTTAGGGCTTTAATTAGCATTAAAAAGTCATTATTAAATTAATTAAAAGGTTTTGGCAAGTTTGAATTTTTTGTAAACCCTTAGAATATTATTTGGGAGTTTTTAGTAATTTTTAGGAATTTTTAGGTTTAAATTTTAAATTTTGCACTTTTTCACGTTCTACGTCGTAGCTTTCTAATAGTGTTTTGCCTTATTTTTCTAATTTTTTCGTCTTCGTCATTTTTTTCTTCTTTTCTTCTCATTAATAATCAAAAACAAAATCAATCAATTCAATTCACAACGCACTAGCCTCCTCGAGAACGAACTCACTTTTAGGGTCATTCACACGCGGTTTTCCTAAATCGTCGTGCACGCTTACCCTATATTTACGCTCTTTGTTTTCCTAAACAAGAGTGTGATTTTACAACTTATCAAGCTGCTTCAATGACAGCAATCATAGTTGGGATTAGGGGTAGGTCACGATGTGGGGGTGAGTTCATCTTCATAAAAATTACTTTCTTTTGCACAGGGATCTCATAAAAATCATCATGATCCCTTGTGCAGTATCCTTGGACATCAAAAACCATTTGTAAAAATCTGGGATAAGCTAAAGTCATTTTGTTCCCTTTATTTTTACACATGCCCTCAAAAATCGTTTTGGAATAATTAAACTTTTGCCCAGTAGCAATACACACAATAGCACTTGCAATAGATCTATTGATCTCATTGTGTGCAGTGCACTTGGGACTCAAACATTGTAGGAGGACATGTATTAGGTACTTCCAGGCTAGGGGAAACTCCTGTTTATGATATTTATTTAAAGTTCCTTGAGCAGGAAAAGGATAACCCAAAGCCCTTAGTCCTTGTTCTATTTCACTAATGGGAAGGGTGGTTATACCATCAGCATCATCAAGATGCAAAGCTTGGCGTACCAAAGCTTCAGTAACCACCCATGTTCTCCCATGAACAATAGAAGATAATGTAGTCACTCTATTAACTGTTGAGGAACTTACATTGTTCCAAAACTGTTTAATATGTGTGACAGGAATGAGTGGTGCATGAGAAAGAGCATACCTAAAAGGAGATGCGTTCAAATACGCCACCATTTGTGTGTATTGGGGAAACAGAGCATAATCAGCTTCAAGATACGCGATCATGTTGTGTTGGCTTCTGAACCCTAATTCCAAATCTGATGGTTTAAACTTTGGTGCCATTGTTGAAAGCTGTTAAAATGATTGAGAAAGATGAAGTTGATAAGAGAAAATTGTGTTACACAAGAATAATAGGTACCCTGTTTAAAAATAGGAACCAAATTTATAGGAGAAGAAAATGCATGTGATTGGCCTAAAAATAGGCAAGTATTTTCAAAATGTAATCATGAAAATATTAAAAAAGAATAAGTTTATCTCATGCATTAAATGAAAGTTATCAGCTCCCAAAATTACGGCCTAAAAATATGTCAAAAAGTAAAACTGGGTAGGTCCCATTGAGTGTCAACGGTCAAAAATAACCTATCAACGCCCAACAGCTATATCCTTGTCAACGTTTGCCATAGCCATGTCAGCGTCTAAATTGGTCACAACAAAGCTTGGAAAAATACTTGTCAGCATCCAAAAATAAAAATGTTTAAAAATGAAAAATGTCCTTAACAAAGTAATTTATCCTAGAGAAGATAACCAAAAATCTGATAATTATTATAGGGCGGCAAGCACTGTCCAGTTATGCACACTTGCTTATGCAAGATAGACATAACAGTCCTCTAGTGTCCCTTGCTAACCAAAACTCTTAACAACTAAGTTACCTTATAAAATTCCTTGTTACTCCCAGGTAAATCCTATGAGAAAATCATTCCCAAGACTCCCAACAGACCACAACCAATTCTAGGCCAAAAATGTCTTGGCAGCATGCATAGTATATCAACTTTGCATGCTACAGTGCCTCATGATTTAGTAAAACTAACTCATACTCACCTATGGACACAATCTAGAATTATGATAAGAGTATCATATGGATACCCAAACATCCTAAAGGTTCCTAAAACCTCCCCTTAAACTATGATACATAAGTTGCTAAAAATATGCATGAACATAAAAATTTATGTCAAGATAGGAATTAAAAATTCCAACCATCATCCATAAATAAAAACATGTCCAAATGCTTCTCCAATGATCCATAAGCAACTCTGTATCCATTGGTATACTGCTAACACCACCTGCACATTTAGATTGAAAACCACAAAACTAACATTGTTGCTGACAACGCCCCGATAACACATGACAGAGTTTAGGGAAGCTTTGTCTGCGTTAGAAAAATATATTGCTGACAACGTCACAAAAACACTTATCAGCGTTCAAGCAACCTTTGTCAGTGTTAGAAAAATATAGTGGAAAACCTAATTCCTCAAGACCAATAACAATGCATTATCTTGTACATACTTTTACAAAAAGACTCCAAAACACATATTATGTGAGATTGATCATTCCAATACTTGTTACCAAGTATTGAAACCTCCCAGCATCAAAAGGTTTAGTTAGTAAATCTGACACATTCTCTTCTGTGTCAACCCTATCTGGTTGTATTAAACCCTTTTCAAAACAATCTCTTATAAAATGGTGTCTAATTTCTATGTGTTTAGTTTTAGAATGATGTACAGGATTCTTAATAATGCATAATGTGCTGTTATGGCGTACAAATATCTTGATATGCGTGAAATTATACCCATAGTCCAACAGCTGGTTCTGAATCCACAAAACTTGTCCACAACAAGCAGCTGCAGCCACATACTCAACTTCAGTTGTAGAATTAGCCACCACTGTTTGTTTCTTGCATTGCCAAGATATTAATCTACTCCCAAGAAACTAACATCCTCCAGTTGTGGATTTTCTATCAAACTTATCACCTCCATAGTCACTGTCTGAATATGCAATCAGATCCAATGGTGAATCCTTTGGGTACCACAAACCAAAACTAGGGTAGCATCTTAGGTACCTAAAGATCCTCTTGACAGCATAAAGATGACATTCTTTAGGAGTCACTTGATGGCGTGCACAAGCACACACAGCAAACATGATGTTAGGTCTGGAGGCTGTAAGGTACATCAATGATCCAATCATGGATCTATAGTGCCTGACATCAACATCTTTCCCATCTCCAATCTTTCCCCAAGGGTGTTCTCTATCCATACGAGTAGTAGCCCTCTTTTTATGTGGATAAAAGCCAAACTTCTTCAAGATCTCTGCCACATACTTATCCTGGGAGATAAAGATACCATCTTCTTTCTGATGAACTTGTAAACCAAGAAAGAAGTTCATCTCCCCCATAGCACTCATCTTGAATTTGTCTGTCATAAGCTTGGAGAAATCCTCACTCATCTTTGGATCAGTAGACCAAAAAATGATGTCATCAACATAGACCTGAACAAGCAACACATCCTTACATTTCTTATTTGTAAATAGTGTCTGATCTATGGTGCCCCTCTTGAATCCATTGTCCACCAAATAAGTAGACAAAGTACCATACCATGCTCTTGGGGCTTGATGAAGTCCATACATAGCCTTCTTGACTCTATACACCTTGTCTGGATTCTCTGGATCCTCAAAACCAGGAGGCTGCATCACATATACCTCCTCAACAATTGTTCCATAGAGGAAGGCACTCTTGACATCCATTTGATAGACAGTGAAGCCCATGTAGGATGCATAGGCTAAGAAGATCCTAATAGCTTCAATCCTTGCAACTAGTGCAAAGACCTCCTCATAGTCTATCCCATCCTCTTGTGGATATCCCTGAGCCACTAATCTTGCCTTGTTTCTGACCACAATACCTCTTTCATCTCTCTTGTTTCTTAGAACCCATCTTGTCCCTATAGGTCTGACATATCTGGGACAATCAACCAGCTCCCAAACATCCTGTATGGCAAATTGGTGAAGCTCATCCTGCATTGCTTCCACCCAACTTGGTTCCTTGAGAGCATCAAATATCTTCTTGGGTTCCTGTTGTGACAGAAAACAGGCAAACAAACATGCTTGCACAAGAGGGGTATCAACCTTCTTGTGAATATTGGCAATAAACCCACCAAGACCTTGATGAGATCTTCTAGTCTGAACAGGAGTCATAATATCACCAATGATTTGAGAAGTGGGGTGATTCTTCATGGTAGAAGTGAGAACTCCTCCTTCAAACAGTCTGGTGTCTTCAACCTCATTTTACAAGTTGCCAATATCTTCTTCATCAGACTCTCTTTCATCAACATGAGGATGAACCTCTTCATATAAATTGGAAGGTTCACCTTGTTCAAAAATGGAAGAGAAAAGATGTGCAGAAGTGTTGTCAACGTCTGAACCTTGTTTGTCAGTGTGTGGGCTAACAACGCTTGAACTATTGTTGTCAAAATCTGAGCCATCAACGTCTGAATTGGTCTTGTCAGCGCTAGATTTGCCTTTGTCAGCGCCTGGAGGACAATGCATGTTGTTATCTGGTGGTACTTGGGGACCACCATTATCTTTTCTAGCAGCAGCAGCAGCAAAAGCATTTGTCCATATGGGGATTGTAACATATTCTTGTATAGGAGATGACTTTTCTGCTTGTGATCCAACCTTTTCATGAACCTGTGTACCTGAAACATCAACAACTTGTTCTTCCACAACATTTGAAGTTACCTTCACAATGTCTGGATTAGTGACAGGCATATAATTTAAAGTCCTAGATAAAGGTTCCAAGTCAAACAACCAATTTGGACCACTTTCAGGATCACTGGGTTTACTCTCTAAAAACCTAACATGTACTCTTTCAAGAATATGTTTTTCCTTTTTAAGATAAACCCTATATCCCTTGCTCTGCACTGAATACCCCATGAAGTAGCCTTCATCACCTTTTGCACTAAATTTACCTAAGGCATCACTAGTATCTAAAACTACTACATGACAACCAAAAGGTCTGAGAAAACCAATATTAGGTTTTCCTTCCCAAAGTAACTCATAAGGTGTTTTGTTCTGAATTTTGTTGACCAATGCTCTATTTTGAACATAGCAAGCTATATTAACAGCCTCAGCCCAAAAGGCTATTGGGAAATGAGCATCAGCCAACATGGTTCTGGTTGCTTCAATTAGGGTTCTATTTTTCCTCTCAGCAACTTTATTTTGCTGTGGGGTTCTGGCAATACTAAATTTCCTAGTGATTCCTTTCCTGGCACAAAAATCATCTAACACTTTATTCCTAAATCACCACCATTATCACTCCTAAGCATTTTAACTTCATTTCCAGTTTTCTTCTCAATTTGAGTGATAAAATCAATTAAAGTGTCAGCTGTGTCACTCTTCATAGCTAAAAACAAAGTCCAAGTGAACCTAGAAATGTCATCTGTGATGACAAAGCAGTAGGACTTACCATTCAAACTTTCTATATTGGTTGGACCAAAGAGGTCCATATGAAGCAAGTGAAGAGGTCTAGTACTAGAGTGCACCTGTTTGGACTTGAATGAGACCTTATGCTGCTTGCCTTTAAGACATGCAACACAAGAGTGGTAATTGTGGAAGGCCTTCTCAGGCAAACCATCAACTAAGCCAAGTCTCACAAGCCTGTTTATATTCTTAAAATTTATGTGCCCTAGTCTCCTGTGCCATAAATTACTCTCATCTACTGAAGCTTTAGCATAAAAACAAGACATATTGTTATTCATTCTAATCCCATTCAGATTCACATTGTATATGTCTTTATGCCTAGGTGTTCTATGGTCAATATATTTCTCATCAGGGATCTTATAATCCTTGCTTAACACCAAACATTCAGTATCAGTAAACAGAACTTTATTTTTGTTATCACAAACTTGTGATACACTAAAAAGATTATAATCAAGTTCCTTTACCAAAAATACGTTTTCAAAACGCAAGTTCTTGGTGAGAAGTGTTCCTTTGCCTGTGATAGTACCATATCCGCCTCCAAAGTAAACCTTATCACCATCCTTAATGGGAGTGAAGTTTGTCAGTTAATCTTCCTTCCCTGTCATGTGCCTTGAGCATCCACTATCCTAATATCAAAAATCATTGACCTGTCTTTGAATGCCCTGCACATAAAGAAAACAAATTAGTTTTCTTTGGGAACCCAAGCCTTGGAAGACTTGGATTCATTTGGTTGTTCAATAAGAACAGACTTAGTTCTCACAACAACCTCATTTTCATCCTTCTTAGGATGAAATACCCAGTTAACCCCAATGGGTTTTGTGATGACCTTTGAAATGTAATTAAATCTGTTGCAGGTCATTGAAATCCCATTATCATTAGGCTTTTGATATTTCTTTGGTCTCCATGTCAAGCTTGAAGAAGCTTTAGACCCCTTACCCTGTGGTTGCAAATATTTAGGTCTGGTCACGTTTCTGTCAGCGTTGGAATTGGTCTTGTCAACGCTGAATTTACCCTGTCAGCGTTGAACCTAGGGTTTGCTACAGAAACCCATTTCCTATTAGACCAAGTATTTGTCTTTTGAAATGGTCTTTTCCATGAGTATTAGACCCTAGTGAAGAATGGGGCAGGTCTAACAACTTGTGGACTTTGCTGCACACAAGGTTTGGGTCTGACAACGTTTGACGTTCTAACAACGTTGACTTTGTTCCTGTCAGTGCTGAATTTGGGAGCGTTGACACACTTATATGCTAAATGTGAAAAGCTACCACAAGTGTAACAGGCTTTTCAAGACACAACCCTAGGCCTAAAAGAGAAGAAGCCTGTTCCATCATTGCTAACTTGGCTCTTAGGTGACCTAGTATTCCTATACATCTCTGCATACTTAATGCTAGGTTTTCTAACAGTGTTTGAGCCAAGGTCAACAGCTTTACCAGTGATTGGATTTGTAACCTTAATGGGAGTTGACTCATTAGGACTTTCACATAGCAAGCCACCCGTAACAAATAAGGTAGGGTTAGCTTTCTTCCATTCATTCAGGTCAGTCAACTTTTGTTGATACTCTTCAACTGGGGTGACAACTCTTGGTGGAGGAATGAATTCCTCCTCTTGGAGTTCTGGCAAACCAGTCCAAGATAGGTCCTTTTGTTGGACACCATAGAAGTCACCAGCTGGTGGTGGAACCACTTAGTAGTCTTTCATCCCTATCCCAGTCATGTCCTTAGGATCCCTTTGTTTACTCACACATTCTCCTAGGGTTTGTGTGGCCTTATCAAATCTTTGAATTTTAAGGCCAACATTATCTTTATTCTTAATGGCCTCATCTAACTTAGCCTGTAACTCACCATTAACCCTTTCCATGATGTTTCTAATATCCATACTAGCATTTAACTCATGTTTTAAGATATTTATTTTATCTTTTAAGTCAAATTCCATTTTCTTGTATTCAGAAACTGTCTTCTCAGTTTGAGTGAGAGCTAGTTAGTAATTAGACAGTTTGCATCTTTCAGTACTCATATCATCTAATAATCTTAACACCTCTTTGTTAAGTCTATCAGTATTTAACCTACAACCTTTACTACAAAAAGCATCATCGTATACCTCATTATCAGATGAAGAGGAGGAGTGTGCCATGAGAGCATATTCAACATGCTCTTCTTCTTCAATTTCAGCAACCAAGGCTTTATCCTCTTCTACATCTTTAGCCAAATAGCTCCAATCCCATCCCATTCCATCAATTCCTTGAACTACAACCATGGCCTTAGGATCCTGAGCTTTAACAATTTGACTTGAGGGTTTACCAGCATCATACCTTCTAGGAGATTTGCATTACCTCATGAAGTGCCCCATACGATGACAGTTGTAGCATTCAACTTTGGATTTATCAAATCCAGCTGTGTCCTTTGCATTGAAGGTCATCTTCTTCTTAAACCTTCTGTTCCACCTGTTTGCTCTTATACTAGCAAGAGCCATGTTCCACTTAATGTCCATCTCTTCCAAGTGCTCATCACTTATCTGCTCAAGGTCCTCATATGGAATCACTGAACCATTGGGCAAAGAAGCAATATAAGCACATACAGTATCCAGATCCAAACCAACATGTTTAACTCTTGGTGAGTCACTTTTGAATGTGTCAGCGTCTGAAAAGGAGACGTTGACAGGACATGTTCCAGCGCTGACACATGATGATCCAGTAACTGGATGCATGTAAGAGTCCTTCTAATTGAATTGACCTTTACTATGAGAAAAGAAGGCCATTTTACTGTTGGTGGACTTGCTTCCATACTCTAAAAGAGTTTCATCTTCCAACAGCCTCAGTTTGTTGTAAATATCATCAAACGTGGAACTTTTGTGAGTATTATTGGCAAGAATAGATCTTGCCTCAATCTTCCATGCCTCACCAAGACTTTTAAGAAAAGTAGCATTAATGTCAACATCACCAAGTTGTGTTCCCATGAAGGACAATTTGCTAGTGATATCAAGCAATCTGCTTCTCACACTACTAAGTTTTTCATTAGATTGAGCCTTGAAGATAGCATAATCATGCATGAGTTGCTTCTTCTTCTCTTCCTTAGTATCTTCATTGCCACCATATGCAACTTCAAGAGCTGCCCAAAGGTCCTTAGCAGATACATAACCTCTGTATTTATGCTGGTTCTCTTGTCCCAAAGAGAGTTTCAGAATATTTAGGGTTTTTGTGACAACCTTGGTTTTGGGTTTGTCACTTGGTCTTACTTTTAGGTTATTTTATGTGTGCTTACTTGAATTGTGTGTTTACGTGTTTATTTTGTGTGAACGAGGTTGGTGTGGTTATCGTTTATGAGTATAGAGTACTCATAAGTAAATCGAGGAACGGTTATTTCATGTTCATGAGCTCACAAGTTGTGACTATGAAAGGAAATGGTGATATTGTGGTGTTTACGTATACGTATAAGTATCTAGTAGTAGTATTTTTTTTAGGATTTACGGTTTAGCATTTAGAGGTCTCGGGTGAGGTAATTATCCATATGAATATTTTTCGGGATGGTTTTAAGTCATTTAGGACTTAGTTATAAAGTTTATTTCAAAATTTGAGTTTTTTTATAAAAGTGTATATTTTACGTCTTTTACGGTAAAACGCGTAAATTTGACTAGTTTTACGGTTTTGAGGTTTTGGAAGCTTTAGGAGCTGAAATAAATTAAGGAAAATTAAGGTAATATTATTAACATAATATAAAATAATAAAAATAAAAAAAACGAATTTATTGGGTGTTTGGGTCGGTTTAGACGCACCAAAGAAAGAGAAAAAGGGAAAAAGGGAAAAAAAAGGAAAGTTGGGTGTTATACTTCGACTAGGATTTTATGTACACACTATATAAGGTTATCTAATAAATAAATAAAATATAAATCCCTGGAGACAAAGAAAAATTCGTGGGTTTCATAGAGGAGAATTAGGGTTCTTCAAAAAAATTAGGTTTTCTTCATCTTCCATTGATTTAAGGTAAAAACCTTCATTAACCTTTTTAATTAAATTGTTTTTATGTTTAATTAATCATTCTTATGATGGATTAAGGGTTAGGGTTTATATAAAAACAGTATATTAATGATTTATTAATCATATCTGATGATCATATAATCTAGGGCTTGTATTAGAAGGGTTATAGGTGATTAATTAGATCAATTTGCTTAAAACCCGTTTTTAAAAAACTGGGCAGAATTTTGAGTCTATTGTTTTGATCATATCTCGAGTTCTAGGAACATTCAAGATGCGATCAAACTATCCCTGGATAGGTAATTGAGTTGGCTTTCTAAATCAAGAAACGAGAACTAAATTGGAGGTCGGGAAGTGGGTAAACAACAGTTTACAACAGTCGGAGGTCAAAACAGTTTCTAATTCAGCCTGTTTTCTTTTTAAGTTTTGGGTTGTTTGGGGTACTTAGGGTTGCATTGGGATCTTCTAACGAACATGAGAGATGGTTTATATATTTTAGTAAGGATCTGCACTTGGGCTAAGATTGTGGTTTAGGGTAAGACCCTCTAATGGTAATGAACTTTTCATACGTTTAAAATCAGTGAATTCTGGATAGGTAGCAATATATACACATATATCTGGGCCTTAATAGAATCTTTAAGGTTAGGGCAAGTGGGAGGTTTTAGCTAACATGTATAAAAGTGTGAATATTCCTTTTACAGAAACCATGGGTATGTTTAAGTGGACGTTTGACTTAAAGTTTTGAGACCAAAAACTGGGACTGTTTTGTGTAAAATTATGAACGGGATAGCTATTAAACTTAACCAAGTTAGGGACTTGTTAAGGAAGGGTAATGGGGTGATTAGAGATTAACAATGAGGTAATTATACGGGAATAGACTAGATGTCCATCATAGGTTGATGAGCCATCTTAGTGATTGGTTCGTGTATTGATTTCGTGTTTTTTGGTTTGTTAGCTTGTTGCTAGTGCGAGGACTTTTGAAGAAGCTATCAGGTGAGTTTCATAGTCCCATGTTTACTATTGATTTTGACTTCCAGATGGGACGGAAGAGACACTGTGTTCAGTTATTTTCAAAATTGATGCTGTGAATGTGTTTGTGATTTAAGATGGACTTGTGTGTACATTATGTGATTAACTGCTATGTGATTTTTGATTGTGTATGATTTGAATCGGGGGACACGTGCCGTCTCAGTTATTGTGGTTTGACAAGGTAGTGGCCTTGTGGTTTGATAAGGTAGTGGCCTTGTGGTTTGACAAGGTAGTGGCCTTGTGGTTTGACAAGGTAGTGGCCTTGGGATAGGTACATAGTGTGATCATCTATGGTACCATGTTGTTTGGCAAGGTAGGAGCCTTGGATTTTGGTTTGGAATGATTGATCTTGAATGCTAGTTGTTAATACATAATTGTAGCACATTGTCCATATGTTATTGTGTTGGTGTTTGTTATTCACAGCTTGTAATTGATTTAGCGTTGGAGTCTAAACCTATGACTCTCACCAACTTTATGTTGACGTGTTTTAGTGTCTCTTTCAGGTGATACTATGGTTAAGCATGAGAACATAAGTGGCTAGGATTGGAGAAGTTTAGGAATGCATATAGAAGGAGAATCCTCGTTTCCTTCTTAGTTTTTATTTGTTCTTTTAATAAGTGATACTGTGGCACACATATATTTGTTTGGTTATGTTATTTGTTTGTCTTGGGTAAGCGGTAGGACTGTTACCTATTTACCTAGACTCCTGAGTCTGATGAGATATTGTCATGACTTTGTGTCTCCATTTTATGAAATTTCTTATTTCATATAGTTATCTCTATAGACACGCCATGTTGTGATGATATCCATACGTCGCGTCCCATGTTCCGCCATGGTGGGGTGTGACAGAATGGTATCAGAGACAGGTTTATAGAGAATTAGGTTGCCTAGTCGTGTAGCCTAGTCTATAGCTTAAGGGTCCCTGCATATAGGCGTCATAGGAGTATGCGTGCATTTTATAGTAATTGATGTGTTTGAATATTATTTTCGCAGTATTTGTTAGGTTATGAACTACTATGGTTCATACTTAACTACATGTTATTTTCTTTACGAGTTTTGATTAGTGCGGGTGGAACCATGGTCGTATACGCTAGTCATTGTTGGATTTCGCTTAATTATGTTTTCATGTTCTTTATACATTTTGAATTTTGTCTACGCTGGTTCAGCTGGACTACGAGTTTATGTGTTTCGTTCATTGGCTATGTTATTTTAATACATGGGGTTTTGGATCTTATCTTGTGTGGTTATGTGCTTGTGAGTTGTTGGATTATGTGTTATGTGTAGTATTAATTTCTTATAAGTGTCATCATAGGAGGGAGTACATTGGTGAAAGGGAACATGTATAATTATGGAGGCCTACATAATTATATATGTGCCACAACACCACTGGACTTTCAAGTATGATTCCATGAAAGAGAGTTAATACATGCATGTATAGTATATGTTGGATGGATTTGAGTGTAGGTACGCTTATGCCTATGTATGTAAAATTATTTTCTACTTACCGGTTGTATTCTTGGGATGGTTGCTAGCTCGTTTCTCTTTGAGATGTTCAACTTCTGTAGTAGCGCATTTCTCGGGTCCTCATTTCACGTGTTTGCTTGTACGGTACTTTTGGCGTGAAGGATTTTGAGATGGTGGAGATTTATTTTTGGGGTAACGATTTCTTTTGTTTCGAGTTATACATGGTAAAAAAATAGAACTTGCAAATTGAAAAAAAAATAGTTGTTGGTAGTCGATGAAATAAGGAAGTGTCGGGATCATGTTTCAAATAAGGTGGAATATAAATTCTTTAACATATAAGCATGACTCGGTTATTTTAAAATATTTTGGTTTTGATCACCTAAAGTTATTGTTCTTAAGTTAAAAATTTGGTTCTTATGTAGTGAAATATGTTAAAATCATGTAATTAATAGAGTTTTAATTTTCTGGAATTAAAATAAATTAAGTTCTAGTTTTGGTAATTAATGGGGGGTTTTAGGGTTTAAAAATCGTTTTTTGGTATAAATCGGAGTAGGCAGAAACTGTCGCTAAACTGTCAAAATATGTCGCTAACTGTCGGAAACTGTCGCTAATGTCTAGGCAGAGTTTGAGAAAAATCGTTTTGGTCATAACTTATTCGTTTTTAAAGGTTTTTGGGTGATTCAAAAGCCTAAAATTATGTACTCTGAACATACTTTTCAAATATTCAAAAAGTTTCGTAACTGGAAGTCAGTAGTTTGGTCGAATTAATTGTACAAGTGTTGAGTTCAAGGTTAATTTTCGGACAACATGGTTTAAACTCGTGTTTTGGGTATTTTGCGGTAATGAACACTTGGAGGGTTAACATAGAGATGAGTTGGGAAGGAATTTGAGAGTTCTTTAGACCTTATTATACGTGGTTATATTTTGATGAGTTTTGATTTTGATATTTATGAGTAAGACTGAAATCGGGGTGACAGTTTTAAACCCATTGAGTTATGTGACGGCTCCTAACTTGGTTTCAAGACAGTTCTTGTTTGATGAGTTGCGAGATTTAGTTAGGTTGGTTACATAACTTTATGGTTTTGATAAGTTACCTCGCGGACGGTTAAGGCTCATGTGTTGTTGGTTGAGATTATTTTCGTGTAAACTGAGTTCACGTTTGAACATGAAGGTTTTATCAGGGATATACATCCTCGTTTGTTTGCTGAGAATAAGTTTGAGTTTGGGAGTGAATCTCGGGACGAGATTTCTATTAGGAGGGAGTGATGTGACAACCGTGGTTTTGGGTTTGTCAATTGGTCTTACTTTTAGGTTATTTTATGTGTGCTTACTTGAATTGTGTGTTTACGTGTTTATTTTGTGTGAACGAGGTTGGTGTGGTTATCGTTTATGAGTATAGAGTACTCATAAGTAAATCGAGGAACGGTTATTTCGTGTTCATGAGCTCACAAGTTGTGACTATGAAAGGAAATGGTGATATTGTGGTGTTTACGTATACGTATAAGTATTATAGTAGTAGTATTTTTTTTAGGATTTACGGTTTAGCATTTAGAGGTCTCGGGTGAGGTAATTATCCATATGAATATTTTTCGGGATGGTCTTAAGTCATTTAGGACTTAGTTATAAAGTTTATTTCAAAATTTGAGATTTTTTATAAAAGTGTATATTTTACGTCTTTTACGGTAAAACGCGTAAATTTGACTAGTTTTACGGTTTTGAGGTTTTGGAAGCTTTAGGAGCTGAAATAAATTAAGGAAAATTAAGGTAATATTATTAACATAATATTAAATAATAATAAAAACGAACTTATTGGGTGTTTGGGTCGGTTTAGACGCACCAAAGAAAGAGAAAAAGGGAAAAAAAGGAAAGTTGGGTGTTATACTTGGACTAGGATTTTATGTACACACTATATAAGGTTATCTAATAAATAAAAAAAACATAAATCCCTGGAGACAAAGAAAAATTTGTGGGTTTCATAGAGGAGAATTAGGGTTCTTCAAAAAAATTAGGTTTTCTTTATCTTCCATTGATTTAAGGTAAAAACCTTCATTAACCTTTTTAATTAAATTGTTTTTATGTTTAATTAATTATTCTTATGATGGATTAAGGGTTAGGGTTTATATAAAAACAGTATATTAATGATGTATTAATCATAATATGATGATCATATAATCTAGGGCTTGTATTAGAAGGGTTATAGGTGATTAATTAGATCAATTTGTTTAAAACCCGTTTTTAAAAAACTGGGCAGAATTTTGAGTCTATTGTTTTGATCATATCTCGAGTTCTAGGAACATTCAAGATGCGATCAAACTAGCCCTGGATAGGTAATTGAGTTGGCTTTCTAAATCAAGAAATGAGAACTAATTTGGAGGTCGGGAAGTGGGTCAAAAACAGGTTACAACAGTTGGAGGTCAAAACAGTTTTGAATTCTGCCTGTTTTCTTTTTAAGTTTTGGGTTGTTTGGGGTACTTAGGGTTGCATTGGGATCTTCTCACGAACATGAGAGATGGTTTATATATTTTAGTAAGGATCTGCACTTGGGATAAGATTTTGGTTTAGGGTAAGACCCTCTAATGGTAATGAACTTTTCATACGTTTAAAATCAGTGAATTCTAGATAGGTAGCAATATATACACATATATCTGGGCCTTACCAGTATCTTTAAGGTTAGGGCAAGTGGGAGGTCTTAGCTAACATGTATAAAAGTGTGAATATTCCTTTTACAGAAACCATGGGTATATTTAAGTGGATGTTTGACTTAAAGTTTTGAGACCTAAAACTAGGACTGTTTTGTGTAAAATTATGAACGGGATAGCTATTAAACTTAACCAAGTTAGGGACTTGTTAAGGAAGGGTAATGGGGTGATTAGAGCTTAACAATGAGGTAATTATACGGGAATAGACTAGATGTCCATCATAGGTTGATGAGCCATCTTAGTGATTGGTTCGTGTATTGATTTCGTGTTTTTTGGTTTGTTAGCTTGTTGCTAGTGCGAGGACTTGTGAAGAAGCTATCAGGTGAGTTTCATAGTCCCATGTTTTTGACTTCCAGATGGGATGGAAGAGACACTGTGTTGAGTTATTTTCTAAATTGATGCTGTGAATGTGTTTGTGATTTGAGATGGACTTGTGTGTAATTTATGTGATTAACTGCTATGTGATTTTTGATTGTGTATGATTTGGATCGGGGGACACGTGTCGTCTCAGTTATTGTGGTTTGACAAGGTAGTGGCCTTGTGGTTTGACAAGGTAGTGTCCTTGTGGTTTGACAAGGTAGTGGCCTTGTGGTTTGACAAGGTAGTGGCCTTGGGATAGGTACATAGTGTGATCATCTATGGTACCATATTGTTTGGCAAGGTAGGAGCCTTGGATTTTGGTTTGAAATGATTGATCTTATATGCTAGTTATTAATACATAATTGTAACACATTGTCCATATGTTATTGTGTTGGTGTTTGTTATTCACAGCTTGTAATTGATTTAGCGTTGGAGTCTAAACCTATGACTCTCACCAACTTTATGTTGACGTGTTTTAGTGTCTCTTTCAGGTGATACTATGGTTAAGCATGAGAACATAAGTGGCTAGGATTGGAGAAGCTTAGGAATGCATATAGAAGGAGAATCCCCGTTTCCTTCTTAGTTTTTATTTGTTCTTTTAATAAGTGATACTGTGGCACACATATATTTGTTTGGTTATGTTATTTGTTTGTCTTGGGTAAGCGGTAGGACTGTTACCTACTTACCTAGACTCCTGAGTCTGATGAGATATTGTCATGACTTTGTGTCTCCATTTTATGACATTTATTATTTCATATAGTTATCTCTATAGACACGCCATGTTGTGATGATATCCATACGTCGCGCCCCATGTTCCGCCATGGTAGGGTGTGACAGTTTTCATATCAACCCTTTTCTTTGCTATGTCTTCAATAGACACAGCTCTACCATCATCAGGCTTTTCTTTCTTATCTGCTTCAGAACATCCATCAACAGTTGCTCTTCCAGCAATAGCATTAGCAATCTTTTGAGCCTTATCGAATGTGTTTCCATATTCAATAATCTCCCAGAGTGTGTAGTCATAGATCCCCAAGTATTGTTCAAAGTTGAATTTCCATAATTGAAAGTTGGTTGCATCAAGCATGGGAATCTTGATGTTTGGTAAAGGTGAGGAGGAGGAGGTTAGTTCTGGATTTGACATGATGTTGTTAGGGTTTTTGAGAAAATTAGGGTTTTGGTGATTTTTAGGGTTCTTGAGTTCTTTAAGATCAAAATTAGGGATTTGACATGATGTTGGGAATAAATTATAGCCAGTCTACTTGAGCGCTGACAAGAGTAAAACAAGCGTTGACAGGAGTAAAACAAACGCTGACAACTCAAGCGTTGACAAGACAAAGTCAAGCGTTGATACATTGAAGACAAGCACTGATGGGAAGATATACTCTACGCGTTTATTGTATTCTAGATTACTTCTAGTAAAGATAGGAACAACAATGTATTTTCTATATTTATCTTTACCTAGAATAGTTGATACGTAGATTTGTAACACTCTCAATTTTCGTATCGGTACAGCGGAAGGGTCTTTTAGAGTGTTACGGGATAGCACAATAACTCCAATCATAGACAACACATAAAAATGGTTGTACAAGGTTTAACATACATTCATTCGATAAAAAGTTTTAAAGTGTACAACAGGTCCCAAATTATACAGGTCATTAAGTTTACAAAACATAGATCGAATGAACATTTGTAATATTATGTGGGCCATCAGAGTCGATCTCCATCCGGATTACCTTCAAGCACCTGAGATAAAAACATGCAAAAATCGTATCAACGAATGCCGAGTGAATTCATAGAGTTTAATAAAAACCGTTATATAAAACAATCGTTAAAATCAGAACACAAGTATAATATCAGAAGTAAGTCCACGTATTGCTAGTCAGGCAATATATAAATCAAGCATACATCTTAAACCGTCCATGAGACCGTAGTCTCTATATTACCATGATAGGTAATATATTCATCGTTAATAGCGTCGTTATTATATATGGGATACATTTTTATTTGGATTAGGATTATTATTAGCCGCATGACATTGTTACCTTACTATGAAAACAGCGGGCCGCGAACCCGACAAACAATTTGCCCATCTAAGTTAGCGTGTCGTCACAAAAATCACGCTATGGAATCTTCTCATACATAAATTCGCTTACCAATCAATGTGGTACGACGGGGATCAACCGTCAAGGCGCGAACTGGGGTGATCATCCCCAAATAGTACTATCAAATGCATAAGCGTCTACCAAATCCCGGTAGTTCACAATTCATGCTAATGGGACTTTAAGTGACATAACCTAACTACTAATAATCCTTTCAGTCTCGTTTATAGGGTCATAGCATCATTCGGGTCCATATCATTAAGCATACCATCGGGACTACTTGTGTTCTATTTTTATAAAATCTAGCATGTTATCTCCCTCGCGGGTTTACAAATCATTTTATAAAACATTTAAAAGAGTGCGAGGCTATGAACTCACATTGATAATGAAAGGCGGATTATCAGCTACGGGCGTGCTTCGGTCACGGAAACCTATATAAATAATAATCGGTCTTCGACTCTTGTCCAATGACTTTCATCAAAATAACAATATACATATGATTATTTTGTACATATGATGATGATCAAGTGGGTTTATATATCCTTGTTTACTCATTTTAGTGTTTACGTTTTGGTAACTTTTTACTAGTTTACTAGTTTTACCTATTTATCTATTTTAAGTCCAATAAGCTTAGTATAAGTTCTTTAACTTGTTTTAATCCATTTTATACCTATATTATCAGTATATATATACTTTCCATGTTGGGCCCAAATGGGTTAAGCCCAATAAGTTCTTTTTACAAGTATTTATCTTATTTAGTCCAATTATTAGTCCAATATGTTTAGTTAGCTCGTTAATGTCCGTATGTCCTATACTTCGGGTTTTATCGGTTTTTACTTGTATTAGTTACTTATATATCAGTATATGACTTTTAAAAACTTTACATTAGACGGGTTTGATCGTCTAAGTTTTATTTGGCGAAAAACGTTAATTTTACGGTAATAGCCGAAAAAGTTGTAAAAATCAAGTTTATAGTTTTTATTACTTATAAGTATTATTCCACTACCATTTATATAATTTATCCATTTAATTAACCTTTTACATATTTATATAAATAAGCTTTATAAGTTAGTGGGTTTTTATTTTACATTTTATACAATAAAATTTGAGTGCTTATATAATAATAATAAACATTAATTCTCAAAATCTGATTTTTATTTTCATGTTCACCATTTTTATCATATCTAGAGTTCTATAATGAATTAGAAGCTCATTTTTGGGTGACATGTTCTTCATATTATGTGTTACATTTAACTTAGATATAGCTACTGCTCATTTTAAGTTTATCTTGCCTTAACAGTCCCTACAAAACAGCTTATTCAGATTAGCACTCTCATCTTGTTTTGATCATATCTCACTCATTATATTGATTCCATTGCATGGCCAACTCTCACATGTGTATAACATCTTGTACTTACTGTAAATGGATCATACCATGTATGTTTATCAGTTCAGGTTTTAGTTTACTGTTTTTATACAGCCAACTAAATAAGCATGATTTTAGCCTCATTTCTTATAGTTATTAACCTTTTTAAGCATATCTATCAACACTTGATCCCCACACAACATTTTTATCATCATATATACATCATATACATATAAAATAATGAAGAAAATACATTTGTTCTTTACAAAAATAACAAGAGAAAATGGAGAGGATGATGTTTTTTACCAACCAAGTGTATTTCTTGTTTTTGAAAGACAAGAACTTGATGAACATCACAAGTAACTCCAAGATCATCAAACACCAAGAACAATAGTTGAGAAATCAGCCCTAGGACACAAGCAAATCACCTCCAATGTTGTTAATATGGCCACCAAATGATCAAGGCTTCAAGATAACTCCATGATAGAGCTAGATAACATGTATTTCATGGCTAGAAAAGATCAAAAGGGGTGTTTGTAGCTTGAAAGTGGACGGAAATGGTGAGAGTTTTTGAGAGGATTTGAGGTTGTTTGCATGTAAGTAAATGGTATGTGTGAAAAGTGGTTAATGGTTTTGTGTTGGTGGGAAAAATGTAAGCTTAAGTTGTAAGCTTAGTTACACTTGTAACTTTGTAGCTAACATGATGCCACATATGGTTGTGGTGTCATGTTGGTGCCGTCCCATGCTAGCTAGTGGGGTGGGACAATGTATTTTGTCCCATATCACTAGTTTACGGGTATTCCTCGATTCTAGTTTTCTCTATTTGCGTGCCCTCGGATCGTTTCACGAAAAACGTTTTTATAAATTATGAATCAATGTCACAAAACGAATCCAATAAAAATTGTCTCATCAAAAACGGAGTTCAAAAACGTAAATAAGTAATCCTAAGGTTTCCGGTTTAGTCGTAAAGGACGACAAATTATGCACGTAAGCCCAAATTTAAATCCGTAAATTGTGAGTTCGTCAACCAACACAAAAATAAGTTTCAAAATATTATACGAGAAAATAATTCACTACCTGAAAATGTTAGATTGTCACAGATTTTCCTCCTAAAAGGGATCAACGTCCTCGTGATCCATTTCATTTGGATGTCCGTTTCTTATTGAAATCGAAGAGGTGCGGATATTTCTTCCACATTTCATCCTCTCGTTCACAAGTATACTCCGGTCCATGCTTTGAATTCCATCAGATCTTGACAATAAGTATCCGACTTTGTTTCAGTTGATTTACCTCACGATCCATAACCTCTACGGGCTCTTCGATAAAATGCAACTTCCCATCTATTCGAACCTTACCTAACGGAATTTTCTCATCACTCACTGCTAGACATTTCTTCAGATTAGATACATGGAATGTGTTGTGAACACCATGAAGTTCTGGGGGTAACTCTAGTTTGTAAGCCATCGGACCTACTCTAGATAAAATCTTAAAGGGTCCAATATAACGGGGATTCAATTTCCCTCGCTTTCCAAATCTTATAACGCCTTTCCATGGCGATACTTTCAACATTACTCGGTCACCCACTTTAAACTCCATTGGCTTCCGCCGCACATCCGCGTAACTTTTCTGTCTACTACGGGCAGTCAACAACCTATTCTTAATCTGAACTATCATCTCCATAGTCTCCCGGATCAATTCCGGTCCCGTGAGCTAGGTATCCCCAACTTCACTCCAACATACAGGAGATCTACACTTCCTACCATACAAAGCTTCAAACGGTGCAGCCTTAATACTAGAATGGTAACTATTGTTATACGAAAACTCTGCTAACGGCAAATGTTTATCCCAATTCTTACCAA
Source organism: Glebionis coronaria (assembly GCA_025667525.1). Lineage (NCBI taxonomy): Eukaryota > Viridiplantae > Streptophyta > Magnoliopsida > Asterales > Asteraceae > Glebionis > Glebionis coronaria. The sequence continues at coordinate 657,606,193 of CM046874.1, read as the reverse complement.
AGTCTAACACACAAGCTCTCAACATATCTTCTAGTGTTTGTATCGTCCTTTCACTCTGCCCATCAGTCTGGGGGTGATAAGTAGTGCTCATGTCGAGATTCGTTCCCAAAGATCTTTGGAGAGATTTCCAAAAATTCGATGCGAATCTAGGATCTCGATCTGAAATGATCGATACAGGCACTCCATGCTTGCATACAACATTCTCAAGGTATATACGAGTCAGCTTCTCCAGTTAGAACTGCTCTTTAACCGGAATGAAGTGTGCTGATTTGGTTAGTCTGTCGACAATGACCCAAATCGAGTTGCTTCCAGATGATGTTCTAGGAAGCTTGGTGATAAAGTCCATCGTAATTCGCTCCCACTTCCATTCAGGAATCTTTGGTTGTTGAAGTAGTCCTGATGGCTTTTGATGTTCAGCTTTAACTCTAGCACAAGTCAAGCATTGAAGAACATACATAGCTATGTCATCTTTCATATTCGGCCACCAGTACAACTTCTTCAAATCATGGTACATCTTATCAGATCCCGGATGAATGGAATACTTAGATTTATGGGATTCTAACATAACCAAATCTCTTAAGCCTCCAAACTTAGGTATCCACATACGACCTCTTAAGCATTTCACTCCATCAGCTCTAACCTTTAAAGGATCTCCTTCTCCTCGGAACCCTTCATTAACAGAATTTTCCTTCTTACAAGCTTCTATTTGCGCATTTCTAATTTGCTCAGGCAAATTATTGTGCACGGTCAAGACTAGAGAACGTACCCTGATAGGCTCTCTATCTTTCCTACTTAACGCATCGGCAACAACATTGGCTTTTCATGGGTGATATTTTATATCACAATCATAATCACTTAACAACTCTATCCATCTTCGTTGCCTCATGTTCAATTCCTTCTAGTCGAGAATATACTGTAGGCTTTTGTAATCGGTGAATACCGTACACTTGGTGCCATACAAATAATGTCTCCACAACCTAAGAGCAAAGACTACAGCTCCTAACTCAAGATCATGAGTAGTATAATTCTCCTCATTCTTCCTTAATTGCCTAGAAGCATAAGCTATCACTTTCTCTCTCTGCATCAAAACAGTTCCATAGCCTCTAAGAGATGCATCACAATACACTACAAAATCTTCACTCCCATCGGGTAATGATAAAATTGGCGCACTACATAATTTTTGCTTCAATGTCTGAAATGCTCCATCTTCATCACTTCCCTAAACGAAAGGTTTATTCTTCTGGGTAAGCTTAGTCAAGGGTTTAGCTATCAAAGAAAATTATTTAATGAATCGCCTATAATAGCCAGCCAATCCTAAGAACTGTCGCACTTCCGTTGGCGTTGTCGGTGCAGACCAATTCTTAATAGCTTCAACCTTTGCAAGATCAACATGAATTCCATCTTTGTTAATCACATGACCAAGAAATTGCACAGAATCTAACCAGAAATCACATTTCGAAAACTTAGCATACAACTTTTCATCCTTCAACAAATTCAAAACAATCCTTAAATGTTCTCTATGTTCATCTTCATTCTTAGAATAGATTAGAATATCGTCAATAAACACAATCATAAATTTATCCAAGTAGGGCTTGCACACTCCATTCATTAAATCCATGAAAACCGCAGGTGCGTTAGTTAACCCAAATGGCATTACTTGAAATTCATAGTATCCATAACGAGTTCTAAATGCAGTTATAGGAATATCTTCTTCACGGACGCGAAGTTGGTGATATCCTGACCGCAAATCTATCTTAGAATACACACTAGATCCTTGCAGTTGATTAAACAAATCATCAATCCTAGGTAAAGGATATCGATTTTTAATTGTCAACTTATTCAGTTCCCTATAATCAATGCACATACAGAAAGATCCATCCTTCTTCTTAACGAACAAGACTGGAGCTCCCCAAGGCGATGAGCTCGGTCGAATAAAACCTTTATCAGACAACGCCTTAAGTTGCTCAGATAACTCCTTTAATTCAGAAGGGGCTAATCGGTAAGGCGCACGTGCCACCGGTGCAGCACCAGGAATTAAATCGATTCGAAACTCTACTTGCCTTATCGGTGGAAGTCCGGGTAAATCTTTAGGAAATACCTCAGGAAATTCACAAATAATAGGTACATATTCCAATCGTTTCTCCCTAGACTCATTCCCGGTCACTTGAGCTAAGAATAACTCACAACCGTTCCTGATGTACTTTTGGACTTTAATACATGAAACGATTTTAAAACGGGATTAACCTTGATTACCATCAATTACTAACGTCCTATTCCTAAGAGGAATCTTAACCTTCTTCTCTCCACATAAAATAGTAGCATTATTCAACGACAACCAATCCATACCAATAATAATATCAAAACTACCTAATTCTATCAACATCAAATCAATCGGAAAGGAATGGTTCAAGAGATTTAGAGAGCATCCTTCTAATAGCTTATTAGTTTTCACTAATTTACCATCAGCCAATTCCACCTCGTAACTGGTGTTTATCTCAACAGGTTCAATGTCAATAAGGGCACTAAATTTAGTGGATACAAAGCTCCTATCAGCACCCGAATCAAATAAAGCAACAGCATAATGATTGTTGAGTAAAAACGTACGGGTAACGACATTCGGATCCTCTTTCTTCACCTCAATTGTTCCAAGTTGATAGATACCACCCTGGGGGTTTTTTCCAGGTGCAATCGCTTTCAACTTGGGGCATTCCGATTTCCTATGACCTTCTTCATTACAGTTGAAGCAAATGGTTCCCTTCTTACACCTTTCAACCTTGTGTCCAAGCTTTCCGCAATTTCGGCACTTCCAGCAGTCGCCAGCATGCCTCTTGTTGCCACACTTAGGACATCTATCATTGTTGCGCGGTGTGTTGTAGGTAAGAGCATTTGCATTCCCCTTTCTCTGGTTTTGACGGCGATTGAAATTCTTCCTATTATCACCTCTATCTACATGATCACCGTCTCCCTTTCTTTTCTCACCAACACGGGCTTCATCTTCCCTATCATGAATTATCTGTCCAATGAGTTGGTAAGCCATTCGAACAGCATCATCAATGGTCAGTGGTTTAGATGATGTCACGTCCCCCCGGATATTCCTGGTCAACCCTTTAATATATTGCTCATTTCGGATCTCTTCGGGTTCAACCAATCGAGGACATAGCAAGGCCAACTCATGGAATCGGTTCGTGTAACTATCAATGTCCACACCTTTCATTCGCAAATGAATCAACTCTTGTTCTAACCTAATAATCACACTACGAGGACAAAACTCCAAAGTCATCCACTTCTTAATTTCAGCCCAAGGAGTAGCATTAGCAACATCGAGACCCATGAAAGCAATTCTCCCGTTCCACCAAGTCAACGCACGACCTTTAAGAGTAGCCATAACAAAAGTCATCTTATCTTCCTCCTTACACTTACTAATCCGAAACACCGACTCAATATTCTCAATCCACTGGCTTAATCCTACAGCACCTTCAGTTCCATTAAAAGGTAGAGGTTCACACTTCATGAACGTCACATAAGTACAACCAACAACTTCAGGTGCATTAGCTCCAAGTCCTCCTATATTTCCTCCAGCATTAGCATTCACATTATTAGCATTCACATTCACATCAGTACCGCTAATTCCACTACCGCCAGCTCCACTACCGCCAGCTTCGTTTCTAGCGTTTGCCATAAATTCAGTCATAGATGCGGTAACTTGCTCCGTAATAATCCTACGTATATCATCCTCAGTCAAGCCTTCTTGGGCGGCATAGTTCTATAATTTCACAATTTCAATGTATTAAGCATTCACCCAACAAGGATTCATATAATATGGATTGAATTCATAATCAAGATACAAATAAGGCACAATATGGAATTCAAGACAAGATACATATTTCATTCGATTTGAAACAAAAGTATTGTCTTAGTTACATCCCATATCAAAGTTCTAGCACTATATACACTCAAAATTCGTGCCAAGTCTACTACTAACAAGTTGGTGCAGTCAAAGCTACAAAAGAACAAAAGATACAAAGGTCACTACTAAATACAGACTGGTCTACTGAGAACCGCCAGATGGTCCATCATCCATCGTCTTCTGGATCTTCGTCGGACGATCACTAGACACATCTTCAGCTGGGCGCTTACGGATCACTCCTCTTTCAACCATGTCAGCATAAAATCTACTGTTCCAACCCACGGATATATTCAACTCCTTTTCAGCTTTCTCACGCATCGCACGAGCTACACTCAACTGAATCTCCATAGAATTCACCTTTTTCTTCATAGCAGAAAACTCACCACTTTCTAACACCGATAACCTCCTAAAAGCCTCATTCGAACCACGCTCTACATCAGTCAAATCCAAACTAAGCAATTCTCGCTCTTTCTCACCAACCTTAGTCTTCGACTCCAAATAAGCAACCTGAGTCTGAACAACACCTAATCCAATCTCTGTCATACAACTCTTAACACCGGAAGCATCTAGATCACGTCTCAAGGCCCATGGTGCAAGACCATCAATATGGGTAGCCTCTCGAATTACTAGAAGACTCTCCTATCTCACGTCTACGAGTACCAATACCATCCTCCTCTGATTCAGAATTAGATTCAGACGATTCAGACATTTCATCCCTAGGTAGCTCAACCTCAGAATCAGACAAATAAACTGGTGGAGGCAAAGGCTCGCCCTCTGGAACATCATAAGGATAAATAAGCTCGGCTTCCTCATCATCATCGACCTCAACATCTATACCTACATCCTCCTCGACATCCTCGTCGTCAATCTCATCATCTAAATTATCTAACCCAATCTCATCATCATTCTCTATATCAACATTCTCAATCTCATTCTCTACCAAGTCAACCTGAGGGGCAATCTGATCTCCTAGTCCTAACTCGGGCTCGGGATCCTCAAATGGTTCCTCCTCATCATCCATATCATAATCTACTAAGTCTAAATAAGGATCATCATATACATTAGGTTCGGGAATAGCATGGTTTTCTACAGAAATATTAGGGTCAGCCATGACAATCTGCATTTATATATTTATCTCGTATTAGGATAACATACTAGTTAAACAATTACATACTGAAATAACGATATATACATATATATAAATTAAATTATATATATCAAAATATATATCTTCTCAATAGGGCTTGTTGGTAACGTCGGAGATCTCTGGCACCGTTATAGTCAAAAGATTTTCAAATATTTTCTCAAATGTTCATTGTCAAAAGATTTTGAAAAGTTTTATTCAAAACCTTGGTTTTTTTTAAAAAAAAATCTGTTGGTCTCTATAGCGAGAGCTCTGGTACCAAACTGTAACACTCTCAATTTTCGTATCGGTACAGCGGAAGGGTCTTTTAGAGTGTTACGGGATAGCACAATAACTCCAATCATAGACAACACATAAAAATGGTTGTACAAGGTTTAACATACATTCATTCGATAAAAGATTTTAAAGTGTACAACAGGTCCCAAATTATACAGGTCATTAAGTTTACAAAACATAGATCGAATGAACATTTTTAATATTATGTGGGCCATCAGAGTCGATCTCCATCCGGATTACCTTCAAGCACCTGAGATAAAAACATGCAAAAATCGTATCAGCGAATGCCGAGTGAATTCATAGAGTTTAATAAAAACCGTTATATAAAACAATCGTTAAAATCAGAACACAAGTATAATATCGGAAGTAAGTCCACGTATTGCTAGTCAGGCAATATATAAATCAAGCATACTTCTTAAACCGTCCATGAGACCGTAGTCTCTATATTACCATGATAGGTAATATATTCATCGTTAATAGCGTCGTTATTATATATGGGATACATTTTTATTTGGATTAGGATTATTATTAGCCGCAAGACATTGTTACCTTACTATGAAAATAGCGGGCCGCGAACCCGACAAACAATTTGCCCATCTAAGTTAGCGTGTCGTCACAAAAATCACGCTATGGAATCTTCTCATACATAAATTCGCTTACCAATCAATGTGGTACGACGGGGATCAACCGTCAAGGCGCGAACTAGGGTGATCGTCCCCAAATAGTACTATCAAATGCATAAGCGTCTACCAAATCCCGGTAGTTCACAATTCATGCTAATGGGACTTTAAGTGACATAACCTAACTACTAATAATCCTTTTAGTCTCGTTTATAGGGTCGTAGCATCATTCGGGTCCATATCATTAAGCATACCATCGGGACTACTTGTGTTCTATTTTTTATAAAATCTAGCATGTTATCTCCCTCGCGGGTTTACAAATCATTTTATAAAACATTTAAAAGAGTGTGAGGCTATGAACTCACGTTGATAATGAAAGGCGGATTATCGGCTACGGGCGTGCTTCGGTCACGGAAACCTATATAAATAATAATCGGTCTTAGACTCTTGTCCAATGACTTTCATCAAAATAACAATATACATATGATTATTTTGTACATATGATGATGATCAAGTGGGTTTATATATCCTTGTTTACTCATTTTAGTGTTTACGTTTTGGTAACTTTTTACTAGTTTACTAGTTTTACCTATTTATCTATTTTAAGTCCAATAAGCTTAGTATAAGTTTTTTAACTTGTCTTAATCCATTTTATACCTATATTATCAGTATATATATACTTTCCATGTTGGGCCCAAATGGGTTAAGCCCAATAAGTTCTTTTTACAAGTATTTATCTTATTTAGTCCAATTATTAGTCCAATATGTTTAGTTAGCTCGTTAATGTCCGTATGTCCTATACTTCGGGTTTTATCGGTTTTTACTTGTATTAGTTACTTATATATCAGTATATGACTTTTAAAAACTTTACATTAGACGGGTTTGATCGTCTAAATTTTATTTGGCGAAAAACGTTAATTTTACGGTAATAGCCAAAAAAGTCGTAAAAATCAAGTTTATAGTTTTTATTACTTATAAGTATTATTCCACTACCATTTATATAATTTATCCATTTAATTAACCTTTTACATATTTATATAAATAAGTTTCATAAGTTAGTGGGTTTTTATTTTACATTTTATACAATAAAATTTGAGTGCTTATATAATAATAATAAACATTAATTCTCAAAATCTGATTTTTATTTTCATGTTCACCATTTTTATCATATCTAGAGTTCTATAATGAATTAGAAGCTCATTTTTGGTGACATGTTCTTCATATTATGTGCTACATTTAACTTAGTTATAGCGACTGCTCATTTTAAGTTTATCTTGCCTTAACAGTCCCTACAAAACAGCTTATTCAGATTAGCACTCTCATCTTGTTTTGATCATATCTCACTCATTATATTGATTCCATTGCATGGCCAACTCTCACATGTGTATAACATCTTGTACTTACTTTAAATGGATCATACCATGCAAGTTTATCAGTTCAAGTTTTAGTTATATACTGTTTTTATACAGCCAACTAAATAAGCATGATTTTAGCCTCATTTCTTATAGTTATTAACCTTTTTAAGCATATCTATCAACACTTGATCCCCACACAACATTTTTATCATCATATATACATCATATACATATACAATAATTTAGAAAATACATTTGTTCTTTACAAAAATAACAAGAGAAAATGGAGAGGATGATCTTCTTTACCAACGAAGTGTATTTCTTGTTTTTGGAAGACAAGAACTTGATGAACACCATAAGTAACTCCAAGATCATCAAATACCAAGAACAATAGTTGCGAAATCAGCCCTAGGACACAAGCAAATCACCTCCAATGTTGTTAATATGGCCACCAAATGATCAAGGCTTCATGATAACTCCATGATAGAGCTAGATAACATGTATTTCATGGCTAGAAAAGATCAAAAGGGGTGTTTGTAGATTGAAAGTGGACGGCAATGGTGAGAGTTTTTGAGAGGATTTGAGGTTGTTTGCATGTAAGTAAATGGTATTTGTGAAAAGTGGTTCATGGTTTTGTGTTGGTGGGAAAAATGTAAGCTTAAGTTGTAAGCTTAGTTACACTTGTAACTTTGTAGCTAACATGATGCCACATATGGTTGTGGTGTCATGTTGGTGCCGTCCCATGCTAGCTAGTGGGGTGGGACAATGTATTTTGTCCCATCTCACTAGTTTACGGGTATTCCTTGATTCTAGTTTTCTCGATTTGCGTGCCCTCGGGTCATTTCACGAAAAACGTTTTTATAAATTATGAATCAACGTCACAAAACGAATCCAATAAAAATTGTCTCATCAAAAACGGAGTTCAAAACGTAAATACGTAATCCTAAGGTTTCCGGTTTAGTCGTAAAGGACGCCAAATTATGCACGTAAGCCCAAATTTAAATCCGTAAATTGTGAGTTCGTCAACCAACACAAAAATAAGTTTCAAAAACGAGAAAATAATTCACTACCTGAAAATGTTAGATTGTCACAGCTTTTCCTCCTAAATGGGATCAACGTCCTCGTGATCCATTTCATTTGGATGTCCGTTTCTTATTGAAATCGAAGAGGTGCGGATATTTCTTCCACATTTCATCCTCTCGTTCCCAAGTATACTCCGGTCCATGCTTTGAATTCCATCGGATCTTGACAATAAGTATCCGACTTTGTTTCAGTTGCTTTACCTCACGATCCATAACTCTACGGGCTCTTCGATAAAATGCAACTTCCCATCTATTCGAACCTTACTTAACGGAATTTTCTCATCACTCACTGCTAGACATTTCTTCAGATTAGATACATGGAATGTGTTGTGAACACCATGAAGTTCTGGGGGTAACTCTAGTTTGTAAGCCACCGGACCTACTCTAGATAAAATCTTAAAGGGTCCAATATAACGGGGATTCAATTTCCCTCGCTTTCCAAATCTTATAACGCCTTTCCATGGCGATACTTTCAACATTACTTGGTCACCCACTTTAAACTCCATTGGCTTTCGCCGCACATCCGCGTAACTTTTCTGTCTACTACGGGCAGTCAACAACCTATTCTTAATCTGAACTATCATCTCCATAGTCTCCCGGATCAATTCCGGTCCCGTGAGCTGGGTATCCCCAACTTCACTCTAACATACAGGAGATCTACACTTCCTTCCATATAAAGCTTCAAACGGTGCAGCCTTAATACTAGAATGGTAACTATTGTTATACGAAAACTCTGCTAACGGCAAATGTTTATCCCAATTCTTACCAAAGTCTATCACACAAGCTCTCAACATATCTTTTAGTGTTTGTATCGTCCTTTCACTCTGCCCATCAGTCTGGGGGTGATAAGTAGTGCTCATGTCGAGATTCGTTCCCAAAGATCTTTGGAGAGATTTCCAAAAATTTGATGCGAATCTAGGATCTCGATCTGAAATGATCGATACAGGCACTCCATGCTTGCATACAACATTCTCAAGGTATATACGAGTCAGCTTCTCCAGTGATAACTGCTCTTTAACCGGAATGAAGTGTGCTGATTTGGTCAGTCTGTCGACAATGACCCAAATCGAGTTGTTTCCAGATGATGTTCTAGGAAGCTTGGTGATAAAGTCCATCGTAATTCGCTCCCACTTCCATTCAGGAATCTTTGGTTGTTGAAGTAGTCCTGATGGCTTTTGATGTTCAGCTTTAACTCTAGCACAAGTCAAGCATTGAAGAACATACATAGCTATGTCAGCTTTCATATTCGGCCACCAGTACAACTTCTTCAAATCATGGTACATCTTATCAGATCCCGGATGAATGGAATACTTAGATTTATGGGATTCTAACATAACCAAATCTCTTAAGCCTCCAAACATAGGTATCCACATACGACCTCTTAAGCATTTCACTCCATCAGCTCTAACCTCTAAAGGATCTCCTTCTCCTCGGAACCCTTCATTAACAAAATTTTCCTTCTTACAAGCTTCTATTTGCGCATTTCTAATTTGCTCAGGCAAATTATTGTGCACGGTCAAGACTAGAGAACGTACCCTGATAGGCTCTCTATCTTTCCTACTTAACGCATCGGCAACAACATTGGCTTTTCATGGGTGATATTTTATATCACAATCATAATCACTTAACAACTCTATCCATCTTCATTTCCTCATGTTCAATTCCTTCTGGTCGAGAATATACTGTAGGATTTTGTAATCGGTGAATACCGTACACTTGGTGCCATACAAATAATGTCTCCACAACCTAAGAGCAAAGACTACAGCTCCTAACTCAAGATCATGAGTAGTATAATTCTCCTCATTCTTCCTTAATTGCCTAGAAGCATAAGCTATCACTTTCTCTCTCTGCATCAAAACAGTTCCATAGCCTCTAAGAGTTGCATCACAATACACTATAAAATCTTCACTCCTGTCGGGTAATGATAAGATTGGCGCACTACATAATTTTTGCTTCAATGTCTGAAATGCTCCATCTTCATCACTTCCCCAAACGAAAGGTTTATTCTTCTGGGTAAGCTTAGTCAAGGGTTTAGCTATCAAAGAAAATTCTTTAATGAATCGCCTATAATAGCCAGCCAATCCTAAGAACTGTCGCACTTCCGTTGGCGTTGTCGGTGCAGACCAATTCTTAATAGCTTCAACCTTTGCAGGATCAACATGAATTCCATCTTTGTTAATCACATGACCAAGAAATTACACAGAATCTAACCAGAAATCACATTTCGAAAACTTAGCATACAACTTTTCATCCTTCAACAAATTCAAAACAATCCTTAAATGTTCTCTATGTTCATCTTCATTCTTAGAATAGATTAGAATATCGTCAATAAACACAATCACAAATTTATCCAAGTAGGGCTTGCACACTCGATTCACTAAATCTATGAAAACCGCAGGTGCGTTAGTTAACCCAAATGGCATTACTTGAAATTCATAGTGTCCATAACGAGTTCTAAATGCAGTTATAGGAATATCTTCTTCACGGACGCGAAGTTGGTGATATCCTAACCGCAAATCTATCTTAGAATACACACTAGATCCTTGCAGTTGATCAAACAAATCATCAATCCTAGGTAAAGGATATCGATTTTTAATTGTCAACTTATTCAGTTCCCTATAATCAATGCACATACGGAAAGATCCATCCTTCTTCTTAACGAACAAGACTGGAGCTCCCCAAGGCGATGAGCTCGGTCGAATAAAACCTTTATCAGACAACTCCTTAAGTTGCTCAGATAACTCCTTTAATTTAGTAGGGGCTAATCGGTAAGGCGCACGTGCCATCGGTGCAGCACCAGGAATTAAATCGATTCGAAACTCTACTTGCCTTATCGGTGGAAGTCCGGGTAAATCTTTAGGAAATACCTCAGGAAATTTACAAATAATAGGTACATCTTCCAATCGTTTCTCCCTAGACTCATTCCCGGTCACTTGAGCTAAGAATAACTCACAACCGTTCCTGATGTACTTTTGGACTTTAATACATGAAACGATTTTCAAACGGGATTCACCTCGATTACCATCAATTACTAACGTCCTATTCCTAAGAGGAATCTTAACCTTCTTCTCTCCACATAAAATAGTAGCATTATTCAACGACAACCAATCCATACCAATAATAATATCAAAACTACCTAATTCTATCAACATCAAATCAATCGGAAAGGAATGGCTCAAGAGATTTAGAGAGCATCCTTCTAATAGCTTATTAGTTTTCACTAATTTACCATCAGCCAATTCCACCTCGTAACTGGTGTTTATCTCAACAGGTTCAATGTCAATAAGGGCACTAAATTTAGTGGATACAAAGCTCCTATCAGCACCCGAATCAAATAAAGCAACAGCATAATGATTGTTGAGTAAAAACGTACCGGTAACGACATTCGGATCCTCTTTCTTCACCTCAATTGTTCCAAGTTGATAGATACCACCCTGGGGGTTTCTTCCAGGTACAATCGCTTCCAACTTGGGGCATTCCGATTTCCTATGACCTTCTTCATTACAGTTGAAGCAAATGGTTCCCTTCTTACACCTTTCAACCTTGTGTCCAAGCTTTCCGCAATTTCGGCACTTCCAGCAGTCGCCAGCATGCCTCTTGTTGCCACACTTATGACATATATCATCGTTGCGCGGTGTGTTGTAGGTAAGAGCATTTGCATTCCCCTTTCTCTGGTTCTAACGGCGATTGAAGTTCTTCCTATTATCACCTCTATCTACACGATCACCGTCTCCCTTTCTTTTCTCACCAACACGGGCTTCATCTTCCCTATCATGAATTATCTGTCCAATGAGTTGGTAAGCCATTCGAACAGCATCATCAATGGTCAGTGGTTTAGATGATGCCAGGCCCCCCCCCCCCCGGATATTCCTGGTCAACCCTTTAATATATTGCTCAATTCGGATCTCTTCAGGTTCAACCAATCGAGGACATAGCAAGGCCAACTCATGGAATCGGTTCGTGTAACTATCAATGTCCACACCTTTCATTCGCAAATGAATCAACTCTTGTTCTAACCTAATAATCACACTACGAGGACAAAACTCCAAAGTCATCCACTTCTTAATTTCAGCCCAAGGAGTAGCATTAGCATCATCGAGACCCATGAAAGCAATTCTCCCGTTCCACCAAGTCAACGCACGACCTTTAAGAGTAGCCATAGCAAAAGTCACCTTATCTTCCTCCTTACACTTACTAATCCGAAACACCGACTCAATCTTCTCAATCCACTGGCTTAATCCTACAGCACCTTCAGTTCCATTAAAAGGTAGAGGTTCACACTTCATGAACGTCACATAAGTACAGCCAACAACTTCAGGTGCATTAGCTCCAAGTCCTCCTATATTTCCTCCAGCATTAGCATTCACATTATTAGCATTCACAATCACGTTAGTACCGCTAATTCCACTACCGCCAGCTCCACTATCGCCAGCTCCACTACCGCCAGCTCCACTACCGCCAGCTTCATTTCTAGCGTTTGCCATAAATTCAGTCATAGATGCGGTAACTTGCTCCGTAATAATCCTACGTACATCATCCTCAGTCACAGCCTTCTTGGGCGGCATAGTTCTATAATTTCACAATTTCAATGTATTAAGCATTCACCCAACAAGGATTCATATAATATGGATTGAATTCATAATCAAGATACAAATAAGGCACAATATGGAATTCAAGACAAGATACATATTTCATTCAATTTGAAACAAAAGTATTGTCTTAGTTACATCCCATATCAAAGTTCTAGCACTATATACACTCAAAATTCGTGCCAAGTCTACTACTAACAAGTCGGTGTAGTGAAAGCTACAAAAGCACAAAAGATACAAAGGTCACTACTAAATACAGACTGGTCTATTGAGAACCGCCAGATGGTCCATCATCCATCGTCTTCTAGATCTTCGTCGGACGATCACTAGACACATCTTCAGCTGGGCGCTTACGGATCACTCCTCTTTCAACCATGTCAGCATAAAATCTACTGTTCCAACCCACGGATATATTCAACTCCTTTTCAGCTTTCTCATGCATCGCACGAGCTACACTCAACTGAATCTCCATAGAATTCACCTTTTTCTTCATAGCAGAAAACTCACCACTTTCTAACACCGATAACCTCCTAAAAGCCTCATTCAAACCACGCTCTACATCAGTCAAATCCAAACTAAGCAATTCTCGCTCTTTCTCACCAACCTTAGTCTTCGACTCCAAATAAGCAACCTGAGTCTGAACAACACCTAATCCAATCTCTGTCATACAACTCTTAACACGGGAAGCATCTAGATCACGTCTCAAGGCCCATGGTGCAAGACCATCAATATGGGTAGCCTCTCGAGTACTAGACGACTCTCCTATCTCACGTCTACGAGTAGCAATACCATCGATACCGTCAGGTGCATTGTCCTCCTCATCCTCCTCTGATTCAGAATCAGATTTAGACAATTCAGACATTTCATCCCTAGGTAGCTCAACCTCAGAATCAGACAAATAAACTGGTGGGGGCAAAGGCTCGCCCTCTGGAACATTATAAGGATAAATAAGCTCGGCTTCCTCATCATCATCGACCTCAAAATCTATACCTACATCCTCCTCGACATCCTCGTCGTCAATCTCATCATCTAAATTATCTAACCCAATCTCATCATCATTCTCTATATCAACATTCTCAATCTCATTCTCTACCAAGTCAACCTGAGGGGCAATCTGATCTCCTAGTCCTAACTCGGGCTCGGGATCCTCAAATGGTTCCTCCTCATCATCCATATCATAATCTACTAAGTCTAAATAAGGATCATCATCTACATTAGGTTGGGGAATAGCATGGTTTTCTACAGAAATATTAGGGTCAGCCATGACAATATACATTTATATATTTATCTCGTATTAGGATAACATACTAGTTAAACAATTACATACTGAAATCACGATATATACATATATATAAATTAAATTTTATATATCAAAATATATATCTTCTCAATAGGGCTTGTTGGTAATGTCGGAGATCTCTGGCACCGTTATAGTCAAAAGATTTTCAAATATTTTCTCAAATGTTCATTGTCAAAAGATTTTGAAAAGTTTTGTTCAAAACCTTGGTTTTTTTTTAAAATCTTTTGTTCTCTATAACGAGAGCTCTGGTACCAAACTGTAACACTCTCAATTTTCGTATCGGTACAGCGGAAGGGTCTTTTAGACTGTTACGGGATAGCACAATAACTCTAATCATAGACAACACATAAAAATGGTTGTACAGGGTTTAACATACATTCATTCGATAAAAGGTTTTAAAGTGTACAACAGGTCCCAAATTATACAGGTCATTAAGTTTACAAAACATAGATCGAATGAACTTTAATATTATGTGGGCCATCAGAGTCGATCTCCATCCGGATTACCTTCAAGCACTTGAGATAAAAACATGCAAAAATCGTATCAGCGAATGCCGAGTGAATTCATAGAGTTTAATAAAAACCGTTATATAAAACAATCGTTAAAATCAGAACACAAGTATAATATCAGAAGTAAGTCCACGTATTGCTAGTCAGGCAATATATAAATCAAGCATACATCTTAAACCGTCCATGAGATCGTAGTCTCTATATTACCATGATAGGTAATATATTCATCGTTAATAGCGTCGTTATTATATATGGGATACATTTTTATTTGGATTAGGATTATTATTAGCCGCATGACATTGTTACCTTACTATGAAAACAGCGGGCCGCGAACCCGACAAACAATTTGCCCATCTAAGTTAGCGTGTCGTCACAAAAATCACGCTATGGAATCTTCTCATACATAAATTCGCTTACCAATCAATGTGGTACGACGGGGATCAACCGTCAATGCGCGAACTGGGGTGATCGTCCCCAAATAGTACTATCAAATGCATAAGCGTCTACCAAATCCCGGTAGTTCACAATTCATGCTAATGGGACTTTAAGTGACATAACCTAACTACTAATAATCCTTTTAGTCTCGTTTATAGGGTCATAGCATCATTCGGGTCCATATCATTAAGCATACCATCGGGACAACTTGTGTTCTATTTTTATAAAATCTAGCATGTTATCTCCCTCTCGGGTTTACAAATCATTTTATAAAACATTTAAAAGAGTACGAGGCTATGAACTCACGTTGATAATGAAAGGCGGATTATCGGCTACGGGCGTGCTTCGGTCACGGAAACCTATATAAATAATAATCGGTCTTAGACTCTTGTCCAATGACTTTCATCAAAATAACAATATACATATGATGATTTTGTACATATGATGATGATCAAGTGGGTTTATATATCCTTGTTTACTCATTTTAGTGTTTACGTTTTGGTAACTTTTTACTAGTTTACTAGTTTTACCTATTTATCTATTTTAAGTCCAATAAGCTTAGTATAAGTTCTTTAAATTGTTTTAATCCATTTTATACCTATATTATCAGTATATATATACTTTCCATGTTGGGCCCAAATGGGTTAAGCCCAATAAGTTCTTTTTACAAGTATTTATCTTATTTAGTCCAATTATTAGTCCAATAGGTTTAGTTAGCTCGTTAATGTCCGTATGTCCTATAGTTCGGGTTTTATCGGTTTTTACTTGTATTAGTTACTTATATATCAGTATATGACTTTTAAAAACTTTACATTAGACGGGTTTGATCGTCTAAGTTTTATTTGGCGAAAAACGTTAATTTTACGGTAATAGCCAAAAAAGTCGTAAAAATCAAGTTTATAGTTTTTATTACTTATAAGTATTATTCCACTACCATTTATATAATTTATCCATTTAATTAACCTTTTACATATTTATATAAATAAGTTTCATAAGTTAGTGGGTTTTTATTTTACATTTTATACAATAAAATTTGAGTGCTTATATAATAATAATAAACATTAATTCTCAAAATCTGATTTTTATTTTCATGTTCACCATTTTTATCATATCTAGAGTTCTATAATGAATTAGAAGCTCATTTTTGGGTGACATGTTCCTCATATTATGTGCTACATTTAACTTAGTTATAGCTACTGCTCATTTTAAGTTTATCTTGCCTTAACAGTCCCTACAAAACAGCTTATTCAGATTTGTACTCTCATCTTGTTTTGATCATATCTCACTCATTATATTGATTCCATTGCATGGCCAACTCTCACATGTGTATAACATCTTGTACTTACTGTAAATGGATTATACCATGCAAGTTTATCAGTTCAAGTTTTAGTTATATACTGTTTTTATACAGCCAACTAAATAAGCATGATTTTAGCCTCATTTCTTATAGTTATTAACCTTTTTAAGCATATCTATCAACACTTGATCCCCACACAACATTTTTATCATCATATATACATCATATACATATACAATAATGAAGAAAATACATTTGTTCTTTACAAAAATAACAAGAGATAATGGAGAGGATGATCTTCTTTACCAACCAAGTGTATTTCTTGTTTTTGGAAGACAAGAACTTGATGAACACCAAAAGTAACTCCAAGATCATCAAATACCAAGAACAATAGTTGAGAAATCAGCCCTAGGACACAAGCAAATCACCTCCAATGTTGTTAATATGGCTACCAAATGATCAAGGCTTCAAGATAACTCCATGATATAGCTAGATAATATGTATTTCATGGCTAGAAAAGATCAAAAGGGGTGTTTGTAGCTTGAAAGTGGACGACAATGGTGAGAGTTTTTGAGAGGATTTGAGGTTGTTTGCATGTAAGTAAATGGTATGTGTGAAAAGTGGTTCATGGTTTTGTGTTAGTGGGAAATATGTAAGCTTAAGTTGTAAGCTTAGTTACACTTGTAACTTTGTAGCTAACATGATGCCACATATGGTTGTGGTGTCATGTTGGTGCCGTCCCATGCTAGCTAGTGGGGTGGGACAATGTATATTGTCCCATCTCACTAGTTTACGGGTATTCCTCGATTCTAGTTTTCTCGATTTGCGTGCCCTCGGGTCGTTTCACGAAAAACGTTTTTATAAATTATGAATCAAAGTCACAAAACGAATCCAATAAAAATTGTCTCATCAAAAACGGAGTTTAAAAACGTAAATACGTAATCCTAAGGTTTCCGGTTTAGTCGTAAAGGACGCCAAATTATGCACGTAAGCCCAAATTTAAATCCGTAAATTGTGAGTTCGTCAACCAACACAAAAATAAGTTTCAAAATATTATACGAGAAAATAATTCACTACCTGAAAATGTTAGATTGTCACAAGATTATTGTACAAGGCTTCTTATGTCTATAAAGAAGACCTTTAGGTTAATGTTCAATATAAGTTTTCATACGTAAACTACTTTCATTGTAAGCAAGTTTGATATCATTAATCAAAGTGAAAGTTTGTTTACATCTTGTGTGTTCTTGTTTAAGTGTTAATTCCGCATAACACTTAGATTGTCATATACATATACAAAGGTTTCTCTAAGTGTATTACTTGATCTAATCTTGTATACATAAAGCTAAATCGATCTACGTTTGGGATCACAATTGGTATCAGAGCCTCGTGGCTCGTGATGCTAGGACCAACAAGGTGTTCGTGTATGGTGAAAAGAAGAAAAATCCGTCTAGGGTTTTTCTGGGCGTTTTTGTGTGCGCAGCAGTATTCAGAAGGTCATAACTTTTTATTGAACCGTTGGATCGTCACGAAATTTTATATGCGTGTTCTACATACATATATCTAAACATCCACCGGAGGGATTGTCGAGTTCTATCCCCAATCATAAGTTATTAAACGTCGAATTTGGCTGTAGAGATAATTTTCAGATTTTCAGCTTTTACATAAAATCATGATTAAGGTTTCTATAAACCCTAGATCGACTCAAGGCTGAAACATTTGAGATTTGGAGGCTGTTATAATGTATTCTGGAATATAATTCGAATCTGTTTATTCTCAAAACCCTAATTAGGGTTTCGGTTTAAATTCATCAGATTCTAAGGCTTGTTATAGCAGCAGATGTGTAATGCGAGTTCTTGGCTGATATCATTCAAGAATGAACAAGGAGCAAACCCTAGTTCCTCATACAGGGATTCGAATACAGTTCTTCAAAAACTAGGGTTTCATGGCAATCTACTTTGTTATTACTGCTATAAGTTGCTGCTGTGAAGTGAATGATCAAGGCTGTTTGATTAGGCTCATATGGACAGTTGATGGTCTTCACGTGATTTGGGCAATACAGCAGCAGATCTCTCCATCTCGTTTTCTTTACTGATTTTATGGGTAAGATTTATTTTTGGATGAGATTTATATAAAGCAGAAAGAAGAAAAGGTCGTGAGATCAATGACAAAGGAACGTTATCTGTTGGCTAAAAAGAAAGGAATCACGTGAGGTAAGTGATGGAAAAACATTGTCGTTATTTATGGAAGATATCACAATGGGATAATTGTGATGCGAAATTTATGGGATTATGATTGACTGTGTATAACTTTCACCTGCTTTTAAGGGTTATTTTTAACTCTATTTGTGAAAGTTATATATTCGTATATCTCTCATATGATTTAGTTTAACTTTGATACGTTATATCTTGGGCTGGACATGATCAGTAATCGAGTAAAGGAAAAGAAAAAGGAGTACTACTCTAGCCACTTGACATTATTATTATAGCAACTATCAAAGATTCGAAGTCACAGATGATGACAGGATTGGAGTCGGGACGCTGACAGAATAAGTCAACGTTGACAGCATTGATAGTATTGTCCGATATATGTTAATTCAAACGCTGATAGGTATTGTCCGATATCGGACAATACATCTGACCAAGATATTGGATAAAGGAAGATATCGGATAACACAAGGATTGCTGCTGTTTGAGAAAATTAGTACGTTTTTAGCACACAAAAAGGAGGAATTTACACACGAAGGTACATGGAATCTCCGTTTTATTTAGAATATCATGTTGATATTTATGGCTCAGATATTTTTAAACGGAACTAATGATCTTAAAGCGAGTTAACAACAATTCATGAGATAATGAGAGTCTTCATGAAGATGTGTTAGCTTAAGGGGAAGACTTCTTATGGTAAGTTTGATGATTGAAGATGATTTTCACGAGTTTGTGTTTTATCATATTGTTAAGTTGTGGATGTCAGCCATTGACTTAACAATAACTTGTTCGTACTTTACATGGTTGGTGATGAAGACTTGTCATAACACTAGAAGGAGTTACATTATCGTGCTCAGTGTCTCACAAAGGATGAGAATATTGACAAGAGATTAAGGTCTGCTTATACTTTACGTTTTCATATAAGTTCCTCATCACATGGATAGTACAAGACATGGAACACAAGGTTGGGTTATTCTACTTCTACATCAAGAATACTTTATTTATTTTTCTTCAAAATCATTACATAGAGCTACATTTGGAGAATCTTAAGGGTTGCATACATTGTTTACTTCCCTGTTGATGTGACAAAAAGGGGAAGACATACATGCTATAATTGAGGGGAAGCAATCTGAAGATCATGTACAACTTACAAGAGATACACATAGAGTTTTGCCAACATCAACTAGGGGAAGATTGTTGGGTCAAAAAGTTGATGTGGCAGAAACTCAAAAATGAAGAAAACATGAAGATATTGTCTAATCATTGTCAAGAGCAATTCAAGCGTTGACAAGAACAAACTAAGCGTTGTTGGCTCAAGAGTTGTCGTGTGCAATCCAAACATTGTCACATGCAATTTAAGAGTTGATATAAACGTAGACAAGAAGCTTATGGAAGCTTCTATTTAGATAAACATGCAAGATATATTCTGCATATGTTTATTTAAATAGAAGATTTACTTGTTTATTTGTTATTATCTCTTGTAAACCCTAATCCTTACACTATAAAAGGAACCAAGGGTCTTAGGTTTTATTAATCAATTCATATTCACAATGTAAACCTAAAGCGTGTGTCGACTAGACGTGGGATTCAATGTATACACGTCTAGTGATTGTTTGTTATTAATTTAATGAACAATCCTTTTGTTTTAAATTCATGTTATTGTGCCCTAAACACCTTGTTAATGTGTTATGTTCTAATTCTGCTTTGATTATTTAATCATATGAACATGATGCATTCCTAGTAGCTTCAAAGATCTGGAAACCAAGGTTTCCACATCTAAGTATTCTTTCCTTGAATTTAATACTTCTTTGCTTGCAGCTTCATACCTGAAATAAAATAGTTAACAACAAAAACCAATCAGTATTGGCTTCATGATTTTTAGCAAATCATTAGCTATCAATAGATTTGATTCATTCTTTACTAGTTAGCCATACCCTCTGGATTAGCCTATACTTTATTAATAAAGAGTAAGGTGTACTGATAACCCTATAATTTTTGGTAAACTTTCAACCATCAACGGATGTGAGAATGTCTTTACCTAGTACCATTTGTCTAGGACTAGCCAACTCTTTGTCTCGAAACATGGTGAGTTAGAACCATATAGTTCTTAGCAAACTACCAGCTTTCAACGGATTTGAGAAGTCTTTACCATAAACCGTTTGCTTATGGACTAGCCAGTTCTTATGTGTGTTATACATGGTGAACTGAGAACCATTTGTGAAGTGTGATTGTAAATCAAACACTTAAGGCTCTTTCTCAACGTCTTGCTCTTGCTCCAAATCCTTGATTTGTTGTTTAACCATTCTGATCAACTCCAAAGCACCAACAGATGATTCTGAGACTTCCAACTGTTGTTCCAACATTCTTTCCAACAATCGTCTCTCAAATGGATATCTCTTCTCTTGTAGCATATAATAAGTAACATCATCTATATCCAAAATATATAGTCCACATGACCTATAATATCTCCAATAACTAGGAACATGATTCTCTAATTCCTTCAACATTTTCTGATCACAATTGTGTGGTTCATACATGAAGAATAATTCATGATACAATAGTGATACCTCAGTTTTACCTACACGGGCTTCTTGAACTAACCTGAAAAGTTATTGAATATCTTGTATGTCAAGAATATAAAAAATATCTTCTAACAGTCTGAACATTCTTATTGTGCCATCTGTTCTTAATATTCCATGAGCTTCCAGTCCTTGCTCCATAGTATATATCCATCTAGAAATGGATGACTTCTTTCCAAAAATCTCTGTGTCTATACATTGATCTTCAAAATTTACTATCTTCAAGTACTTTCTTAAGCTCTCATCATCATCACTATCTTCTGTTGTTGATTTAGCCTTTTTCTTGGCCTCTAGCTTCTTCTTTGTTGATCTTTTTCTTTTGATACCCTTGGAGGTTCCTTCAAATTCCATTGAACCTTCCTCCAAATCTGTATGTACCATTTCTTCAATATGTACTATTGACTGTGTATGTACTGCTTGTACATTTTCAGTCTTATCAACACTTTGAGCTTTATTTCCTTCATTCATTCTCTGAACAGTCTCTGTCCCTTTTGAACTTACCTTATCCATTCTAGTTTTCCTAACATATGTATTCTTGATAGGTGGAGATGTTCTTGTATGTTCAACAGTACTTGACTCAAATCTAGGAGTACTTCCAAACTGTCTTTATTGTTGCAGATGTCTTTTGGTTTCTTCAATAGCTATCCTATCTGCTTCAGATCCACTCTCAACAAAATGCAATTAAGCTCTCTTATGTTGTTCCTACAAAGCCTTTATTTCTTCAAAACTCTTTCTGACCAATTGAGCATGAGTGAAATGCTTAACTTTCTTGAGAAAATCCATCATTTGATTCCTAATCTGCATGGTAGTTGGGGGCTTAATATTTTCTCTTCTTCTTTTCTCAGCAAAGAGTCTTTGTTACTCCCTTACCAAATCATCAATCAACTTTGCTTTTTCTTCTTCATCATCAGCATCCCTTTCTTCAGCTATTAATGAGTCTGCAAGAATCTCACTTGCTTGTAGTTCAGCTTGAATCCTATCATACTCTTGTATATTCTATTCTTGCTGCACTCTCTTAGCTTCAAGCAATTGCTCCTTTGCTGCAAGTTCCTCTTGTAACTCTTCTTCACGAATTTGAGCTTGCATTATGAAAGCAAATTCCTCATCATGGTCTAGTTGATGAAATATGTACATGACTTTGTTTATATCATAATCTGAATCACTTTAATTTTCAGATTCTGATTGTAATTGCTTCTTGCCCTTATCCTTTAGATTTATCTTTGGTAACTTCTTCTTCAGCTTTGAAGATCTTCTTTCTTCATCCTCATTTGTTTGCTGTTGAATAAAAAATACCTTTAGTGGGCTGTGAAGCTTGAACTTTCTTACCTTTAGTTTTATCCTTTTTGGCAAGAACTTCTTGTTGTGTCTTCTTCTCAATCTCTGCTTGTCTTGCTTTTTCAGCTGAACTCTTTTCCCTGAGATCAAGCAGTACTTGAGCTAAAGTCTCATTATCTCCAAAAGGAGTTTGACTTTCTATAGAAGAATGTAGTGAAGATTGGTCTCCAACGGTACTTGCAGTCGGCTTAGTTGGCTTAGCAGTACTTGGGTATTCAACAATGTCAGCAGTACTTGCAGTTGGCTTAGTTGGCCTAACAGTACTTGGATCTTCAACAATGTTGACATCACCAGTATAAGACACACTTGTTTCTTCAATCACAAAAGTATCTCCATATACCTTTTCCTCTTTTGAAGTTGTCTTCTCAACTTGTAGCTCCTCTGTCTTGTCTGATCCATAGCTCACTCTTGATCTTGACAGTACTTGGAAAGACTATTTCTTCTTTTGAAACCAGAATTGCCTTTGAGGCAGAGTTGAAGACACAGGAAATTGGACATTGATTTCCTCCAGCTTCTCAAAGAAACTACTCCAATTCAATTGAAGTTGTGGAGATTGAGATCGTGGTTGTGCTTGAGTCACCAACATTTCTTTAGTTTGTGGTTCCTCATGAGTAGGTTGTGGTTCTTCTTGTTGAAGCTCCATGTTTGTAGGCTCCAAGCTATCTTTTTCCAAACCAGTCTCTATACCATTGCCATCTTTAAAATTTCCAATGACATCATCAGTTCCAAAGTTGATGTCATTCCCAGAGACCCTTATCTGAATATCAAAAGAAGGTAGTGGTTCTTCATAATTCCTCCATTGTTTGGTTGCTTTCAGTTGCCTTTTCTTGAAGTTTCTGAATCTTTGCTTCTTAAGAGCAGCTTTCTGAATAGACCTATTCTGCTTCATCCAAGGAGATACCTTATTCCTTAGCTTGAAGAAACCGGCCTCCAATTCAGCAATTTTCTTGTCTTGAACAAGCTTCTCCTTTTGCAATACCTGTACCTGTTTGGACAAGCTAGTGAAAAGCAGTTAAATTGGCAACATCCACCACCTCTGTTGCTTGTGCTTGTGGTGAACCACTAGCAGCAATGGAAGCAGTAGGTGTATGGATCATCTCATTTGAATTTGGTTAATTATCAATATTGTGAGAAGAAGATTGAGTATCTTCTGAGGAATGGGAACTCTGGTGAGAAGGAGTTTGCTGAGAACCACTAGCAATGCTAGGTTCCTCACTTTCTTAGTTGGCAGGTTGGGCTAACATATGAGCAAATAAGGGTGGTGACAATTCCTATAAAGGCATTGCCTTGTTTGGTCAAGAAAGATAAAGTTATCTTTGTAAATGTAGGAACATCCCTGATGTAGTGTTTTTGTACCCTTTAGGAAAAGGATGACAAAATAGTGGTAAGCGTTAAGTGTCGGTTTAGGAAAACCGAGCACTAATGACCAAATAAGTTCAAGTTCGTTTCCCAAGGAGGCTAGTGCGTTGTGTAATGAATTGATTTTGATTTGTGATTATATTGTAAAAGAGAAAATAGAAATGGGGTGAGAAGAGAATGACGGTTACGAAGACGGATTTAACTAAGACGAAAAAGGCGTTCACGTAAAACCGTAAAAAGCGATAAATTAAAAATTTTAAACCTAAAAATAATTAAAAGCTAAAACTAAGTCTAAAATAATATAAATAAGAATAAAAATCCAATAAAAATATTTTAAAACCTTTTATTAATTAAATATTCAATTTTAAATGCTAATTAAAGCCCTAAAATTAAATATAATTAATCAAAATGTCCAAAATATTATTTTATTGAACAAATAACTTACTTATATTATGTAAAGACTAAAAAGTATTTTTCCTAAATTTTAAAAACTATGTTTGTATTTTTAAATCACTTAAAACTATTTTTAAACTAAAATAATCATAAAAAATAATAAAATAATGCCAAAAATAATTTACCAATTTTAAAAATCCTATATTACTCTAATGAACAGTAGAAAAATGATAAAGTTTGAAAAATATAAAATTTTTCACTAGAAGACAAAACTGAAATTAAATAAAACCCTAATTAAACTAAATTAATTATAAAAATAATTAAAAAGTGAACAGTGAAATAATTTTTAACTAAAAATCTTAAACTATTTTTCTTAATCTATGAAAAATGTTTAAACTGAAAAATATTAGTTTTTGTCACTAAATGCCAAAAATAGAAACTTAAAAGTTAATTAAAAAGAGCTATTAAATATAAAAAATAGTAAATGAACAGTAAATAAAAAACTAAATAAACTGAAAAATTAGAAATTAAATTAGAAAAATAATGGAACAAATTTCAAACCCTACTTCTTAATTAAGTGCACTAAAGACAAAAAATGTAAAATCCTGATAGTGACACTTGCTTGGTTTTGTCCAGTAGTCTAGCAGTGCTAACTTTTGTGCTAACCGTGGGAAATTTGTTCCCACTGCTAGTGTAAATTGTTGGTCAGTTGACCAATAAGCTTAGGAGAGCTTATTTGAGGGCTTATATTGGGCAATAAGGCAGCCCCACAACCAGTTGGGTTGTGGGGAGTCAATAATAGCACAAAAACACACAATCACTTCACAAAAATCAACACAAAATGCACAGGATGGTTACTGATATGGCAAGATGTTTATGTTGAACAATTGATTGGTTCAATGTGCACACAAATGGATTTCAAATGCTTAAAACTTGCATATAAGCTCACCAAATCACATAAGAACTATCAGTAACCCTAGATGCTATCAATCTCCTAGCAATTTGCAAGGCTTGATGAACAAATTTCCACAAAAGCATGCACAAAGAGGACTTTCTGATTTTGAGCTACTTTTCGGAAATTTTAACTTGCAAATTTGTTCAAAACTTCACCAAACGGAGAACTAAGTACCATGCAACCTAACAATACCCTATTGAGTGATTAAAGCAGGTTTTAAACAAGACTTAAGCCATTAATCCTAACTTAAACCCTAATCCAAACACCCCTTTAAATCTGAAATTCAATTCTTTTGAAACCAAATAAGATTAACACTTAACCACAATGATTCAAATCACTACTAACATACATATTTCACCTTATGTATCATAATCATAACATCAAACAAACAAATAAACAGATTTCATGCATATATCACCAAATCAAAAAACTTTGAAACTAGAAACAAGGAACAAGGAAGTTACCTTGTTGGCCCTACAATCCAGGTCCAACAGTGACTGAAAAGTCACCTCCAAACAAGCCCGGGCTTGTGTAGACTTTGTTGAGGTGCTTATGAAGAACACTTGGTACAAAAAGAATGAAAAGGAATAGATGAGATTGGAAGCTAGTCTCCTTCTCGTTTCCTGCACTCCACAACAAACAAGCAGCAGCTTCAAGTAGCAAGAGCTTCAAGCTACAAGCTTGAAGCTTTTGCTACAGTAAGTGGTAAATAAATAAACAAGGAAAAAGATTTTGAGAAAATCTTTAAAAATGGACTTTTGTGAAACCAAACTTTTGGACTTTGTCACTTAATCAACCACCAAACAAGCTGAAATACACACACACTTCCACTTTCACTTCAGTGTGTGTGGATTTCAGAATCAACAAGAACAGATTTTCAGAAAACTGAAAATTTCCTTTTTTGAAAACTTTTTACCACTCAAACTAATAAAAGCTTTTGGAACTCAGATTTCCTTTTTAACACAAGACCAACTTTTAACTAACAAAAAGGGATTACAAGTTCATTAACAAAACCAACTTTCATTAAATTTAAAAAGGCATTACATGAATTTTTTAAAGAAAATCTGGAACAAAGGGAAATGTACAAGCCACATTCTCCTTATATAAGCTTAAACAGAAGGTTCTAGTGCTATAAATAAAATAATATTAAGCTAAAACCCTAATGCAAGAAAATCCGAAATTGCCCTTGGTTGTTTGACTGAAAATTGGTCAAAATGTGCTTCATGTGATGCTTGCTGGATGATAGCTGTCTCTTTTGATCTTGGGACGTTCATTTGGTGTGGAGGACAAGTAGAATCATGTGGGACGTTGATCATGTCCCCTCTTGGGGTTTTGTGGAAAGGGACGGGTGCAAGGGACCCCTGGGGATGTCACATGGGTTGGTTGGGATCAACTTTGTGGGTGGGTTTAGGATTAGAAAGAGATTAATTAAGGATCTGGAGATTATTAGGGAAAAACCCTTTGTTTTGATCTTTGTTCATCCTGGGGAATTTTAGGGTTTATGGGGATAATAGGGAAAGTTTAATCTGATTTTGGGGAGTGGTTAATTTAAATTAAGTGTTTGGAGGGAAGTACTTAAATAACTGATTAGTCAGTTATTTAAAAGTAGTGGAAGGTGACGTGGGTTAAGTTGTTTTGGCACAGCCTATTCTCAAACTTTAAACAAGGACCTCAAATGTTATTTGGGCATTCTTCAAGGGCTCATAGTGTAATTTCTTGACATTTAAGGGACCTCAATGCAATTTATGAGTTTCGCAAGGGTTTAAAATGCCAAGTCTTCAAAAGATGAGGGACCAATGTTGACAATCTTCAATTCTTCAAGGACCATTTTGGAAATTCTTGATTCGGGTCCGGTTCATTGTGCGGCTTCGTTTCCCGTGTTCGTATTTGATTGATTCTTGTGATCTTTTTGCCATTTCCTCAATATCCGTACCTAAAATACACAAGCAACAAACACGAGCATATATTTGGCAGTTTTAATTATATTTTATGCATTTTAAGCCTGATTTGGACGATGAGACTATGTATAAAAGCAGTCTCATCACTCCCCCATACTAAACCATTGTCGTGCCCTCACGCAATGCAAGAATAAAGTATCGTAGCAACTCCAAAATTCATTTTTATTCACTTTATTGAACGATAAACTAGCTACACTACTACTATTACTACTACTTGTGTTTTAGACATAATGTATGATTTTCATCGCAAAATGGGACGTTTAGGTTCATAGAATAAGAACACGTGAATGCTTCGTTAGAAATAATTTCATCGTCCTCGATTTTCACCTTAATTCCATGCCAAGCGTGCAACGAGATCATTATCATTATAAGTTAGTAATGCTAACACTACTCATATGCCCTAATCCGTACTTATCCTCCATTATTCCTAAGTTGTATCTCTTATATTTTATTTTGTCTTGAATGTTTCACGAGGATACATTGTTTGACTTATGCGATAATAGAGATTTAGGTCTAAAAATAGAGTCCTAACGGTGTAACTAAGACCATTAAATCAATAACCCCTCCTAATAGACAACGATGTTAAAAAATTAAGTTGACAAGAAGAATCGATAAACACGGTTTTATTACGGTTTTGAACATGAGACTTATTACCAAGACTTTTATACGCCCCCTAACGGAAGGGCCTTATTATCTTTGGTTTACCTCCATCTTTTATTCAACTTCGCCATGAAGCTTTTATTATGACTTCGGTCTTGCCTTGCCTTTTATTATCCGCCTCATCGGTGGTTTTATTGGCCAAAGACGTATATCCTCACGCTAAAGCGAATTTTGGATCTTTAAAGCTTCGAAGATTAAGGCTTGATTCACTTTTAATTTTGCATAGATTTTTCGGCCTTGTGGGGCTTCAAATTGTTTGCTAGATTTAGGTGAGCACTTGAAATCTTATTATTGGGTGAAGCTTTCGATTATTCGGGTGCCAATACTTCAAAACCGTAACGCTGGCGATACCTTAATGTCTTCCCAATTTAATTACACGGAAGCTACTAGAAAAGACTAGAAACCCAACAATCCTAACTAAACCGCTAAGTCAATATTTATTAAGCAAAAAATATTTACAAGCGAAGGGAGAATAAGAAAACAACGAGAACAGATGAGTTTTTAAAGAATACGAGTACTCTACGTTTAGCATAGTAACTTATAATTAACTCTATCATTTCTCGTCCTCATTTAAGAGACTTAGCCTAATGTGTAGTTAAGGAATCAAAGCTAAGTGCTCAACACGCACGGTCGAGTCAAAAATTACTCTTATTCTCACCATCGGAAAATCTACATTCGTGTCTTCAAACACTTATAAAACATGAGAAAATTTTAAAATTTGGCCATTTTTAGCCTTATTTTGCAACAAAAACGATAAACAAAAAGATAAACTTTGGAAAGCGTGAAGGTTTGGCAAGGCAAGTATCTATTCACCCCCCCCCCCCCCCATACAAAAGTTAAACATTGTCCTCAATGTTTTGAGTCTAGGGGTGCAAACACCCCCATACTAGAGACGTAGTCGAATGCCTAATCTAGCATGGAAAGGGTGTAACCAATAAATTAATATCCGTTTATGAAGTGTGCTAAAAACCTAAGGTTAGAACATCAAAAGGATATATCATTTGGATATTGAGAAAGTCTTCAAAGCAAACAATCGAGTGCTCCCATAAAACAAACACGAGAGGCTCCAATCGTGAAGATCATGATCTAAAAACCACAATGAACGAACAACCACGGAACAAAGGTTGGAAGGGCACAAATCCCCTCACATTAAACTAATTAGAAAGAAATAATATGTACATGGGTAAGCATGGGTCTCCCCCACGAGGCACCTTGTTTTTGATAACCGAGTCAAAAGCTCGACTCGAATCCCCATAAATGTGATCATTTAGGGATTATCATGGTATGGTCAATTTTTGGTGGGGCTTTCATGATAAACAAGGACCAAAAACAACCGGTATTAAGGACTAAGTCCTTTGATGGTGCAAAATACCGGGATCGAAGATGGCGTTCTCGTTTTCATTGGAAAAACAAATCAACGCCACTTCATCGTGTGTCAACACAAACCCAAAGGGTTTCAAGAAAATATATGAGAAGAAATAGAAGGGTGGGATAATGGGTAAGTCATAAAAACATTGAGCTACTCGAGGTAGACTCGCACCAATCAAATAGAAAGATTTTCCATTTATTGCATCGGTGGAAGACCGAGATTTCCCTTTATAAGCAATTCCAGGATCAAATATCTCGTCCTCGATGGAGAAAGGGGAGGGAACATAAGGGGCTTCCCTCACACTAGGTCCATACAAAGCATCGTCAAAAGGAGAAGACGAGCTTGTAGTACTCAATACACGTGGTGATGACGAAGTTAGATTTGTAGAAAAATCTTTTAAATTCAATTTAAAATCTTTCCCTTTTTCATCTTTTAAACTCTCCTTGTGAAAACCCGATTTAATTATGTCAAAAATATTTGGTGCTTCTAAAGCAATGTTAGTCACACTAAAAATTCTCACATTTGAAAAGCGTTTTGGTAAAGGTGGTGGTAAGTTCTCAAAACGTTTGTTAGCAAAGAAAACTCCCCCATCGGGATCAACATATTCATCATCCGAAGAATCATTCACAATTGGAATCCTAGGCTTAACACTCTTAACCTCCACCGGCGGAGGGGACGGAACTTCATTTTTATTATCAACTCCTAAAACTCTTTTTGAAATCCTTTTACAAATGTTCTTGATGGGACTAACATTGTTCAAAGACGTGATAGAATACACATGAGAAAGTGTGGAGTTTTGAGTTGCATTTATGACGAGTTCTTCCTCATTGAAACGAAGAGTGATTTTCCTTGCATGCACATCGATAAGTGCTCTCGAGGTATCCAAAAATGATCGACCTAAAATTAGAGGAACTTTAGGATCGATGGGATTGTCAACAACAATAAAGTCTACGGGATAGTAGAACTTTCCAACTTTCACAAAGACGTCCTCGGCTACTCCACAAGCTAGAATCGTAGAATGATCGGCCATCTCGATTGACATTCTTGAAGGAGTGAGATTTGGAAGATTGAGCGATTTAAAAATCTCAAGAGGCATCAAATTAATACTAACACCATGATCGGCCAAGGCGTAGCATTCTTCCATATCTTGTATTGCACATGGGATTAAAAACTTGTCGGGATCACCGACTTTTTGAGGTATGCGGCTAAGAAAAACCGAAGAACAACTAGACGATTTTTGCAATTTCTCTTTGTTATTCAACATACTTTTGAAGTTCGCGGCAAATCGAGGCATCATGACTAAGGCGTCGGAAAAACTTATATTAAAATGCAAGTCACGAAACATTTTCATAAAAAGTTCAAATTGATAATTATTTCGTTCTTGTGCCTTTTCCTTGTCTCGTCTTGAAGGGTAGGGTAAGGGTGTTGTGGGTTGGGGCATAGGCATAGGCATCAGCCTTGGAATCTCGGGTTCCATGATTGGTATTGGTTCAACCGTAGGTGTGGTTTGAGCGGTACTTTGTGGGCTTTGAATTTGCTCCTTTTCTACCACCACCTCGGGTTCTTTCTCTTTTTCCTTCTCCGTAGAAGTACTTGGACGAGAAGTGGGTTCTTTGAAAGTTTTACCACTACGAGTAGTAATAACCTTCAATTCTCCTTTCGGGTTTACGATGGTATCACTAGGAAGACCACCCGAAGAAGAAGGTTTACACATGATAGCTTCAAACATTTTTCCCATTCGGTCTTCAAACTTAGATTGCCTAGCATCCGCTTTTAACAATTCTTGCTTAATCTCATGTTGACCTTGCTCTATTTTTTGTTGATTTTGTTGGAGTCGTTGAACATTTCCTTCCATTTTATTAGCATGAGTCTTAAGTTCATTAGCAAGTTCATTTTTAAGCTCGTTTTTCAACTCGGATCTTAAGCTAACCATTTCACGTTGCATATTGTCAAACTTAGCATCATTTGCTTTTGCATAATTCAAAAACTCTCCTTGAAGATTTTTGGTGTGATCATTTTGAAAACCTTGAGTGGTAGTTTGAAAATCACGGTTTTGGTTTTGGTTTGAAATTTGCCCGTTTCCACTTTGATAATTACCCTTGTTGCAATTACGTTGATTGCCTTGATAATTACCACCTTGATTGTTGTTTCGATAGTTATTAGCATTTTGATTTTGTGGAGCTTGATTTTGGCGGGAACCTTGACCGTTTTGGTTATAAGTTCCCGTGGCTACATAAGCACTCGAAGTGTTACCATCCGCGGTAATGCACTCACAAAGATCATGAGCTCCACCACACGACATACAACTCTTAGCAACCGCTTTAACCGAAGCGGAATTCGAAGCTTCTTGAGCTTTCCAATGGGACATAAGGTTAGCAAATCTATCAAAAAACCGATTTTCTTCATTTGCTTCATCATGTAAGGCATTAATGCTACGAGACGATGATGATGAACCCAATTTGGCAACACTCGGTGTGTTACGAGGGCTATAAACCTTAGACCTATTCTCAATTATCACCAAAGCTTCCTCGACCGTTTTACACAAAAAATTACCACCCGCGACGGCATTTAAATAATCCCTTTCATGATCATTAAGTCCATTGTAAAACGTGTCAATTTGATGCAAGTCGGAAAAACCGTGATGAGGACATTCATGTAACATCTCCTTAAACCTATTCCAAGCCGTTGAAAAACATTCATTTGATTCTTGTGAAAATTTTGAAATCTCGTCAATATAGAATTGGGTGGCTCTTTCTCTAACCAAATTTTAGCGGGCCCCGCTAAGGAATACGGAAAAAGCATCATCTTAATCGAGTCATTCGAGACATCCTTAAATTTGCAAGTGGCGGTAAGACGATTGAATTGGCGGATATGGTTGTGTGGATTGTCCTTCTCATCACCATGGAATTTGTTGTTTTGGATCATCGACAACAAACCCGTTTTCACCTCAAAATTCTCCGCAAGGATAGCGGGAATCACAATAGCCTCTCCATAACCCTCGGTGGGTGCTTGAAGTAACTCCATCATAGTTCGATTTGCCATGGTTGGTGATTCTCTTACAATGGGTTCGTCAATAGGAGACTCCTCACTAGAATGATTTGGAGTGGGAGTTTTGTTCTTTCGTTTACGTGCACGTCTTGCTTGATTACAAGTTAGCATAAACGTCACGTACAACGAGGGGACCAGCAAAGAAGATTATTTTTGGTGTTTTGTATTTTTCAATTTTTTTGTGGTTTTTGATTGTATTAACCTTTTTGGAAATTGGTGAATGTATTAGGTAGACACAAATCTACAAATCTACTCCTTAATCAAATCTCTCGATTAAAGAAGCCTCAAGGAATGAAAACGATCACGTGGAGTGAACGCCTTCGATGACTTTAGAACGTTGGTGGAACACCAAAACCTTCAAGAGGGTTTAATCAATGGAAACCAAGAAAATATATATGATACTTAGTAATACTTTGGGCGGTAAAACCCTCGATTAGCTCTCAAAATAAAATACGCACAAGCAAGCAGAGGAAACGAGGCGGCGCGAAGCACTTAAGAGCCTTTTTCCTTTAGGTCGTGAAATACAACCGCCTTATACCCACCTTATAGTTTGTATTTTTCAAAATCGAGCTTCACGAAAGTATTTATCTATTTTTGCCTTTTTCTTTGGTTTGAGATTCGAATACAATGATTGGGTAATGACCTCCCAAGTCAAGGTTGTGATTTCTCACGTATTTGGAGTACTTGTGAATTTATTGTTCTACGTATACAATATAGTAATAGTATTCACACAAAAACCAAAAACCGATAATACGTATTAGTAGAGTGCTACTAATACAAATACTAATTATGGTTAGTATATAAAAACAACAATTGCAATCAAAACACAACACGCCTCCCCGGCAGCGGCGCCAAAAATTGATGTAGTGTTTTTGTACCCTTTAGGAAAAGGATGACAAAATAGTGGTAAGCGTTAAGTGTCGGTTTAGGAAAACCGAGCACTAATGACCAAATAAGATCAAGTTCGTTTCCCAAGGAGGCTCGTGCGTTGTGTAATGAATTTATTTTGATTTGTGATTATATTGTAAGAGAGAAAATAGAAATGGGGTGAGAAGAGAATTACGGTTACGAAGACGGATTTAACTAAGATGAAAAAGACGTTCACGTAAAACCGTAAAAAGCGATAAATTAAAAATTTTAAACCTAAAAATAATTAAAAGCTAAAACTAAGTCTAAAATAATATAAATAAGAATAAAAATCCAATAAAAATATTTTAAAACCTTTTATTAATTAAATATTCAATTTTAAATGCTAATTAAAGCCCTAAAATTAAATATAATTAATCAAAATGTCCAAAATATTATTTTATTGAACAAATAACTTACTTATATTATCTAAAGACTAAAAAGTATTTTTCCTAAATTTTAAAAACTATTTTTCTATTTTTAAATCACTTAAAACTATTTTTAAACTAAAATAATCATAAAAAATAATAAAATAATGCC
Organism: Glebionis coronaria; assembly: GCA_025667525.1. Classification (NCBI taxonomy): domain Eukaryota; kingdom Viridiplantae; phylum Streptophyta; class Magnoliopsida; order Asterales; family Asteraceae; genus Glebionis; species Glebionis coronaria. The sequence goes on along the minus strand of CM046874.1, from coordinate 657,572,373 downwards.
AAAAATAATTTACCAATTTTAAAAATCCTAAATTACTCTAATGAACAGTAGAAAAATGAAAAAGTTTGAAAAATATAAAATTTTTCACTAGAAGACAAAACTGAAATTAAATAAAACCCTAATTAAACTAAATTAATTATAAAAAATAATTAAAAAGTGAACAGTGAAATAATTTTTAACTAAAAATATTAAACTATTTTTCTTAATCTATGAAAAATGTTAAAACTGAAAAATATTAGTTTTTGTCACTAAATGCCAAAAACAGAAACTTAAAAGTTAATTAAAAAGAGCTATTAAATATAAAAATAGTAAATGAACAGTAAATAAAACACTAAATAAACTGAAAAATCAGAAATTAAATTAGAAAAATAATGGAACAAATTTCATACCCTAATTCTTAATTAAGTGCACTAAAGACAAAAAATGTAAAATCCTGATAGTGACACTTGCTTGGTTTTGTCCAGTAGTGTAGCAGTGCTAACTTTCGTGCTACAAGTGGGAAATTTGTTCCCACTGCTAGTGTAAATTGTTGGTCAGTTGACCAATAAGCTCAGGAGAGCTTATTTGAGGGCTTATATTGGGCAATAAGGCAACCCCACAATCAGTTGGGTTGTGGGGAGTCAATAATAGCACAAAAAACACACAATCACTTCATAAAAATCAACACAAAATGCACAAGATGGTTACTGATATGGCAAGATGTTTCTAATGAACAGTTGACTGGTTCAATGTGCACACAAATGGATTTCAAATGCTTAAAACTTGCATATAAGCTCACCAAATCACATAAGAACTATCAGTAACCCTAGATGCTATCAATCTCCTAGCAATTTGCAAGGTTTGATGAACAAATTTCCACAAAAGCATGCACAAAGAGGACTTTCTGATTTTGAGCTACTTTTCCAAAATTTTAACATGCAAATTTGTTCAAAACTTCACCAAACTGAGAACTAAGTACCATGCAACCTAACAATACCCTATTGAGTGATTAAAGCAGGTTTTAAACAAGATTTAAGCCATTAATCCTAACTTAAACCCTAATCTAAACACCCCTTTAAATCGGAAATTCAATTTTTTTGAAACCAAATAAGATTAACACTTAACCACAATGATTCAAATCACTACTAACATACATATTTCACCTCATGTATCATAATCATAACATCAAACAAACAAATAAACAGATTTCATGCATATATCACCAAATCAAATAAATCAAAAAACTTTGAAACTAGAAACAAGGAACAAGGAAGTTACCTTGTTGGACCTACAATCCAGGTCCAACAGTGACTGAAAAGTCACCTCCAAACAAGCCCGGGCTTGTGTAGACTTTGTTGAGGTGCTTATGAAGAACACTTGGTACAAAAAAAAATGAAAAGGAATAGATAAGACTGGAAGCTAGTCTCCTTCTTGTTTCCTGTACTCCACAACAAACAAGCAGCAGCTTCAAGTAGCAAGAGCTTCAAGCTACAAGCTTGAAGCTTTTGCTACAGTAAGTGGTCAATAAATAAACAAGGAAAAAGATTTTGAGAAAATCTTTAAAAACAGACTTTTGTGAAACCAAACTTTTGGACTTTGTCACTTAATCAACCACCAAACAAGCTGAAATACACACACACTTCCACTTTCACTTCAGTGTGTGTGGATTTTAGAATCAACAAGAACAGATTTTCAGAAAACTGAAAATTTCCTTTTTTGAAAACTTTTTACCACTCAAACTAATACAAACTTTTGGAACTCAGATTTCCTTTTTAACACAAGACCAACTTTTAACTAACAAAAAGTGATTACAAGTTCATTAACAAAACAAACTTTCATTAAATTTAAAAAGGCATTAAATGAATTTTTTAAAGAAAATCTGGAACACAAGGAAATGTACAAGCCACATTCTCCTTATATAAGCTTAAACAGAAGGTTCTAGTGCTATGAATAAAATAATAATAAGCTAAAATACTAATGCAAGAAAATCTGAAATTACCCTTGGTTGTTTGACTGAAAATTGGTCAAAATGTGATTCATGTGATGCTTGTTGGATGATAGTTGTCTCTTTTGATCTTGGGACGTTCATTTGGTGTGGAGGACAAGTAGAATCATGTGGGACGTTTATCATGTCCCCTCCTGGGGTTTTGTGGAAAGGGACGGGTGCAGGGGACCCCTGGGGATGTCACATAGGTTGGTTGGGATCAACTTTGTGGGTGGGTTTAGGATTAGAAAGAGATTAATTAAGGATCTGGAGATTATTAGGGAAAAACCCTTTGTTTTGATCTTTGTTCATCCTGGGTAATTTTAGGGTTTATGGGGATAATAGGGAAAGTTTAATCTGGTTTTGGGGAGTGGTTAATTTAAATTAAGTGTTTGGAGGGAAGTACTTAAATAACTGATTAATCAGTTATTTAAAAGTAGTGGAAGGTGACGTGGGTTAAGTTGGTGAGGTAGATAGAGGGTATTGGTGGGTGAGGGTGACGTGGGAGAACGATTGGTGGTGGTGAGTTTGATTGTCTGGCACAACTGGTCCCCATAGTTTCTTCTTTCCTTCACTTTGTAAAAACAGCCATAAATTTCTTTTCCCTTTGTAACAAGTTTGCAAGAGTTGTCACTTTTGGCACAGCCTATTCTCAAACTTTAAACAAGGACCTCAAATGTCATTTGGGCATTCTTCAAGGGCTCATAGTGTAATTTCTTGACATTTAAGGGACCTCAATGCAATTTATGAGTTTTGCAAGGGTATAAAATGCCAAGTCTTCAAAAGATGAGGGACCAATGTTGACAATCTTCAATTCTTCAAGGACCATTTTGGAAATTCTTGATTCGGGTCCAGTTCATTGTGCGGCTTCGTTTCCCGTGTTCGTATTTGATTGATTCTTGTGATCTTTTTGCCATTTCCTCAATATCCGTACCTAAAATACACAAGCAACAAACACGAGCATATATTTGTCAGTTTTAATGATATTTTATGCATTTTAAGCCTGATTTGGACGATGAGACTATGTATAAAAGCAGTCTCATCAATCCCATGTATTATAACTCAGGTAGGTTAGGGATTTGGTCATTAACTAAAGTCTGAATGAATCTAGGATACTTTAAAAACTTCTTAACTCCTTCCAAATTCCTAGTCATGCCTTCAAAAAATAATTTCGAAAAATTGAAATCTCTGTTATTTGCCAAACAAATACCAGTTGATGCCAATGCAGCAGGAATTTGATCAAAAGAAGTACTTTTGGAACTTAAACACTGAATAATGGCATGAAAAAGAAATTTCCATTGTGGTGAAAATAAAGCTTTAAAGAAAGTAAGACGTTCCCTACGACCCTCACAACCCATGGCTGTAAGACCATCATGTATCTCTGTATTGTTTAACATACTTAGTCCATTTTCATCATTTTGTCTTAAACTAGCCCTTAGCAGTACCTCAGTTACATAGATATTTATATGATTCACCCTAGCCTTAATGTAAGGTTGATTAAAACGAGTACTAACACATCAGTTTTCCAAAATTGTTCAAAAATAGGAATAGAAACAACAGGACTTACAGTAAGCGCAAAATGAATATGAATTCGAGATAAAAATCCAAGTATCTCATGGAAACCAAGAGAATCATCATTCTGAGCAAGATTCGCAACCAAGTTGTACATAGAGATCACTTGTTAAGCAACCATTAGTATTTTTGATGATCGAAGAAGTAGAGAGAAGATTATAGAATTAAGAGATAAGAATAAAAGATTAGGTGAATAAATTGTATAATTGGAGTAAGTATTTATGTAAATAGCAAACCCAAGCGCGAAGAAACTGCCAAATTTACCAAAGAGACCCTTAACGGTACAACGGACATGTAGCGGTAAATGGACCATACTCGGTACTTGGATTTGTGCTAGCGGTACTTGGATCCATAACGGTATCTCACAAATTTGACCATTTCATGCATTCCACTATCATTGCAGCCTCTTTTAACTTATTCTATCAACCTGCAATCACATCAAAAACACAAAAACATACACTATACAATAAAAATTTGCATAAAAATTATACAACCATTACCTCCCCTTAACATATGCAACAGTCTATTGGTTGAGTATACCAATATGTGTCACTAAGAATTCAAATCTCTTTGCATCAAATGCCTTGGTCAACAAATTGTCTGTATGAATCTTCAAGACTTGAATAAGCTTCTTGTCATAGGCATCTCTTATAAAGTGATGTCTTATTTCAATGTACTTGGTCTTGGAGTGAAAGACTGGATTCTTGACAATGCATATAGTACTTTCATTATGAATGTAGATCTTGGTGTTCATGAAGTTAAACCCATAGTCTAACAATTGATTTTGAATCCAAAGTACTTGTCCACAGCAATGAGTAGCAGCTACATATTCAGCTTCAGTTGTAGAAGTAGCAACAATGGTTTGCTTCTTACACTGCCACGATATGAGTCTTCTGCCTAGGAATTGACAACCTCCTATTGTGGATTTCCTATCATGATTAGCTCTTGCATAATCACTATTTGAGTAAGCTCTCAAATCAAAAGTTGAATCTCGAGGATACCATAATCCTAAATTAGGCTGACTTTTAAGATACTTAAAATCGTCTTCACAGCATGTAGATGTGACACCTTTGGATTGACTTGGAACCTTGAACAAGCACACACAACAAACATAATATCTAGTCTTGAAGAAGTAAGATACATCAATGAACCAATCATTGACCTATATAGATGAAAATCAACATTTTCACCATGTTCATCTTTTGACAAAGACTTCTAAGCTTCAAAAGGTGTGCTTGTACTCCTTGTATCCATACATGAAAACTTCTTCAAGATTTCAACAACATATTTATCTTGGCTGATAAATATTCCATCTTTCCTCTGTTTGACTTGTAGTCCCAAAAAGAAAGTAAGTTCTCCCATAGAACTCATCTGAAATCTTCCTTTCATCAAAGCTTCAAACTCTTCACACCATGATTTCTTGGTTGAACCAAAAATAATGTCATCAACATAGACTTGCACTAGAATAATATCCTTAGCATTCTTTTTGATGAATAAAGTTTTGTCAATTGTTCCTCTCCTATATCTATGTTCTAACAAAAAATTGGATAAGGTTGAATACCAAGCCCTTGGAGCTTGATGTAGACCATAAAGTGCTTTGATAACTTTGTAGACTCTATTGGGGAACTTAGGATCTACAAAACCTGGAGGTTGTGAAACATATACCTCCTCTGAAATAGTACCATAAAGAAAGGCACTTTTCACATCTATTTTATAGACTATAAAACCCATATATGATGTAAAGGCCAAAAATAACCTAATGGCTTCTATTCTTGCCACTAGTGCAAAAACATCATTACAGTATATCCATTCTTCCTGTCTATAGCCTTGAGCAACAAGGCATGCCTTGTTCCTCATAACAACTCCTCTTTCATCCTTCTTGTTCCTGAAAACCCATCTAGTACCAATAACCCTTTAGCCTGAGGGAAGATCCACAAGAATCCAAACCATTTGTAGCTCAAATTGTGTTAATTCTTCTTGCATGGCATCTACCCAACATTCTTCATCAAGAGCTTGAGAAACGTTTTTGGGCTCTACTTGTGATAAGAAACTAGCAAACAAACAATGTTGAGTATCCTTATGATTTGTTCTCTGCTGTTGTTTGACATAAATCACAAGTGCATAAGTTTTAGTATTGGCTTGAAGTTGTCTTCTGGTTTGCACAGCAGACTTGGGATTTCCAGTAATTTGAGTAGTAGGATGGTTGTTGTTGACTTTATGAGTGGGAACAGATCTGACTAGAATTTCAGTTTCAAAATTATTGAAATCAGTTACTATGCCCTGCTCATCATAGGAAGCTTTGGAGAAGATTCCTTCAGTTGGACTAGCATAAGTATCTTCATCGTCCATAGCTTGTAAAATATCTTCTAAAGAATCAACAGACTTTGCAGATTTTGACTTAGCAGTACTTGCAGATGAGGTACCGCAAGGTGTAATAGGTACTGCTGATTGTTGTGATTCTAAAGATTCTTTTCCTGAATGCTCATTAGTAGATGTAGCATTCTTTTCTTGATCTTTAAGCCTCTGAAGCTCTTGGGAGGCATGATCATTAGTTGATGGCATTTTTTGCTTCTGGGGAGTAGCATCCATAGGAGAAACAGTAGGCATACTGGGTACATAGATGTGAAAATCATCATCATGAGAGTCTGATGAAGAAGGTTCTTCTTGAGTACCTAACTTTGTTGTACCAATCTCCTCACCTGCGTTGTTAATTTGAAAATCCTTTTGCACATAATAGTAATCCATGGAGTTAGTTAAATAATCAAAATAAAACATCCAAACATAGCTTATCCTAGGAAATTGGGTTTATTTACTAAGAAATTAACATGGGCATTTTCTTCAACCTTCTTAGATGCCAAGTTATAAACCCTATATGGTTTACTTTGCAATGAATATCCTATAAGATATCCTGGATTAGATTTTCCATCAAACTTCACCAAATAATCAAGAGTATTTAATATAGACACATGACATCCAAAAGGTCTTAAATGACTTATGGTTGGCTTAATACTAGTCAAAGTTCATAAGGTGTCTTGTTTTGAGGCTTGGTCACTAAGACTCTATTTAACACATAACATGTAGTATTGATTGATTCTGCCCAAAATGTATTTGGCAAAAGAGAATCAGCTAGCATGGTTCTAGCAGCCTCAATTAGTGTCCTATTTTTCCTTTCAGCTACTCCATTTTGTTGTGGAGTCCTAGGATTAATAATTGTCTCTTGATGCCTTTAGACCTACAAGCTTCATCAAAATCAACATTCTTAAATTTTGTCCCATTATCTGTCCTAATGATTACGACTTGTTTAGTGAACTGCTTTTCAACTAGAGTGATAAAATCCTTAAGTAATCCATTGGTTTCACTCTTAAGAGCTAAAAAGAAAACCCAACTGAATCTACTATAATCATCAGTTATAACTAGGCAAAGGTCTTATGACTTATGCTCCTAATAGAAACTGTACCAAATAAATCCATATGCAAAAGTTGTAGAGGCTTTGTCACAGAATTAATAGTCTTGGTCTTACAAGAGGTTCTATGTTGTTTACCTTTTTGACAAGAAGTACATGTGAAATCATTCTGAAAAGATTTGTTAGGTAACCCTCTAACCAAATATCTATTCACCAATCTATTAAGATTCTTAAAATTCACATGACCTAACCTCCTATGCCATATATTAGACTCATCATTAGAAGCCTTAGCTAGCAAACATGTAATACCACTTGTTGGAGTAATAGTATGAAGATTAAAGGTGTACATGTTTTCTTGCCTGGGTACCTTGAGTAGTACTTGAGATTCTTTAGGCATCTCAAAGTCTTTGGAGAGCACCAAGCAGTCTATATCTGTAAACAGCACCTTGCTCTTTTTATCACACATTTGTGATACAGAAAAGAGATTGAATTCATTCAATTCTTTTACAAAGAACACATCCTCAAATTCAAACTTCCATGTATTGATTTTCCCTTTGCTAGTGATTCTACCTTTGCTACCTCTAAAGGCTACTGGTCCACCTCTGAATTCTTCAAATTCAGCAAGGAAATCTTTATTCCCTGTATGTCTTGAGCATCCACTATCTACTATACCTTTATCTTTTAATTCATCAATTAGATGCCTCTGCACATAAACAAAACTAATTAGTTTTTAACAGGGACCCAAGCCACATTTGGCTCGGATCTTGTAGGACCTACATACTTAAGAGTTTGATAGGTAGTTTTTCTTGTAAGACTACACACACTCTTATACTTCATGGTTCCAGTCAAATAATCAAAGATATAAGTGGGTTTGTTGTCTTTGAACCTTTTTGGCTTAAGTACTGTTAGCAGAACTTGCTTCAACACACAGTTTTTCACCTTTATGAACCCACATTTTCACTGGTTTGTTTTTAGGTTTACTCCTAGATGTTCTAGCTTTCTCAACTACATTTTTAGAAGCCTTGTGGGACTTTGATTTCATAGACTTTTGACCACTGGTACTTGAGTTTGGTCTGGCAGTACTTGCATATCTAGACTTGTCGGTACTTGGTTTACAAGACTTCAAAGGTACTAGAACTTGTTTCATAAGTACTGCTCTTGGAACAAAGTTCTTGGTAGAAATGTTTGTGACCTTATGAGGTTTAACTACCCTTTTAGCATGATCAAAATTTAGGTTTGTCATTTTTAGATCCCATTTGCCTATTAACTTGTGCATTTTTTCCATTACTTTTCTTTGTGACCTTTTGTGTAGCCTTTTGTTTTACAATTTTATCTTCATGTAAAGTGCAATCTTTGATAAAATGGTTTAGACTACCATAAACATAACATCCTTTTCTTCTCAAAGAAGACCCAAAAGGTTGTTTTTACTTAATTTCCTCAAAACCTATCCCACCCCTCTTGGTTTTATTATGTTTTACATTATTATCCAATGCCTTGCTAGGAGTTTTTACTTGCTTGGAAGCAGAACTAGTTTTAGACATTTCAGACACAAAATTTCTCATTAAAGGTGGATAAACAATGTTTTTGGTCACAACAGATTTATCTTGGGACAAAGTACTAGAGTTTGAATTATTAACAGCCTTTGATTCATCTAACTCTATACCTGTATCGTTACTAGGGGGCATGAAAATTCCTGATAATGGTGGAGGAACTGCCTTCATTCCCTCAGCATATCTATCATTTTTAGGAGTATCATCTGACTCACTAGAACTATCAAAAATCCTCTTTGATAAGTCCTTGTCAGTCAAAGTTATCCCAGGTTGGTCCTCAATATATCCTAGGCCTGATTTATCAGAATACCCCCTTTGTGAATTAATCAGCTTACCCAATCCTTTAGAGGATCTTTACCAATGATTAATCACTCCCCTTTCATTATAAAGACTGACTTTTAAAGCTTCATTTTCTACTGATACTTTTAAGAGTTGTTTTTCAAAAGCTTTAACTTCCACATCTATTTCCCTCATTTGAAGAGTCAAAATTCTAATTTTCTCTTTATAGTTTTGTTGACCCTTTTTATACAAAACTCTATTTTCCTCTAGCTTTGCAACATCCTGTTTAAAAGCATTTGTTTCTACAATACATGTGTTGACCTTTTGGTACTGTTCATCTAGTTCTACTTTTAAACTATAAAATTTAAGAACACAATCTTTAGAACAAGGATGTACCTCAGTATCTTCATGTAAGAGAGCCATCAAACCAAGCTCTTCTTCTTCCTCATCTTCAGCCCATTTCACCACTCCATCTATAGTTACCAATGCTTTGGTTCCTTTGGGACTCCTGCTGTTTCCTTTTGGAAAGCTTTCAGAAATTCTTGGATTGGTTCTATAGCTGTTTTTGGACTTTTGAATACTACTTTTAGCCTTGTCTCTAGTGCACTCCCTTTCAAAATATCCATTCCTTCCACAGTTATAGCATTCAACTTTAGACTTGTCATATCCTAATGGTTCATTAGGATCAACAGTCATCTTCCTTCAAGTCTTCTTAAAGAACCTATTAGATCTCACAGAGATCATAACAGCTTGCCATTTGAGATCCATCTCTTCAACATCAGCATCATCCATTTGGAATAAGTCATTGAGAGTCAATCTTGGTATGTTGTCTTGTCCAACAAAGAATGAGAAGGCATCATTATCAATAAACAATGGTGAAGATCTTCCTTGTGGATTTTGAGAGACAATAGGAATGCCTTCACTACTTTGTGAGTAAGTACTGCTTGTAAGTCCTCCAACGATATTTTGGAAGTAAGTATCGCTGCTTGATACACTAGCGGTATTTTGAAAGTAAGTACCGCCATTACCTTCTAATATAAAAGCTAAGTTAGACTTTGTTGTTGCTGCTGCTTTGGTCACCTCAACACCTTTAACATCCATCTCATAAGCTCTAAGATTGTTGTAGAGATGATCAAAAGGAATTGTATCCAGATCATCCCTTGTGATGAAGTGCATAGCCATTGCTTTCCACTCTTGTGGAAAACGCCTTAAGAATTTAAGATTAGCTTCTTTAGTAGGAATTATTTGTCCATAAACTGCTAATTGAATGAGCAGCTTATTGAACCTTCCATAGCCACCATGGATTCCTTCTATACTAGAAATTGAGAAGTTATCAAATTCTTATTTCAGAACAATCTTCTTCTTCTTCTTAGATTTGTCATTACCTCCAAATCTAAGTTTGATGGCATCCCACATAGCCTTTGCATCCTTGTAGTGATGAAATCTAGGTAAGATGTCCTTTGAAAGTGCCATAGCCAAAGCAGTTTTGGCCTTTCTTTCTCTAATTTCTGCTTGTACCTCCTCAGCAGTCACAACAGGTAAAGCATAGCATGTACCATCAGGCAACCTGTGTAACTTCTTAGGTGTATTCCCATTCTTGATAACTTGCAACTGAGTATGATCTGTGTGACTCAAGTAATGTTCCATCTGCATAGCCCATGTCTCATAATTATCACCCTTGAGAACTGTGAGTTTGACAGTAGAAAGAGTATGAGAAGGTGTTGTAGTTATAAAAGTAACTACAACATCTATAGCTTGAACACCTTGTGGTGGTGCAAGATGCACAACTTGAGGCTGTCCCTATGGTATTGGATCAGGATCTGGAATCTCTTCCAAGTGAGGGTCATCACCAGGTTGAGACATTGAGTTTTAGTGTGAGTGGAGATGTTTAGGGTTGTGCTCTTCTTTTTCAGAGTTTCTCAACAAGCTCTGATACCACTTGTTGATCCTTTTGGTTGGATCTATATTCTGTTAAGAACTAGTATAGTAGTTTGTAATAACACTAAAACACTTTGAGAACTCTTACTCAAGCTAAATAAGTTATGCGGAATCTAACTTATAAAACACAGAAGAACAGAATTACTTTTATCTATTCGATTCTCTTATTAATCGACTTGAATGAGGTACATGAATGACATTGTACCTATGTTCCTTTTATAGAGTAAGGAACCCTAGTAATCTTAGAATATTCTATAAAGATAAGTATATCACACACGATATATTATCAATATTTTAACTATTAAGTATATCACATAAGATATACTCTAACTATAACTATGACATATCTTATACAAAGATATATTCGTCCTAATCAATATAGCAGTACTTACTTTATAAGTAGCAGTACTTACTATGTACCATATTAACACTAACGGTACTTGATAATACTAACAGTACTTACGTTTATACTAACGGTACTTGACACTAAACAATAATTCCCAACATATTTGTTCGCGGGTAGAAGAAACAAGTAAAAGGGGTCAAGGACCATTTATTTGTTTTTATTATTCACGTGGGGATAATGGGAAATACTACAAAGTGTATTCTTATTCTACAAAGGGTTACTATATACATATCAGTTAATAGTTTTTCTTTTATTTTATAAAAGAGCTACTATTAAATTGAAGGGTATTTTTCTTGTTGCGGGGTTTTGTGGTTCAATATTGATCGTGGTTTGCTTGAATTTTCAAGTTTACGGTCGGATTTATTTGTTCCTAATCGAGGTTTAGGGTTTCTAATTAAATCGATTTGCAGGAAGACAGCAACAAGGGTTAAAGAGTATTTCGTCGATAGCGAAGTTTGATGTCGAAAAATTCGACGGGTCTAATGACTTTGGTTTGTGGCGTGTGAAGATGCGGTGTTTATTAATTCAACATGGTTCGAAGGCTGCGTTAGATCCATTCCCGCATACCATGACGGACGCTGATAAAACTGCGGCGTTGAATACGGAGGATTTAAAGTTGTACGATATGCTTCAAGACTTGCAATACTAAATTATTTAACATTAATCAAGAAAAAGAATACTATAATATGTATTATTGTTTGAACAAAAGATTATGCAATATGTTTTAATAGTTGTATTACTTAGTTTTTTATTATTTGTTTTTTGGAAAAACTTAGTTTTTCATTAATAAAGAAAGAGATTCTAATCTTTATATTTAGTTTATTGCATTAAGAGTTGTATAGTATGTTAAAAAGATTGTACTAATTAATTTTTTGTAATTAATGAAGAAAGAGATACTAATATGTATTATATGTAATATAGATATATATATATACTAGACGAGTAACCGCGCATAGCGGCGGAAATTGTCTAGCAACAGATAATTAACACGATGCGATATTGTGGTAAGTGTTTCGGTGACATTCAAAATATAATGTCAAAAGATTAAACTTTTATTGCAAAGCGTTGTAACATGTTATAATTCAAAATATCTTATAAGTATGTTTCAATTGGATGAAAGGGTGCCACTTGTTTAATTAACCAAAGTTTATATCTTTTTTAATGAATAAGATTTGCATGTAGTAGTTTTTAGTGGGACTCACATTTTTCAAGCATTCAACATTTTCAACTTTCAACTAAAAGGATACACCCTTTATAATGTAGTATAGATAAACCCAATTCATAAGTTTAACCAAACACCCCTTACTATAAAACACTTGTGAATCTAAAGATGTGTTTACATACAACATAAGACTATTAGCGTTTTCGGGCGAGGCGATGATAGATACATGTAGAATTATATTTTTCGATGAAAACTTTTTAGAAGTACATTTTTTAGGCATAGTTTTTGGCTAGATATGGGCTATAAAAGAGCTTTAACAAGTTAGAACATCGATTATGGGAGATTCAAGAATAAGTTTAAATTTTTTGGAGAGGTTTATGTTTATTTCAACCATAATAGAATAATTTATATGTAGTGACATAAAGAGGTCCTAAATCCTAAACTTTTTCAAAATCATAAAACATTAAATGCATGTGTTATGTGAAGTAATTATAAAGGTTTAAAGTTTTTAATACCATAGTACAATTAGATTAAAAAAATTAAAAGATTTACTACAAAATATGGAGGTGGCATGAAAAAATAATTTTTTAAACTTTTATAAAAGTTAATCATAAGGGATACTTTTATATGTTAGGCTAATGATTTGCATACTCTCAAAATTTATTTGCATACTCAAAATGTTTGGTGTCTTGCCATTTATGCTCTTACATTACTTAGGCTGTGTTTGACAAGTAGCGGTGGTGAAACTTTTTAGAGCGATAAGCGGTGAAAAAGAGCATTTTAATTTTTAATGCTTGTTTGGCAAAAGGAGCGGTAGAAGTTATGAATGAGATGTGCTTAGGGATATAAATGTCTTAACACACATATTTTAAGTGTGTAAATAATTTTATAGAGTGTGCAAATGAACTCCTTATATGTTATAAATGAGATGTTAGTAGAAGTTTTTAATGGGAAGTTATAAGTTTTCATATGTTTTAAAGGAATGTATTACTATTATCTAAAGCTATAACAAGTACATGACTTTAAACCACCATCCATACGGTCCATTTTGTGGCTCACCATATTCTCTACCTTACATCAAAATAACCACCATCCATACGGTCCATTTTGTGACTCACCATATTCTCTACCTTATCTAAAAATTCAGTTTCTCAGTTCTCCAAGTTAACTATTCAAACTCCTCTTTCAATAACCATTTCATAATATCAGCCCCTAAAGCAAACCACCCGATAGAGTTGAACCATTTGAGGGTTAATTTGATTAATGATGCGTTTAAAATTGTTTCAAAACTTCTAGCAGCAAAGGCGAATCAAAATGAGACTAGTAAGAATCATGAAGCGTCTGCGCCACATCTGGAACTACAAGGATTAATATCTTATTGCAGGAACAAACATGGTAATATATCTGAGTTTTATGAATGCCAGGGGGTCATCACGTAGTCTGGATCATGTCCTTCATTCGAGAATTTCACTTATGAGACGTACGATTTTATAAGCATGTGTTAGGGTGATCGTTTCCAATGATAACTATAAGTGTTGAACCCAAGTTGCGAGGTCGAGGAGTCATTTGATTTCATTTAGCAGTTGAGTTAAGTGTCTACTATGCAGGTCAATCTCACTTGTGGGATGAACAACCAGTTGTATGACTCCAATTCGAAGACATCCAAATGGGAAGTTTCAATGCTTAGTGGTTTGAGTAGCTTTACGATCGCTTTTGATGATCACAAACAATGCTTATACCTAAACAAAAATGATCCAAGTATAGCTATATCCTATGATGCACGAGATCGCCCAGAAAGGTGGCGTATCCGTTTGGGAGCGGGTCGGGATCGGGATCGCCGGCGATTCGGCTCAGGATCGAATCTTGACCGATTCCAAATCGAAGGGAGCGTTTGTTGACCGACTCTGGCAACGATTCGTATTATTAAGCCCGGTTTCATGGCCCGTATGTTACTTTTTAGGGGGCCTCATTTTTCTCGATTTTGTTCTGTAGATAAGACAGAGATGGAATAACGGTGGTGAAGAAGATGATAACTTTTAAGTTATCTGTATTTGGCCCCTTAAAATTAATAGCTTTTACATTTTTTATTTATTCTTTTAGTTTCAATTTCAAAAAGTTACCAGGTTTACGCATTCAACCCTTCTCCCTTTAATTTGATGCTACTGTTAAAAATGGCCAGACATACTTTTAGAAGCTATTCTAATAAAGTTTTCTAATAGTTTTTAGGAAGATTTTATAAAATTAATGTTTATATAAAGTTTCACAGATCTTGGGTTTTATTTCCGCATACGACTTTACAATTCACGAGACGGTATAAATGGTTTAGATAATAAAAAGTGTAACGAGAAAAGAGGTCGAATGACTTCTTAATTTTTTTTGTTTTCGAGAGGCCTCTTTTACAATCACGGCACAGGGTCACCCAAATCCACGAGACGGCCCTGAATGTTATAAATACGTTATACTAATACAACACAACGATTCATCATTCAACGAACGATACATCTTATCAGTTATTATTATCCATTATTTATCATCAACGATTCATCATTCAATAGCCACCATTATGTCTTCCTCTTCCCAGAATACAACACAACAAACACAAGCATCTCCATTGTGGGATTTTTTATAATATATTTATTTTTTTATATATTTTTATTGCCGTATCCATGCCAATCCCGTATCTTGATTTTTTTATTTTTGCCGATTCCCGTTCCCGTATCGCTCCCGTATCCCCGTTCCGTTCCCGTTTCGGTGCAACCTTGGCTATATCTTTCAGTACTTGCATAGAGTTTGTACAAGAAGTTATGCAGAGTTCATACAGTAGAAGATTGCAGGTTGCTATACCGTTACGTTGTGATCTTAGCAGAGAAAGTAATTTGACCATATATCGGGTCGGTTACAAGAGTTATTGTAGCTTAATCAAGGCCAGTTAACTTGCTTAAATTCAGGTATTTCAAAATGATCCAATATTCTATTGAAGCTTCAATCAGTAGTAATTCACATAAACAAATCTCATACATATCTTGTGCATCATTTCAAATTTGAAATTTTAGTAATTTTAAACATTTGATGTGCTCAGAAACAGATACTATACTAGTAGCATCTTTACAAATAAACTTCAGGATTGGACTCTTAAATCTTAAAAGCATTTAATATTGTAAACTGAAGTAATCGAAAAACCAATCAAAAAAGCGAAAAACAATCCACAATTGAAATGAAGATTATTTTGGCTCAGATCTGTAAGTAAGAAGTCAGACGAAAGAGGATCGAACACCGCCATGGCTGCAAAACACCGGTTGTGTTGAAGCAAATTTCTCCGGCTAGGCTGCTGCTAGCGAATTCACTTCGGTCACAATGATAGTGTGCAAGTCTCTTGGTCTCGAACCTGGAAACACAAGATAGCACACGTTAGCCTCGTCCCAAGTTTGACCCCGAGACCAAGCTCCGGTGTGAGAGTAAGTTACTGTCACAAGGATGGTATCCGGTGTGGAATACCAGAGGATATAGTTATATAAATGGTGAATAGTTATTGCGAAGTGTGTGTGTTAAATGTCGGGGTATTTATACTACTCTATAGTGCACACCTGGATGTGTGGTCACATCAGTAGACTAGGCACCAAGTCCTAGGTAACACAAATCCCTGTAATCGATGGATTTGTTTCCCCAAGGGCGGCGGTGCTTCTCTTTACCCGTTGGGTAGACGAAGGCCCCTGGGTAATACTGTGGTCGCTTTCACTTTCCCTTGGCTCTAGGGTTGGCCATTTAAGGCTTTACTGCCATTATATCAGTCTTATTAAATGTAGGTGGACTTCGGTGCCGTTGCGGGGAAGTTTATGTGTCCGAAGGCCTTGGCCGGAGACATACGCGAACATGTCCCCCCAGTATCATAGCGTTAGGGACAGCTGGCGGTATGATACTATAAATGCTTAGTCCGAACAGTAACGGGTCTAATAAATGCGAACCGCCCTTCTGACCTTACATTAATTGGTTTTGTCTTTTGGGTTCCTGCATTGTCGGCCACCAAGACTTTGGTCTTCGCTCCATCACCTAGGATCTGCTTCCACGTGTCTACCCTCTTTTCAACAGTGGAGATTGTTTATGGGAACTTGTGCCACGTCTCTTCAATGTTCCCCTACTCCATATAAATAGTTGCCTCTTTTATTTTTACCATATCTTTCTTTCTTCTGTTTCCGCCATTGTTGTTCTTCTTTCAAGGTTTACCTTTTCAGCAGGTGTGCATTTCTTCCCATCCTTCTTTTGTTATGTCTAGTGACGATTCTGAAGGCGAGGCTTCCTTCTGTGATCCTAAATACGATATGCATATTAGGGTTTCCACCCTAACTAATGATAACCTCAAGAAGATATGTAGGAAGTATCTTATTCCGGACGAGCTTCGTACTCGCTTGCCTGACCCGCTTCTTACCATGAATAACCTTCCGAATCGTTTTATTGGCATCTGTGAGGATTATCTTAAACATGGAGGACTTCGCATTCCTTTTTCTACTTTCTTCCTATCCGTGATACGTCACTTCCTCGTACATATTTCCCAACTGGTTCCTCTGAGTGTCAATCATGTTATTATGTTCGAAATTCGTTGCTGAAGCTTGAACATATCTTGTACAGTGAACTTGTTTCGTGTTTTCTATAGACTAAGTAAGCAAGGACACTGGTTTTCATTTGAAAGCCGATGGCCTCAGCGATATGGTAAATGTTTGACGGAGACCACCTCGAGTCTGAAGCTTTGGAAGCACAAATGGTTTTTAATTGACCGGAGGGCAATTCCTCACGCTATGCCTTGGAGAGATAGGGATACAGATGTTCGTGATGACTTTCCTACCACCTTTAATGCAAGCCATGCACAGCTTCTTGCCGATAACCCCATCTTGCTTTGTCCTCCCCACAGACAATTGTTGTTCTTGGCTGGTTTATGGTTTCCTTACGAGAACCCTCCTTTCCGTCGGATCGTAGTTGATCTTGATAAAAAGGGTATTTTGCATATATATATTTTTTTTACTTACCGCGGGCTCTTGTTGCTCGCTTTAAACGCTATCTTCTTTTTGCGCAGAGCTTACTATGGACGAGTTCATCAAGTTGCCATCGTTTGACAATGCTAAGGTGGGAAGGGACGAGAATGTGACCATGGCTACACCAACGTCGAGGGTTACAAAACCGCTACCCTTAAACACTCCTGTCCCCAACTTGACCCCTCAACAAGAAGCCGTTACCAAACCAGACCCGAAGATCTTGGCGGCCCGTCTTCGCAACGAAGGTAAGAACCCCGTGATGACCACTAAGAAGAGACCCGCTGGTGGTGAACCTTCCGGACGTCGGTCAAAAAAGAAAGCTGGTAAAGCTCAAGTCTCGTCTAGTACTGAAGATGATGAAGTTCATTCCAGCCCACCTCTTAATCATTCTCATCCTTCGGGGTCCGGTGGTGAGCATAGTAAAACTGGTGGTAAAGAGACAAAGACTCCCCCTCACATCAACTTGAGTGATCATTCGTCTCCTTCTCATGATGATACTCATGACGATGATGTTACAGGTATGTTCCGGTTTCTCATAACTCATTTTGTCCCTGCATGTTGTACTTATGTCTTTCATGTTGCTGTATATTCCCTTTGTCCAGGAGATGTGTAGGGTCCTTCTCGCCGGTTTGTTCCCCCATGGCGTTTGAATGAGGAGGTACGCATTGACTCACATTATTCTGCCCGAGAGTTGCTTTTTCATCTGCCCACTCCTGCGGAACATGCTGCGCTATCCTCCCTTTCCAATTATGATGTCCTGAGCCATGCCTATCAAACCCTTGCCCGAAGCACACTTACTGTGTCTGAACTGATGAGGAGGTATGAGGCTCTTAGCCGTGATCACTCTCGCTTATCCGCAGCTCAGCAGGGACCTCAGGGACATTTTGCTACCGGGAAGACCATGCTTGATCAAATGGCCTTAGCGCACAAGAAGCTTGAAGATAATTATAATGGCTTTCTTGCCCGGGAGGAGGAACACCTTGGTGTCATCGAGAGGCTGGAGAAAGAGGTTGAGGACTCTAGAGCCATGATCGCTACCAAGGATGAGAGGATTGTCGAGATGGAGCATCTCTTAAGTGCAAGTGCCCAAGACCGCATCAAAGATTCTGATAAGATAAAGGAGCTTGAGTTTGGCAACAAACACTTGACCTCTCTCCTTGCTCAAGCGGAGGTGGACAAGCAGGTTTTGGTAAGGGATGGTTTCCATATACTTGTGCGCAAGCTTCTTGCCAGCTATGAGTATAGAAGATCCCTTTCTTTGGGTGCCGGTGGGAGGTATAATGCAGGGTTTCTTAAAGCTGTCGAATTTGGGCGTACACCAGAACAAGTTGATGCTGCCATTGCTGCTGCGGACAACCTAAACATAGAGATGGCCAAATCTTGGAAGGACGACTTCATGGCCTTGTTTTCAGCAGAGTATCCCTTCATGGCCAAGGTGTCGGCAGCCAACAAGCTTTCAGCCATTGAGATCATGCAACTGGTTCCGGCTGAGAAACCCACAGCTCTTATACCGGAGAATCCTCCTGTAACTGGAACTGCTGATACTACCAAGCTCTCGGCAAGTGGCAATGATGGTGCTGGTCAACAGTCAACGGCGAATGATGAGGAAGCTTCTTGAATTGAAGGCCCGGGATGCCGGCGTGTTTTGTAATCTGTTATCTTTCAAACAATGATGGTTACTTGTAATAAATTCTTATTATTCGTAGTTTTATGAACAAGCTCCACCCCGTACTGTATGATAATTTATTCCTGTCGTTTAATAATTATCTTTCTTTTTTATATTGCTTATCTTTCCTTGCCGTGCTCATCATGCTTGTTGTTACCGGAGCGTATCTAGGGAGTATACTTAGATACTTGTGTAATTATTCATGTAGTTCTTATTCATGTGAGAGACATCGGCACCAGGACGCTTTTAATTTGTCTCCGGATTGATATATAAGCGCATCCAACACTTGTACGTCTACATTTGTGTTTTTCTTTTTGGGAGACATGGGTATCAGACCGCTTTTAATTTGTCTCCGGATTGCCCCTTGGGCGCATCCAATCATGTGTATTAACACTTATCCCCTTTTAGGCTTACATGGAAGACATCGGCACCGATCCGCTTTTAATTTGTCTTCGGATTGCCCTTTGGGCGCATCCAAACATTTTAAAGCGTATTTACATACCATTCGGTTAGCTAGGCCGAGGTTTATAACTACTGCAATTAAATATGCTTAACGGAAGAACTTTCATTCATTGAACATAATAAAAGAGTTGATACAACAGAGTTCTCATTACATAAAACATTTCTATAAATTGGTACCGTGCCAAGTACGCGGTATCTCCTTCCCGTCCATGGTCTCCAATTTATACGATCCGGTTTGATAACCTTCCATGACCCTGTAGGGTCCTTCCTAGTTGGGACCCAGCTTTCCAATCTTCTCCTGTCGACTGGCCATGTTACGACGGTAAACAAAGTCTCCGACCCGGAAGGAACAAGGTCTGACATGTTTGTTATAATACTGCTCCACCTTCTTTTTGTATTTGGCTTCTTGTATGGCCGCAGTCTCCCTCCTTTCTTGGAGTAGGTCCAAGTTTAACCTTAGCTCTTCATTATTTGTGCTTTCATCAAATAGCAAAGTTCTTGCGGACAGAATGCCAATTTCCACAGGTATCACAGCTTCACTCCCATAGGTAAGGCTAAAAGGAGTTTCTCCATTACTGGTCTTGAGCATGGTCCGATGGGCCCATAATACATGAGGCAATTCGTCTACCCATCCGGTCAACCTTCTCCCCAACCTTGCCTTTAAACCATGCATGAGTGATTTGTTGGCTCTTTCAACCAAGCCGTTAGCCTGTGGGTGTGCTACGGCGGTAGTCATCTGCTTAACGTGCCATTTGTCGCACCATTTCCCAAAGGATCCGTCTATCAACTGCTTACCATTGTCCGTGACTATCACACCTGGTAATTCGAACCTACCAACAATGTTTTCCCAAGCGAACTTCTTGACCTCCTTCCCGGTTATCTTTGCTACCAGTTTGGCTTCAATCCATTTGGTAAAGTAATCAATGGCTACTATCACAAATTTGATGTTGCCAGAATTTCCGCTGATTGGTCCTAGTATATCTATTCCCCACTGGTAAAAGGGCAATGGTGATGTTATTAAGGTCAAATTTGTTTTGGGAAGCTTCGGTATGGGACCATGTATCTTGCATGAGTCACACTTAGAGATCTCGTCCCAGGCGTCTTGGTGCATTGTGGGCCAGAAATAGCCTTGACGCATTATCTTTGCAACCACTGATCTTGCTCCCGCGTGCATTCCGTAAGCTCCCTCATGGACCTCTCTGATGATATAATTTGCTTGCAATGGTCCGACACACCTTACCATCGGAGATAGGTATGATTTCTTGAATAACACCCCATTTTCCATGGTGTATTGGGGTATTTTCATTCCTAGGTTTCTGGCCTTTTCTGGATCTTGCGGCCATATGCCGTCTTCCAAGCATATTTTGATAGGTGACATCCAACATTCTACCTCCTCTTCCACTATATCGTTAACCTCATGCACATCAATGGATCTTGTGTCTAAAGATTCCACTAATACTTCTTTGGTTAGGTGGTTGAATGCAACCGTAGCAAGTTTGCTTAAAACATCGGCCTTTTGGTTCTTATTCCGGAGGATGTGTTCAATGTTGAACTTTGTGAAGGTGGGGAGGCGTTCCTTGACCTTCGCCAAATACTTAGACATTCTATCATCGCTTGCTTAGAACTCTCCTTTGATTTGACAAGCAACTAGCTTAGAGTCCACCTTGGCTTGCAGCTCTTTCACTCCCATTTTTTCGGCCAATCGAAGTCCAGCCAGAAGAGCTTCATATTCGGCCTCGTTATTTGAACAGTTCAAATTAAACCTTAAAGCGTATGTGAATTCTACCCCTTCCGGATTGATTAGTACCAGACCGACACCAGCTCCCTTATTATTAGCCGCTCCATCTGTGAATAGAACCCATTGAGCTTCCGGCTCCTCTTCCTCAGAGATCTCATGGATCGTCGCAGCCTCTTGCTGATCTAGAGGAGCTTCATTCAGGAAGTCTGCCAACACTTGACCCTTGATAGAATTCAGAGAGACGTAGAATATCTCATATGTTCCTAATTCCACTGCGTACTTTGCTAGCCTTCCGGAGGCTTCAGACTTGCTTAGTATTTGTTTCAAGGGTTGGTCTGTTATGACATGGATGTCATGAGCTTCGAAGTGTCTTCTCAACCTTCGGGATAAGTGCAACAATCCGAGGACCAAATTTTCCAGCGGAGCGTATCTTTTCTCAGCGTCATGTAGCGTCTTGCTTACATACCTTACTGGCATTTGTATCCCATTTCGCTCCACAAGGAGAACACCGCTGACTGCGTCCTTGGATGCGGCAAAATATACATATAAGACCTCTCCTTTGATAGGAGATATTAATAACGGTAGATCCAATATTGCCTTCTTTAACTGCTGGAAAGCTTCTTCCGCCTTATCTGTCCACCGAAATTCCTCTTTATTTTCCTTGGTAATATTCTTCAATGTTTCAAAGAATGGCATTGACCTTTCGGCTGACCGGGATAAGAAACGATTGAGTGTCGCCAATTTGCCGATCAGCGATTGCATCTCTTTCAAAGTCTTCGGGGACCTCATTTCTGTGATTGCTTTTGTCTTCTTGGGATTTACTCTTATGCCTTCTGATGTTACCATCTATCCTAAGAACTTGCCTTCCTCGACACCGAACAAAAAGTTTTTTGGATTCAGCTTCATGTTAATCCTTTTCAGATTGTCGAAAGTTTCTTGGATGTCTTCGAGCATGTCCTCCTCGGTTTTACTTTTGATCATCAGGTCATCCACGTACGCTTCCAAGTTCGTGCCAATTTGTGAGCGGAACGCTGAGTCAACCAACCTTTGATAGGTGGCCTCGACATTCTTCAGACCGAAGGGCATTTTTGTATAACAATACGCGCCCTATTCGGTATAAAATGCTGTCTTCTCCTCGTCTGCTTCGTCCATTAGTACTTGGTGATATCCCTTATAGGCATGTAGGAAGCATTTGAATTTGTATCCCATGATGGCTCCTATCTTTACGTCTATGTCCGGTAAGGTATAATAATCCTTCGGACAGGTAGAATTGAGGTTCTTGAAATCTATGCACATTCGCCAATCACCGTCTGGCTTCTTTACTAGGACAGGGTTGGAGATCCATGTCGGGTACCTCACTGGTCGTATGATACCGGCCTTCATCAACTCTGTCACATCTCTTTTGACTGCTTGAGTTTTTTCTTCTCCTAGCGTCCTTCTTTTTTGTGCAATCGGAGTAGCTTCTATGTTGACATTCAGCGAGTGTTTGATGATCCTCTTCGGTACTCCCGTCATATCCGAAGGTTCCCATGCGAATACGTCAGCATTGTCTTTTAGCAAGTCTATGAGCTGCAACCGACATTTCTTGGTGAACAACTTTCCGATGGTAACCAACTGTTCCGGGTAACCAGGGTAGACACAGATTTGTTCCGTCATATCTCAAGCTACCCTTGCTTGCTGATTGTGCTTTTCGTGAGCGATCCATTTGTCTAACTCTTTTCCCACAGCTGTTGCTTTCATTTTTTCTATCTTCTGTCCGTCCTCTATGACCCTGCATTCGTATATTGCTCGTGCCTTTGTTCTCATTGTTGCAATTCTGTTGGAGTGGGGAATTTCATGGCTGAGTGGACGGTAGAGGGCACTGCTCTTAATTCCCTGATTCCGGTTCTTCCAAGTATGATATTATAAGGAGATGGTACTCTGATCACTATGAATCTCATTATTGTTCGTCTTGTTAAGTCATGTGCTCTGAAGGTTACCTCCAAATTAATTTTGCCGAGAGGCGTCGTCTCTTCACCTGAGAAACTCAAAACCTTTGCTTGGTCGGGTGTTAGCCTCCTTCGGATTAAGGAATCTAGATTCAGAATGTAATGCTCAAACATGACTTGCATTGTGGCTCCTTCGTCCATAAATACTCTTTTCACCCAATATCCTTCCACTTTGGCCTCAAATATCAAAGGGTCGTCAGATGCTTCGGCGTTGGAGATCGGAGGAAATGTGATGGGGGTGTTCATCCAATCAAGCTCTATCTTGCATACCTCTTTTCTTTTTGTTCCGCTACACCTGTTTTCCATCATGTTTATTGTTTTTCCTTTGTAATCTCCATTTCCCCTTCCCTGATTTCCTTTGTTTACCCTTCCTCGCAAATCTCTTACAAGATGGTTTAGCTTACCAGACTCTAAGGTTGCTTCCAACTGTTTTCTTAACTGGTGACAATCGTTGGTGAGATGACCCTTTTCTTGATGGTAGTCGCAGTACTTATCCATGTTTTCGGGTCTCACTATTCCCTTGGTTGGTAATGGTTGGTTAGAGATTCTAAACCGGGACACCGGTTGCATTTGTTAAAATACCATCCGGATTGCCCTGCCAAGATACAGAGTATCACCCACTGTACGATCATTAAGATGCTCGGATTTAAAACAATCCTTACAGAAATCAATCATCATCGCCATCTTTCAAAAAAAAAAACACAGACACACAAACACAAACATGTTTCTTATGTTTTCTGTTTGTTTCTATTTGGCAAAAAGGGTTTTTTGTTTAGATTATACAAAAGGGGAAGAAAGTCATAGGCTCAACAAGATCTTATAAAGATTTTGTTTTGGCATGAGAGGGGCAACTACCCTTTAAAAACACCCTCATTATCTCTCTCACCGGAGCCTCCTTTGTTTTGTTCTCCGAGCATCTTTTCTTCTTGTTTCAGATCCCCAATTTTTGTTTTGTGTTCTACGTAACAGTTATGTAACAGTTAAATAAGGTGCATATGGTGCCAGATGGAAATGGATAAATCAACATTAGTAAACAATTACTTTTCAACTAGGAATCTGGAAGGGAACTGTGGTTAATAAAATAACGTTTGAGAAAATAGGGTATAATGGTGGCGGTTTAGGGACAAATGAACAAGGTATGCTGACTCCTATTGAAGTCAAGGTGTATCGCAAGAATGCGGGGTTGGGTTCAATTGACGAGCCTGATGTCTTGAATCAGTCTCAGCTTTATGTCAGAACTGGAAGCTTTATTCAGGTTATGCACAACATGCAAAAGAGGAGAAGAAGAATCGTGTAACTGTTGAGGAGTTGCTTGAGAGGAATGTGGTCTAAGATATGAGGGGAAAACAAGTTAAAATTTCACAAGTCTAGAGAATCTAAATGACGAGGAGGAATCAATCCCAATGGCTGAGCTGATACATAACGTGCGTTTACTTGTCTCATTGTGTGAAGTAGATATATTGAAGATACACCAGGACTGGAAATTTGAAAGGGGAGTAAAGTTGCTTTACGGGAAAAGAAAGAAGAGCTCGAACATGACGCAGCCCGACAAGATAAACAACTTTACAGTATGTCTGAGATTGCTATAGAGCTTGAACGCTTAAGTAGCCAGTGTCGTTTGGGTTTATTGACACTTGAGTCACCCGTCAAGTTATTGAGAACGTTTTTAGAAGGCGTTGATGAATGCACGCATGATTTATTTTGTAAAGTAGACATATAGTTGAAGACACATAACAATGATGTAGCTCGTCATCTTTAAAGACATTAAGTGTAGCAACTTATTAGCTCATAGATGTCGCCTGGTTGTCATTAGACCACTGCGCTACAACAGACATTCCACCTCCCAATCTTGTGGTCATGACTCCGTTTATCCTGCTTTGACGCATGTGCAAACATGTAGGTTAGAGAAGGATTAGGGCGTCCCTTTAACATGGCATTTGCATGAAAAAAGAATTATATACCTGAAGTTGGAGTAGCTTTGGATTCTGAATGGATTCATCCACCATAAAAGCCTTATCCGCCTAAAAAAGAACAAAACAATCAAGACACTAATATCAGAAGTTCGGAACTGTATTTGTGTTGCCATCTGACCTTATTTGGCTCAAAGATAAGTTTTGCAAGCCTTCATTTTCTCATTTATCCTGCACCAATTATAAAATTTACAAAGGTGTTACAGCAATAGAATGGACATTGATGTTAGCATATGACGCACCTTCACGCGTATCTGGCATGGTCATCCTGAACCTTAACCGCAGTTGGTTTGGATTCTTCTTGTAGTTTACACTGAATCATGCTCATTTGTTCCCATTTATCAATAAAAGCACTCCAACCTGTTCGATGCCCATGTACGGCAATAATAAACTACTGTTCGCAGTATCCTAATTATGTATATTTTGAATATGTAAAAACAGTATAAGTTTACCGGTACTAAAAAAAACTAACTAATAGAAAAATGGTATCTATGGACACCACATACTCTAAGAAGATAACGTGTCTGCTTGTCGTTTTTGAGTATTGTAGCATTTGCTTCAAGGTTGACTCGAGTACAAATAAGGTCCAGCAAAATCCAGAGTATCTCTCTGTACACATAAATTGAAGAACATGAGACGCTATGCAATATATTTGCCAATGTTCAAACAAAAATAACAATAAAAGCTGAATTTGAAAATGATACAATTAAGTTTGAAGAACAGATTCTCACATTCAGATTAACTTTGGATCAATAACTAGATCGATTTTCTGTTTATAAGCAGCTACTGTTTATGTTGTTTGTGGATTTTTGGCAGCTTAGGATTATGCTATCTGAAGCACCTCTCTAGGTTAAATACTTTTCCGAACATGAAACTGAACATAGTCATTGATATTATAAAGGTGTTTGGATTGAAAACATAGTGGAGTGACCTGCAACCAACGGCCAATAAAATAATATTAATACATGCACACACAAACGCACAAAACTTATAGCAAGCCAGAATCAGTTTATTAAAAAATTAGTCTACGCAATTGAAAGTTCAATAAGCATGTGTAAGCATTCAAAAGCGACCACATACTTGTTGAAATGTTCATTACACATGTTTAAGGAATGTGTATCCGACCCGCCATGGCTGCAAACACTTTCTCGTGATGTCGAACCAAGATACGAGTCGATTTCACCCGCCATATTCACCGCAATCAAATGTAAGCAACATTCAATAGACCATCAGGAAAGTGTATCCAACCCTCCATGGCTTCAAACACGATGTCGTGCTTCCCTGCCAAGATACGGGCCGACTTCAAGAATCATGATCCAACAAATGATTGTAGCTAAAAAATTAAACCCGTGACCAACATCACGTCATAATCCACGGGGAAAAAGGAAGTAAACAAGCATAATGACAAACCAATGCATCCTTTTAAACAAACAACATTCAAACTCCTCACAGCTCGATAAGCGCATGTTCCAAGGGAAAACGTAGTTTCAAACATAAAAAAGGGAGAAGAATACCTCAACAAAAGAAGAAAACTATTGTATTAGGATTCGGTTATTCACAATGGAAACCGTCATCCATGCCGCCTCGCCACCACAACCAACATGAGACATCCAACCTCGTCACACACCGACCCACATCATCGCACACCGTCGAAAGCAGCAATGAAGAGATCGGTGGAAACGAAGGGTTCCTATTCATCCATATTGAGCTATAAATCAAAGTACAAATGCCTAGAAACCTAATGATCCAATCACACATCACAACCACTAATCAAAGCCCGTAAAACCCCTAAATTTTCTCAGTTGTTGCAAGATCTATGATTTTTTATTTTGCAAATAAAAAACAAATTGATCATCTAGATCAGATAATTATCAAAAATCATTTGATCATCAAATGGTTTTAGAGCGGGTTTTTCTTTTTTTTATTTGTGAGGCCAGCAAGAGACCCACCCACTCAACATCACCTGTAAACAACCCACAAATAATCCAAACACATATATTAACGAAGGGGCAAATTCCTATAACCACTACCATTAATGAAAGGATGAAGGGGAACGGGACACTATGGAGATGAGAGAGAGGGAGAACGGAATGGCTGTGTGTGAGATTAAAGAAGTGTGTGGTATTTTTGTGAGAGAGACCATACACTGTGAAGGGGAGAATTTTTTTTATTGACTGTGAGGGGAATCACTGATTATTAGGAATAAAATTTTGTTTACTGACTATGTGAGGGGAATCATTGTTCATTGCGAATCGTGATTCCCCTCTATCATTAATAGACTAATTTCTTCCATGTTACAACAGTATTACCTAATTAACCCTTGTATTAACATAATTGGTACATAGGTTTGTGAATACATGGCTTATTTTTCCACATGAATGTCCTTTTTGGTCATAGTATTATCTACTTAAAGAATCAATATTTGATATACAATTTAAAAATGATATTTGATTGTTATTGTAAAACCCGCTCAAAAAATCTTACGATCATTAAATACACGAAGTTACCGCTAAATTTAAACTTTTAAATTAACGAGGCGTTCATGCCCGTGCGATGCACCGGGACCGACGTGGAAGCATAAAAGTGCTCAGGACGTAAGTTATGGATTGCTTTCAGAATGTTGAATGACTTATTGAGTTAGTTTATATTATCATGGATGGTTATGATAATGAAATAACAAATTCGTCGTGTTATGATTCATTACGTTTGATTTGAAATAATAAAAACAGAAAAAGATTGAAAATTGGGAGTGATTTGGGTGGGTGAAGAATAAAACGTGTTACGGTTTTATATATATTACTAAGTTTTATGTTAAAACGATGCCATGATTTTTTGAAAAAATTATTTATTACTGAACGGTTTTATTAACGGTAGCATGACTTGTGAATTAAAGTTAACGTTCTTTTGATAGATTCTATTCTACGGGGTTTTGTTTAAGAATATGTATATTTTGAAAGGGTGTACATGATATTTTATAACTTGAAACCTTGAATGCAGTTTTGATATCATCATATTCATACAAAACATTCATTAATGGCTGCCTTTTTAATTGCTAAATGTTACAAAAATTTTTGGCTATTTGATTTCCCTAATAAATTAAACCGGATGTAAATGGATATTATAAATCCACCCGTCCTAATCTATTACTCGTATCTAACCACCACAAAATTAGTCACAAATTTCCAATCTCATATCATACTTAATTAATGGCCGGATCGAGCTCGTTGAAAAGGAAATATCCGTTTTACTTTTCAAGCGATGATGAGAACGTGAAGTCTGGAACCCTTTGTTAGATGAACTTTCGGATTTAAGCGGTGAGAGCGATATTTTCGAGGTGATGAATTTTTTCTTTGAGCAGGAAATGGCAAAAGAAACAGCTTTTGCAAAATATGATCAGAAGCAAAATGAAGGGATTCGTGCTCGGATTTTAAAGACTTGTATGTAGATTTGTGAAATGGAAAAGAATCCCAAGGGGAATGCTTATGTGGAGCCAATCAAGTGTTTGAAGGAATCAAAGGACATGTTGCAGGATAAGCTGGCCAGTGTGGTGGATGAAACTATGCAAGGGATTCGTGAAAAAGAAATCCATTGTTTAATTATGGATGTTGAATTGGTTTAATAGGTGTTTGGTTTGCTGTGATGATAGTTTATTTTGGATTTTTATTGTTTATCGCCAAAGCTGGTAGTATTTTTTGTTTTATGTAATTTGAATAATCGTATCATGATCCTAGTTGGTATATTCTTGTTTATTTTTTATGGATATCATTCAGTTGTAGCCAAACAATGATAATGGATGGATTAATGTACTTTAAGCCACATATTATGATCGACAGTAATGATAATTATATGCACGTATTAGTATTGAATGTGTTTGTTAATTTGTTCAAATTGCTGTGTTTGGTTAACCAATGATTCGATTGCAACATGTGTGTATATTTATGTTTTTATTAATGTCGTCGACAGCAGCATATGCTTGTAATGAGCCGTTCCATAAAACTGTTATGGCCGCTTTGATATTTGATGGCTATGCTGTCATGTTGAAAAGCAATTGGTGTAACTATATTAGCCAATTTCTAATACCCTAATTTTTTATTTTGCAGATTATTTGTGAAGTGTAAATGGTGAGCACGTGTGACATAAAATGTATAGAGCATAACAGGTAAACCATTTTATTTTTCTTGACTTATTTGTAGTCCCAATCAGGGCAAGTGCATATGTTTAGTTTCATTATATCATAAATGCAAATAATTTCAGTAATATAAGAAAGAATGACTGAAGCAAACACTATTTATTCAAATTAGATAACGGTATAAGATAAAGATGTATGCTGATAGGATCACACTTTATTCAAATTATATAACGGATAGAAAAGAAAAGCGGTATGCTGATAGGACTTTTGTACCTGATTAAGTTTGGTTGATGGACTATGATGCTGTTGGATCATCTATGTTTAGCTTTCGACGCTTACGAATTGATATGTCTGTAATAAGCGACTCATATGTTTGTCGGCTTGTCATACTTGAAGGCATTATCACCCTTTTGCCAACCACCACCATGGTCACATCATGGTTGACAACATTTTTTGAATCTACGCCTAAATTTTTATCCTGGTTTTAGTTGTGTGAAATAGGTGTTAGTGTTGACATACTTAAAAATGTATACAATAATCTAATGCAATGATATGGTATTTATAGTAGTTGAATGACATGAGAGTTATATTTGTAAAAACTAATGATGATATGTGAACTTGTAAACATAAATATTTATTAATTAGCCTTAATTATAATGTTTACCAATGTTGTTTTGTGGTTTATGTATAAATTGCAATTGTCAGATTTAGTATGTAGCAGGGAAAACGTGTTGTGTTTTGTAGTCAAAACATTTATTATTTCGAATTATAAGTTTGTAAGGAAGGGGAAAAAAACTTGAATGAAAAGTTCCAAACATTGTTCATTAGAATAGGTTGGCGAACGCTTCCTTGAAAACAATGTTCCGTGTATATTTTTCAAGTTCTTTCTCTTCATCTTGAATCATTAGGATTTTTAACCCATCTAGAGATGCGACTCTAGATAATGCCACGTATAGCTTCCCATGACTGAATACCGGGTTTTGCAAATACAAACCAACGTAATTTAGTGACTGACCCTGGCTTTTGTTTATGGTCATTGCGTAACAAGCTTTTACTGGTAACTGCCTTCGTTTCAAAACAAATGGCCATTTGGACTGATCTGATGTTAAGATTATCCGGTGGATGACAACGTCATCGCCAATATGTGATCCAGTGAGGATTCTCGGATGAATCACAAACTCACCCAGGTTAGTTATTATCAGTCGGGTTCCGTTGCACAATCCGTTGGTTGGATTAATGTTTCGCAACAACATTATAGGTAGTTCTTTTATAAGGTGTAGTTCATGAGGGGGCATTCCTGGGAAGTTCAACGAATGTAGGAATTCGGGTGGATACAAAGTGTGTTGATCTAAGTTCTCTGTAGAGGCTTTGCATATTTCATCACCACTAAAATATGTTACGGGTCCACCCTGTAACTGCTTATACATGTACGTATTGATTTCATCTGCGTCA
This sequence comes from Glebionis coronaria, assembly GCA_025667525.1. Taxonomy (NCBI): domain Eukaryota; kingdom Viridiplantae; phylum Streptophyta; class Magnoliopsida; order Asterales; family Asteraceae; genus Glebionis; species Glebionis coronaria. The sequence goes on along the minus strand of CM046874.1, from coordinate 657,541,671 downwards.
TCATTTCGAGGTGTTAAAATTGCTCTTTCTGTCAGATACCGGCCGTCTGTTTGGCGGGTTATGAAATCCGGATAGGTTTCTTCAACAATCTGTTTGATAGGAGAAGTCCATGATGGAATAATGAACCTACTTGAGATTTCAATCCAAGTTGCTTCATCCTCCTCTTGGTTTTTTAGCAGGGACTCGTCCATCACCAACGGCCAGAACCCATTCATTAAATTCTTGATTACACGTATCTATCTCTCCGTTCTCATAATATTCATTTACCCTCATGCTACGTGTAAGTCTGAATAAATTTCAATATTTCCATAACGCTGAACGATTGATGCAAGATTGCACAATTTTTGGTCTTTTGGCTTTTGGTATGACCGGTAGAATTTGCCTGAAATCACCTCCAAGCAAAACCGTCACACCTCCAAATATTATGTCTCTCTTACTTGCCGTGTGATATCCCAATATATCCTTGTTGAATCATAATCTATACGATTCACTGATCGTTATTAAGATTCCTCTGGGATTATATAACAATGAACATTAAACATGCATAGCGGAATTAGCACAATGAACAATTGTTACTATTAAGGTTTTCTTTTACATAAATCAAACCTAACTATTAACTATAACACCCACGTGTTCTATGGTTCTTAGACTCTCATAAGAGTTCTAAGCTATGCTGGATAATTAAAACAATAGCCCTGCCCCTCTTTATATACCAGAGGTTCTAGGGTTTAAAAGGAGATAAACATAATAAAGCAAGTATATCTTCTAAGTATAAAGAATATCTTCACAATATTCTTCATACTTATCCTAATTCTCTAGAATCTTCTGAAGATCTCTACGTCTTCAATAACACTAAAGGTACTTGCGTTGGCTAGGGGTACTAGGATTTACCCTAGCGGTACATGGATTGCATTAGCGGTAGTTGGAATGTGCTAGCGGTACTTACTACACTCTAGCGATACTTCCAAGTACTTTTGTAAGTACTTTTGGTTTTGTATCATTAAAGCTTAATTCCCAACAATCTTCCCCTATTTGATAATGACAAAACATCCATATATCTCCTTTAAACATACACCACTTCCCCTTTTTGGAATCTCTGCAAATAGGGATCTTCCGAAGATAAGCAATGAATAATCACTTTGACTTAAGTGATCTATCTTCCCCTTGAGTGATGCATGTAGATGATTAAATAAGCTTCCCCTGAAACTTAGATTCATCATCTCTTGAATCACGAACCTGTAAGCTCCAACTCATGATCACTGATGAAGAAAAATGAATATCATCCATTTGTTGAAGAAGTGGAATCTCCCAAGCTCGTATCTTATGTCTTGTACTATCCATGTGACGTCAAACTTATATAAGAAGAAGACAAATATAAGTAGAACCAATATCTTACAAAAATCCTCATTTACCTTCGAAACGAGACATTGAGCACGATAATGTAACTCCTTCAAGTGATAGGAAATCACACATTCCTAGATCTTGCAAGTCTTCGTCAACACCATATATGTACGAACAAGTTATCTTCAAATGCATGAAAAACTTCCCTTGTATTCATGCAATTCACCCAATTGCTCACTAGTTGATAAACTCTTCCCCTTGTTGTCAAAACAACTAGAGAAAATGCAACTCTTTCATTGCAAAAGGGGGATTTAGTTTATTGGTAAAAACGGGAAGTGAAACCAAAAAAAACCGTACAACTATAAGTTATCTGTTAGCTATAACAATATATTTAGTCAAACTAACAAAGTGTATTGCTCACCAACAGTTTTTGGTACATAGGAACTGCTAACCCTCACAACTATGAGCCAGTTGTAAGCTGTAACAATATATTTAGTCCAAAGACAAGGTGTATTGCTCACCTAATGAAGATATAATAAGAGGAATATGTTCCATTCTTGCTGTATTCTCTTAGCTTCTAGCAAATGATGTTTTGCTGCAAGTTCTTCTTGTAATTCATCTTCACGAATTTGTGCTTGCACTCTGAAAGCATATTCCTCATCATGGTCCAATTGATTAAATCTGTACATGACTTTGCTTATATCATCATCTGAATCACTTTCATTTTCAGATTATGATAATATTTGCTTCTTCCCCTTATCCTTTGGATTAATCTTAGGTAGCTTCTTCTTCAGCTTGGAAGATCTTTCCTCATCAGCTTGCTGTTGAATAACTATACCTTTAGTAGGGTGTGAAGCTTGAACTTTCTTACCTTGAATTTGATTCTTTTTAGCAAGAACTTCTTGTTGTGTCTTTTTCTCTGCCTCTGCTTGTTTAGTCTTCTCAACTAAATTCTTCTTTCGTAAGTCAAGCAGTAATTGGGCTAAAGTCTCATCCTCTCCAAAAGGAGTTTGACTTTCTAGTGAAGGATGATCACCAACGGTACTTGCAATTGGCTTAGTTGGCTTAGCAGACTTGGGTCTTCAACAATGTCAGCAGTACTTGTAGTCGGCTTAGTTGGCTTAGCAGTAGTTGGATCTTCAACAATGCTGATTTCACCAGTATTAGACACACTTGTTTCTTCAATCACTTATGTGTCCCCATATACTGTTTCTTCCATAAAAGCCATCATTTCAACTTGCACCTCTTCAGTCTTGTCTGATCCATTGCTCATTCTTGATCTAGACCGTACTTGCAAAGTCTGTTTCATTTGAAATCATACTTGTCTTTGTGGTGGTGGAGTTGAAGATACATGAAACTGAATGTTAATTTCCTCCAACTTCTCATAGAAGGTACTCCAATTTACTTGAAGTGGTGATTGAGGTATTGGTGCTGGCTGAGTTACCATCATTTCTTCAACTTGTGGCTCCTCATGAGTAGGTTGTGGTTCTTCCTGTTGAATCTCCATATTTTAAGGTCCATCCACACCAGTCTCTAAACCAGTTCCATCTTTATAAGTCCCCATGACATCTTCATCCAACTCAAAATTGATGTCATTTCTAGAGATTCTTGTCTGATTATCATAAGAAGGTGGTTGTTCTTCATAATTCCTCCCGTGTTTGGTTGCATTCAGTTGCCTTTTCTTGTAGTTCCTGAATCTTGGCTTCTTGAGTGTAGCATTCTGAATAGATCTATGTTTCCTCATCCAAGGTGATACTTTGTTCCTTAGCTTGATTAGGCTAGCTTCCAATTCAACAATTTTCTTGTCTTGAACAAGCTTTTCTTTCTGCAACACCTGTACCTGTTGGGACAAACTAGTACACAAAGCAGTTAAATTTGTAACATCCATCACCTCTGGTGCTTGTGCTTGTGGTGAACCACTAGTAGCAATAGAAGCAACAGGTGTGTGGATCTTCTCATCATTGTTTAGTGAAGCACCAACATTGTGAGAAGAAGATTATGAATCTTTTAGGGAATAGGAACTCTGGTGAGAAGGAGTTTGCTGAGAAGCACTAGCATTGCTAGGTTCCTCACCTTCTTGATTGGCAGGTTGGGCTAACATATGAGCAAACAATGGTGCAACTGTTCTTTGATGTAGATTTTTGTATACCCTTTTAGGAAAAAGAGCGACAAAGTAGTGGTAAGCGTTAAGTGTCGGTTTTGGAAAACCGAGCACTAATGACCCTTGTGAAGTTCAAGTTCGTTTCCCAAAGAGGCAAGTGCGTTGTGTAATAAATTGATTTTGATTTGTGATTATATTATTGAGAAAAAGAAAAATAGATATGGGGTGAGAAGAGAATGACGGTTACGAAGACGGATCGAGCTAAGACTAAAAAGGCGTTCACGTAAAACCGTAAAAAACTACAAATTAAAAATTTTAAACCTAAAAATTAATCAAAAGCTAAAAGTAAGTCTAAAATAATATAAATAAGAATAAAAATCCAATAAAAATATTTTAAAACCTTTTATTAATTAAATATTCAATTTTAAATGTTAATTAAAGCCCTAAAGTTAAATATAATTAATCAAAATGTCCAAAATATTATTTTATTGAACAAATAACTTACTTATATTATCTAAAAACTAAAAAGTATTTTTCCTAAATTTTAAAAACTAGTTTTCTATTTTTAAAACACTTAAAACTAATTTTAAACAAAAATAATTATAAAAAATAATAAAATAATGCTAAAAATAATTTGACACTTTTAAAAATCCTAAATTACTCTAATGAACAGTAGAAAAATGAAAAATTTTGAAAAATATTAAATTTTTCACTACAAGACAAAAACAGTTTGAATTAAAACCCTAATTAAACTAAAATAATTTAAAAAATAAATAAAAAGTGAACAGTAAAAACTTTTTAAACTAAAAATCTTAAATTATTTTTCTTAATCTATGAAAAATGTTTAAACTGAAAAATAACACTTTTTTGCACTAAAAGACAAAAACAGAAACTTAAAAAGTAATTAAAAATGCAATTAAACCTAAAAAATAGCAAATGAACAGTAATAAAAATTCTAATTAAACAGAAAAATCAGAAATAAAATAAGAAAAATTTTAAAACTGGTTTCAAGTCCTAATTCAAATTTTTACCCACTAAAGACAAATTTTGTTGAAAACTGATAGCGACACTTCAAAGGGTTTGTCTGCTAGTGAAGCAGTACTAACTTGTGTATTAGCAGGGGAAACTTTTTTCCCACTGCTAGTGCAAAAACTTGGTCAGTTGACCAAATAGCTTAGGAAAGCTATAATGCTTGGTTTTCTTTGGACAATAAGGCACCCCTATACTCAGTTGAGTATAGGGAGTCAATGTAAACACAAAAACACACAAGTTCTTTTCACAAAATCTCACAAAAATGGCACAAGAAGTTACTAATGAAAGTTATATGTTTCTGATGAATAGTAACTATAGCTTACATGCACAAAAAATGAATTTTAAACCATAAGATCTTGCACACAAATCAATAACATGGCATAAAACTGATACACAATCCTACTTTAGCCTAACCTTTAACAATGATCAAGATTTGATGGCACAAATCACACAAAAACATGCACAAAAAGCAGTTACTGATTTTTGAGACAGTTTACCAATTTTGAGCATGCAAATGTGATTTAAATCCTACCAAATTGAACACCAAATACATACACTACCTAATAAAAACCTAGTGAGTGTATTGAACAGGTTTTAACACAAGATTTATAACATTTACCCTAGTTTAAACCCTAATCCAAACACCCCTTTATTTCCTGAAAATGCAAATTAACACACCAAAAGCTTTTACAACTCAACCAAAGTGATTCACACTTAACCTATCATGCATAATAACCTATAAACAGCATAATCATAACATCAAATAAACAAGTAAACAGATTTCATGCATAACCACATAAATCACAAAATTGAAAACTAGAAAATAAGGACACAAGGGATTACCTTGTGGGACCCACATCCAGGTCCCACAATGGCTGCTTTGCCATCTCCAAACAGGCTCGGGCCTGTGCTGATCATTGGATAACAATCAAAAGCTCAAGGATTACCTGCTTAGAACAATGATCAAACAAATATATCCAATATTTTCCGATTTTAAAACTTTTAAAACCTTTTTCACAAACTTCTTCCAAATACTTTCTTTTCAAATCACTTAAACAAACAACTTACAAACCCTGAAAACCAAATTCAGTGAACAAGATTTTACCAAAAATCAACTTTTCAGAAACTTGAAAATAACTTTTTGAAACCTCAAAATTACTTCAACAAATTTAATTTCGAACTCAGAGTTCTAGCTCAAAACATTTACCAACTTTTAATAAATCATAAAAGGAATTACATATAACCAAACACCAACTTTATATTGATTAAAAAGGAATTACAAGATTTTTGCTAAAATTCTGGAATAAGAATACAAGGTACAAACCACCTTGTATTTATACTAAGGAAAAGAAGAGTCTAGAATACATAATAAAATATTCAAAAGCTAAACCCTAATACAAAGAAAATCCGAAATTGCCCTTGGGAATCTTGGTCAAAATGCATCCCATGTGATGTTGTTAGATGCCAGCTGCTTTGTTTTGATCTTGGACGTTGATTGGATCCTTTGGGACCAAGGAAGTGCATCAGAACCGTTGGAGGACTGAAGGATTCTCATTTTGCCATTTTGAGTGCAGCAGGGAAACATGGGGGACCAACTTGGAGGTCACGGGAGTGTGTTGTGGGTGGTGGGTTTTGATGTTGATGGGATGAATTACCCATCTGGATAATTAGGGGTAAAACCCCTTTGTTTTTGAGTTAATTGAAGCTGGGGATTTTAGGGTTTAAAGGGTGATTAAGCTTGGGTTTAATCCATTTTTGGGGGAAAGTTTATTTAAAACGTGTTTAGAGGGAAAGTATTGGGGGTTTGACTGGATTGTTGACCAGGTTTACTAATAAACCTGGTAAGTGGGCTTGGGTTGGGTTTGGACGGGCATGGGTTTGGGTAAAAGGGTAGGGTCGGGTATTGGTGAGGTGTCAGTTTATGAGTGGTGGGATGAAGTTGTTTGTCTGGACAGAATAGCCCCCCCATGTTTCTTGTTTCCTTCACTTTGTATTAAACAGCAAAAAGCCCCAACTCCTTTATATTCAACTTTGGCAGCTTGTCAAAAATGGCACAATAACTTTTCAAACTTAAAACAAGGACTTTAAATGCATAACTTGCATTTTTCAAGGGCCATTCTTGTAATATCTTCAAACATGGAGGACCTTTCTTGCCAAATGATGATTTCTTCAAGGTCTTTCTTTGCCAAATCTTCAAAAATGAGGGACCAATGTTGACATTTCTTCAAACTTCAAGGACCATTTTGGAAATTCATGATTCGGGTCCGGTTCATTGTGCGGCTTCGTTTCCCGTGTTCGTTTTTGATTGATTCTTGTGATCTTTTTGTCCTTTCCTCAATATCCGTACCTAAAATACACAAGCAACAAACACGAGCATATATCTGGCAGTTTTAGTGATATTTAATGCATTTTAAGCCCGAATTGGACGATGAGACTATGTATAAAAGCAGTCTCATCATTCTTGTAAAGGCATTGCCTTGTTTGGTCAAGAAAGAGAAAGTTCTCTTTGTGAATGTAGGAACATCCCATGTATCAGTTAACTCTAGTAGGTTAGGTATTTGGTCACTAACTAAAGTCTGAATGAATCTAGGATACATCAAAAGCTTTTTAGTCCCTTCCAAATTCCTAGTCATGCCTTCAAAAATTAATCTTGAAAAATTAAAAACTCTGTTATTTGCTAGACAAATAACAGCTGATGCCAATGCATCAGGAATTTGATCAAAAGATGTACTTTTAGAGCTTAAACAGTGAATAATAGCATGAAAAAGCAATTTCCATTAAAGTGAAAATAAAGCTTTAAAGAAAGTAAGACTTTCCCTACCACCTCCATTGCCCATGGCTGTAAGGCCATCATGAATCTCTGTATTATTAAGCATACTAATAATACATCTCTTATAAATAAGCATCTCTTATAAAGTGATGTCTTATTTCAATATGCTTGTACTTGGAGTGAAATACTGGATTCTTGACAATGCATATAGTACTTTCATTATCAATGTAAATCTTGGTGTTCATGAAGTTAAAACCATAACCTAACAATTGATTTTGAATCCAAAGTACTTGTCCACAACAATGAGCAACAGCTACATATTCAGCTTCACTTGTAGAAGTAGCAACAATGGTTTGCTTTTTACACACCATGATATGAGTCTTCAGCCTAGGAATTGACAACCTCCTGTTGTGGATTTCCTATCATGATTAGCTCCAGCATAATCACTAACTGAGTAAGCTTCCAATTCAAAGGTAGAATCTCTAGGATACCATAATCCTAAATTTGGTTGACTTTTAAGATATTTAAAAATCTTCTTTACAACATGTAGATGTGACACCTTTGGATGAACTTGGAACCTTGAACAGGCACACACAACAAACATAATATATGGCCTTGAAGCAGTAAGATACATCAATGAACCAATCATTGATCTATATAGATGAATATCAACATTTTCTCCATGTTCATATTTTGATAAAGACTTCTTGGCTTCAAAAGGTGTGCTTGTATTCCTTGTATCCATACATGAAAATTTCTTCAAGATTTCGGCAACATATTTATCTTGGCTGATAAATATTCTATCTTTCCTTTGTTTGACTTGCAGTCCCAAAGAGAAAGTTAGTTCTCCCATAGAACTCATTTGAAATCAACCTTTCATCAAAGCTTCAAAGTCTTCATACCATGTCTTCTTGGTAGAACCAAAAATGATGTCATCAACATAAACATGAACTAGAATGATATCCTTAGCATTCTTCTTGATGAACGGAGTTTTGTCAATGGTTCCTCTCCTATATCCACGTTCTAGCAAAAAATTGGATAATGTTGAATACCGGGCTCTTGGAGCTTGATGTAGACCATAAAGTCCTTTGATAACCTTGTAGACTCTATTGGGGAATATAGGATCTACAAAACCTGGAGGTTGTGAGACATATACCTCCTCTGAAAAAGTACCATATAGAAAGGCACTTTTCACATCCATTTGATATACTATAAATCCCATATATGACGCAAAGGACAAAAATAACCTAACGGCTTCTATCCTTGCCACTGGTGCAAAAACCTCATCATAGTATATTCCTTCTTCCTGTCTATAGCCTTGAGCAACAAGTCTTGCCTTATTCCTCACAACAACTTCTCTTTCATCCTTCTTGTTCCTGAAAACCCATCTAGTACCAATTACTCTCTTACCTGAGGGAAGATCCACAAGAATCCAAACTTTTTGTAGCTCAAACTGTGTTAATTCTTCTTGCATGGCATCTACCCAACTTTCTTCATCAAGAGCCTGAGAAATGTTTTTGGGCTCTACTTGTGATAAGAAATAGGCAAACAAACAATGCTGAGTATCTTTATGATTTGTTCTCTACTGTTTTTTGACATAACTCACAAGTGCATGAGTTTCAATATTGGTTTGAAGTTGTCTTCTGGTTTGTACAACAGATTTGGGATCTCCAATGATCTGTGTAGTAGGATGGTTGTTGTTGACTTTATGAGTAGGAATAGAACTGACTGGAATTTCTGTTTCCAAATTGTTGAAATCAGTTACTGCACCCTTCTCATCATAGGAAGCTTTGGAGAAGATTCCTTCAGCTGGACTAGCATATAAGTCTTCATCTTCCATAGCTTGTAAAATCTCTTCTAGTGAGTCAACAGAGTTAGCAGAGTTTGATTTAGCAGTACTTGCAGATGAAGTACCGCTAGGTATAGTATGTACTGCTGAGTGTTGTGACTCAAAAGATTCTTTTCCTGAATGCTTATTAGCAGATGTAGCATTCTTTTCTTGATCTTGAAGCCTCTAAAGCTCTTGGAAGGCTTGATCATATTTTGATGGCATGGTTTGCTTCTTGGGAGTAGCAGACATGGGAGTAACAATAGGCATATTGGACACATAGATATGAACATCATCATCTGATGAAGAAACATCTTCTTGAGTACTTGCATTAGTTGCACTTGACTCCTCACCTGCATTGTTAGTTTGACAATCCTTTTGCAAAGAATAGTAATCCATGGAGTTAGTTAGATAATCTAAATCAAACATCCAAGCATAACCTATTCCTGGGACATTGGGTTTATTTTCTAAGAAATTAACATGAGCATTTTCTTCAACCTTCTTAGATGCCAAATTATAAACCCTATATGCTTTACTTTGCACCGAATATCCTACAAGATATCCTGGATCAGACTTTCCATCAAACTTTCCCAAATAATCAAGAGTATTTAGTATAAACACATGACACCCAAAAGGTCTTAAATGACTTATGGTAGGCTTCACACTAGTCAAAAGTTCATAAGGTGTTTTTTTAGGCTTGGTTACTAAGACTCTATTTAACACATAACATGCAGTGTTGATTGCTTCTGCCCAAAAGGTATTTGGCAAAAGAGAATCAGCCAGCATAGTTCTAGCATCCTCAATCAGTGTCCTATTCTTCCTTTCAGCTACTCGATTTTGTTGTGGAGTCCTAGGATTACTAATTTGTCTCTTTATTCCTTTAGACCTACCGAATTCATCAAATTCAGCATTCTTGAATTCTGTCCCATTATCAGTCCTAATGATTAAAACCTTTTTAGTGAACTACTTTTCAACTAAAGTGATAAAATCCTTAAGTAATTCATTTGTTTCACTTTTAAGAGCTAAAAAGAAAACCCAACAGAATCTACTATAATCATCAGTTATGACTAGACAAAAGGTCTTATGACTAATGCTTCTTATAGAAACTGGACCAAACAAAAATATATGCAAAAGTTACAAAGGTTTTGTCACAGTGTTGACAGTCTTGGTCTTACAAGAGGCTCTATGTTGTTTACCTTTTTGATAGGCAGCACATGTGAAATCATTTTGAAAAGATTTGTTAGGTAAACCTCTAACCAAATTCCTATTCACTAATCTATTAAGATTCTTGAAATTCACATGACTTAACCTTCTATGCCATAAATTAGACTCATCAAAAGAAGCCTTAGCTAGCAAACATGTAATACCACCTGTTGGAGTAATAGTATGAAGATTAAAGGTGTACATATTTTCTTGCCTGGGGGTACTTTAAGCAGTATTTGAGATTCCTTAGGCATCTCAAAGTCTTTAGATAGTACCAAACAGTCTTTGTATGTGAACAACACCTTTTTCTTCTTATCACACATTTGTGATACAGAAAAGAGATTGAACTCATTCAATTCTTTTACAAAGAACACATCTTCAAATTCCAACTTTCCTGTGTTGATTTTCCCTTTGCCAGTGATTCTACCTTTGCTACCTCCAAAGGCTACTAGACCTCCTCTGAATTCTTCGAATTCAGCAAGAAAATCTTTGTTTCCTGTCATGTGTCTTGAGCATCCACTATCTACTATACCTTTATCCTTCAATTCATCAATTAGATGCCCCTCAGTAACTTCATGTGAGAGAGCCATTAAACCAAGCTCTTCTTCTTCTTCATCTTCATCCCAGTTCACCACTCCATCTATAGTTACCAATGCTTTGGTTCCTTTAGGACTCCTGTTGTTTTCTTTTGGAAAGCTTTCAGTTATTCTTGGACTGGTTCTATAGCTGTGCTTGTACTTCTGACTGCTACTCTTAGCTTTGTCTCTAGATCATTCTCTTGCAAAGTGTCCATTCCTTCCATAGTTATAGCATTCAACTTTGGACTTGTCATATCCTAATGGCTCATTAGGATCAACAATCATTTTTATTCCAGTCTTCTTGAAGAACCTATTAGATCTTACTGACACCATAGCAGCTTTCCATTTAAGATCCATCTCTTCAACATCAGCATCATCTATTTGGAACAAGTCATTGAGTGTTAATCTTGGCATTTTGTCTTATCCAGTGAAGAATGAGAAAGCATCATTGTCACTAAACAATGGTGAAGACCTTCCATGTGGATTTTGAGAGACTATAGGGCTGCCTTCAATACTTTGTGGGTAAGTACTGCTTGTAAGTCCTCCAGCAATATTTGTGAAGTATGTACCGCTGCTAGATCCACTAGCGGTATTATGAAAATAAGTACCGCTTTTTCCATCTGACACAAAAGCCAAGTTAGACTTTGTAGTAGTCGCTGCCTTTACTTTAGTGCCTTTCACATCCGTCTCGTATGCTCTAAGATTGTTGTAGAGATGATCAAAAGGAATTGTTTCCAGATCATCTCTTGTGATGAAGTGCATAGCCATGGCTTTCCACCCTGGTGGAACACTTCTTAAGAATTTTAAATTAGCTTCTTCATTAGGAATTACTTGTCCATAAATTGCCAATTGAATAAGCAGCTTACTGAACCTTCTATAGCCACCATGTATCCCCTCTATACTGGTAATTGAGAAGTTATCAAATTCTTTCTTAAGAACAATCTTCTTTATCTTCTTAGATTTGTCATTACCCCCAAATCTAAGTTTTATAGCATCCCACATAGCTTTAGAATCCTTATAATGATGAAAGCTTGGTAGGATGTCTTCAGAAAGAGCCATAGCCAAAGCAGTTCTGGCTTTTCTCTCTGATCTCTGCTTGTACCTCCTTAGCAGTCACAATAGGTAGAGCATAGCATGTACCGTCTGGCAACCATTGTAGCTTCTTTGGTGTTTTCCTATTCTTGATAACTTGCCACACAGTGTGATCTTTGTGATTCAAGTAATTTTCCATGTGCATAGCCCATGTCTCATAATTGTCACCTTTGAGAACTGGGAGTTTAACAACAGATAAAGTATGAGAAGGTGTTGTTGTACAGGTAGCTACTGCATTCACGACTTGAACACCTTGTACTGGTGCAGGATGCACAACTTGTGGTTGTCCCTGTGGTATAGGATCAGGGTTCTGAACATCATCCAAGTGAGCATCATCACCTTCTGGTTGAGACACTGAGTTTTGGTATGTGTGGTGTGTTTGGGGTTGTGTTCTTCTTTTTCAGAGTTTCTCAACAAGCTCTGATACCACTTGTTGAATCATAATCTATACAATTCACTGATCGCTATTAAGATTCCTCTAGGATTATATAACAATGAACATTAAACATGCATAGCGGAATTATCACAATGAACAATTGTTACTATTAAGGTTTTCTTTATTTACATAAATCAAACATAACTATTAACTATAACACCCACGTGTTCTATGGTTCTTAGACTCTCATAGGAGTTCTAAGCTATGCTGGATAATTAAAACAATAGCCCTGCCCAACTTTATATATCAGAGGTTCTAGGGTTTACAAGGAGATAAACATAATAAAGCAAGTATATCTTCTAAGTATAAAAAATATCTTCACAATATTCTTCATACTTATCTTTATTCTCTAGAATCTTCTGAAGATCTCTACGTCTTTAATACACTAAAGGTACTTGCGTAGGCTAGGGGTACTTGGATTTACCCTAGCGGTACATGGATTGAACTAGCGGTACTTGGAATGTGCTAGCGATACTTACTATACTCTAGCGGTACTTCCAACTACTTTTGTAAGTACTTTTGGTTTTGTATCATCAAATCTTAATTCCCAACAATCCTTAAGTGTTTTGTCTAATGCCTCAAACGCATACTTTTGTGTCATCGGGGCTTCATCCCATATAATCAAGTCAACTTCTTGCATTAGCTCTGCTAACTGGGTGTTTTGTTTTATGCCGCATGTGCTGTTTTCTAAAGCTCCAGGGGTATAACAAATCTGTTGTGGGCAGTTCTACCCGCTGGCAGAAGCAACGATGAAATACCTTTAAATAGTACACACATAATAAGGTGTCAGTTAGATTAGTCCTAAATGCGGAATAAATAACCAATTGTGTATGAGTTTATCAACCTGAAGATGCTACTACAAGTACGATCTTCCCCTCGGATCGTAACCAAGATATTATTGTGTTGTATAAGAATTTTTTCCCGGTTCCACCCAGGCCATATACAAAAAAGGACTTTCCATGTTGACCATGTACAGACTGAATAACCTCATTGTAGGTTAATAGTTGTTCAGGGTTCAATGCTGATTTAAGACACTGATGTTCAACTGCACTCTTATTCATGTCAAAATCTAACGCTTCTCTGATTAGACGGTTGTCTATTTTTTCAACTATTGCTGGTTTGGTTGTGGCAGATCCTTAAAATCTGTCATATTCCTTTCATTCCTGTTCAATAGGGTTTGTATCTCAATTAAACAAGAGTTTTTTATTTGTTCAACTAAAAGCTGTAATTCAGGATATCTATAAAGCTCTCGCTTTCTATATAGAATATCTTCAAACAATACTTCCCAATTTTCTTCCCACAACTTCCCAGGCCTGCTTACCTCACAGAACAACAAAATCGTGACAAATATGTCACGTAGTTGTGGCGCCATTGCCTAAACACTTGGTTCTGATATAACACAGGTCCATTCCTTGTCATCATTAAGTAGTCCATATGCAAAACATGCTTCCCTGAATGTTCATATAGTTTATTGTTGACCGTTAACATTTTTTCAATTGTTTCTGGTCCTCGGATGACATTTAACAACATTCTAAGATAGTATCGTTCGCTAGCTTCTGGGCTTGAATATACGATTCTGCCTATGCATTTCTTTTGTTTTCGCGGTTTCCATAATTTGTCCTTAGCATGCCACACATAATGTTCAGGTATTTGAGCATACATGTACGATCTTGCTGTCGGATCGTGTTCATTTAAGTCAAACCAATCCGTGAACATCGTTACATTAATACCTTCTTTTTCCAATAAAGCTGGTAAACACTCTATATCGTGCATAGTTACTGGATTCTGATTTGGAAGGTGGAAATTTAGCTTCATCACGGATGGGTATGAATAGTGGATGTCGAATGAAAAAAGCCTCCAAACAGCTTCACATGGAGCTAAGTATCTGCAATTTAGGTAATTTTTAATTTCATCAACTTCAACCACGTCCACGAATGGACCATCAACCCCTTGTTGTACGTTTTCTTGAATAACAATAGTTGCTCTATCAGGACCTTTGTTTAAGTACTTAAATAAGTACTTAATAGCCTTTGACCTGTTGCACCATTCCACATTTATGTGGGCTTGATATTTGATCAACAGAAAATGATTGTGAGGGACAACATTTTTATTATCATATTAAGTTTTCCTTTTTTTGGTTATAACTTTGTTGTCTCTTCGGCGGTAAATTAGGTATCCATCTGCATCAATCACTATCTCTGCATAAAAGGGTTTTGGGTAGTGTTTAGAACATTTACCTTCTACATTGCATGGTGCATTTTTAATTTTCTTTCCGCAAGGTCCATGCAACATGAATTCAGATACAACTTTATAGCCATCTAGATAATCAATTGGAGACGGAGTTCAGCCGAGATAATGTCATTAGTTTGTTCACCCGTTTTGCATTTGTGCGTATCCTAAAGCCATAATAGGATATGTGCATGTGGCAGTCCCCTCTTTTGAAATTTAATTACATATACAACTGCATTCATTAGTAAGTGAATACTTAGTTATACACACACACACACATACACTTAATATTGATGCATAATATAGTGTTCGTAAAATTACATGCTTCACACTTGCCAAATATGTGATTCTTGGTAAGATCTTCTAACATCTCCGTCAACTTCATTTTAAAAACTCTTGTTCTTATTTCTGGACGATCATGAGCTTTCTGGTCAGGAACATGAGCGAGCATGTATGATATTTCAAGCCACTTAGGGTTAGAGGTGAATGTGATAAAGAGATCGGGGTTCCCATACGTACGGCATAGAAAGCCATAGCATCCTGGTAGTTTTACATCATATATCTCGGCCCTCCAGTGAAACTACTCGGAAACACTATTCTTTTTCTAAGCCTGGCGACATTTGTGTCCCCTCTCGTGACAGCGTCACAAACATTGTGATACAGATCAACACGTAATGTAGCCTGGTTACTTCTAGTCCATTTAAGGCGTTGTTCTTCAACAGCTGTGAATGCATCCACCAAATATTGTTGGAACAATCGCCCTCCTCGAAGTAAGGTTGTCCCTTGGTCAGATCTGTAATAAATTACACAGGAATAGTATTATTTCATTGTCACAAACCACCGATTTGTTTTACACGATCCTGCATTGATGTGATAAGGTATCTTATCATGGTAACCATCCTCACCAAAAGGAAACAACAACGGGTACTGCAGGGCCATGTAAGATGCATGAAGTTCTGAAATTCTTTGAAGACCCGTGGCGTTTGCATTTACGATTATATCTCTTGTAGGCTCTCCGTCCCCGAAATATTTCGTAATGAGTGCCGCAATTTCAGCCACAGAAGGAGCATTGTATTGCCTTGCGCTGGTCCAGTCACTAAGCAGGTGCAACTGAAGTTGAACAGAATCATTAGATTCACACCAATCCCTGGCCATTCAGAATGCTTTAGTAATAGGATTGAATTTATCCAACATCTGCATCAATTCTATTATTACCATTTTATCCATATCTTCAGTCGATTCATTGGTCATAAAAGCACCCATATGATATTTAACCTCATTTTGGGTGTCAAAGAACCAAAGTTGCGCGTATCTAGGTTGGCCGCCTTCATTAGGAAGTAGAGATCCAATTCTATGGTAGTTCTGGCCGTTTATTCTAAATGTATAGAGTCCCCCGCCTTCATTAATTTTATGATCTATCCTTGCACCAAAAGGCGTGAAACAAAACATGCTGTTGTAGATTCTAACTTGATCTCTGAATTGCGATGTTGCGGGATCAATATAATCCAGTAACTTCATCATTGGCGGCGGAGTTTCATTATATTTGGGAAGGAAGACTTTACCATCCTGACAACAGAGAGAGAATGATGGAATTATAGCTCTGTTACCCTTGTTGCTTTGCTCCTCATACCACATGGTTGTGTGACAGATTAAACATATGTAGGATGGAGATCCCAAGTTATGATATGAAACATTAACACCTTGGCAAATGAGCAATGCAGTAAACAGGTTATTCATTCAGTCTAATTTATATACTTGCATAATATTAAACATACAATTGCATGTAATATTTGTTATAATAAACGACCCTTAAAAATTAGGCAAATGACCTGCGGATGTTAAGGCAGCTCCTTTTGGGGGTGCTTTCGGTCGGGGTGAATAAACTGTAGGAAAAACATTAAATGGAAAACATTTAGATAAAGGTTAGGGGGAAGAATATACAAAATTTTGGTATTAGATATGTCAAGTACTCTGTCTTCTTCTATGTGATCGTAAAAATGGACTTGTGAAGATCCTGACACGTCAACCGGATACACATATTACTTTGTAATTTACATGATAATTTCAGCGAGTACTCAAATTTAGAACAATCATACCTATATCGATTAACTTGAGTCCGCAAAAACACTGGACATGTCCATCTTGCCTAATGATCGTATTAGAATGGATTGTACACCATTATCTAGTAGATTGGGATTTGATCCATTGATTGTGGGATTGGGCTGGATACTTGTGTTATCAATACCTCCATCTATCCTTGCTGGATAATAAACATAGAAAGATGTGGGCAGGTATATAGGTTGAACAGAATTACCATAGAGTCTGTTGAAATCTCGTGGGATTATTAATGGCAATTAAACAGACACCTGAAATAACACATTGAATGATCCACAACAGTTACAAATTCATATTATTTATAGAGGTGTTTAGTTATGAATATCAATAGTAAACACCATTCATTTTCTGCTGTCAGTCTCATGGATGAGAATAGTGGTGAATCATCTGGTATGAAAGCCATTTCAAAGGATTCCATTAATAGTAACTGCATAAATAAACTGAAACAGATGTTAGAAATAGAAATGGTAGAAGATGATATGTTGGCTGGTTATCTTGCACACCTGTCTGAAGGGTTGAAAGATGCTTCACATATGAGAGTTATGTATATGACTGAATTTAAGAAACACAGTAGTTGTAAAACCCGTATTTAATCGGAAAATGTAAATACGCGGTTTAATTATTTAAACTATTTACGGTTTAATTATTTAAACTATTTACGTATATATATATATATATATATATATAAATAATAATAATAAATAAATATGTTACGTCAGGAGAAATCACGAACCCGTAAACGAATATTAAAACGAGATGAAAACAAAAAATGTTTTAAAAGTTGTTGGGCCGCAGCATTAGTGGGCTTTGATCCCTACCCATTGTAACCTCAAAACCAAGAAACAAATATATCACTACTCCCTTCTCAGTCGGTTAAAAAAAAGAAAAGCAGAAAACAACAAAATAAAACTAGGGTTTCACTTCGTTGTGTGTGCCGCCGGGAAGAAAAAAAAAAGAGGCCGACTCTTTTATCAATCCAGTAGTCTATTCACAAGGTAATCATCTTCTATCTCAGCTTACCCCAAACGGTTTGTCGAATGATTAATGAAAACGTTTTTGTTATATAATCAAACCACTATTTTCACATAAAATCATGGAATAGGGTTTTAGTTCGGTTGGGGTTATGTGGAACCGAGACCACCAGGTCTCGGTGTATTTGTGACTTGTGTTATGAAACCAAGTGATCCCCTCCTTGCCCAACCGTAACCCACACAGGGTAACGGAGGGAGAACAGTGGGAACAATGGATGTGGGCAGTGGGAAAAGTTTGGATAGAAAACTAGTAACTTTAATATAACATTAGCAACAGATTGGCGACAGAAAATATTGTCGCAGATTCATTTTAATGACAGTTTTTAAAACTCTCAGCTTTTGGTGACACTTTTAGTGACACATAATTCTGTCACTAATTCTTGTAGACAGATTTATATAGGTAGATTTAATCATTATATGTTGATTTGTTTAGTGCGACCGAGATGGGATATCTCGGTAGGCTCGGGACATTATTATAATAAATAAAATAAATATTCTTATATGATACCTTTTTAATTAAATTGTTTTATAAATGTTTAAAATATATTTTAAATGTATTAAATTAAAATAGTTCTTTAATATTTAAAAGGGTATAATTTTATGAAATGAATTAAATTACTTGGGAACTTTCTAAATTAAGAAACTTTCTATTTTAACGGGATACGTAATATAGTACTACTATAGCGTCGGAAATACGTTGTACCGTAACTAATAGTAGAAAGATAATACATTAAAATGAATTATTATAAGGTCATATTTATTAGTTAATATACGTACGGAATTTCAGAAATAAAATAAATAAATGAAAGACCAATAAGAAAACGAATATCAGTTTACTCATTCACGTCCCTTATTCATGTAGCTCGCGTGAAATCAGAGTAGACTTTCTATCAGTTGATCTCGGTCGGTTACTGGACACGAGGTACGGATTTTCCATCCTTTCAGCAAGGACTTCTTTTCCTATGCATGATTAGGATTTCCCGTCTGCAGCCAAATGTTTTCCCCAGTATGTGTTTAAGCTTATAAGTAATCATGTTAACAACTAAATAAATTGCCTGAGCATTATATACAAGCATGACCAGTTTATGTACTAGTTACGGAGGTACCGTAATCATGGCACTAGAGGCACCGGTGTCGTGACTCACATGCAGGAGAGTGATATCATGCATCGTCCCACTCAGCTCAGTTTGGCCATTTTATCAGTATTTTTAGTGGGGCGTATAGATGTATCCTAGGATTATATGTGTTACAAGTTATCAGGGTGAATGTGGTGTGTGCTCTACATCCTTAACATTGGAGCTGATCCCTCTACCCAACATAGTATTTAGAGGTCACCCCTCTACAGCATGACGAGGTCACCCCTCCAGTTATTCATGCACGATTGTTACAGCACGTGACCTATATAAGCTCTGGCAATTAAAATACAGTAAATGCATGTTTTCAGAATTAATAGTTATATTTCAGTATATATGAACCATGTTTCTCAGATTTTATGCAGAGTTCCACCACATGTTACATATCAGTCTTATAGGTTCTTTGTTGTCTTCTATTCCATTACTTTCAGTACATTCTTATCATGTTATATCCATCCACTGAGCGTTATGCTCAGCCGTAGTTCCTTTCATGTTTCCAAACGGCAGGTACACAAGGACGATCTTAGGACTTCTAAGAGAGTACGTGCATTTGGATGTGAGCTATCCAAACTCCTTTATTTTATGCACACATTACATTACATTACTTTGGTTGTTTGGACACTATTTTGTCCTTTTTCTTTCGGTACTTAATCTTTATATTTTGAGCTTATGTTGGACTACCTATGTTTGATTCCGATATTTCCGTATGGTCAGTTAATGTTTTAATACATTGCCTTGCATGCTTTGATGACACGCCATAAATACACGTAACGGTCCACTTATCCAAGTGGGGTGTTACAATTATGGTATCAGAGCGCAAGGTTCGACCTGTAGGCTCTAAAACATGACCTGTGACTAGTGGGTAGTCACCAAGAACTTCCTGTATTTTGGCGTCGTTATCTTCCATGCTACTCATGAATTTTATCAGTCGGATTTTCAAAATTTTGATTAAGTAAACGGTTGGTACAGGACTGGCCATACTTAATCGCATGTGCTTTTCAGCGAAATTTTCGTTTTGGTGAACTGACCATATGCGTTCACCCTTGCCGTTTAAATTTTGGGTAGATGAACTGACCTTAGGCATTCATCCTTACTCATGTCAGATTTATGTTTCAGTAATTGTCATTTTGTGAACTGACCCTCGGCGTTCACCAGTATTCATGTCATATTTTGTTGGCTATACCTTCATGAATTACACTATGCATATTCAGATTTATTACCCCAGATTTTGGCAGTTTTATCAACTTATCCTCTTTTATTTCAGATGCCACCCAGACGTGAAACCGAGAATGATCCTAACGCAGCTGCCATTGCTGCTGCTGTACAGGCTTCTATACAAGCCATGTTACACCAAATTGGTGATGAGATCCGAGCTGAATATCAAAATGGACCTCAGCAGAATAACAACCCTCCTGTTCCACCACCTGCCACTTTACCCGCTTGGCTAGATTTGTTTAACAAGCAGAAACCCCGACTTTTTGAGCAGACTGTAGCCCCAACTGACGCGGAAGACTGGATCTACCATGTAGAGAAAATTTTTGGAGCTATGGGTTGTGGTGATGTTTTCAAGGTTAGGCTTGCAGTTTACAAGCTGGAGGTTCCTGCTCTGCATTGGTGGAGGTCTCAGAAGCTGTCCAATGGGGGAGATGCTTGGGAGTTTACATTGACCTGGGCACGTTTCAAGACGATGTTCTATGACCAGTTTTTCCCGCATGCGGAGCAAGCTAAACTGAAGAGGGACTTCCACGTTATTCATCAGAATCATGGCGAGAACAGTATAGAGTTCATGGACCGATACCTCAGGATGGCTGGATTCTTAGGGGAGGCTGCGGGTACCGCAGAGGAGCAAGCGAAGCAATTTCGCTGGGCTCTTCACTCCAGGACTGCAGATAGGCTGGTGAGTGTCACATTCACTAATGTGTCACAAGTAGCTAATGCAACTCGTGAGATTGAGATGCTTTTCGAGAGGGATGAGCTCGAGAATGTAGAGCGTCCGGAGAAGAGGTACATCTCACCCAACAGACTTAAACAATTTAGCTTCCATTATTGCTTGTCAACTTATATGTTATGTCTTATCCAATTATAATCTTACAGACACAGAGGAGCAGACCGATCCCAATCGGTTACTCCACATTAGAACTACAGGAACCACAGTCAGTCATATGACCGTAATCGATCAGATAAGAGGAGCGGCGGTGATAATTACCGCGGCAGCTCAAACTCATCTGCTAGCTACAGGTGATTCTTTAAGCTCCAGAAATACTAAACTATCATGTAGAACAGATCTTAAATTTTTGTAAATTCCAACAGAGATGCTGGACAGGGGCGTACCCAAAACAACAGAGGTCAGCAGGTTGCTCGACCAGCAAATTCTGGTAATTTTAAATCTCAGTCAAACAGCCTCATTTCAGTTAAGTTATTAGAATCGTGACACGTGTTTATCATCATAAATCAGGTTCTCAGAAAACCAGAGCTACTTCCACTGGGTATACTTATCCCACTTGCATCACATGTGGGAAGAAACACACTGGACCTTGTCGCCGTGGTACGGGTAATTGTTACAAGTGTTGAAAGCCGGGCCATTTGAAGAGAGATTGCAAGAGCGGGGATGTTGCCGGTACCTCAGGCCAGATCCCTCAGATTTTACCTCCACCACCACCAATACCACTAACCACTGGTCATGTCTACACTACTACTCGTGAGCAAGCAAATAAGACCACATGTACCATTACTGGCATTTTGTTTATACACGGACAGTCTGCATGCGTGCTTTTCGATACAGGCGCCACACACTCAGTTATATCTACTTCATATGTTGTTAGAATAAACATGACCCCTACACCACTAGACAGTGTACTTAGTATATCTACCCCCATGCGAGACTCTGTACTCATTACCCAGGTGTATAAGGATCTCCCTCTTGAGTTTGATGATAAAATCCGTCCAATCAGTGCCCTTCCTTTAGATATGTGTGAATTCGATGTTATTCTGGGTATGGATTGGTTGTCGGTTCATCGTGCCACCATAGATTGTCATGCTCACCGGGTCATCTTTGGTGATGTACAGACACCAGAGTATATTCACCAGGGTTTCCTACCAGGAAAACATGTTCAGATCATTTCAGCTTTACAGGCTCGTACCTTACTATACCATGGTTGTGAGGGTTTCCTAGCTACAGTCCATGACACGACTTCTGAGGCACCTTCAATTCATGATCAGCCAGTGGTGTCAGATTTTCCAGATGTCTTTCCAGAGGAACTCCCAGGTTTACCTCCCATGCGAGAGGTAGAATTTGGTAGTGATCTCATTCCAGGTGCAGAACCAGTATCTAAAGCTCCTTACCGTATGGCTCCTGTAGAGCTTAAGGAACTAAAAGATTAGCTTCAGGAACTTCTAGAAAGAGGTTTCATTCGTCCTAGCGTGTCACCTTGGGGCGCTCCAGTTTTGTTTGTCAAGAAGAAGGATGGTAGTATGCGATTGTGTATTGACTACCGTGAGTTGAATAAGCTTACTATTCGTAACCGTTATCCACTTCCTCGAATTGACGATTTATTCGATCAGCTTCAGGGTGCCAAGCACTTCTCAAAAATCGATCTACGATCAGGCTACCATCAGCTGCGGGTAAAAGAGCAGGATATATCCAAAACTGCTTTTTGCACGAGGTACGGTCATTACGAGTTTGTTGTTATGCCATTTGGTCTCACGAATGCGCCTGTAGTATTTATGGATTTGATGAACAGAGTCTTCCACGAATTTTTAGACAAGTTTGTGATCGTATTCATCGATGATATCCTTATTTTCTCCAAATCCAAAGAGGAACATGAGAATCACCTCCGTACAGTGTTAAAGATTCTCAGACGAGAAAAGCTATATGCAAAATTTTCGAAGTGTGAGTTTTGGCTGAATATAGTGGAGTTTCTAGGTCATATTGTTTCTACAGAAGGAATCACTATGGATCCTGCGAAGGTGGAGGTTATCACCAAATGGCCAAGACCGACGTCTGTCACAGAGATAGTTAGTTTTCTTGGGTTGGCGGGTTATTACCGCTGGTTTGTGGAAAACTTCTCACGTTTGGCATTACCATTGACCCAACTTATGTGAAAAGGTGAGAAGTTTATATGGACCGAGGAGAGAGAAAAGAGTTTTGAGGAACTCAAGCATCGATTGATCTCAGCACCGATACTTACTCTTCCATCCGGTACAGGTGGTTATCAGATTTACAGTGACGCTTCAGGAAAGGGCTTAGGTTGTGTTCTTATGCAGCACGGGAAAGTCATTGCTTATGCTTCGCGTCAACTGAAGCCGTATGAGAAAAATTATCCTACTCATGATCTAGAGCTCGCAGCAGTTGTTTTCGCCCTTAAAATCTGGAGGCATTATTTATACGGTGAGTCGTGTGATATCTTCACCGATCACAAAAGTCTCAAGTACATATTCACCCAACGAGAGCTGAACATGAGACAGCGGAGATGGTTAGAACTGTTGAAAGACTATGACACTAATATCCAGTATCACCCAGGTAAAGCAAATGTAGTGGCAAATTCCCTTAGCAGAAAGTCAGGTATGATAAATGGCATCAAAGTTCAGGAAGAAATTATTCGGGACTTAGAGCGGTATGATATTGAGCTTTTAGTACGCGGACAGAGGGGATACTGGGCTAGTTTGAGGGTAGAACCGGATTTACTCTCTAGGATTAAAGCCGCACAAAAGGATGATGGTGAAATCTGGGCGATTGTCCAGAACATTGACCAGCAGACCAAATTTCACATCGATGA
The DNA here is from genome assembly GCA_025667525.1 of Glebionis coronaria. Lineage (NCBI taxonomy): Eukaryota > Viridiplantae > Streptophyta > Magnoliopsida > Asterales > Asteraceae > Glebionis > Glebionis coronaria. The sequence continues at coordinate 657,518,007 of CM046874.1, read as the reverse complement.
CGATGGTATCGTATGGCAGGGTACCAAACTCTGCGTTCCAGAAGACCCTGCTCTCAGAGAAGCCTTAATGACTGAGGCTCACAGCTCTCCGTTCTCTATCCATCCAGGTTCTACTAAAATGTACCACGATCTTAAGCAGCATTTCTGGTGGAGCGGCATGAAACAGGATGTCGCAACATTTGTGTCTAAATGCTTAACCTGTCAGCAGGTTAAAATAGAGCACCAGCATTCCAGTGGTCTTCTCCAGCCATTAGATATTCCAATGTGGAAATGGGACAAGATCTCTATGGATTTTGTCACTGGACTACCACAGACTCAGCGGAGACATGATGCAATCTGGGTTTTTGTCGATCGTTTGACCAAGTCGGCTCATTTCATTCCTATCCGTAAAGATTTCACAGTCAGTAAATTAGCAGAACTATTATCCAAGGAAATTGTACGGTTACATGGTAAACCCTCAGAAATTATATCAGATAGGGATCCACGGTTCACTTCTCATTTCTGGAAAGGTTTGCATAAAGCTTGGGGAACTAGGCTCAAGCTCTTCACAGCTTTCCATCCACAGACGGACGGTCAGTCAGAGCGTACCATCCAGACCTTGGAGGACATGCTACGCGCCTGTGCATTAGAATGGACAGGACACTGGGATGACTATATTTGCTTGGTCGAGTTTGCCTACAACAACAGTTGGCATGCTAGTATCAAGCGTGCTCCATTCGAGATGTTAAACGGCAGGAAATGCCGTGCTCCTATTTGTTGGGATCAGGTTGGAGAACGTTTGATCGAAGGACTAGAATTGATAGAACTGACCAATGAAAAGGTCGCCATTGCTAGGGCAAAACTGCAAGAAGCGCATACTCGCCAGAAGAGTTACGTCGACAAGCATCGCAGAGATCTATCCTTTTAGATTGGGGATCATGTGTTCCTAAAAGTATCACCCGCACGCGGTGTCAGACGCTTTTGCTTCAAGGGCAAGCTCAGCCCTCGTTACATCGGACCGTTCGAAATCCTTGAACGTATTGGTGAAGTGTCATATCGATTGGCGTTACCACCTCAGCTTTCACACGTCCACAACGTGTTTCATGTATCATTACTTAGAGGGTACAACTATCATGAGCTTCACAAAGTGAATTATCCACTCGATCAGATTCGAGAGGATCTATCTTATATTAAGGAACCCGAAGCAGTTTTAGATCGCCAGGATCGAGTTATGAAAAGGAAGACCATTCCTTTCGTCAAAATCCTGTGGAGGAACCATACCGAGCGGGAGGCCACTTGGGAAACAGAGGAGTCCATACAGACTTCTTATCCTCACTTTCAGTTTTGATTCGGGTATGTCTTTTCAGCTTTTATGTCTTCCAGCTTATTAGCATTTTCGACTTTTACTCCAGTCAGCTTAAATACCTCATAATTCGGGGACGAATTCTTTTTAGAGTGGAAGAATTGTAAAAAACAGTACGGCTGTATCCTTAATTCGGGGACGAATTATTTTTTTAGAGGGGAAGAACTGTAAAACCCGTATTTAATCGGAAAATGTAAATACGCGGTTTAATTATTTAAACTATTTACGGTTTAATTATTTAAACTATTTACGTATATATATATATAAAAAATAATAATAAATAAATATGTTACATCATGAGAAATCACGAACCCGTAAACGAATATTAAACGAGATGAAAACAGAAAATGTTTTAAAAGTTGTTGGGCCGCAGCATTAGTGGGCTTTGATCCCTACCCATTGTAACCTCAAAACCAAGAAACAAATATATCACTACTCCCTTCTCAGTCGGTTAAAAAAAAGAAAAGCAAAAAACAACAAAATAAAACTAGGGTTTCACTTCGTTGTGTGTGTCGACGGGAAGAAAAAAAAAGAGGCCGACTCTTTTATCAATCCAGTAGTCTATTCACAAGGTAATCATCTTCTATCTCAGCTTACCCCAAACGGTTTGTCGAATGATTAATGAAAACGTTTTTGTTATATAATCAAACCACTATTTTCACATAAAATCATGGAATAGGGTTTTAGTTCGGTTGGGGTTATGTGGAACCGAGACCACCAGGTCTCGGTGTATTTGTGACTTGTGTTATGAAACCGAGTGATCCCCTCCTTGCCCAACCGTGACCCACACAGGGGCGGTTGAGGGCTGGTTCAGCAAACCGAAGCCAACAAGAGACCCAATCGGGTTTACCTATAAAAAGGGGTGTTTGGGATTACAAAAGCAGGGGTAACGGAGGGAGAACAGTGGGAACAATGGGAGTGGGCAGTGGGAAAAGTTTGGACAGCAAACTAGTAACTTTAATATAACATTAGCAACAGACTGGCGACAGAAAATTCTGTCGTAGATTCATTTTAATGACAGTTTTTAAAACTCTCAGCTTTTGGTGACACTTTTAGTGACACAAAATTCTGTCACTAATTCTTGTAGACAGATTTATATAGGTAGATTTAATCATTATATGTTGATTTGTTTAGTGCGACCGAGATGGGATATCTCGGTAGGCTCGGGACATTATTATAATAAATAAAATAAATATTCTTATACGATACCTTTTTAATTAAATTGTTTTATAAATGTTTAAAATATATTGTAAATGTATTAAATTAAAATAGTTCTTTAATATTTAAAAGGGTATAATTTTATGAAATGAATTAAATTATTTGGGAACTTTCTAAATTAAGAAACTTTCTATTTTAACGGGATACGTAATATAGTACTACTATAGCGTCGGAAATACGTTGTACCGTAACTAATAGTAGAAAGATAATACATTAAAATGAATTATTATAAGGTCAGATTTATCAGTTAATATACGTACGGAATTTCAGAAATAAAATAAATAAATGAAAGACCAATAAGAACATGAAATTAAATAAACGAATATCAGTTTACTCATTCACGTCCCTTATTCATGTAGCTCGCATGAAATCAGAGTAGACTTTCTGTCAGTTGATCTCGGTCGGTTACTGGACACGAGGTACGGATTTTCCGTCCTTTCAGCAAGGAATTCTTTTACTATGCATGATTAGGATTTCTCGTCTGCAGCCAAATGTTTTCCCCAGTATGTGTTTAAGCTTATCAGTAATCATGTTAATAACTAAATAAATTGCCTGAGCATTATATACAAGCATGGCCAGTTTATGTACTAGTTACGGAGGAACCGTAATCATGGCACTAGAGGCACCGGTTTCGTGACTCACATGCAAGAGAGTGATATCCTGCATCGTCCCACTCAGCTCAATTTGGCCATTTTATCAGTATTTTTCGTGGGGCGTATGGATGCATCCTAGGCTTATATGTGTTACAAGTTATCAGGGTGAATGTGGTGTGTGCTCTACATCCTTCACATTGGAGCTGATCCCTCCACCCAACACAGTATTTAAAGGTCACCCCTCTACAACATGACGAGGTCACCCCTCCAGTTATTCATGCACGGTTGTTACAGCACGTGACCTATATAAGCTCTGGCAATTAAAATACAGTAAATGCATGTTTTCAGAATTAATAGTTATATTTCAGTATATATGAACCAGGTTTCTCAGATTTTATGCAGAGTTCCACCACATGTTACATATCAGTCTTATAGCTTCTTTGTTGTCTTCTATTCCATTACTTACAGTACATTCTTATCATGTTATATCCGTCCACTGAGCGTTATGCTCAGCCGTAGTTCCTTTCATGTTTCCAAACGGCAGGTACACAGGGACGATCTTAGGACTTCTAAGAGAGTACGTGCATTTGGATGGGAGCTATCCAGACTCCTTTATTTTATGCACATATTACATTACATTACTTTGGTTGTTTGGACACTGTTTCGTCCTTTTTCTTTCAGTAATTAATCTTTATATTTTGAGCTTATGTTGGACAACCGATGTTTGATTCCGGTATTTCCGTATGGTCAGTTAATGTTTTAATACATTGCCTTGCATGCTTTGATGACACGCCATAAATACACGTAACGGTCCACTTATCCAAGTGGGGTGTTACAGTAGTGATGTAGTAATCCAAGAAGGATTGGAGTTGTTGAAACGTATACAAAGGGATGATGTGGCAAAGTCAATTGCTTTACGTTTAATGAGCAGTGAGACCTAGCGGAAGAGACATGATAAGATTTGGTTGATTACCGATTTAAATGCATCAAATGTTGAATGTGATTGTATTGTGAGTGCCGACTCAGAAAAGCAATAGGACCTGATAAGAGGGTGGCCATGAGGGAATAGTACTAATTAGTTTGTTCCTATTTAGAATAAGAATAATGGTCAGTTATGGAATAATAAGTGTGTAAACACTTATTCTTTTGCCACTAAAATCAAGGAAAAACAAGACCTAATCATGTGTTTAATATCATAAAAAGTCGGAATTACGTGTGGTTTTGTGTTTTTGTGTGAAATAGGTACAAAAGATCAAAAGGAAAGAAAACACGGGATTTCACGGTCATTTGTTGAAGAAAAGTCCAAGAAAAAGACAAAGACAAAGTCAAAGAACCAAAAGTGTGCCAAAGATCACGAAAAACGGCAAAATCAACACAACTTTAAAGAAATGATCAACGAAGCCAAAATGGAGTTCGTCTTTAGCGGATTTAATCTGTTGAAGATATTTGAGCCTTGTGGGCCCCACTTTTGGTTATTGGGCTCAAAATCCTAATAAGGGGTTCAATTTATTTAACTTAATGATCAAAAGCCCATTTAGGCCCAAGATTGAATAACAATTGGGAGGATGGGAGTATTTGGCAGTTTTGGGCCAAGCTCATTAACAAAAATAAATGGGACGAAGGAAATAATGCTAGGTCAAAGTTATCCCTGGTCAACTCTCACCCACACACGATTTATTTTATTTACCCACCCTCACCTTCTTTCTCTCCCACACAAAAAAATAAACGCATCTTTCTTTTTACCACTATTACCCAAAACCCTAAATCAAAAATTACACCAAGATAATTGGGGCTTCTTGTGGATTCGTGTGATTCACACGAAGGGGATAATTCCCCTTATTTCGGGAAGAACACGATGTGGTCCTCATCAAACGTGGCATTTCCCCTTCATGTGATTGTTCAAAACAAATCACCACCAAATATCCTCCAATCCTTATTAACCAAGTCAACAGAAAACAAGCACAACAAACACACCCTCTCGCCATGTTGGCAATCTGTGTGACCGAGAGCCATCCACAACCGTTTGATCAAGAAATGAAGAAAGAGAAGGAAGAAAAAAAAGAAAAGAGCGGTTGTGATCTTTCTCCGTGATTACCAAGTATCATCAAGAAGAAGTTAGGGTTTCCCTTTAAAACCCCCCATCAAATATGTAATTCGGTGCCATCTTTTTATTTTATTTTTAATTTATGCAATTAGTTTTTAGGATTAAATGTAATTTTCTTTCAAAAGTATTGCAATCAATTATTATTATTATTATTAATAAAAGTTATTTACGTTTTAATAAATTAGTGTCTTATGTTTTTTTTCTGATTCGTATGATTGCAATAGTTGTTATAATAACTAAATTTTTTTTAAGCAAAGTTATAATAAAGTAAAGTGGTTGATTAATTTCCCCTACTGGGAAGTTCTATATAACTGGATCGAATAGATTGTGGTTCGAAGAGAGAGTTGATGTTTTATGTTGATGTTTAATGGTGGTTTTTGATTCGGTTCATTAAGGGGGCTCAGCGCTCACCCTTCTGCTCAACGCATTCGACACCAGGTTCAACTTCTTTTTAATTGTTAGGTTTTAGATTGATAATAGATTTGATCTGCTTAGTTTACTTATTTGGATTTGAGTTTGTTGATTGGTTATTTGAGTTTGTTTTAGTAATGATGCAGTTTTAGGTTTAAGCTGTTTGGATCTCTGAGTTTATATTAAGCTTTGTTTGATTTCAGTTTCGTTTGGTTTTCACTTAATCTGCTTAAACTGGTATTTGTCTGTTTAGATTTGTTTATTTTCATTTGCTTATTTTCTATTTAGGATAATTAGCTTATTTGATTTGATTGAGTTGCTTATAGTTAAGTTTTATTTGCTTATTGTTAATCTAAGACTGTTTAGCTTATTATTTTTAGTCTGGGTTTGCTTAAGTTTGATTTGCGTATAATCTGCTTATTTGCTTATTTTCAGTTTTATGAGCTTATTTGGTTCTGTTTATTTGCTTATTTGTTTAAGCTGTATATGCTTATTTGGTCTTTTTGTTTTGCTGGTTTAAGCTGCTTAAGTCTCAGACCCAATTGGTCCGAGAGTTCAAATTCCAAAAAAAAATAATATAGCAAAAAAATCGTCCCCTACGGGACTCGAACCCGTGACCTTTAGCTCAACAGCCCAACGCTTTATCCATTCGGTCTAGACCCTTATTTGTGTTTTATTTCGCTTTTAGTAATTAATATAGGATAATCTTAGCTGTTAGTTTATTTAAATTAAGTTTAATTATTAGTTTAAATTAATTTTAATTAAAAGTTTTTTTTTACTTATTTTCTTTTATAATGTTTTAAAAATATATAAAAAAAATTATTTTAGTTACTTTTATAAATTTAAATTGTTTTTTTAAATTTAGTTTTTAAAATTAGTTTTCAATTAATTTAGTTTTATTTAAAAATAGTTTTAAGTAGATTTCATTTAAATTAAAAGTTTTTAGTTAAAAAAAGTAACAAGATTAAATTAGATTTAAATTAGACTTAAATTTTATAGAGTTTTAAAATAGTTAATTAGTTTCAATCAAATATTATTTTTTTAATTAGATTAAATAGTTTTTAATTAAATAGTTTTTAGTTTTAAAATACCAAACAAAGATTAATTTACCAAGAACAATTAATCCACGTTATAATTGGAAATCAATTCGAGTGAGTCGAGGAAACAAACTAAATTGACTAAAATAGCTACATTAAATTGGCGCCGCTTCCGCTTCGCTCGTTACGATTGACGATTTCGTGAGACGATTTGGATTTTGGGATCCGTTCAATTTTGAACATTACTTTTCTTGCAAAAAAAATCAAAAACATAAAAAAATCCAAAACTTAAAAATACAAAAAAAAATTTAAAATCATCAAAAGCAAATTATTTCCTAAGATTTGCACCAAAAAAATTAAAAAAAATATCAAAAGTAATACTTTTCCTAAAGTATTACACCAAAAATATTACGTATTATTGTTATTTTTCTTATTTCGATTTCTTTCATTTTTTATTGTGAATATATATCATTCTAGAAAATACAAAAAGATTTTTTCTTTTACTATATTATATTACGTAGCACAATTAATTTACCTACTTTCAAATAAGACCTTAGTTGGGATTTCATCACCTAACTATTGTATTCGAATACCAAACGAGAAAAAAGGGCAAAATAGATAAATACTAGTAAGAAGTTTGAACTCGATTTATACAAAACTATAAGGTGGGTATAAGGCGACGCGCTATAAAAGGCCGTCTAAGGAAAAAGGTTTTTAAGTGCTTTGTGCCACCTCGTTTCCCCGCTTGCTTGTGCGTATATTGAGAGGGACGACCGATTATTGGTTTGCCAACTCAAGTAGTATTGAGTATATATTTTTGTAGCTTTTTAATATTGCACCTCGGGAGGGATAATCCCTTTCCTCTCAAAGTCAACCGAGGTCTCCTACCTCATTCCTTGATTGTATGCGCACTCGCGCGCGTACATACATACCGATTGGTGTACCAAATACTTCTAATTCTTCCAAAAAGAAGAAGAATAAAAACAAAAAGACCGTCAATCAAGCCGATCCCGAGAATCGAGCTTTGAACAATACGATGGCAACGGATAATCGTCCAATGATTGAGATTCTACAATCTCACGTTGAAGGAAACGATGATGCGATTGTGGTGCCGGATATTGGTGCGAATAATTTTGAACTCAAAACGGGTTTTATTCAAATGGTTTCCGCTACACCATTTTTAGGCCGTACTAATGATGACCCACACGCTCATATCAAACGTTTCATACAATTGGCAAACACCGTCAAGAAAATACAATGGGGTGCCACTAGATGCTATTCATTTACAACTCTTTCCTTTTTCCCTCGAGGGACAAGCCCGGATTTGGCTTGATAAGGAACCACCCCAAAGTATTACCACATGGATCGACTTAGAGACCATGTTCATTAACTACTTTTTCCCACCATCACGGACCACCTCTTTAAGGAATGACATCATTACCTTTGAATAAAAATATGGGGAAACATATAGTGAGTCTTGGGATCGTTTTAAGGAGCTTTTACGAAAATGTCCACAACATGGTTTCACTAAAGTGCATCAAATCAATACGTTTTACAATGGTTTAACTCTTAATGACCAAGACTCACTTAATAGTGCCGCGGGGGGTAATATTCTTGTGAAGTCCATGAACGAGGCTTGGGCTATAATTGAAAATAAGGCAAAAGTACAAACCAAGAGTGTTAGGGCTACTATGGCAAGTGCTAGTTCTAGTGAGAGCGACAAGAGAATTGATAAGCTTACTTCACTTGTTGAATCAATTGCTCTACAAACCGCTAACAATACCAAAGCCATCAATGGTCAAGTAAATGCCTTAAAAGAAACTTGTGAAACGTGTGAGACTTGTGTTGGACCACATTCATATTTTAATTGTGACAAGGTTTACAATCAACAACAACAAGTTTGTGCTTATAACACCAATGCCAGTGAGACGGTTCACTTTAAACCAAACGTTGATGTTAATCATTTGTCTTATAAGAGTACTAACTATTTGGCTCCTCCGGGTTTTGTAGCTCCACAAAGACCACCCCCACCCGCCCAAAATACCCAATACCAAAATAGGAACCAAGGTCCTCAAATGGGTAATTTTTAAGGAAATTCAAATACAAGGGATTTTAATCAAAATCAAGGGAATTTTCAAAGGCAAAACCAAAGGTTTAATACTCAAAATCAAAGTTTTAATAACCAAGGTTTTCCTAATCAAAGTTTTCCTAATCAAGGTTTTAACAATCAAGGGTATAATCAAATGAATATGCAAAATCCTCAAATGGACTTGGTTCTACAAAAATTGACCGAACATGAGAGAACTATGAAACAAATGCAAGAGTCCATCGATAGGAAGTTCGTGAAAATGTTGCAAGCCCTTAGACCCCAAGGAGCCTTACCTTCTAATACCAAGATTAAACCTCGTGCTAATGTGAGAGCTATTACTATTCGAAGTGGAGCCACTTTAATAGGACCTTCCATCTCTTCGCCCATAAAGGAGAGACAAGGCGCGGAGGTCATAATGAGTAATCCTACTCCCCCTTCGGTGATTCCTCCCACTACTACTCCTAGTACTAGTTCTCCATTGCCTAAGGAGCCTATCCCTAAGGTTGTTCAAGAAGCGAGTCCTTCTCCTTCTCCACCTTCAACGTCTAAACCCATATATCCCTTATCCCTCTAGGTTAGACAAGGATAAAGTGCTCACCAAAGATGACGTTCATGTTCCCAACTTTTTGAAAATGATTTCCAACGTGAATGTTAGCAAGCCTTATTGAAGCACTTGCTCAAAGGCCTAAATTTGTGAAAATGTTCAAAGAATTGCTTAATATGAAAGAAAAAATGGTTAAGCTCGTTAACACTCGTTTAAATGAGAATTGTTCTGCGATTCTTCTCAAAGAGCTTCCCGAAAAGCTAGGAGATCCGGACGATTCGTGTTACCTTGATCGTTTCCTCAAATTGATGATTGTATGGCTTTAGCGGATCTCGGCGCTAGCATCAATCTTATGCCACTCTCGGTATAGAAACGATTATCATTACCCGACCTTGTATCGACTCGCATGACTCTCTAGTTAGCTAATAGAACTCTAGCATACCCCGTTGGTATTGTCGAAGACGTTTTTGTTCGAGTTGGTACATTCACTTTTCCCGTGGATTTTGTTGTAGTCGACTATGAGATGGATCCTCGTATTCCGTTAATACTTGGTAGACCGTTCTTAAGAACCGGAAAAGCGTTAGTTGATGTAGCCGAAGGGGAATTAATTCTTAGGGTTGGGAATGATCAACAAGTCTTTAAAATGGTGAAATGGTAAATAAATCAAACGGAAAAGAATCGGTCAATATGATTGATGTGCTTAATTTTGATAATAAAGAAATTTTTATCAATCCTTTTGAAACTAAAAAGTTTAACCTTAATGATTTTGTGGTACATTCAAATCCACTTTTTGAAACTTCAAATGATAATCCACTTTATGAAGAAAATGAGGAAGCTAATGATGACGACACTTCTTTAAGTGATCTCATTTCTTTGGGTTTTGACGAGACACCTAGTGAGCCTAATGATCCTATTATCTCTATAAGTGATCCTCCCATTCTCGAGTCTCCCTTTGACTCTTATATTCCTATATTGGGGGTTACGACTTTTGAAAAGGATCCTCCACCTTTAGAGGTTGCCCCTATTTTATAGGATATTCCATTTGAGGAGGATTTAGATATCTTTCTAAACTCCTATTTTCCTCACGAGGATGAGTTTTCCTATGACTCCGATGATACTTATGTTTTCACATCGAGTTTGGAAGAGGACGACTCCCCCACTTTGGATCAAAATGACATTTTGAGCTTTAATGTCAACACCTCTTGCTATTTTCCCGTTATGGAACCGGTGTTTGATCCCCGAATAGAGACTTTAGTGATTTCATTGCAATATCACCTTACCTTTCCTCGTAAGAAATTTTTGACTAAGGGTACCCCTCTTTTCTTTTCCTTGTGTGATTTTACCACCTCGGGGTTTATTTCCTTTCATGATGGAAATTATGTATTTGACTCGGGTGGATTTTTCTTGGGGTATTCCTTATATGAATTTATTTCACCCTTTATCATGGAGAGATTTTCCTCCCTTGGAAATCTCGGTTTTCCCATGATTTTCCCATTTGAATAATGATATTCGGGAAATCGATTCGAGCTAGAGACTCGTGATAAATAAATCAAGCATCGTATAACTAGGTTAGATTTTTACCTTTTCCACCCTTTCCACCCTTTTTCACCTTCTCCCATTTCCACCAATAAGTGTAGGGGGATCCAAGTAGGTTGTTTGTGTGTTGTGATGTTGTGCAGGGATGTGTGATTTCATGATCCACTTTTGGTGTTTTTGACGCGACCCGTGATCCCGTGTACCCGGTTCTCTCAAAACTATTGTGATTCATACATGTGTATAAATAAGACGAATAAATGTAATCCTAAGTGTAGGGGAGTTTATTCTCCCACATGCTTAAACAATGAGGACAATGTTTATATTAAGTGTAGGGGGGACTTCTATCGAATTTCGTGGGCTTTTCCATGAATTTGACCTCATTTAACCGGAAAATTAAAAACATTTCAACGTTTTTCAAATTTTTGATCTATTTTGGCCTAGTAGTATTTTCATTTATTTTCTTTCCTTTTGTCATCGCATCGTATTTATATTTTCCATTTCAAGAATAAAACAATAAAAAAATAAATAAAAAAAAAATAAATAAATAATAATAAATAAATGAATAAAATGGTTTTAACAAGTTTAGATGTCTTTGATATATTAGGCACGTCGTGAATATTTAGACTCAACCCGAGTTTACTTATCCAAGTTTACTCTAGCTAGTATCCCTAACCATATGGACCTTAATTGGTTTATTAGGCCAAGCATCCACGACTCTCATTCTTTGAGATTTTAAATTGTGGAGAACGAGAGATGATAGAGTTGATAATAAGTTTAAGGGTTAATTCTTGCTTATATGAGTTTTTGTGGCTCTTTCTTCCCGCTTGTATATTTAATTGCTTAATTAATGAGGATTTTTGCGGTGTAGATTCGACATCTTAGCTCTTATCCAAATCTTTTATCTCCTTGTAATTAAAGCATGAACACATTGAGGGTGACAGCGTTGTGGACTTTCGACTAAGGTGGCTCATAACCACTAAGTAGGAGGTATTCAGACCATGGGACCGCGGAATTTGGCCTACTATATATATCATAAATAAGAAAGAATAAGATTAAAACATGACCTCAAGGAGCCTTAGGGTGTGGGGCATGTAGCACGAACCTTTTCATTAGAGCCTTAGGGTGTATGGCATGGTAAGTGTTGAATAAAAATTTATCAAAAAATCAATTCCCTTGTTTATCGTTCAAGGAGCCTTAGGGTGTGGACAATAGATGAGGAGCATTTTTACATCTTAAAGAGCCTAAGGGTATATGATGTGAATTTGCTAAACTCCACATAAAGTCAACATGACTTTGGAGGAATAATTAATAAGTAGTACTATTGGCCAAAGTCCGGATCCGGGAATTTATTCCTCAAATCGTGTTAAATCATCCTTGATGTGGGCTTACTTTAGTGACAACGTTTTTGAGGACGAGGTTAGGTTTTGAGTGTCGGGTTTGCACCGTTTTGCCTTCATTTTTGGATTAATATTTATCAAATAAGTCAAATAAGCCTACGTGTGAATGACAATCCTTAAAAGCTAGAGATACAACTTAGGAAATGGAGAAAGAGTATTACAAAATTGTCTTATATAAGTGGTTTTAACTTAAGAACTTATGGTAAACAATGATCTTGGTTTTAAGCTTGGTTGGGCAACGCGAAACTTGAGGGTGATTAATATTCATGACACCAAAGCCCTAATTTAAGTCTTAGATTTCTTTACGAGTTTCTTCCATCAAATAATTTCAAGCTAATAAATTGTAATAACTTTTGTCTCCTTTAAAGTTTTTATCTTTTCATCGTAGTAATAATAGTATATCTTAATAAAGGCTAAGATGGGTTAATTATGAGAAAAATGTAACTTTATGCTTTAAAATTATGCATTGCATGGGGTCATTGTAATGGTCAAGTGTAGGGGATTTAATAAGTGTGTAAACACTTATCCTTTTGCCACTAAAATCAAGGAAAAACAAGACCTAATCATGTGTTTAATATCGTAAAAGTCGGAATTACGTGTGGTTTTGTGTTTTTTGTGTGAAATAGGTACAAAAGATCAAAAGGAAAGAAAACATGGGATATCACGGTCATTTGTTGAAGAAAAGTCCAAGAAAGAGACAAAGACAAAGTCAAAGAACCAAAAGTGTGCCAAAGATCATGAAAAACAGAAAATCAACACAACTTTGAAGAAATGATCAACACGAAGCCAAAATCGAGTTCGTTTTTAGCGGATTTAATCTTTTGAATATATTTGAGCCTCGTGGGCCCCACTATTGGTTATTGGGCTCAAAAGCCCAATAAGGGGTTCAATTTATTTAACTTAATGATCAAAAGCCCATTTAGGCCCAAGACTGAATAACAATTGGGACGGATGGGAGTATTTGGTAGTTTTAGGCGAAGCCCATTAACAAAAATAAATGGGACGAAGGAAACAATGCTAGGTCAAAGTTATCCCTGGTCAACTCTCACCAACACACGATTTATTTTATTTACCCACCCTCACCTTCTTTCTCTCCCACACAAAAAAATAAACGCAGCTTTCTTTTTTACCACTATTCCCCAAAACCCTAAATCAAAAATTACACCAAGATAATTGGGGCTTCTTGTGGATTCGTATGATTCACACGAAGGGAATTAATTCCCCCTTATTTCGGGAAGAACACGAAGTGGTCCTCATCAAACGTGGCCTTTCCCCTTCATGTGATTGGTCAAAACAAATCACCACCAAATATCCTCCAATCCTTATTAGCCAAGTCTGCAGAAAACAAGCACAACAAACACACCCTCTCGCCATGCTGGCAATCCGTGTGACCGAGAGCCATCCACAACCGTTTGATTAAGAAATGAAGAAAGAGAAGGAAGAAAAGAAGAAAAGAGCGGTTGTGATCTTTCTCCGTGATCACCAAGTATCATCATGAAGAAGTTAGGGTTTCCCTATAAAACCCCCCATCAAATATGTAATTCGGTGCCATCTTTTTATTTTATTTTTAATTTATGCAAATTAGTTTTTAGGATTAAATGTAATTTCCTTTCAAAAGTATTGTAATCAATTATTATTATTATTAATAAAAGTTATTTACGTTTTAATAAATTAGTGTCTTATGTTTTTTTTTCTGATTCGTATGATTGCAATAGTTGTTATAATAATTAAAAAATTTTTAAGCAAAGTTATAATAGAGTAAAGTGGTTGATTAATTTCCCCTACTGGGAAGTTTTATATAACTGGATCGAATACACTGTGGTTCGAAGAGAGAGTTGATGTTTTATGTTGATGTTTAATGTTGGCTTTTGATTCGGTTCATTAAGGGGGCCCAGCGCTCACCCTTCTGCTCAACGGATTCGACACCAGGTTCAACTTCTTTTTAATTGTTAAGTTTTAGATTGATAATAGATTTGATCTGCTTAGTTTACTTATTTGGATTTGAGTTTGTTGATTGGGTATTTGAGTTTGTTTTAGTAGTGATGCAGTTTTAGGTTTTTAATGTTTTGATATCTATGAGTTTATATTAAGCTTTGTTTGATTTCAGTTTCGTTTGGTTTTGACTTAATCTGCTTAAACTGGTATTTGTCTGTTTAGATTTGTTTATTTTCATTTGCTTATTCTCTGTTTAGGATAATTAGCTTATTTTATTTGATTGAGTTGCTTATAGTTAAGTTTTATTTGCTTATTGTTAATCTAAGACTGTTTAGCTTATTATTTTTAGTCTGGGTTTGCTTAAGTTTGATTTGCGTATAATCTGCTTATTTGCTTATTTTCAGTTTTATGAGCTTATTTGGTTCTGTTTATTTGCTTATTTGTTTAAGCTGTATATGCTTATTTGGTCTTTTTGTTTTGCTGGTTTAAGCTGCTTAAGTCTCAGACCCAATTGGTCTGAGAGTTCAAATTCCAAAAAAAAAATAATATAGCAAAAAAATCGTCCCCTACGGGACTCGAACCCGTGACCTTTAGCTCAACAGCCCAACGCTTTATCCATTCGGTCTAGACCCTTATTTGTGTTTTATTATGCTTTTAGTAATTAATATAGAATAATCTTAGTTGTCAGTTTATTTAAATTAAGTTTAATTATTAGTTTAAATTAATTTTAATTAAAAGTTTTTTTTACTTATTTTCTTTTATAATGTTTTAAAAATATAAAAAAAATATTTTAATTACTTTTATAAAATTAAATTGTTTTTTTAAATTTAGTTTTTAAGATTAGTTTTCAATTAGTTTAGTTTTATTTAAAAATAGTTTTAAGTAGATTTCATTTAAATTAAAAGTTTTTAGTTAAAACAAAAAGTAACAAGAGTAAATTAGATTTAAATTAGACTTAAATTTTATAGAGTTTTAAAATAGTTAATTAGTTTCAATCAAATATTATTTTTTTAATTAGATTAAGTAGTTTTTAATTAAATAGTTTTTAGTTTTAAAATACCAAACAAAGTTTAATTTACCAAGAACAATTAATCCACGTTATAATTGGAAATCAATTCGAGTGAGTCGAGGAAACGAACTAAATTGACTAAAATAGCTACATTATGGAACATGTGTTTATCATATACATCATGAGCTTGTTGGTTTAGTATTGTTAACGTGAATGGGAATACAAAATATGTTCACTATTGATTTGCATACATTTTTTGTTATTGGTTAATACACTTGTGTTGTAATGTTATATAACAATAGCATAATATTGATTTAACATGGAATAAAGTGAGATTATACAAACATTATTAAAAAACAAAAATTGCATTATGTAAAGTTGGAAACAACACACTGAAGTTCAAAAAACAAAAACACAAAAATTAAAAGTAGTTGGCTTAACTTTCAAGCGTGTTTATTTAACCGTGACTACACTAATTATGCATAACATGCAGGTGATCCATCGGAAGACGCAAGTATGACATGCTCATTCATCTTTTGAATCGCTCTAGGCATATCTGTAAAATAAGGTGTAACAAAAAAGGTAAGCGTAAATATCAAGTATAAAAGGCGCACATATAAACAACAAATAAGTAACACACTTTCGATGATTCTTTTTGGTAATCTGCAAGGAATGCTGCCTTGATCTCGTCGCCATGATCGTTGTGGATGTGACTTCTGGGTCAGACACATCAAGTTCCATACTAAAAGACACCCCATCATTGAACAAACATGAGGTGAGCAAACAAAATTTAGTCACATTAGTGCGCATGATCACAATATCAATATCATTACCTAACATTATTGTTGTTATGTGTAGGTTGTGACAGTAGCGACCTCTTCCTTAGTCTAGCGTAACACAAACAATCATGTATAATGAAGTTTGCTTATGTCATATTGGAAAAATGATATGCCAACATACCTTTGCTTGAGGTTGGTAGCCTCAGTCGTGTGATCATCTGTTTTGTTTGCTTCAACTTCATCGTCAGGATCTTCCAGGTACATCCTAAACCATCAGGAATTTTTTTAGATAACGGTTGCCTGTTGTTATTGACTTTAATAATACATTATTAAAATGACACCAGACAGTACTTACTTTGCCTTTTTTCTTCAACATGCTTTGCAGGCGTACGGACTGCTATATCTTTCTTTGGTTCTAGAAATGTAGAAGACTTGAGAATGGAGTTTATGTTGTTCGTTGTAGAGCATTTAAATTCATCACATGGTATATCATCAAAAATTTCCCAGCATGTCAAACTTTCATAGTTGTTATGCTCAAAATACGTACGTGTTTTGAGTTCCATAGTCGGTGTCGCACCAATTATATTTGCCAAGGGGGTGGGCAGCTCCGAATGGCCATCGGTTTCATGTTCAGACTGCATGACTGCGTCTGTGGAATACTTGACCAACCGTGTGGCAACTTCACCAAATGCTACAATCAGCACACTTGCAGTATCGTCTGACACCTCTAGTTCTAATCTGTACATGCGAAACGTATAATGAATGCTTCAGATAGTCTTATGATGGGGTGTTGGTGCATTTCCATATTGAATTGTAATAATTGATACTTACCTCAACACCGGGTAAGAGACACTATTCTCACATGACTCGCACCACCAACTGCCGTTCCTTCTATCAAGACCTTTACGGCGTTTCTCACCATCACATGTGGGGAAACTCTAGCCCTTTTTGGTCCTGACATTATCAATGGAAACCGAGCAATAAAAAGTGGCAGACTGCAAAAAGTTAAACCGAACAGGTAAAATCTACAGCGCAACATGGTCAATATTAAACACAAAACATTATGTCATACCTCATGACGCCGATTTCGGGCCCACATAAGGACATTCTCATGTGTTCCATTATGTATCTTAGTCTCATCATTAGGCAAGCCTTCTTTTTACGTGACAACATCGCTGGCAAACAATGTTCAGATATAACTTAAGGCATTTTATAGATAACTCAAACAACATTACAATAAAATTAGTCGTACCTGTTTTTTGAATTCAGTTCTTTTATGACAGGTATCTCAACATCATCCAAAATCACAGTTGAAGAACTGCTTGATATACCCAACTTACCTACAAAAGCATTCATAGGTATTACCATTAAAATGTAGTAGTATTTTATTGCATAAAAAGTATAACATGCAAGAAGCACTATACTGTTGTAGGTCCGTGCATTGCAGCAGGTAAGAAAAATTGGGTACAGCCCAGTTTGGTGTGTTATTTTTTCTATCAATATATCTCCTAGTCCTCCCCACAACGTGTCCTGATACTTTGCCCGCTAGGATAGCATAGCATATATTCAACGATATATCATTAAGTAGTAAAATGGGTTTGCTAACAATCAAATATACATGTGATTAGATAGGTAAAAGTCAAGTGACTTAGATCCTCACCTCTGGTTAATAATCCTTCCAACTTGAGTAACATAGCCTACAACATTTGTGTATATGGAACCCCATGGTAGAGTCTAGTTATGCATGAATGATACCAAACAATATATTGTACAAATATAGGACATGTTAGCTCACCAAAATGGAACTTGTCCTCCGTGGGTGCCACGCTTTCAATAGATACCAAGTGAAGAGGGTATCTAATAAACCCATTAGAGCTAAAAGCCATATTTCATACCACTGTTGAGCCATCAAACTCAATCATGTACTCATTATCTTTCCTCACACGGAATTTACTTTTGTTTGAAACAACTTAAAAGTTCTTGACAGAATAAATGGACCATTCACTCAACCTTAAAAAATTATGAGCTACATTTGGCCTTGCAGTACAATGCATCACATTACCCTGCTATGACAAAAAATATATTAAGAATTCTTTGAATTTGCTATGCATGCCAAAACTCATATTAATATATCACATTTTCACCAGACAACAAAAAATCAGTGCCAAAATACATCCCGTTAGCATTGACATCCCACATTCGACATATCATGACCACAATTGTCCCTATAACACCTGCAGCAAGATCACTAAAAAAAATTTTTTTTGTTGCTTTAAACAGCAACAGATGGACTGGATTCAATATTGACTTTAGCTTTGTTTCTTGCAAGTTTAACTGGTGAGTCTACCACTATTACAGGTTTAGCTAATGAAACTACACCCTTTTTGCCAGTATCGTTGGTTACATTGTAAACTTTTGGAATTTTCATTTCAGACTTGTTATCAGACACAGATACCATAGCTGAGTTCGTGCTTTTTTAGAAATAAGTTACAAGAAAACCTGGAAGATGTGGGGGAAGCAACATAATGGAGGACCAATTTATAAAATCTAAACTAATGTAACTCACGTTTGTAACAGTCTGGCCTTTTTAAGTTCCTTTCATTTATTTGGACTTCCAAACTGCTAAGTCTGTTGCTTTGCTCCCATTAAGTGGAAGTGTAAATCGAAACTACATCACCTATTGCTTTGCTCCCTGATGAGACTGCTTTTATACATAGTCTCATCGTCCAAATTGGGCTTAAAATGCATTAAATATCATTAAAACTGCTAAATATATGCTCGTGTTTGTTGCTTGTGTATTTTAGGTACGGATATTGAGGAAATGACAAAAAGATCACAAGAATCAATCAAAAACGAACACGGGAAACGAAGTCGCACAATGAACCGGGCCCGAATCAAGAATTTCCTAAAATGGTCCTTGAAGAATTGAAGAATTACAAGATTGGTCCCTCAATGTTTTAAGACTTGTTATTTTATATCCCAGTAAATCCTCAAAATTACTTGTGGGTCCCTAAAATATCAAGTATGTACAAGTTTAGTCCTTGGAGAATGAAGAACTTACAAAAGAAGTCCTTATACAAAGTTTATTTAACCCTTGTGCCAAATTTGACAAGTGGTCCAAACTTGTAACAAAGGAAATGGGATTTTTGGCTGATTATTACTAAATGGAGAACACTTGGGAGTTTAGGGGCCATATTTGTCAAACACACAAACCCACCACAACCAATCAACCCCACACGTCACCCTCCTCCTCCACTCACAAGCCACCACCTCATCCTCCTTCTCCACGTCACCTTCCCACTCACAAGTTTATTTAAATAAACTGGGTCAAAGGGTCAAACCCCCCCTTTTTCCCACTAAACACTCAATTTAAACTTAACCCTCCCATACTAGATCAAACACACCCTAATTACCCCATAAACCCTAAATTGTTCCAGTATCAATTGAATTAAAAACAAATGGTTTTTGGGTTAGCTTTTCCAGAACCTTAATTCATTCCATCCTCACCTAAACCCACACAAAAACCGTGACCCCAACACACCCATGTGTTGGGTAGGACCCTCCCCTGCCCCGTCTCTTTCACACAAAACCCCAAAGGGGACATGATCAACGTCCATCTTATACTCCTTGGTCCCCAAGTCCAAATAAACGTCCATGATCATCCCAGCAACTCCCTTTCCAACTGGCAATATCACATGGGCGAATTTGACCAATTTTCAATCAAAGAATCAAGGGCATGTTAGGAATTTTATGAATTAGGGTTTTAGGTCTCTAGGTAGTTCTATTGTAGCCTATATAAGGAGTATGCAACCTGTGCATTACCCTTGTTCCAGATTTTTCTTCAAGATTTTGTAATTCCTTTTTATATGAATGAAAGTTGGTGTTTTGTTTAAAAAGTAATTCCTTTTCAATTAATTTAAAAGTTGGTGATTGTCTTGAAGAAATTCTGAGTTCCATAATATTTTTGATAAACACTTTGTGTTTTGAGGTATCAAAAAAAGGTTTTGATATTTTCAGAAATTCAAGGTTCCAAAGAAGTGAATTTGGATTTGGATTATTGGATTTCTGAATTTGTACTTGTTTTAAAACGTGTTCAAGGATTTCAAGGTTGTTGTTTTCAAAGGTCTCAAAAGATTTTTGGTAAAATTAGTTTTTTTGAAATAGCTTTGGTTGAAAAAATCAGTTTGTCATATTTTCCTTCTTTTTTTGTTAACCACTACTGTTATACAAGCTCACCATAAGCTGCTGACAACAGCTTATGGCTAAGCTTATATAGCTTGAAGGTTGTTTCCATTGGTTGTCTGTTTTGTGTAGGTTCAAAGCAAGAACAAGACAACATCATCATCACTTGGCATCCCCCACATCAAAAAGGTTCAGCACAAGCCCTGGCTTGTTTGGAGGTGGCTTTTCAGCCATTGTGGGACCTGGATTGTAGGTCCCACAAGGTAAATCACTTGTTACCTTGTTTTCAGTTTTCAAGTTTTTGATTTATGAGATTTGGTGATTTGGCATGAAATTTGTGAGAATCTGTTTATGAGTTTGTTTTATCTGCTTGTTTAGGCATTATATTGTTTACTATGCATGTTAGAAGTGTTTAAATTCAGTTTGGTTGATTTGAGAAAGCAATTGGTGTGTTAATTTTCATATTCAGTTAATTAAGGGGTGTTTGGATTTGCATTTTAACTAGGCCTTGAGCCATGTTTTTGACTTGAATCCAGTCTAGACACACTCTTATTACTAGTATTGGGTTATATGAGTCTTAGGTTGTGAGTTTATAACAGATTTGAAGTAGGTTGCATGCTAAAAACTTGGTTATTATAGCATAAATTCAGTAATCCATTGTTCTGCTTGTTTTGTGAGAAATTTTTGCCACGAATCTTGATTATCTGTTAGAGATAGGTTTAAGTATGGTTTAAAATTGCTTATATGTGATTTGGTACACTTGTATGCAAGTTTTAAGCTATTGAAATCCATTTGTGTGCATATTGCATCAGACACTATTCATCAGAAACAATACATGCTTAATCAGCACCATTTTGTGCATTTTGTGTTTGATTTGTGTGAAAGACTTGTTGTTTTTCTTGTTTAATCTGACTCCCTACACTCCACTGAGTGAAGGGGTGCCTTATTTCCCAAGATAAGCCATAAAATAAGCTTTCCTAAGCTTATTGGTCAACTGACCTTGAAATTGCACTAACAGTGGGAACAAAGTTCCCCCTGCTTGCACAATTGTTACCACTGCTATACAAGCAGACAAATTCAGGCACATGTCACTTTCAGTCAATTTGTTTTTTTTTTGTCTTTAGTGATCAAAAATTGGATTTAGGACTTGAAACCAGTTTCTATATTTTTCTTATTTAATTTTGGATTTTTCAGTTTAATTTATATTTCTGTTACTGTTCATTTGCTATTTTTTAGGTTTAATTGCATTTTTAAATACTTTTTAATATTCTGGTTTTTGTCTTTTAGTGTAGAAAATTAATATTTTTAGACTTCAAAAAATTTATTAGACTTAGAAAAACATTTTAAGATTTCTAGTTTAAAAAGTTTTTACTGTTCACTTTTTATTTAATTTTTAGAATTAATTTAGTGTAATTAGGGTTTAAATTCAAACTGTTTTTGTCTTCTAGTGAAAAATTTTATATTTTTCAAACTTTTTCATTTTTCTACTATTCTTTAGTATAAATTAGGGTTTTTAAAATTGTCAAATTATTTTTGGCATTATTTTATTATTTTTTATGATTATTTTAGTTTAAAAATAGTTTTAAGTGTTTTAAAAATAGAAAATAGTTTTTAAAATTTAGGAAAAATACTTTTTAGTCTTTAAATAATATAAGTAACTTATTAGTTCAATAAAATAATATTTTGGACATTTTGTTAATTATATTTAATTTTAGGACTTTAATTAGCCTTTAAAATTGAATATTTAATTAATAAAAGGTTTTAAAATATTTTTGTTGGATTTTTATTCTTATTTATATTATTTTAGACTTACTTTTAGCTTTTAATTAATTTTTAGGTTTAAAATTATTAATTTGTAGTGCTTTTTACGGTTTTACGTGAACGACCTTTTTCGTCTTAGTGTAATCAATCGTCGTAACCGTCAATCTCTTCTTACCCCATTTCTATTTTATTTTTCTCAATATAATCAAAAACCATTAATCAATTCATTACACAACGCACTAGCCTCCTTGGGAAATGAACTTGAACTTAATTTGTCATTAGTGCTTGGTTTTCCGAAACCGACACTTAATACTTGCCACTATTTTGCCTTCCTTTTCCTAAAGGTGTGCAAAACCACTACATCATTTTGGCGCCGCTGCCGGGGAGGCGCGTTGTGTTTTGATTTGAACAATTGTTGTTTTTATATAGCCATAATAAGTATTTGTATTAGTAGCACTCTACTAATACGTATTATCGGTTTTTCGTTTTTTGTGAATACTATTACTATATTGTATACGTAGAATAATAAATACACAAGTACTCCAAATACGTGAGAAATCACAACCTTGACTTGGGAGGTCTTTACCCAATCATTGTATTCGAATCTCAAACCAAAGAAAAAGGCAAAAATAGATAAATACTTTCGAGAAGCTCGATTTTGAAAATACAAACTATAAGGTGGGTATAAGGCGGATATTATAAAATATATCCTAAGGAAAAAGGCTCTTAAGTGCTTCGAGCCGCCTCGTTTCCCCGCTTGCTTGTGAGTATTTGATTTTGAAAGCTAATCGAGGGTTTTTCCGCCCAAAGTATTACTAAGTATCATATATATTTTCTTGGTTTCATTTGATTAAACCCTCTTGAAGGTTTTGGTGTTCCACCAACGTTCTAAAGTCATCGAAGGCGTTCATTTCACATGATCGTTTTCATTCCTTGGGGCTTCTTTAATCGAGAGATTTGATTAAGGAGGAGATTTGTAGATTTTTGTCTACCTAATACAATTCCAAAATCCAAAAAAAGTAAAAACAATCAAAAATCCAAAAAAAAAATTGAAAAAGTTAAAAACACAAAAAAGAATCTTCTTTGCTCGTCCCCTCGTTGTACGTCACATTTATGCTAACTCGTAATCAAGCAAGACGTGCACGTAAACGAAAGAACAAAAATCCCACTCCCAATCATTCTAGTGAGGAGTCTCCTATTGACAAACCCATTGTAAGAGAAGCACCAACCATGGCGAATCGAACTATGATAGAGTTACTTCAAGCACCCACCGAGGGTTATGGAGAGGCTATTGTGATTCCCGCTATCCTTGCGGAGAATTTTGAGGTGAAAATGGGTTTGTTGTCGATGATCCAAAACAACAAATTATGTGGTGATGAGAAGGACAATCCACAAAACCATATTCGCCAATTCAATCGTCTTACCGCCACTTGCAAATTTAAGGATGTCTCGAATGACTCGATTAAGATGATGCTTTTTCCGTATTCCTTAGCGGGGCCCGCTAAAATTTGGTTAGAGAAAGAGCCACCCAATTCTATATTGACGTGGAAGGATATCGTTTCAAAATTCGTGAACCAATTTTTTCCGCCCTCTAAGACTACGCACTTGAAAAACGAGATTTCAAGGTTTTCACAAGAATGTAATGAAAGTTTTTCAACGGCTTGGAATAGGTTTAAGGAGATGTTACATGAATGTCCTCATCACGGTTTTTCCGACTTGCATCAAATTGACACGTTTTACAATGGACTTAATGATCATGAAAGGGATTATTTAAATGCCGCCGTGGGTGGTAATTTTTTGTGTAAAACGGTTGAGGAAGCTTTGGTGATAATTGAAAATAGGTCTAAGGTTTATAGCCCTCGTAACACACCGAGTGTTGCCAAATTAGGTTTATCATCGTCATCATCGTCTCGTAGCATTAATGCCTTACAAGATGAAGCAAATGAGGAGAATCGGTTTTTCGATAGGTTTTCGACTCTTATGTCCCATTGGAAAGCTCAAGAAGCTTCCAATTCCGCTTCGGTTAAAGCGGTTGCTAAGAGTTGTTTGTCTTGTGGTGGAGGTCATGATCTTTCCGAGTGCATTACCGCGGATGGTAACACTTCGAGTGCTTATATAGCAACGGGAACTTATAACCAAAACGGTCAAGGTTCCCGCCAAAATCAAGCTCCACCAAGTCAAAATGCTAATAACTATCTGTGACAATCCGTCAATTTATGGTTGATATTTTATTCCCGAATATTATTTAAAAACATTATTTTAATGTTACAATATGAACTAACTTATTTTTGGGAAGTAATTTGGATTTACGTCTTGAAGTAGCGTCGACTACGTCTAAACCAGAGGATTCAACGTTACGTGCTTACGTTTGCATACACTGTCTTTGGTGACAGTCCGACATTTCAGAAAATAAATTTGTCCATGAATATTATTTTGGAGTTTTAAATTTGTGTTGGTTCATAAACTCACAAATTTACGAGAAGAGATTAGGACTTACAATTTTATTTTAAAGTCCTTTACGACTAAACCGGAAACCCTAGGATTACGTATTTACATTTTCGAACTCCGTTTTTGATGAGACAATTTTTATTGGATTCGTTTTGTGACGTTGATTCATAATTTATAAAAACGTTTTTCGTAAAACAACCCGAGGGCACGCAAATCGAGGAAACTAGAATCGAGTAGTACCCGTAAATTAGTGGGATGAGACAAGATAAATCTTGTCCCATCCCACTTTTTGGACGGCAAGAGTCAGCAAACCAACACCTTTAGGTGTCAAATTTTATTTAACAAGTGTTACACTTGTCATGGAAGCTTACACTTTAAGCATTCCACTAGCTAACACTTGTCCTAAGCTTCACAAATAAGCTACCAAGAAATAAAAACCATTTCCACAAACCACTAACTCATTTCCATCCATGCAAAACAACCATTTTATCTCACTCTCTCTCAAAGATGCCGTCCATATCCTCACCATAAACACCATCATTTGATCAAAATCAACCACAAAATCTCATGTTATTCATACACATGTTGATGCCCTTTGAAGCCCTATTGATTGGTGCAAGTTATAACATCCAAGGAGGAGTTTCCATGAAGTATTAGGGCTGATTTTCTACAAGGAGTTCATGAAGAATGGTGGTTTTGAAGATGGTCTTGGCTATGCACAAGTTTCTCCATCAAAATCCATGTTTTAATCACAACCTACATCATCATGGTGGTATAAAGATTGTCCTCCTCATCCTCTAGTTATTTTTATTATATAATCATGTATTTTATTTCCTATTGTATATGTATATGATGATTATATGATGATAAAAGTATTGTGTGGGGATTTGGTGTTGATAAACATGATTAAAAAGGTGAAAAACTATAAAGAACAAGGCTAAAATCTTGCTTAAAAATGATGGCTGTATAAAACAGTAAAGAAACATGTCATGAACTGATAAAATGATGAAGTAGAATTAATATACAGTAATCTATGGGTCTTGTACACATGTGAGAGTTGGCCATGCAATGGAATCATTGTAATGAGTGAGATATGATCAAAACAAGTTTAAGGTACAAATCTGAGTTCACTGTTTTGGACGATTTTTAGAAAATACTTAGAGGATGATTCAACAGTAGCTATAGAAGAGTTAAATGGAGCACATATCATGTAGTTTATGTGATAAAAACTTGAGCTTCTATCTCTATATAGAACTCTAGATATGGCAGTTTTGGTGAAGATGAAAATAAAAATCAGATTTTGAGAATTAATGTTTATTATTATTATATAAGCACTCAAAATTATATTGTATAAAATGTTAAATAAAAACCCACTAACTTATGGATTTTATTTATATAAATATTTAAAAGGTTAAATAAGTGTATAAATTATAAAAATGGTAGTGGAATAACACTTATAAGTTATAAAAACTATAAACATGATTTTACAACTTTTTCGGCTATTACCGTAAAAATTAACGTTTTTGTTACATAAAACTTAGACGGTTGGACCCGTCTAATATAAACTTTTATAAACTCACATACTGATATATAAACATATATAACAAGTAAAAACCGATAAACCCGAACTATATAACATACGGGCATTAACGGGCTACGTTAACGTTATTGGACTAATAATACAACAAAATGGACTAAAACACTTATAAACTTATTTATTGGGCTTAACCCATTTAGGCCCAACTTGTAAAGAGTAAATAATAATAATACAAGTATGAAATGGATTAATACAAGTTAATAAACTTATAATAAGTTTATTGAACCTAAAACACGTAAATAGGTAAAACTAGTATAAAAGTTATCGACACATAACACTAAAATGAGTAAATGAGAATATGTAAACCCACTTGATCATCATATATATATAATCATCATATGTATACATAATTGTTATTTTTATAAAGTCATTGGACATGAGTCTAAGACGAGTATTATTTGTCTAGGTTTCCGTGATTGAAGCACGTACCGTACGTCCGAATTGCCGATAACCCGCCTTCCCACATCAACGTGAGTTCATAGCCTCGCACTCTTTTTAAATGTTTTTATGAAATGTTTTATAAACCCGCGAGGGAGATAACATGTTAGTTTTTATAAAATAGGACACCATTTGACCCGATTGTTTGTTTATTGATTTGGACCCGAATGATTGTATGACCCGATTGTATGACCCGATAAATGATTAAAGGACCCGATAGATGAAATCAAATGGATTATTAAAGTTAGGTTATGTCACTAAAATTCCCATTAGCATGAATTGTGAACTACCGGGATTTGGTAGACGCGTATGCATTTAATAGTACTATTTGGGGACGATCACCCAAGTTCGCGCCTTGACGGTTGATTCCCGTCATGCCACATTGATTGGTAAGCGAATTTATGTATTAGAAGATTTCCATAGCGTGACCTTTGTGACGACACACTACTTTAGATGGGAAAATTGAGTATCGGGTTAGCTACCCGTTGTTGGTTTAGTAAGGTAACAATGTCATGCGGCTTATAATAATCCCAACTAACGAAATACTACTAGACGCTCCGAATTACGATGTATTGCCTGACTAGGAATACAGGGTCATAATATTGATATCATGTTTGTGTTTTGGTTTTCATAACCATACTCATATAACGGTTTTTATTTAACTTTATACAACGTCGTAAGACGTATTGTATGATGTTTTTACGACATTGGCTCGTATAATGATTTTTAAGGCAAATGCCTATATTATGATTTTCGATAAAGATTTGTATAAAATGACTTTGGCTATTTTATGGCCTATTAAAATGATTTGTACAAGATGATTTTCAGTAATAATTTTATACTGATATTATATTGATGGATTTTATTAAACTCTAAGAATTCACTCGGCGTTATCGCTGACCTTTTCTTTTAACATGTTTTATCTCAGGTACTTGAAGGTAATTCTCGGAAAGATGACAAGAATTCATGGCCCGCACTTAAACAATATTTTCCATTCAAATAATTTGTAAAATTTTGTATGAAATGTAATGACTTGGGACCTATGTAACTTTGATATTTATGAATGGAAAAGCTTTATTAATAAATGACGCGATTTTTATGTGTTGTCTATGATGTGAGTAATGTGCTATCCCGTAACACCAACGAGTCTTCCGCTGTATTGAGTTGTATAAATTTGGGGGTGTTACAGTTTGGTACCAGAGCTCTCGTTATAGAGAACGAAAGATTTTTAAAACCAAGGTTTTGAATAAAACATTTCAAAATCTTTTAACTATAAACATTTTTCTAAAAATGTCTAAAAATCTTTTGACTATAACTGTGCCGAAAAATTCCCGAGTTACCGACAAGGCCAGACTGAGAAGTGTTATTTTAATATATATATAACTGGGATTATATATATATATATATATATATATATATATATATATATATATATATATATATATATATATATATATATATATATATATATATATATATATATATATATATATATATATATATATATATATATATATATATATATATATATATATATATAGGGATGGGTTCTAGAGAAAACCTTGTTTTCGTAGAAAACCTAGAAAACAAACTACAGGGACGCTTTTGTAACATCTGAAAAAAGAAGGTCGATAATGAAAATTATAAAAAAGCGGAGGGTAGATTATGTCAAGTTTCATAACTCATATGAATAGGGGATGAAATTGATCGTTTCACAGTTACACACATTTCACACAGTTATCTAATCCACACCGTCTTCATCTCTGCCGCCACCTTATCGCCACCATCTTTGCCGTCGCCACCATCTCTGTCGTCGCCACCATCTCTGCCGTCTCCACCATCTATGTCGTCGCCACCATCTCCACCGTCTCTACTGTTTCTACAGTCTTCACCATCTCCATAATATCCACGGACACCGCCACCATCTTCATCACCATCGCACAATAGACCATGGATCGTCCCCTTTGTACACCATTAGAAGATTGGTACCGACCTAGAGTTATAAACAACCGTAATTTTTTTTATTACATATTTTTTATGTTATTTAAATGCCTCATTATGAAAATTATAAAATAATTTTTTTTATTGTGGAATGGAGTGATATTTAATGATGTTGTATATAAGTTACTCCGTACATTTTAGTGCACGTATACTGTTAGAACTAAGGCATACGTTTGTTAAAAACATGGAATCAGTGTGGCTATATTGTATAGGAAGACGTTTGTCGATAATATATTAGGGCCTTCATTAACAACTGTAGTTGGGCATCAGTTACCAACTATATTACGGCATCGTAGCAAAGACATTTTAGGGAATCAGTTTGAAATTTTTACAGGGCATCATATTCAAATTATTGGGTTCTAATATTGAAGATGATACCATTGGCAGTGGTTTCAAAACTGTATGTAATAGCAAAAACTTTGTGTCTTATTCTTCATATTTTTCTAGCAATGATAATTTTAGCCATCTTTTACTCTTACCAAATAGTTGACATTTTGCTATTGCACATATATCGACGAGTGTACACGCCTAGGTCGTGGCTGCCTGCATCACTGGAACAGGTTGCACGGCCAATGAGTCACTCATCATAAAGATTTCCATAATTAGGTAGAACCGATATTTCCTCATATTCTAGCATGACTAGAATATAGAACTTAAATTTTATTAGGAAATCATTTTTCTGTTTAATTAAGTTGTTTTTATTAGTTTTAGGTCATCAGTTTAAAATTATTATAAGCCATCAGTTTAAAATTGTTTTACAACATCAAGGCATAATGAAAATGAGCATTTAATACATAGTAATGTTTTACGGCATCAGTTAGAATTTGTTTTACGACATCGGTTAGAATTTTTTTAAGGCATCAATTAGAATTTGTTTTACGGCATCCGTTAGAATTTTTTTTACGGCATCAGTTAGAATTTTTTTTACGACATCAGTTAGAATTTGTTTTACGACATCGGTTAGAATTTGTTTTGGGCGTCTCTAGTATAAAAAGATGTTGATAGTCAAATTAGTAATCCTTTTGGATAGTCAAATTAGTTATGTGGAGGCTTCGATTCTACTTACTGTTTTTAATTCTAGAATACTAGCTTATTCCCTAAAATATACTAATTGACGTCGTAATAATAATAATTGAAGCCTAACAGATACTAACTGATACCGTTGATGATTTTGACGGTTCTAATGGAAGGTCAGAGCATATTCTGGTTACGGTAATGACGACGGAGCATGATATTGTTTGAATATATTTATAGAAGTTCTAGCTTCTAGAATTTGATAAAACAAATAAGACATGACATTTGTTGCTGCTGTTGTAGCCATAAATAAATCTTCTTATAATCTTATATAATCAAATTTCTGTAAACAAGTCATTTTCGTGGACAGAATAAGAATATAATAGATCGAAAGTCAAACCGACATATATCTTTGCTCTAAGAATACGTTAGAGGCTTTGCGCTTCTTCACGTCCAGAACCATCATGTGACAAAATTTGAATAATTAAACTTACCTCATGAATATCTATAAAATTATATCCAATCTACAAGAAACAAAAAAATAGCGAGTTAACCATTCAAGAGCTATGAAACAAACATATGATATACGCATGTATTTTAGGAACATGCCTTTGAAAATATCAATATGGAAAAAATATAGAACACAAGCTATCAGTTCCCATGTGCCTTGCTAATAAAATACCTTTGAATTTTGCTTTAGATACATCAAGTGTTGTGGATTTTCATAATGAGAAACGGATACAAAAAGGAGAAATGTATTAGCAGATGAGGTGAGTCCACAAGAACTGTACATGTCTAAACATTCCAATGCTAGGCAGAGAAGTTATCCAGGTAAGTTGAGCATAGCCCCCCCCCTCACAGAGTTTGTTTATGGGGGTATTGTTGTATGTTTGTTTGGATATAGAAGGAGTTAGTTTAGATTGGTGGGGAAGTACACCTGATGGTTGTCTGCTAGCATCTTGTGCTGCTGCTGCAGGTATTGTAATTGATGGATGCCCAGTTATTTAATTTATAGATTGCTACACTTACAAAGGAATAAGCGGACTGGGTGGTGTGTTTGGATCCTGTACGGCATCATCAGGAGTATGTAGAAACGTGCTTCGCTGTAAGTAACTCAGCAGCTTCACATATTTAACATTGTTAAAAAATGAACGATGAAAAGTTGGGTATTGACTTCTTTTCTTCTAGGCTGTTGGACATGCTGGGTGGATCCCCACTGCAAAAACAGCGTGGATTAAATTTTGTAGGATATCGAACTCATGATGAAGCGGGATAGTTGATTTATATGTTAGAAAATGCTCTAACTCGTTGTAGTTCCCTTTTAAAACAAGGTATACCATATATTTTTCGTTTATTTATTTATTTTGGTCAATGAATAAGCTTTCAATCTGTTATCTTTTTAGTTAAAAAGTTATATGTGTTTCCTAATCCATTAAACATGACTCTTGTATTTACTGTAGGTTGCTATAGATTACTGTAAGCAGATGGGTGTTGAAGCACATATTAACCTCTTTGAGCAATTTAAATCATATTAAGTAAATTAGCAATCTGATTAATCAAAATATTTAATTATTAAATAAAAAATAGCATCGGTGTATTAAATTTATGGCATCTATTTGTTTATAATATTTCAGGCATCTAATGTATGCTGTTTATTCATTAGTGTGTTAAGTTTAATGCATCTTTTTGTTTATGTACACAAGTAACTATATACTAGTAATGCTGCTTTGTGAGTTCTTTACTAGGATGGGCAGATATATTGGCATACTATAGCAGCGTTTATTGCTATCCCACATTATCTAACATCACCACTTACAACGGCTCGTATATTTTTGCAGATTATCCATCAATTTGTGTTTGCGTATTCTGATGGTGATGGGAACTAAATGACTCTTTGATGATAATCTATATGAACTTATTAAGCACATAAAACATCTTGTTTATGACAATGAAATTGCAAGTGAAGGTGGCCGTAAGTATTTTTTGTACATTCAATAGACCGGAAAGTGAAAATGACATTACTGTGCTTGTGCCTCATACTGTTTTCATATATTTAGAATGGGATTGTATATGATTAGTAGTCGGGTACTCTTTTCCGGATTGCATCAAAACAACGCTGGCTTGATCAGTTACTAAGATTATTGATCTTTGCCATAGCTATTTTGTTTACAGATCTATTTAAACCTGCAACTTTGGTTGGCGGTGGGTCAAAGATGTCAGTCGGCCTCTGTGTTAGAGTATACGATAGGTGTCTTCTTGCTGCTATCTGCTTCCATATGTATCAGCTAGGTAAACTTACGTCTCGCGCTGTACAAACAAATAGTATGTATATATTGGCGTATTAAATGATTTTTTATATTTTAAAGCAGGCTTTTGAGTGGTATCCTGTAGGGTGTTTAGGAGGGTTTTTATATAAGTCTGGCTGGTTATACTCGACGGATGTATCACGAATTTATAGATCGGTTTGGAATCATCACCGTGGAATTCATGAATGGAAAGTTAGTTTAACATGTCATATGGTTTTCCTTTATCTTGGAAGCAGCTTTCGGCTAAAAAGTCTTAATGCTATTTTGTTTCTATGTCTTAATATTTTTTTCACTTACAATGAACGGGCCATGACTGAAAACATCTTGCAAAAACTTGAACTTGAAAACCAGGTCAGTTCTCTCAAAGTTGTAACATGACCAACGTTTTTGGTTGGGGTTGCCTTACTAATCATGGAGATGATCTGCTCTTTGGGTTTTTTAGAACTCACATGCAATGATGTCCAACCTTCTATTTCCCATAGGTTTAACTTCTTTATATTCCCTTAAACTATTTATACAGTTGGAAAAGACCAAAGTTTTCTTTGGGGGTTGTCAGACTGGTGTCTGTTACTAGAGTGTTACCGTAATTCCATAGCTATATAAAAAATATTAAATGTCTTAATGTCGTTAGAACACAATGAAGTAAAATCAAATGTGTATAACAAGAGTACTAATTAAAATAGCTTAAAAATATGGTTTACATACATGTAGGGGGTATATCAGTTCTTTATGCAGCTTGTCACTTGGAGAAGTATTTGATTCCCTTTGTTGGAGTTGCAGAGAACAAAATTGGGGTTATGGAGTCTACACCAGCTCGAAACAATGTTAATAAATAGGATTAGATGTGTCGATATAGGATATAAAAAATAAGTGTCCTGGCATCTGTATGTTATTATGTAGGGCATCAATTAGTTTTATTTAGGGCATCAATTAGTATTATTAGGGCATGTATTTGTCATTATGAAACTGCAAGCATATGTATGCAATGAAGATAACACTGGTACCGAGACCAACCAAGCTTGTTACAAGGTTCAGGTGATGTCTTTGTGATGGTTCCTAAAGTAGTTTCAAAGGAAGAAAATGCTGAAGCTCAACATGGTTACCATGTTCCAGTCATTCACACTCGACCAACTTGTAAACATCGAAAGTAGGATGGATCTAAAGACAACATATATATAGGAAGACCCGTCTGATAAAGGTTATGCACAGGATATCCACACCAGGATACCTTGTGGACTTGTTTGTACCATGGAACGTACATACTTAATTGCATATCCGTTTGTATATTTAGTGAATCTCTTTGTATGTATTTGGGCATTTGTTTGGTCCTACTTATCAATTGTACAACCCAGCTGAGGTTGAAGGTGTATCAGTTGCCTTTAACCTAGGAGTCTTAGTGACATGTTGTAGACATTCTTCATTTGGTTTATTTCAACATGTATTCTGTACTAAATTGCTGATATCTATATTTCATTAAGTAGAACATGTTTTAACACATGGTAATTTTTATTTCTTTAATGAAATTGTGGAGTAGAACATGTTTTATTTTTCCAAAATGTGCTGGTTATATGTGAGCTTTTCTATTTATGTTTGCTTTCACACAGAAAAAGATATTATTTCCATGTTATACAACTCTAAACAAGTTTTTTCAATAATGTAAATATTGGTTTTTAGGATGTGTTATACTAGCAAAGTCATTAACCCGTCACACATCATGTAGTTTGCATCATTACACTAATATCAATATTTCAACAATTTTAAACTAGAAACCCAGAAATCTCTTCAAAGATGAAAGAAAGGCCCAAAAATTAAAAAAAAAAAGTGACATAGTGGCGAATCTGGTACAATCAATGTAGTCTGTAAAAACTAAAAAAAAAAGTGAACATGCAAGAAGCTTCCCTAGTTCGTTGATTCAAACAAAGGTTTTATGCATATACATTCAATCACTTTTGAAGTTGATTTTTGGATAACAAAACAAAAAAGTTGATAAATTTATGAAACCCAACTCAGATTAAACACGTAGAATGTGCCATTTTTTTTACTTCTTTCAACTACAGTAGCTCTCATCAACTCCAATAGCTCTCATCAACTCTAGCAACTATATTCCTCCTCCTCATCCACTCTTCCAACATACCTCTTTTGGCACTGCTTCTCTTGCTGCCACCAATATCCCCGATTAATACCCCTGCTACTCCTCCTCTTGCTTCCTCCAATATCCCGATCCATACCCCTTCTACTCTTGCCTCCTTCCATTAAACCGACTTATACTCTGGTTTTTATTATACATCATCCTCCTGCCTTCGCCTATATCTCGATCGACAGCCTAAATATCTAAATTTAGTACCACATCTCACATTAGACTGATAACATTCAGTAGTATTGTTGCATTCCGCTACTGTATAAAACTAGTTTGACCCGTTATCTAACCAGGCTATCCTGCAAACTATATGAAAAATATACTCAAAACATGTACAAACCTCATAAATTTCG
Source organism: Glebionis coronaria (assembly GCA_025667525.1). Taxonomy (NCBI): domain Eukaryota; kingdom Viridiplantae; phylum Streptophyta; class Magnoliopsida; order Asterales; family Asteraceae; genus Glebionis; species Glebionis coronaria. Next base: position 657,483,776 of record CM046874.1, on the reverse strand, counting down.
TGATTAACCTTTATTCATTGAGGCACCACCGACGTGGTGGTTAGGTTTTTGGGACTCTCGAGTATTTTGTAGATACCAATGGTTTTGGGAACTGAATAAGGAGGATATGGTTAGCCCTGCAACAATGAGACGAATGGGCACATTTAGGGAAATTTTGGCACTAAGAAAATGTCTGAGCCAAAGCTGCATTTGTAGATTACATTGAAAGAATCCTTGCTCTCACAAACTGTTTCGTGAAGTCATAATCTGTTCATGTCATATGCAAATTAGTGAAGGCTGCAATACTTTGAGATTGTAATCTAATATCTTTTTGTATCTGGATATTCTTGTCAATTCTTTACACATAGAACATGCTCTTAGAGCTTTACTTAGAATGTTATTTCATTTTCTATCAGTAACATAGTTGGCCATCCATTTGTATCTTTAGAAATTCAACATCCGTTGAACACACTATTAAGGCATTAATGAGCATATTATTAAGGAATCTCTTTTTGTGGAATCTTGTCAAACCCACCAATCACACCATCAATAAAATAACCGACATAATTGTAGTAGAATTCAGCAAAAACGCAAGTGTGTAAAGAGAAAAAAAAGTTATTTATTCAGCAAAAACTCAAGTGTGTAAAGGGAACACCCCTAATAGCTAGGTAAGGAAAATAGTAATATTGGAATCTGTTTAGAAGTCTACTATAGAGAGAAGGAAACAGAAAGAAAATAAAAAATAAAACTTGTGTTCTCGAGTTTTTGTTGAAGACAAAAAATGAATCGATATGCATATCTAAGTTATTTTCTTTCATAACTGGCATAAGAAATGAGAGAGTTTATAAAGTTCGTTCATTGACTAAACTACGCAACCTTAAGTATCATAATATTCATGCAATGTTATTATTCTAAAGATTAAATCTTTCTATCCCTTCTCTCGAACTCGACAACACAAGGTAATACTACTTTTTTTCTATTTTAATTCCAGACCCATAACATACTAAATATAGCTATTTTCTGTTGTACCCCTTTATTTTCACTCATTTTCTCTCTACTTATTTTTATGCTCTCCTAAATCAAGAACAACTGATAAATTTAAAGATTTAAAGCCAACTCGGTAGTCCCACAAAGATATCAGCAATTGCCTATGCATCATTCAAGAGTGATTGCATATAGTCAGAATGAGAATGTTGAAAGATTACAAAATTATTCACCTCAGCAATCTGATCTTTCATTTCTACTATCATACCATTGTATAAGTTTCTATATTACTTACTGTTTGCAGAATATGTATGAGCCTGATTCAAACACATGGGGATTCAGAGCTGCTTGAACGGTGGAATGGCTTCTAATTTGTCGGGCGAGGATGCCTACATCTGTAAGGAATTATTCGGTCATTAAAGAAGGATCGAACTGTGTTTACTATTGCATACCACTGATGGACCTCTACTCCTATAGTTTTTAGTTCGAGAGTCTTTTAATTGAACTCCTCAAAACTTATGGTGTTGGTTGTAGCTGCAAAAGTGGTATGGTGGCCTTTCGATGATTTGGTTCAGCTCATATTGTGTCAACACCGTTCACCCTCAGTGAACATATATGTCATTTCATGCTCAACAAAGTTTATTGAAAAATAAAATAATTCTTAATTCTAACACGAATGTCAACCGTGTCCAATTCTTACGATGTAGGTATATTGCACAAACTAGAATCTAAAAAAAAGAGGCAGAAGTATATCATTAAATTTGAGGTACCTTTTTAGCGTATGCGTTCGGAATTTGTGCATCGGTTTGTATATTAGGTCTCATAATCTATTGGAAAATAGTGGTGTGTTCTATGACATAAACTAATAAGCTTTTGTTGTAAAAAAAGTTATAGCCTTTAACTATGCCAAATCGCGTATATCAGTTTCACCTTGATCTGCTCTTCCCTCGACGCTCACTTCGAATAATTTTGATTTAGGTTTGACAAGCCACAAGTGGATCCAAATCATGCATCCTATAGGAAATTCAACATAGTGAAATCAAGACTTCAGTTGTATCCTGTTTTTATGCACATATTTTTAGCTCCCTCTTTGTCTACTTCTATTTATGTGGTGATTTTGCAGGGTTGCACACATCATAAGGGGTCAATGTTTGACATGTTCTTGATTAAATAGTCTTTGATCAATGAAAATGCTAAGATTTATTAACAACATTTCATCAAAAACATCTCAGCAAGATATAGTGAAATGAGTCCATACGAAGGCATCTCTTCCTGATACTCAGATACTAACAACGCTAGTTATTCCTTTGTACTTACTGCTAACATTTTATAAGTATATATATATCCGTTTGTATAATCTATCGAACTACACATGGAAAAACAGTGACGTGAATATTTTTAAGGGGTTTGGCCGTTTGGGGGTTCTCTACTATTCTGTTTCACAAAAAGTTACCATCGTAATTTATGGTTGTTGATTTTTTCAATAATATCAGGGGGTTTTTTCTTCTAGTAGTCTGATACATGCTTGTGTCATACATAAGTGAAGCCTCCCCCATGCTCACTAAGGTCCGTCTATACTGTTGGCAAAACCATACCATGTTTAAAACTTTTACAAGTATAATTTAAAAGGATATTTAGTTTGATATATCAGAGTTTGTAGAATTACACTATTATAAATATGTATTAAGCACACCAAAATATAAATTAGCAGTGTCGCTAATTAATAGCATTGGGGTTTTTACAAACAAAAACTATAATCTAACCTACTTAACTATAAGCAGCAAAACTATAATTATGTTTGTCGAAATTGTCCTTAAGAACATAAATCAATCATATAACTTAACATTGTTCAATCGTGAAATCCTCTAAATTTGTAAATACATTACAACCTAGATCTAATTATCTAATAAAATTTTCGATAAATGCTACTCTATAATGATATTCATGGCGTACTAGAAGAATTCAAACATACCTCAACTACGAATTAGAAACTAATCAGCATCATTTAACAATATATACCAACAATCAGTTGAGAATTAGGTATATTAATAAGCTTAAGGTTGGTATTACCTGAAACAAGGGCCTTAGGTACCTTCACCCACCGGCGCTGTCACCACCGCCACCGTCACCACCGGTCCTGTCACCACCGTCGTCACCGCCAATGACTGGGACGGTACCAGTGATTGTGCTACATACACATCGATGGTGATCGGGAAAATGTGATGGTGATTGTAACTGTATTATACTCATCAGAGAAAAAAAGAAAAAAGAAAAGAGAAAAAATGAAAAGATTCAGGCAAAGTAGTGTTAATTTATAAAACAGTCCCTTGAAGAATGAACGAGTTAACAAAATGCCCCCTGTAGTTTTTGCGAAAAAAAGGAGATTGGGGTGTCTTTGATCCAACGGTTGAGAGAGGGTTTTCTAAGTTTTCCATCGAGATTAAGTTTTCTATTGATCCCATCTCTCTCTCTATATATATATATATATATGATGTAATTTTATTACATGATTGTTTGATGATTATTTTGATATTTATACGAGGTATTTATACGACGTCGATTGTCACACGGAACCCTAAATCACCTAGTAGATTAATCGAAGCTATTCTCGTAGGAATTCTAGCTATCATAGATCTAAACCAAGTTGTGGATATTTATGATCCCAACAAATGGTTGATATTCGTAGAAACATTAATATTAGTTGATTGTGATATTAAAAAAGAATTGGCGGGATTAAAACTGATATCGATGTCATGACGATCTTTCCTTATAGAGTGGAGTTTGACAAAACATTACCACCTAGAAAGATGTCATCCGATTCGTTGTCACCCAATTCTTAAATTGAAAACGAAAGGATGAATGTTGCACTTGAGGCTGTCATTGGAACCATTACCCAAAAGCCTCATGCCACTAATACCTTTCCGAGAAGTCTAATTGAATGTATGAGTCATATCATACTAGTGACTCATTTGATAATTGTTGTTGTAAGAGCTATAGGATTGGAAATTAAGTATTGATTCATATTGAGTTTTTATTGCCCTATTAAGGCCTAAGAATAAGGTTGAAAGTATTGGAAAATAAGGTAGGATATCGCATTGAGTATGAATTGGTTAAAACTTGAATAAAGTAAAATTTAACTTGTATGGAATATGAAATTGTTAAGAGGAAGTCGTTAAGTTCTCTGATTGAATTATAAGGTTTTAATTGATTGTTGATTCGTGTTAAGGGTTGTTCCTAGGCCATTGTCTACTGACGAGGATGCCCAGTGTCCAATAAATAAATTGAAGAAATCTTCTTCTGAATTGAGACCGATGGATCTTCTGGGACATGTGGAACACCTAATGACTCTTGTAGATTAGTATTCATTGTGGTATCTTTTAAAAATCCCTAACTTAACTGAGATATCAGTTGGTAGGATGAGTTCTGAGAATTGTATGACATAGTGACACGTAATATGTTACGGTACAATTTTTACTTGTTTGTGATTAATAAAAAAGACTACCTTTGATTGCTAAATCCTACATGTATCGATGATATCTATCTTTTCTTGCTTCTTCCTAATGCTCGCATTAGTGATGCAACCATTAAACAAGTACTCATCTTGAATTGAGTACATTGTGGATTATTCTTTTGAGTGCCATCGAGATCATGAACCTCATGATTATTTGGCTAAAGCTCATTTCCTATCATATTGTAGTTAGTTCTTGGTGAACAAGCTTTCATCACTCTTCTACAGATCACTCGTTGTTTTTTTATAAGATAAAACCGTATCCATTGAGAAAAATTGAATTTTCATCACTATAAGGATTATTTATAGTGAGATTTATAAGTGATTGTTATTGAAATGAAGTTGTTTATAAAACACTTTGGAAAAACCTAATTGTTTTCATAACAAAGAAAATCATTGTAAATTTATTTTTGATTCTTATTTAAGAATCAAGCATGAAAATGTTTTTTTATTATAAACATGATGATAAAATTTTGACGAACTGAGTATTGCATCGTTAATCTTGAAATTGTATATAGTTGCGCGCCTACATACAGTTTGGAATGGACCATGCAAGGCTGATTAGTAGTCACCATAAAACTGATTAATATACACTACATTTTCTTTAAAGATTGGAAAAGATTAAATTTTATGAGATCTGCAAGAAGTGAAAAATAGGGACATAGTGTTAGGAACACCTACATATGTGCCTATAGCAACTATTCTTCTGAGTCGAATTTACTCATCTGTGGAATTTGTCTTATTTGACAATTCTTTCTTGTCCAATTCTCCCGTAATGAGATTCTTAGGAAAAGTATGTGATTACCGAGTGTTGATACCCGACTGGATGTATCGATGTTCCTATTATTTCTTTTTATTTGATTTCATTTGAACGACCTGGGTAACGATCCGAGGAGCTTTCGAATGCGTACTCAAATTATGAAAACATGGGATATATTCATATTCGTTAAATGTTTTCGTCTGTATCTGATTTGAAATTCTCTCGCATAGATTATGCGTTGACCTTACTCTTTTAATGTTAGTTATGTCTCCTAATATCCTTGAATTTGTGAAGGATTATGAGTTATTATTAGTCTTTTGAGAAGTTCACATCTTATCGACGACAATAAAACTGGAAAGTTGATAGTGCCAGTAGAATGGATTGATTGATTATGACATGACGACATTGTCTTAATCGATGGGAACTCGAATAGAATTCCCCTAAATGATAAGATGTTGATTATCAAAAGTGATCTAAATAATTCCTGATGAATGACGATATCCTGTATTTGGACTTGAAATTATACCGTGAATGGTTGTGAATTAGTCATAGATATTATAATATAGAAATAACCTAATATAAATTTATTAAAAAGATGTATCCGTTATCTGAAACTTTAGGAGGTATTTGTTGATGAATTACCTAGACTTTCTCCATTAAGGCAATTTGAATTTGGTACTGATTATATTCCCGGTGCTGCACCCGTGGCGTGTGCACTGTACTTCAGCACCATCTGAATCGAAAGTGTTACCGTACAACTGAGAGAGTTGTCGGAGGACGCTTGTATTCTACCGAGCTCGTCATTATGAAGAGTTATGGTGTTATCATTCCTTATATTTATAGATTACTGTGAACTGAGTAAATTGACAATCGAAAACGAAATCCATAACTCGAAATGGAAGATTTGTTCGATCATTTACAAGGTTCTAGCGTATGTTTTAAAGATTTGATTCACGGCATGGTTATCATCAACTTCGCGTCCGCGAAAAAGATTATTTATTCCAATCACTACATCCGGTACTTGTAATGAACATTATGAGTTTCACGTGATGTCGTTTGGATTGACTAATGCACATGTAGTATTCATAAATTTGGTGAATCTAGTGTGTAGGTTGTAATTTGATAAATTCATGCTCGTGATCATTAAGGACCATTTGTTTGTTTATAAGAATAAGAATGAAGTTAATAATTAATTATAGATTGCCCTGAATTGGCCGAACAATTAAAAATTGTACCTTGAATATTTAACATAAGACTTAAGACTTAATACTTTACATGATTTAACCATGTGATTAATAGATAATGGAATATAAATTGACTCTTCAAAAATTAGAAGTCACTTAAGACTTTGGGTTATACTAAAAAGAAAGTGCAAATATATTTTGAAAAATGTTTTAACAAAGGATTTTTTAGGGATTATTCCCTTATACACAAACCATTTAACTAAACTTCTGTTTAGGGGTAAATGTTTGTGTATACCTCAAGATAACCTAAAAGGGATTGAGGAAACCATTTGAACCATGACTTGAAATTTGAAACGACAATTTTTTCTTTTCAACTAAGAAAATTTTGACCCAAGTTTAACCAAAGATTTATCGAACATTTTCGGATCTTATTAATTATTTTAATTATTTTCGATAAATCAACAAAAATCTTGTTAATTAAATTCAAATTTATTTTGAACATTTTATATAATTGATCGAACTAAGAAATTTGAAATTTTTACGTTTACGTTTCATAATTATTATTTAATTAATTGTAATAATTATCGACGCTTTAAACTCCGGATTGAGAAAAACTGATAAAAATGATAGATGAGACGAAACTGAAACTTAGAAAATATGAAGAAAGGTGAACGAAATTACTGACGCATAATATAGAAAGAATGTCAAAGTGAACTGTGGACATGATAATTATATCATCATGAGAGTTGAATATAGATACCGACGCATTATGTAAAAAGAGATACAGAACCAATTAGGACATGTTCCTTAGTAATGAAGGTACAAAATAAATTGCCGAACAATATAAAAATAAACGATGTTTATAAAAAGGATAATATAGATAATAAAAGTGGTTCACGGCTAATGTGAACCATTAGAATTGAGAAACTGATAGCGTTAAATATTTTAAAGACCACTTGTGGTTGCCTAAATATGAAGGATTGTGAGATATAGTTATGTTGGAATTTGTAAGTATAAGTATTCTATTTATGTCATTTATGACTAAAAGTATCTTTGTCTGAAGAAGTTGTACTGATGGCAATTATGAAGGCAGACATCGCCTCATACATCAGTAAACGTCTAGCTATTGCAAAGGTCGTCATCTGAATTCGATTCGATTTGGGTCATCATCGACAGACTGACCAAATCTGCTAATATCATTCCCGTTAATGATAAATGCAAAAGAGTTATGTAAACATAGTGTGCCTGTATCGATCATCTTTATCAAGACCCTCGCTTCGCATCGAATTTCTAGAGATTTGATCAGAAGTCGTTGGGAACGAACCTTGATGAGATTACTGTTTACCACCCCAAATCGAAGGGACGAGGTAAAGTAACAATACAAAATAATATAAGCGATGTTCTATGTTTGAATGATTGACCTTTGGTAATGAACCGTATAATCGTTATCCTTTGGAGAGATTATCATTGATAATTATCGTACTAGGATCAAGATCGAATCTTGTTAAGATTTAGAAATTAGAGCATCTGTAAGCAAGAGTTGAGATTAAGACACCCGACATACACCCATTGTGAGTTGGACATGTCTTTTAGGTTTAAGGTTTCCTATGATGGCGAACCTAACCTTACAAAATACCCAACCCGCGAGATCTGAAATGATTGTTGAAATTAGGATCTGATTATTGACTGCCGGTAGTGGGCAAGAGGTTATGTGAACATGAAATGTAGATCTTGAAGTGCCAGATGGGTAGAGAAGTTATGCTAAAAGTTTTAACCTTGGAAAAATGAATTCATGATCTGACAAATCATGGGATATAAGTCCCCGTAGTATGGGACCATTGAGATGATGTAAAAGATTGGTTTGAAAGGCATATAAGCTGGATCTACCCTAAGATTTCAAGGGCTGCGTGAATTATGATTCGAATATCGAACTTGAAGGAATATCTATCAAGTGAGAATCAAATTGTTCCTTAGTAAAGCTTTGATCGGCGAAAAGTTGCATTCATCAGAAACCCGTGAACATCATGGATAGAGAAAGTAAGTCAACATTAAGCCTGATCTTATTCCCGTAGTTATGTTTGATGAAACTCGCGTATTGTAATGAATTACACTTGTGAGAAAAGACCGAATGTGGAGGAAATACCCACATGGCTTTAACTCTATAAGAAGCGAGTAGTAAGGTAAGATGATCTTTGAGGACAAAGATCTTGTTTAGGGGTAAATGCTGTGACAATCCGTCAATTTGTGGTTGATATTTTATTCTCGAATATTATTTAAAAACATTATTTTAATGTTACAATATGAACTCACTTATTTTTGGGAAGTAATTTGGATTTACGTCTTGAAGTAGCGTCGACTACGTCTAAACCGGAGAATTAAACGTTATGTGCTTACGTTTTCATACACTGTCTTTGGTGACAATCCGACATTTCAGAAAATAAATTTGTCCATGAATATTATTTTGGAGTTTTAAATTTGTGTTGGTTCATAAACTCACAAATTTACGAGAAGAGATTAGGACTTACGATTTTATTTTAAAGTCCTTTACGACTAAACCGGAAACCCTAGGATTACGTATTTACGTTTTCGAACTCCGTTTTTGATGAGACAATTTTTATTGGATTCGTTTTGTGACGTTGATTCATAATTTATAAAAACATTTTACGTAAAACGACCCGAGGGCACGCAAATCGAGGAAACTAGAATCGAGGAGTACCCGTAAATTAGTGGGATGAGACAAGATAAATCTTGCCCCACCCCACTTTTTGGACGGCAAGAGTAAGCAAACCAACACCTTTAGGTTTCAAATTTATTTAACAAGTGTTACACTTGTCATGGAAGCTTACACTTTAAGCATTCCACTAGCTAACACTTGTCCTAAGCTTCACAAATAAGCTACCAAGAAATAAAAACCATTTCCACAAACCACTAACTCGTTTCCATCCATGCAAAACAACCATTTTCTCTCACTCTCTCTCAAAGATGCCGTCCATATCCTCACCATAAACACCATCATTTGATCAAAATCAACCACAAAATCTCATGTTATTCATACACATGTTGATGCCCTTTTGAAGCCCTTTTGATTGGTGCAAGTTATAACATCCAAGGAGGAGTTTCCATGAAGTATTAGGGCTGATTTTCCACAATGAGTTCATGAAGAATGGTGGTTTTGAAGATGGTCTTGGCTATGCACAAGTTTCTCCATCAAAATCCATGTTTTGATCACAACCTACATCATCATGGTGGTATAAAGATTGTCCTCCTCATCCTCTTGTTATTTTTATTACGTAATCATGTATTTTATTTCCTATTGTATATGTACATGATGATTATATGATGATAAAAGTATTGTGTGGGGATTTGGTGTTGATAAACATGATTAAAAAGGTGAAAAACTATAAAGAACAAGGCTAAAATCTTGCTTAAAAATGATGGTTGTATAAAACAGTAAAGAAACATGTCATGAACTGATAAAATGATGAGTAGAATTAATATACAGTAAGCTATGGGTCTTGTACACATGTGAGAGTTGGCCATGTAATGGAATCATTGTAATGAGTGAGATATGATCAAAACAAGTTTAAGGTACAAATCTGAGTTCACTGTTTTGGACGATTTTTAGAAAATACTTAGAGGATGATTCAACAGTAGCTATAGAAGAGTTAAATGGAGCACATATCATGTAGTTTATGTGATACAAATTTGAGCTTCTATCTCCATATAGAACTCTAGATATGGCAGTTTTGGTGAAGATGAAGATAAAAATCAGATTTTGAGAATTAATGTTTATTATTATTATATAAGCACTCAAAATTATATTGTATAAAATGTAAAATAAAAACCCACTAACTTATAGATTTTATTTATATAAATATGTAAAAGGTTAAATAAGTGTATAAATTATAAAAATGGTAGTGGAATAACACTTATAAGTTATAAAAACTATAAACATGATTTTACAACTTTTTCGGCTATTACCATAAAAATTAACGTTTTTGTTAAATAAAATTTAGACGGTTGGACCCGTCTAATGTAAACTTTTATAAACTCACATACTGATATATAAAAATATATAACAAGTAAAAACCGATAAAACCCGAACTATATAACATACGGACATTAACGGGCTACGTTAACGTTATTGGACTAATAATAAAACAAAATGGACTAAAACACTTATAAACTTATTTATTGGGATTAACCCATTTAGGCCCAACTTGTAAAGTGTAAATACTAATAATAAAAGTATGAAATGGATTGATACAAGTTAATAAACTTAGAATAAGTTTATTGAACCTAAAACACGTAAATAGGTAAAACTAGTATAAAAGTTATCGACACATAACACTAAAATGAGTAAATGAGAATATGTAAACCCACTTGATCATCATATATATATAATCATCATATGTATACATAATTGTTATTTTTATAAAGTCATTGGACATGAGTCTAAGACGAGTATTATTTGTCTAGGTTTCCGTGATTGAAGCACGTACCGTACGTCCGAATTGCCGATAACCCGCCTTCCCACATCAACGTGAGTTCATAGCCTCACACTCTTTTTAAATGTTTTTATGAAATGTTTTATAAACCCGCGAGGGAGATAAGATGTTCGTTTTTATTAAATAGCACACCATTTATCCCGATTGTTTGTTTATTGATTTGGACCCGAATGATTGTATGACCCGATTGTATGACCCGATAAATGATTAAAGGACCCGATAGATGAAATCAAATGGATTATTAAAGTTAGGTTACGTCATTAAAAGTCCCATTAGCATGAATTTTGAACTACCGGGATTTGGTAGACGCGTATGCATTTAATAGTACTATTTGGGGACGATCACCCCAGTTCGCGCCTTGACGGTTGATCCCCGTCGTGCCACATTGATTGGTAAGCGAATTTATGTATGAGAAGATTTCCATAGCGTGACCTTTGTGACGACACGCTACTTTAGATGGGCAAATTGAGTATCGGGTTAGCTACCCGTTGTTGGTTTAGTAAGGTAACAATGTCATGCGGCTTATAATAATCCCAACTAACGAAATACTACTAGACGCTCCGAATTACGATGTATTGCCTGACTAGCAATACAGGGTCATACTATTGATATCATGTTTGTGTTTTGGTTTTCATAACCATACTCATATAACGGTTTTTATTTAACTTTATACAACGTCGTAAGACGTATTGTATGATGTTTTTACGACATTGGCTCGTATAATGATTTTTAAGGCAAATGCCTATATTATGATTTTCGATAAAGATTTGTATAAAATGACTTTGGCTATTTTATGGCCTATTAAAATGATTTGTACAAGATGATTTTCAGTAATAATTTTATACTGATATTATATTGATGGATTTTATTAAACTCTATGAATTCACTCGGTGTTATCGCTGACCTTTTCTTTTAACATGTTTTATCTCAGGTACTTGAAGGTAATTCTCGGGAAGACGACAAGAATTCATGGCCCGCACTTAAACAATATTTTCCATTCAAATAATTTGTAAAAATTTGTATGAAATGTAATGACTTGGGACCTATGTAACTTTGATATTTATGAATGGAAAAGCTTTATTAATAAACGACGCGATTTTTATGCGTTGTCTATGATGTGAGTAATGTGCTATCCTGTAACACCAACGAGTCTTCCGCTGTATTGAGTTGTATAAATTTGGGGGTGTTACACTATCAAAATAACAATCAAGGTGGTAATTATCAAGGCAATCAACGTAACTACAACAAGGGTAATTATCAAAGTGGAAATGGGCAAATTTCAAACCAAAACCCAAACCGTGATTTTCAAACTACCACACAAGGTTTTCAAAATGATCACACCAAAAATCTTCAAGGAGAATTTTTGAATTATGCTAAGGCAAACGATGCTAAGTTTGACAATATGCAACGTGAAATGGTTAGCTTAAGATCCGAGTTGAAAAATGAACTTAAAAAAGAACTTGCTAATGAACTTAAGACTCATGCTAATAAAATGGAAGGAAATGTTCAACGACTCCAACAAAATCAACAAAAAATGGAGCAAGGTCAACATGAGATTAAGAAAGAGTTGTTAAAAGCGTATGCTAGGCAATCTAAGTTTGAAGACCGAATGGAAAAATGTTTGAAGCTATCATGTGTAAACCTTCTTCTTCGGGTGGTCTTCCTAGTGAAACCATCGTGAACCCGAAAGGAGAATTGAAGGTTATTACTACTCGTAGTGGTAAAACTTTCAAAGAACCTACTTCTCGTCCAAGTACTTCTATGGAGAAGGAAAAAGAGAAAGAACCCGAGGTGGTGGTAGAAAAGGAGCAAATTCCAAGCCCACGAAGTACCGCTCAAACCACACCTACGGTTGAACCAATACCAATAATGGAACCCGAGATTCCAAGGCCGTTGCCTATGCCCCAACCCACACCACCCTTACCTTACCCTTCAAGACGAAACAAGGAAAAGGCACAAGAACGAAATAATTATCAATTTGAACTTTTTATGAAAATGTTTCGTGACTTGCATTTTAATATAAGTTTTGCCGACGCCTTGGTCATGATGCCTCGATTTGCTGCGAACTTTAAAAGTATGTTGAATAACAAAGAGAAATTGCAAAAATCGTCTAGTTGTTCATCAGTTTTTCTTAGCCGCATACCCCAAAAAGTCGGTGATCCCGGCAAGTTTTTAATCCCATGTGCTATACAAGATATGGAGGATTTCTATGCCTTGGCCGATCTTGGTGCTAGTATTAATTTGATGCCTCTTGAGATTTTTAAGTCGCTCAATCTTCCAAATCTCACTCCTTCAAGAATGTCAATCGAGATGGCCGATCATTCTACGATTCTAGCTTGTGGAGTAGCCGAGGACGTCTTCGTGAAAGTTGGAAAGTTCTACTATCCCGTAGAATTTATTGTTGTTGACATTCCCATCGATCCTAAAGTTCCTCTAATTTTAGGTCGATCATTTTTGGATACCTCGAGAGCACTTATCGATGTGCATGCTAGGAAAATCACTTTTCGTTTCAATGAGGAAGAACTCGTCATAAATGCAACTCAAAACTCCACACTTTTTCATGTGTATTCTATCACGTCTTTGAACAATGTTAGTCCCATCAAAAACATTTGTAAAAAGATTTCAAAAAGAGTTTTAGAAGTTGATGTGAAAAACGATTTTCCGTCCCCTCCGCCGGTGTAGGTTAAGAGTGTTAAGCCTACGATTCCAATCACGAATGATTCTTCGGATGATGAATATGTTGACCCTAATGGGGGAGCTTTCTTTGTTGACAAACGTTTTGAGAACTTGCCACCACCTTTACCAAAACGGCTTTCAAATGTGAGAATTTTTAGTGTTACTAACATTGCTTTAGAAACACCAAATATTTTTGACATAATTAAGTCGGGTTTTCATAAGGAGAGTTTAAAAGATGAAAAAGGGAAAGATTTTAAATTGGATTTAAAAGATTTTTCTACAATTCTAACTCCGTCATCACCTCGTGTTTTGAGTGCTACAAGCTCGTCTTCTCCTTTTGACGATGCTTTGTGTGGACTTAGTGTGGGGGAAGCCCCTTATGTTCCCTCCCCTTTCTGCACCGAGGACGAGATATTTGATCCCGGAATTGCTTGTAAAGGGAAATCTCGGTCTTCCACCGACGCAATAAATGGAAAATCTTTCTATTTGATTGGTGCGAGTCTACCTCGAGTAGCTCAATGTTTTTATGACTTACCATTTGTCCCACCCTTCTATTTCTTCTCATCTATTTTCTTGAAACCCTTTGGGTTTATGTTGGCACATGATGAAGTGGCGTTGATTTGTTTTTCCAATGAAAACGAGAATGCCATCTTCGATCCCGGTATTTTGCACCATCAAAGGACTTAGTCCTTAATACCGGTTGTTTTTGGGCCTTGTTTATCATGTAAGCCCTACTAAAAATTGACCACACCATGATTATCCCTAAATGATCACATTTATGGGGGATTCGAGTCGAGCTTTTGACTCGGTTATCAAAAACAAGGTGCCTCGTGGGGGAGACCCATGCTTATCCATGTACATATTATTGCTTTCTAATTAGTTTAATGTGAGGGGATTTGTGCCCTTCCCACCTTTGTTCCGTGGTTGTTTGTGAATTGTGTTTTTAGATCATTATCTTCACGATTGGAGCCTCTCGTGTTCGTTTTATGGGTGCACTCGATCGTTTGCTTTGAAGACTTTCTCAATATCTATGATATATCCTTTTGATGTTCTAATCTTAGGTTTTTAGCACACTTCATAAACGGCTATTAATTTATTGGTTACACCCTTTCCATCCTAGATTAGGCATTCGACTACATCTCTAGTATGGGGGTGTTTTGCACCCCTAGACTCGAAACATTGAGGACAATGTTTAACTTTAGTATGGGGGGGGGGGGGTGAATAGATACTTGCCTTGCCAAACCTTCACGCTTTCTAAAGTTTATCTTTTTGTTTATCGTTTTGTTGCAAAATAAGGCTAAAAATGGAAAAATTTTAAATTTTTCTCATGTTTTATAAGTGTTTGAAGACACGAATGTAGGTTTTCTGATGGCGAGAATAAGAGTAATTTTTGACTCGACCGTGCGTGTTGAGCACTTAGCTTTGATTCCTTAACTACACATTAGGCTAAGTCTCTTAAATGAGGACGAGAAATGATAGAGTTAATTATAAGTTACTATGCTAAACGTAGAGTACTCGTATTCTTTCAAAAACTCATGTGTTCTCGTTATTTGCTTATTCTCCCTTCACATGTAAATATTTTTTGCTTAATAAATATTGAGTTAGCGGTTTAGTTGGGATTGTTGGGTTTCTAGTCTTTTCTAGTAGTTTCCGTGTAATTAAATTGGGAAGTGATATCGCTCATTTATACGAGTTTTTCATAGCGATATTTGTTATGTTTTTGTCCTAAACGTAATGGATAGACCCCGTATTGCTTATATTTTGTGTAAAGTGTGTTTTGTAGGTTCTCAACTCACCATGTCTTACCGACAAGAAAGAGTTGATTCACCTTGAGGGTACGGCTCTTGGTGTGACACATCAAATCCGTTGATGGTTGCCAGGTTACCCAAAACTGGATGGTTTTCACTTGCCATGGTCCTAGACTGAAAAGTGGCTAATCCAAGGGGGTACGGCTCTTGGTAAAGATTTTATCAAATCCGTTGATAGCTGTAATAGCTTGCTTAAAGCTATAGGGTGTTCAATTCACCGATGCTTCATTGCTAAGAATTGGCGAGTCCAGAAGGGTACGGCTTCTGGTAAAGACATATCAAATCCGTTGACGGCTGTGATGGTTTGCCTAAAATCATCAGGGTATCCCCACTCACCATTGATTCACGTTCTAAGAGTTGGGCTGGGTTCTAGTCTCCCAGGGTGATGCTTATTCCACCAGAAAGACTGGCTAGCCCAAGAGCGAGCAGCTACTTGGTAAAGGCTCATCAAATCTGCTCATGTTGCTGTAAAGATTTGGGACCAAAAGGGGCAAAGCAAAAGTTTTACACCCAAATCAGTTCAGCCTCGGATCAAGAGTTGCGCCGCAGGACATACCTGTTGCGGCGCAACAGAAGTTGCTACAGATCATGGTTTCTCGGATCGCCAATTGCGGCGCAAGACTCAAGAGTTGCGGCGCAACTAAAGAAGCTACAGGACTTGGCACTTGCGGAACAAGAGTTGCGGCGCAAGACCATACAGTTGCGGCGCAACTGGTCTTTTTGCAGTTACAAACTCTGTTTTTATTTCTCATTATGGGGAAAGCTAAAGAGTTAGTGGACATCATGGGACATTATTGCTAGACGTTTTTTGATGTCCCAGGAGGAGTATTTAAGGAACACAACATCCACACAAGGGGGTGAGCCATTCATATCATCATACACTCAACATCCATATTACACACATCCATTCTTGAAGATATAATTCAAGAATCATCATCATCAAGCTTTAGCATAATTTTCATTATCATCATAAGTTTCTATTGAACAATTGTTACTTCAAGTTTTTACTTTGTTACTTTGAAGATCATTGGAACCTCTTTCTCAATTTGGTATTCATTTTCTATCATTTTAATAGCAAGATTAAAGTATGTCTTTTACATATTCAATTGTGTTTGTTACAATCATGAGTAGCTAATTTCTTTATACGTTTACTTGGATTATGTGATGTTTATGTGTTAGATTTTGGGTTGGAAATTCGATTGATTTGTTGAGATTAATTGGGGATCCGTTTGGGTTAATAACTTAATTATCTTGTCAAAATTGTTTATACTCTTGTTTGGTAATCTAAAAACGGGTATTCGAAAGGAATCCGTAATTTTTACTAAAATAGGAACGAATTAATCGGCCTGTCTTTAGTTGATTATAAGTGAATGATATTCGAAAGGAGTCATTAACAACAATTTTCATAAGTAGATATTCACACAAACGCTAGCTACTAAATTAAGAGAAATCGGTTTAGGAGTTAGTAAGCTATTCGAAAGGAAGCTTATAAATTAATTCTTACTTATCAGCTTGAAACTTTATGCACTATTACTTGAGGTGTTAACGGTATTCGAAAGGAATCGTTGCATGGTTAGGTAATTGGAGAAATCCGGTATTCGAAAGGAACTTAGGATTTTACATTAGAAGTTTATCGATATTTTCATACCTAAGGAATAACTCATAGTCATTCACGGTCCAAGCAAGCGTATCTTTTATCCATATTTGAAATCTTGAATATTTTCACTGTTTTTATAAGCAAGTCTTCACTAAGACTAAAACCAATTTGTTACTCGTTACGCATTTTTATAAATTAATACTTCCAACTATAAATAGTCCCTGTGTTCGAACCCGATATTTGCTAATACTATTTTACAATTGACAAGGGTACACTGCCCGTGTTATAATCTAGTAAAGGTTAATTTTGGGAAAACTAGATTGTACGCATCAAGTTTTTGGCGCCGCTGCCGGGGACTTGATTTAGTTGAAGTTTTTAGTTTATCGTTTGATTACTTGTTTGAATATTTTTCACGGGTATTTTTGTTTGTGTTGTGATTTTCAGGATTATTGATTGTGTATGTACACGAGATCCCAAGGGAAACAAGTGCAAAGTCCTCTTTCGGATCCGGAAAAACTTTTGAGGAAACGGGGTTTAGGAGCAGCCGCTTCGGTAGTTTATAGTGAAAGCATATCCTCCGAGGAGGAAGTTGAACCAGTTTTTGAAGAAGAAATGGCAGAAAACGAAGATGATGATATTAGACTAGAAAACCAACCCAATCCTTTTGACATACCGATGATCGATAGGAATAGGATGGTACCACAGACGAATGGGTCGGCTATTGTGGCACCGGATTTGGGGGATGACTTTTCCGTTAAAGGTCATCACTTAAAGATGATTCAAGATAGTACTTTTGACGGACATTTCAAGTCCGACCCGCACAAGCATGTGGCGAGTTTTATAGAGACATGTAGAATGTTTCGATATGGAGCGGGTCAAGAGGAAAGCGTTATGCTAAGTTTGTTTCCATCGTCTCTCACGGGAGAGGCGAAAACGTGGTTTAATGAATTAGAGCCGGGTACGATTGCAACTTGGGAAGAAATGAGGGAGCTTTTTGTAACAAGATTTTTTCCACCCATCTTGCGCAGGAAGCTATTGAACCAAATCCGTTCTTTTCAACAATGGGACAACGAGTCCATAACAAGTGCTTGGATTAGGCTTAAGGAATTGTTAAGGAACTGCCATGGGCACGATTTAGATAAGGATGAAGTTATTGATATCTTCTACTACGGTTTGGATAGTCGTTCTCAACATGACTTGGATTTGGCAGGTGGTGGCAGTTTCTTATACAAGTCACCAAACGAGGCTCACCGAATGATGGAAGATCAAGTTCAAGCTCATATTGCTAGGGATCGGATTAATAGGAATAGGAGAACCAGAGGAACGGTAAACCAAGTTGAAGAAGGAGGTAGTAGTGGTAGCAACAAAGAAGTGGTGAACGAGATTAAAGCCTTGGGTAAGGAAATGAAAAGCCGAATGGATCGTTTGGAGAAAGATGTACACTTAGTGAAAAACGGTTGCGGGAAATGCGGGGGACCTCACTACACGGATGATTGTGAGCCGAAATCTGAGGAGGCTAACTATGCCAACTATGGGTATCAAAACCGGGGAAATAGTGGGTATGGAAATAAGAATCAGGGAAACAGAAATGAGGCGAGATTTCAACCCAACCAATCGAAACAAAAGGAGGAGCATACCGAACAGAATTTTGAGGAAATGATGAAAGATTTTGTCTACTCTCAAAAGGCTACCAATGATATTATGGCTAACTCCATGAAAGGATTCACCGCAAAATGGGAGCAAAACCAACGGAACACCCAAGCTAACATGCAAGACTTGGAGCGAAAATTTGAAAGATTAAGTGAAAAGTTCTCGAACCGACCAACGGGTCAAATGCCAAGTTCAACCCAACCAAATCCGAGGCAAAGTCAAAACAACACCGGAGGATCATCGAACCAAGGGTCGAAGTATGTAACACCAAATAATCGTGATGAGCATGTGAACGTTGTGGAGACTAGGTCTGGACCTAAGTATGGGGGGAACCGAGAATTGGTGCTAAATAAAGACAAAACAGGAAAAACAGCTGAAACAGACAAGTTGCGCCGCAATAGTAGGGACTTGCGCCGCAACTCGTCATCCGAAGGAAACCCAATTGTCAATGACCAACCACTTGCGCCGCGAGAGGATGGAGTTGCGCCGCAGCTGGTGGTCCGAGATTTCAAAATGAGCCAGGAACCCATAGATAGTGATTCGGACGACGAGGAAGAGATAGAAATGGAGTCGAGACCTGGGAAGGAACCAAAGGGTGATAATAAAGGAAAAGAGCCGGAAATCGAACAAAAAGGGCCATATAAGCCACATATCCCATATCCGCATAGACTTCGAAAAGAAAAGAAAAAGGAACAATACGGGAAATTCATCGAGTTAATGAAGACTGTTAAGATTAATGTTCCTTTAGTTGATCTTATTGCGGGTATGCCAAATTATGCAAAGTTCATGAAGGAACTTGTGAGTGGGAAAGGTGATTACATGGAGAAAACCACCGCGTTCTTAAATGCCGAATGTTCAGCAATTGTGAAGAGATCTATTCCACCGAAACTTGAAGATCCCGGAAGTTTTCTCTTAACTTGCACTTTTAATGATAAACTTACTTTTAGTGCATTAGCGGATTTAGGGGCAAGCATTAACTTAATGCCCTACTCTATTTACACTAAATTGTCTTCAAGTGTTTTAACCCCAACACGTATGAGTATAAGATTGGCCGATCGATCTTATCAATATCCATTGGGTATTGCCGAAAATATGCTCATACGGGTCGGAGAATTTTTATATCCCGTGGATTTTGTTATTCTTGAAATGGAGGAGGATGAAAAAGTTCCTCTCATTTTGGGTAGACCATTTTTAAACACCGCGGATGCTATTATACGGGTTCGGGATACCGAAATTTCTTTGGGTTTGGGTAATGAAAGGGCAACATTTTCTTTGAAGCAAGCAATGAAACATTCATATTCTACAGATGAATCTTGTTTTAGAATAGATGTTCTAGATGAAGCAGCTTATGACCTTGATTGGGAAGGCATTTTGGAAGCAGAGGCGGAAATGGAAAGGCTGAATTCCATTGTTAAAGAAGAGGCGAATGAAGAGGGAAGCTCGGATGAAGTGAAGGAGTTGGTGGTTAACGACGGGGAGAGGATCAAGACTTCTATTGAGGATCCTCCGAAGGATTTGGAACTTAAGCAATTGCCAGCACATCTCGAGTATGCATTCTTAGATGGTAATTCTAGTCTCCCAATTATTATTTCGTCTTCACTTTTGGAAGACGAAAAGATTAAATTACTAACGGTCCTAAAAAGCCATAAAAAGGCTTTCGCTTGGCGTATTTCTGATATTCCGGGTATAAGTTCTGATTTTTGTAAACATAAAATTAACTTTTTAGATGATGTAAAACCTGTTGTCCAAAGACAACGGAGACTTAACCCGAATATGCAGGATGTGGTCAAGAAGGAAATTGTTAAACTTTTGGATGCAGGTATAATTTACCCGATAGCGGATAGCCCCTAGGTTAGTCCGGTACATTGTGTACCCAAGAAAGGTGGAATGACTGTGGTGTTGAACGAAAAGAATGAATTGGTACCGACAAGAACAGTGACGGGCTGGAGGGTTTGTATCGATTATAGGAAGTTAAATGAGGCGACTCGAAAGGATCATTTTCCATTGCCATTTATGGATCAAATGATAGAAAGGTTGGCGGGGAACGAGTTTTATTGTTTCCTTGATGGTTTCTCGGGTTATTTTCAAATTCCAATTGACCCCGAGGACCAAGAGAAAACAACATTTACTTGTCCTTTCGGCACCTTTGCTTATAGACGGATGCCATTTGGGTTATGTAATGCACCGGGAACATTTCAGAGGTGTATGATGGCGATTTTTCAGAATATGATTGAGAATTCCATGGAGGTTTTTATGGACGATTTTTCGGTTTATGGGAGTTCATTCGATGGATGTTTAGAGAGTTTAGATAAGATGCTGGCACGGTGCGAAGAAACAAATTTGGTGCTTAATTGGGAAAAATGCCATTTCATGGTGAAAGAAGGAATAGTGTTGGGGCACAAAATTTCTAAGGCGGGAATTGAGGTTGATAGAGCAAAGATTGAGGTTATAGCAAAGTTACCACCTCCAACGAACGAGAAATCAGTTAGAAGCTTTCTAGGACACGCGGGGTTTTATAGGCGGTTTATTAAGGATTTTTCAAAGATAACTAGGCCGATGACTCGTTTGTTAGAGAAAGATACAAAGTTCGAATTTTCGGAGGATTGTATGAAGGCATTTGAATTGTTGAAAGAAAGATTAACGAACACACCCATTCTAATCTCGCCAAATTGGGATCTACCCTTTGAGTTGATGTGTGACGCGAGCAATTTTGCGGTAGGGGCGGTATTGGGTCAAAGGATTGAGAAACATTTTAGGCCGATTTATTTTGCAAGCAAGACATTAAATGAAGCTCAGCAAAATTATACCACTACCGAGAAGGAATTACTAGCTGTTGTGTTCGCATTCGATAAATTTCGGTCTTATTTGGTATTGAGTAAAACGGTAGTGTTCACGGATCACTCGGCCTTGAAGTTTCTGTTTTCAAAGTTAGATGCGAAGCCGAGATTGATTAGGTGGATCTTACTTTTGCAAGAATTTGATGTGGAGATCCAAGATAAGCGGGGTAGAGAAAATGTGGCTGCGGATCATTTGAGCCGTTTGGAGAATCCGAGTCTTGGAGCTTTGAATGAAGAGGATATTCGAGACACCTTTCCGGATGAAAGGTTGGCATTTGTTGGAAAAGCAGTTGGTGAACGAGGTCCTTGGTACGCCGACATAGCCAATTATTTAGCGGGTGGAGTCGTTAGTAGATTGCTTACTTATCAACAACGGAAAAAACTATACTCGGATGCCAAGTATTACTTTTGGGAGGAGCCGTTTCTATTTAGAATGTGTGCCGATGGAATGGTGAGAAGGTGTGTTTCTGGAGCCGACACAAGGCGAATTCTCGATGAATGTCACCATGGTCCAACGGGAGGACATTATGGTCCAACCGTGACGGGAAAGAAGGTGTTTGATGCAGGTTTCTATTGGCCTACTATTTTTCAGGAAGCACGCACCTTAGTGAGGACATGTGATTCGTGTCAAAGGCAAGGAACGGTTACAAAACGAGACGAGATGCCGCAACAAAGTATACAAGTGTGCGAAGTGTTTGATATTTGGGGAATTGATTTCATGGGGCCGTTTAAACCGTCAAACAAAAATGTCTACATCTTGGTGGCGGTGGATTATGTATCAAAATGGGTCGAGGCAAAGGCACTACCTACTAATAATGCTAACGTTGTTATTGATTTTTTACGAAGTTTGTTTTGTAGGTTTGGCATGCCAAAAGCTTTGATAAGTGATCGGGGAACCCATTTTGCAAACACCCAAATGGAAAAAGTTCTGAAGAAATATGGGGTACAACACCGGTTTTCGACTTCCTACCACCCTCAAACAAGTGGGCAAGTCGAAAACACCAATCGGGCGATTAAACGGATTTTGGAAAAGACGGTCAACAATAATCCGTCTTTATGGTCAAAGAAATTGGATGAAGCATTATGGGCATTTAGGACAGCTTACAAGACTCCGATTGGGACCACCCCGTTCAAGATGCTATATGGGAAAACGTGTCATTTACCCATGGAGATAGAGCATAAGGCATATTGGGCGCTTAAAGAATGTAGCATGGATTTACTAGCTAGTGGCGAAACTAGATTTTTACAACTCCATGAGCTAGACGAGTTAAGATGGAACGCATACGAGAATTCCGCTCTTTATAAGGCAAGAACTAAGATGGTCCATGATTTGAAAATTAGGCGGAAAGAGTTTAAGGAAGGGGACAAGGTGCTTTTGTTTCAATCGAAGTACAAATTTAAAGCACCTAAGTTGAGATCAAAGTGGACGGGTCCGTATTTGGTGAGACGGGTCTTTTCGAGTGGATATGTGGAGTTAGAAACGGATGAGGGCGGATCATTTATTGTTAATGGTCAAAGAGTCAAGCTATATCATGAGGAAGATGAGGAGAACGGTATGACGATGGAGGATGGGTTTTACCCGTTCTAGATTCTCGGCACAACGAGGAGTCAAGCTCATGACTCGAGAAAAAAAAAAAACGAGCATTTCCGGATTAAACCCCGGTTTGTTGTATCATTTCTCTTTTAACTTCTATTATTTTGATTATTTTTTACTGACTTTAGTTATTTTAGTAACTTAGGAGTTTTTATAGTATGTTTTAGTATTAGTGTTTAAGTCAATTAGAAGGAAAACATCTCGGATCAAGAGTTGCGCCGCAACTCCTCTGTCTTGCGCCGCAACTCCTCTGTCGTGTATACAGTTGCGCCGCAACTAGTTTTCTTGCGCCGCAAGACATTCATGTGTGGATAAACATCAGTTCTTATCTTTTAAAAACCCTCACACATATTATTTCTCTCACACAATCTTAGCGCCGCAGCAAACACACAAAAACACACACTAATCTCCATCTTCGAATTTTCATCAAATCTTTTCTTAAAAATCAATCAATTCATTCATGAGGAGATCGGTATGTTGTATATTCCTTTTAAATTCTTAATTTTAGTTTTAATTAGGGTTCTTGATGTACAATTAATTTGGGGGAAAGTTTTTAATTAGGGTTCTTTAGTATTAAGATTAGTTAATTAGTAACATAAGTTAATTAGGCCTAATATCGTTTAGTGTTAGGATTTTTAGGTTTAGATTTGGTCTTTTTGGGGTTCCTTGTTGCTGCAGTTTTTGCCCAGAAAACACCCAGTTGCGCCGCAAGAGGGAATAGCTGCGGCGCAAGAAAGAGCCCGAGACAGAATAATAGGATTCTAACAATGTAGTTTTGTTTCGTTGTTGTTGTTGTTTGTTTTTGTAGGGCAAACGTCAAGCTGTTGAGGAGCCAGTGATGGGAGAATCATCCAGAGCACCTCGAGTGACCCACTCATCGGTTCCATCCGCTGAATCCATGCTCATGAGACAAGAAGTGCACCCTTGGCTAAAATGGCCGGGATGCACAGCTGATGAAAAGATCCGGTTTAATAACAATTTGGCCTTGCTTCAGAATAAAGTGGTTCATCCCCCGAAGTTCTTAGATTGGGGTATGCTAGATGACTTGGGAATAACTGCTGAGTTGAATCCGTTTTTGACTACTCAGTCTATAAGCAGGGCAGGGGCGCCACCTTTTGAGGTGGACGTTTGGAGGAGAGCATTTAGTGTCCGGGAGAAAATTTATCGAGAACTCTGTCTCGAATTTTACTCTACTTTGACAGTTGACCCAGTTCCGGATCATAGTCATGAAGTTTATGGTGCCGAGATAATTCAGTTTCGGTTAGGGGGGCGAGCTCATGAGGTCACCCTACCACAGTTTGGGTATTTGGCGGGTTTATTCACGGAAGCTGAATATATGGATAAATCCAATATGCCAAAGTATATTTGTGAGGGAAGTTGGGACTGGAATGCAATTCGGGGTAGGAAAGATGAGGTATGGTTTGATTTGTCCGGACATAGGCCTCACGCACGCACCAACAAAGCAAACAATCTGACGGATCCGATACTTAGAGTGCTTGAAAAAGGTATCTCTAATTCATTCTTGCACCGATTTCAGCATCAGGACAAGGTGTATCTTGATGATTTGTGGCTTTTGTTTTTCTTCGCAAAGAGGGACCCGAATCAGTTTGTGAATGCCCCGTGGGCATTGGTTGAGTATATGAGCGATAAAGGGTCAGGACGACAAGCTGTAGGGCCTATGGTTTGTGGCCACTTTATTACGAGGATTGCAAGGAATTTGGGTATTCTAAATCAGGCGGGGATTCAAAGGTGCGGTACACCGGTGGGATGGAAGACGTTTACAATGAATGATTTGCAACGAGCAAATATTGTAACCGCAAACCGAGTGTATGTTGGTCATGTGCAAGAGGAGGAGGGTGACGATGCTGAGGAAGAGTATGAGGAAGAAGCGGGTAATGCAAACGCAGCGGGAGCAGTTCCCCCACAACCTGGGTAGTTTGATTTTAATCCTATGATGCAGGAATTGTATAGGATTGGGCACCGAGTGGATGAGACATATGCGGAGGTTCATCAGCTCAGAACAGAGGTCGAGAGGACCCACTCAGATTTGCACCAGTTTGGGGATTACACGCAGTACCACATGCAGCGATACCAGCCCATGTGGGATTATATGGCCACTTCCCAGTATCATGTGCAGAATTCCGAGGCAGCAAGTGGGTGGACTGAATACAACCCACCTCCCATGTGGTACCAACCACCACCTACGGATGATGAGTGAAGAAGTTGAAGCCGTTTGTGGGGCTTCTTTGATTGTTGTTGTACTTTTTCTTTTTCAGTTGTGTTTAAGACTGGCATTAAGTTCAGCACGTGCGGAGTAGACTCGGAATTCAGACCTCATCAATTGGAACTCGCACGGTGTTATTTTTTCTTTTCCCCAGCAGAGTCGCCAGTGAGTCGGGAAATTAGTTAGTTTTGTCCCCTATAACGTTTATTTTAGTCCCATTTGAGTCATTTAGAGTCTTTCAAAAAAAAAAAAAAAAAAAAAAAAAAAAAAAAAACATTACGGTTTGAGTCGGATTTGCTTAGGGACAAGCAAATGCTTAAGTATGGGGGGTTTGATATCGCTCATTTATACGAGTTTTTCATAGCGATATTTGTTATGTTTTTGTCCTAAACGTAATGGATAGACCCCGTATTGCTTATATTTTGTGTAAAGTGTGTTTTGTAGGTTCTCAACTCACCATGTCTTACCGACAAGAAAGAGTTGATTCACCTTGAGGGTACGGCTCTTGGTGTGACACATCAAATCCGTTGATGGTTGCCAGGTTACCCAAAACTGGATGGTTTTCACTTGCCATGGTCCTAGACTGAAAAGTGGCTAATCCAAGGGGGTACGGCTCTTGGTAAAGATTTTATCAAATCCGTTGATAGCTGTAATAGCTTGCTTAAAGCTATAGGGTGTTCAATTCACCGATGCTTCATTGCTAAGAATTGGCGAGTCCAGAAGGGTACGGCTTCTGGTAAAGACATATCAAATCCGTTGACGGCTGTGATGGTTTGCCTAAAATCATCAGGGTATCCCCACTCACCATTGATTCACGTTCTAAGAGTTGGGCTGGGTTCTAGTCTCCCAGGGTGATGCTTATTCCACCAGAAAGACTGGCTAGCCCAAGAGCGAGCAGCTACTTGGTAAAGGCTCATCAAATCTGCTCATGTTGCTGTAAAGATTTGGGACCAAAAGGGGCAAAGCAAAAGTTTTACACCCAAATCAGTTCAGCCTCGGATCAAGAGTTGCGCCGCAGGACATACCTGTTGCGGCGCAACAGAAGTTGCTACAGATCATGGTTTCTCGGATCGCCAATTGCGGCGCAAGACTCAAGAGTTGCGGCGCAACTAAAGAAGCTACAGGACTTGGCACTTGCGGAACAAGAGTTGCGGCGCAAGACCATACAGTTGCGGCGCAACTGGTCTTTTTGCAGTTACAAACTCTGTTTTTATTTCTCATTATGGGGAAAGCTAAAGAGTTAGTGGACATCATGGGACATTATTGCTAGACGTTTTTTGATGTCCCAGGAGGAGTATTTAAGGAACACAACATCCACACAAGGGGGTGAGCCATTCATATCATCATACACTCAACATCCATATTACACACATCCATTCTTGAAGATATAATTCAAGAATCATCATCATCAAGCTTTAGCATAATTTTCATTATCATCATAAGTTTCTATTGAACAATTGTTACTTCAAGTTTTTACTTTGTTACTTTGAAGATCATTGGAACCTCTTTCTCAATTTGGTATTCATTTTCTATCATTTTAATAGCAAGATTAAAGTATGTCTTTTACATATTCAATTGTGTTTGTTACAATCATGAGTAGCTAATTTCTTTATACGTTTACTTGGATTATGTGATGTTTATGTGTTAGATTTTGGGTTGGAAATTCGATTGATTTGTTGAGATTAATTGGGGATCCGTTTGGGTTAATAACTTAATTATCTTGTCAAAATTGTTTATACTCTTGTTTGGTAATCTAAAAACGGGTATTCGAAAGGAATCCGTAATTTTTACTAAAATAGGAACGAATTAATCGGCCTGTCTTTAGTTGATTATAAGTGAATGATATTCGAAAGGAGTCATTAACAACAATTTTCATAAGTAGATATTCACACAAACGCTAGCTACTAAATTAAGAGAAATCGGTTTAGGAGTTAGTAAGCTATTCGAAAGGAAGCTTATAAATTAATTCTTACTTATCAGCTTGAAACTTTATGCACTATTACTTGAGGTGTTAACGGTATTCGAAAGGAATCGTTGCATGGTTAGGTAATTGGAGAAATCCGGTATTCGAAAGGAACTTAGGATTTTACATTAGAAGTTTATCGATATTTTCATACCTAAGGAATAACTCATAGTCATTCACGGTCCAAGCAAGCGTATCTTTTATCCATATTTGAAATCTTGAATATTTTCACTGTTTTTATAAGCAAGTCTTCACTAAGACTAAAACCAATTTGTTACTCGTTACGCATTTTTATAAATTAATACTTCCAACTATAAATAGTCCCTGTGTTCGAACCCGATATTTGCTAATACTATTTTACAATTGACAAGGGTACACTGCCCGTGTTATAATCTAGTAAAGGTTAATTTTGGGAAAACTAGATTGTACGCATCAAGTTTTTGGCGCCGCTGCCGGGGACTTGATTTAGTTGAAGTTTTTAGTTTATCGTTTGATTACTTGTTTGAATATTTTTCACGGGTATTTTTGTTTGTGTTGTGATTTTCAGGATTATTGATTGTGTATGTACACGAGATCCCAAGGGAAACAAGTGCAAAGTCCTCTTTCGGATCCGGAAAAACTTTTGAGGAAACGGGGTTTAGGAGCAGCCGCTTCGGTAGTTTATAGTGAAAGCATATCCTCCGAGGAGGAAGTTGAACCAGTTTTTGAAGAAGAAATGGCAGAAAACGAAGATGATGATATTAGACTAGAAAACCAACCCAATCCTTTTGACATACCGATGATCGATAGGAATAGGATGGTACCACAGACGAATGGGTCGGCTATTGTGGCACCGGATTTGGGGGATGACTTTTCCGTTAAAGGTCATCACTTAAAGATGATTCAAGATAGTACTTTTGACGGACATTTCAAGTCCGACCCGCACAAGCATGTGGCGAGTTTCATAGAGACATGTAGAATGTTTCGATATGGAGCGGGTCAAGAGGAAAGCGTTATGCTAAGTTTGTTTCCATCGTCTCTCACGGGAGAGGCGAAAACGTGGTTTAATGAATTAGAGCCGGGTACGATTGCAACTTGGGAAGAAATGAGGGAGCTTTTTGTAACAAGATTTTTTCCACCCATCTTGCGCAGGAAGCTATTGAACCAAATCCGTTCTTTTCAACAATGGGACAACGAGTCCATAACAAGTGCTTGGATTAGGCTTAAGGAATTGTTAAGGAACTGCCATGGGCACGATTTAGATAAGGATGAAGTTATTGATATCTTCTACTACGGTTTGGATAGTCGTTCTCAACATGACTTGGATTTGGCAGGTGGTGGCAGTTTCTTATACAAGTCACCAAACGAGGCTCACCGAATGATGGAAGATCAAGTTCAAGCTCATATTGCTAGGGATCGGATTAATAGGAATAGGAGAACCAGAGGAACGGTAAACCAAGTTGAAGAAGGAGGTAGTAGTGGTAGCAACAAAGAAGTGGTGAACGAGATTAAAGCCTTGGGTAAGGAAATGAAAAGCCGAATGGATCGTTTGGAGAAAGATGTACACTTAGTGAAAAATGGTTGCGGGAAATGCGGGGGACCTCACTACACGGATGATTGTGAGCCGAAATCTGAGGAGGCTAACTATGCCAACTATGGGTATCAAAACCGGGGAAATAGTGGGTATGGAAATAAGAATCAGGGAAACAGAAATGAGGCGAGATTTCAACCCAACCAATCGAAACAAAAGGAGGAGCATACCGAACAGAATTTTGAGGAAATGATGAAAGATTTTGTCTACTCTCAAAAGGCTACCAATGATATTATGGCTAACTCCATGAAAGGATTCACCACAAAATGGGAGCAAAACCAACGGAACACCCAAGCTAACATGCAAGACTTGGAGCGAAAATTTGAAAGATTAAGTGAAAAGTTCTCGAACCGACCAACGGGTCAAATGCCAAGTTCAACCCAACCAAATCCGAGGCAAAGTCAAAACAACACCGGAGGATCATCGAACCAAGGGTCGAAGTATGTAACACCAAATAATCGTGATGAGCATGTGAACGTTGTGGAGACTAGGTCTGGACCTAAGTATGGGGGGAACCGAGAATTGGTGCTAAATAAAGACAAAACAGGAAAAACAGCTGAAACAGACAAGTTGCGCCGCAATAGTAGGGACTTGCGCCGCAACTCGTCATCCGAAGGAAACCCAATTGTCAATGACCAACCACTTGCGCCGCGAGAGGATGGAGTTGCGCCGCAACTGGTGGTCCGAGATTTCAAAATGAGCCAGGAACCCATAGATAGTGATTCGGACGACGAGGAAGAGATAGAAATGGAGTCGAGACCTGGGAAGGAACCAAAGGGTGATAATAAAGGAAAAGAGCCGGAAATCGAACAAAAAGGGCCATATAAGCCACATATCCCATATCCGCATAGACTTCGAAAAGAAAAGAAAAAGGAACAATACGGGAAATTCATCGAGTTAATGAAGACTGTTAAGATTAATGTTCCTTTAGTTGATCTTATTGCGGGTATGCCAAATTATGCAAAGTTCATGAAGGAACTTGTGAGTGGGAAAGGTGATTACATGGAGAAAACCACCGCGTTCTTAAATGCCGAATGTTCAGCAATTGTGAAGAGATCTATTCCACCGAAACTTGAAGATCCCGGAAGTTTTCTCTTAACTTGCACTTTTAATGATAAACTTACTTTTAGTGCATTAGCGGATTTAGGGGCAAGCATTAACTTAATGCCCTACTCTATTTACACTAAATTGTCTTCAAGTGTTTTAACCCCAACACGTATGAGTATAAGATTGGCCGATCGATCTTATCAATATCCATTGGGTATTGCCGAAAATATGCTCATACGGGTCGGAGAATTTTTATATCCCGTGGATTTTGTTATTCTTGAAATGGAGGAGGATGAAAAAGTTCCTCTCATTTTGGGTAGACCATTTTTAAACACCGCGGATGCTATCATACGGGTTCGGGATACCGAAATTTCTTTGGGTTTGGGTAATGAAAGGGCAACATTTTCTTTGAAGCAAGCAATGAAACATTCATATTCTACAGATGAATCTTGTTTTAGAATAGATGTTCTAGATGAAGCAGCTTATGACCTTGATTGGGAAGGCATTTTGGAAGCAGAGGCGGAAATGGAAAGGCTGAATTCCATTGTTAAAGAAGAGGCGAATGAAGAGGGAAGCTCGGATGAAGTGAAGGAGTTGGTGGTTAACGACGGGGAGAGGATCAAGACTTCTATTGAGGATCCTCCGAAGGATTTGGAACTTAAGCAATTGCCAGCACATCTCGAGTATGCATTCTTAGATGGTAATTCTAGTCTCCCAATTATTATTTCGTCTTCACTTTTGGAAGACGAAAAGATTAAATTACTAACGGTCCTAAAAAGCCATAAAAAGGCTTTCGCTTGGCGTATTTCTGATATTCCGGGTATAAGTTCTGATTTTTGTAAACATAAAATTAACTTTTTAGATGATGTAAAACCTGTTGTCCAAAGACAACGGAGACTTAACCCGAATATGCAGGATGTGGTCAAGAAGGAAATTGTTAAACTTTTGGATGCAGGTATAATTTACCCGATAGCGGATAGCCCCTGGGTTAGTCTGGTACATTGTGTACCCAAGAAAGGTGGAATGACTGTGGTGTTGAACGAAAAGAATGAATTTGTACCGACAAGAACAGTGACGGGCTGGAGGGTTTGTATCGATTATAGGAAGTTAAATGAGGCGACTCGAAAGGATCATTTTCCATTGCCATTTATGGATCAAATGATAGAAAGGTTGGCGGGGAACGAGTTTTATTGTTTCCTTGATGGTTTCTCGGGTTATTTTCAAATTCCAATTGACCCCGAGGACCAAGAGAAAACAACATTTACTTGTCCTTTCGGCACCTTTGCTTATAGACGGATGCCATTTGGGTTATGTAATGCACCGGGAACATTTCAGAGGTGTATGATGGCGATTTTTCAGAATATGATTGAGAATTCCATGGAGGTTTTTATGGACGATTTTTCGGTTTATGGGAGTTCATTCGATGGATGTTTAGAGAGTTTAGATAAGATGCTGGCACGGTGCGAAGAAACAAATTTGGTGCTTAATTGGGAAAAATGCCATTTCATGGTGAAAGAAGGAATAGTGTTGGGGCACAAAATTTCTAAGGCGGGAATTGAGGTTGATAGAGCAAAGATTGAGGTTATAGCAAAGTTACCACCTCCAACGAACGAGAAATCAGTTAGAAGCTTTCTAGGACACGCGGGGTTTTATAGGCGGTTTATTAAGGATTTTTCAAAGATAACTAGGCCGATGACTCGTTTGTTAGAGAAAGATACAAAGTTCGAATTTTCGGAGGATTGTATGAAGGCATTTGAATTGTTGAAAGAAAGATTAACGAACACACCCATTCTAATCTCGCCAAATTGGGATCTACCCTTTGAGTTGATGTGTGACGCGAGCAATTTTGCGGTAGGGGCGGTATTGGGTCAAAGGATTGAGAAACATTTTAGGCCGATTTATTTTGCAAGCAAGACATTAAATGAAGCTCAGCAAAATTATACCACTACCGAGAAGGAATTACTAGCTGTTGTGTTCGCATTCGATAAATTTCGGTCTTATTTGGTATTGAGTAAAACGGTAGTGTTCACGGATCACTCGGCCTTGAAGTTTCTGTTTTCAAAGTTAGATGCGAAGCCGAGATTGATTAGGTGGATCTTACTTTTGCAAGAATTTGATGTGGAGATCCAAGATAAGCGGGGTAGAGAAAATGTGGCTGCGGATCATTTGAGCCGTTTGGAGAATCCGAGTCTTGGAGCTTTGAATGAAGAGGATATTCGAGACACCTTTCCGGATGAAAGGTTGGCATTTGTTGGAAAAGCAGTTGGTGAACGAGGTCCTTGGTACGCCGACATAGCCAATTATTTAGCGGGTGGAGTCGTTAGTAGATTGCTTACTTATCAACAACGGAAAAAACTATACTCGGATGCCAAGTATTACTTTTGGGAGGAGCCGTTTCTATTTAGAATGTGTGCCGATGGAATGGTGAGAAGGTGTGTTTCTGGAGCCGACACAAGGCGAATTCTCGATGAATGTCACCATGGTCCAACGGGAGGACATTATGGTCCAACCGTGACGGGAAAGAAGGTGTTTGATGCAGGTTTCTATTGGCCTACTATTTTTCAGGAAGCACGCACCTTAGTGAGGACATGTGATTCGTGTCAAAGGCAAGGAACGGTTACAAAACGAGACGAGATGCCGCAACAAAGTATACAAGTGTGCGAAGTGTTTGATATTTGGGGAATTGATTTCATGGGGCCGTTTAAACCGTCAAACAAAAATGTCTACATCTTGGTGGCGGTGGATTATGTATCAAAATGGGTCGAGGCAAAGGCACTACCTACTAATAATGCTAACGTTGTTATTGATTTTTTACGAAGTTTGTTTTGTAGGTTTGGCATGCCAAAAGCTTTGATAAGTGATCGGGGAACCCATTTTGCAAACACCCAAATGGAAAAAGTTCTGAAGAAATATGGGGTACAACACCGGTTTTCGACTTCCTACCACCCTCAAACAAGTGGGCAAGTCGAAAACACCAATCGGGCGATTAAACGGATTTTGGAAAAGACGGTCAACAATAATCCGTCTTTATGGTCAAAGAAATTGGATGAAGCATTATGGGCATTTAGGACAGCTTACAAGACTCCGATTGGGACCACCCCGTTCAAGATGCTATATGGGAAAACGTGTCATTTACCCATGGAGATAGAGCATAAGGCATATTGGGCGCTTAAAGAATGTAGCATGGATTTACTAGCTAGTGGCGAAACTAGATTTTTACAACTCCATGAGCTAGACGAGTTAAGATGGAACGCATACGAGAATTCCGCTCTTTATAAGGCAAGAACTAAGATGGTCCATGATTTGAAAATTAGGCGGAAAGAGTTTAAGGAAGGGGACAAGGTGCTTTTGTTTCAATCGAAGTACAAATTTAAAGCACCTAAGTTGAGATCAAAGTGGACGGGTCCGTATTTGGTGAGACGGGTCTTTTCGAGTGGATATGTGGAGTTAGAAACGGATGAGGGCGGATCATTTATTGTTAATGGTCAAAGAGTCAAGCTATATCATGAGGAAGATGAGGAGAACGGTATGACGATGGAGGATGGGTTTTACCCGTTCTAGATTCTCGGCACAACGAGGAGTCAAGCTCATGACTCGAGAAAAAAAAAACGAGCATTTCCGGATTAAACCCCGGTTTGTTGTATCATTTCTCTTTTAACTTCTATTATTTTGATTATTTTTTACTGACTTTAGTTATTTTAGTAACTTAGGAGTTTTTATAGTATGTTTTAGTATTAGTGTTTAAGTCAATTAGAAGGAAAACATCTCGGATCAAGAGTTGCGCCGCAACTCCTCTGTCTTGCGCCGCAACTCCTCTGTCGTGTATACAGTTGCGCCGCAACTAGTTTTCTTGCGCCGCAAGACATTCATGTGTGGATAAACATCAGTTCTTATCTTTTAAAAACCCTCACACATATTATTTCTCTCACACAATCTTAGCGCCGCAGCAAACACACAAAAACACACACTAATCTCCATCTTCGAATTTTCATCAAATCTTTTCTTAAAAATCAATCAATTCATTCATGAGGAGATCGGTATGTTGTATATTCCTTTTAAATTCTTAATTTTAGTTTTAATTAGGGTTCTTGATGTACAATTAATTTGGGGGAAAGTTTTTAATTAGGGTTCTTTAGTATTAAGATTAGTTAATTAGTAACATAAGTTAATTAGGCCTAATATCGTTTAGTGTTAGGATTTTTAGGTTTAGATTTGGTCTTTTTGGGGTTCCTTGTTGCTACAGTTTTTGCCCAGAAAACACCCAGTTGCGCCGCAAGAGGGAATAGCTGCGGCGCAAGAAAGAGCCCGAGACAGAATAATAGGATTCTAACAATGTAGTTTTGTTTCGTTGTTGTTGTTGTTTGTTTTTGTAGGGCAAACGTCAAGCTGTTGAGGAGCCAGTGATGGGAGAATCATCCAGAGCACCTCGAGTGACCCACTCATCGGTTCCATCCGCTGAATCCATGCTCATGAGACAAGAAGTGCACCCTTGGCTAAAATGGCCGGGATGCACAGCTGATGAAAAGATCCGGTTTAATAACAATTTGGCCTTGCTTCAGAATAAAGTGGTTCATCCCCCGAAGTTCTTAGATTGGGGTATGCTAGATGACTTGGGAATAACTGCTGAGTTGAATCCGTTTTTGACTACTCAGTCTATAAGCAGGGCAGGGGCGCCACCTTTTGAGGTGGACGTTTGGAGGAGAGCATTTAGTGTCCGGGAGAAAATTTATCGAGAACTCTGTCTCGAATTTTACTCTACTTTGACAGTTGACCCAGTTCCGGATCATAGTCATGAAGTTTATGGTGCCGAGATAATTCAGTTTCGCTTAGGGGGGCGAGCTCATGAGGTCACCCTACCACAGTTTGGGTATTTGGCGGGTTTATTCACGGAAGCTGAATATATGGATAAATCCAATATGCCAAAGTATATTTGTGAGGGAAGTTGGGACTGGAATGCAATTCGGGGTAGGAAAGATGAGGTATGGTTTGATTTGTCCGGACATAGGCCTCACGCACGCACCAACAAAGCAAACAATCTGACGGATCCGATACTTAGAGTGCTTGAAAAAGGTATCTCTAATTCATTCTTGCACCGATTTCAGCATCAGGACAAGGTGTATCTTGATGATTTGTGGCTTTTGTTTTTCTTCGCAAAGAGGGACCCGAATCAGTTTGTGAATGCCCCGTGGGCATTGGTTGAGTATATGAGCGATAAAGGGTCAGGACGACAAGCTGTAGGGCCTATGGTTTGTGGCCACTTTATTACGAGGATTGCAAGGAATTTGGGTATTCTAAATCAGGCGGGGATTCAAAGGTGCGGTACACCGGTGGGATGGAAGACGTTTACAATGAATGATTTGCAACGAGCAAATATTGTAACCGCAAACCGAGTGTATGTTGGTCATGTGCAAGAGGAGGAGGGTGACGATGCTGAGGAAGAGTATGAGGAAGAAGCGGGTAATGCAAACGCAGCGGGAGCAGTTCCCCCACAACCTGGGCAGTTTGATTTTAATCCTATGATGCAGGAATTGTATAGGATTGGGCACCGAGTGGATGAGACATATGCGGAGGTTCATCAGCTCAGAACAGAGGTCGAGAGGACCCACTCAGATTTGCACCAGTTTGGGGATTACACGCAGTACCACATGCAGCGATACCAGCCCATGTGGGATTATATGGCCACTTCCCAGTATCATGTGCAGAATTCCGAGGCAGCAAGTGGGTGGACTGAATACAACCCACCTCCCATGTGGTACCAACCACCACCTACGGATGATGAGTGAAGAAGTTGAAGCCGTTTGTGGGGCTTCTTTGATTGTTGTTGTACTTTTTCTTTTTCAGTTGTGTTTAAGACTGGCATTAAGTTCAGCACGTGCGGAGTAGACTCGGAATTCAGACCTCATCAATTGGAACTCGCACGGTGTTATTTTTTCTTTTCCCTTTTATTTTTCTAATTTTATTTTAATTTCCCTTTTAGTTAGATTTTCTTTTGATGGAACACATTAGGGACAATGTGTTAGTCAAGTATGGGGGGGGTGAGTCGGGAAATTAGTTAGTTTTGTCCCCTATAACGTTTATTTTAGTCCCATTTGAGTCATTTAGAGTCTTTCAAAAAAAAAAAAAAAAAAAAAAAAAAAAAAAAAAAAAAAACATTACGGTTTGAGTCGGATTTGCTTAGGGACAAGCAAATGCTTAAGTATGGGGGGTTTGATATCGCTCATTTATACGAGTTTTTCATAGCGATATTTGTTATGTTTTTGTCCTAAACGTAATGGATAGACCCCGTATTGCTTATATTTTGTGTAAAGTGTGTTTTGTAGGTTCTCAACTCACCATGTCTTACCGACAAGAAAGAGTTGATTCACCTTGAGGGTACGGCTCTTGGTGTGACACATCAAATCCGTTGATGGTTGCCAGGTTACCCAAAACTGGATGGTTTTCACTTGCCATGGTCCTAGACTGAAAAGTGGCTAATCCAAGGGGGTACGGCTCTTGGTAAAGATTTTATCAAATCCGTTGATAGCTGTAATAGCTTGCTTAAAGCTATAGGGTGTTCAATTCACCGATGCTTCATTGCTAAGAATTGGCGAGTCCAGAAGGGTACGGCTTCTGGTAAAGACATATCAAATCCGTTGACGGCTGTGATGGTTTGCCTAAAATCATCAGGGTATCCCCACTCACCATTGATTCACGTTCTAAGAGTTGGGCTGGGTTCTAGTCTCCCAGGGTGATGCTTATTCCACCAGAAAGACTGGCTAGCCCAAGAGCGAGCAGCTACTTGGTAAAGGCTCATCAAATCTACTCATGTTGCTGTAAAGATTTGGGACCAAATGGGGCAAAGCAAAAGTTTTACACCCAAATCAGTTCAGCCTCGGATCAAGAGTTGCGCCGCAGGACATACCTGTTGCGGCGCAACAGAAGTTGCTACAGATCATGGTTTCTCGGATCGCCAATTGCGGCGCAAGACTCAAGAGTTGCGGCGCAACTAAAGAAGCTACAGGACTTGGCACTTGCGGAACAAGAGTTGCGGCGCAAGACCATACAGTTGCGGCGCAACTGGTCTTTTTGCAGTTACAAACTCTGTTTTTATTTCTCATTATGGGGAAAGCTAAAGAGTTAGTGGACATCATGGGACATTATTGCTAGACGTTTTTTGATGTCCCAGGAGGAGTATTTAAGGAACACAACATCCACACAAGGGGGTGAGCCATTCATATCATCATACACTCAACATCCATATTACACACATCCATTCTTGAAGATATAATTCAAGAATCATCATCATCAAGCTTTAGCATAATTTTCATTATCATCATAAGTTTCTATTGAACAATTGTTACTTCAAGTTTTTACTTTGTTACTTTGAAGATCATTGGAACCTCTTTCTCAATTTGGTATTCATTTTCTATCATTTTAATAGCAAGATTAAAGTATGTCTTTTACATATTCAATTGTGTTTGTTACAATCATGAGTAGCTAATTTCTTTATACGTTTACTTGGATTATGTGATGTTTATGTGTTAGATTTTGGGTTGGAAATTCGATTGATTTGTTGAGATTAATTGGGGATCCGTTTGGGTTAATAACTTAATTATCTTGTCAAAATTGTTTATACTCTTGTTTGGTAATCTAAAAACGGGTATTCGAAAGGAATCCGTAATTTTTACTAAAATAGGAACGAATTAATCGGCCTGTCTTTAGTTGATTATAAGTGAATGATATTCGAAAAGAGTCATTAACAACAATTTTCATAAGTAGATATTCACACAAACGCTAGCTACTAAATTAAGAGAAATCGGTTTAGGAGTTAGTAAGCTATTCGAAAGGAAGCTTATAAATTAATTCTTACTTATCAGCTTGAAACTTTATGCACTATTACTTGAGGTGTTAACGGTATTCGAAAGGAATCGTTGCATGGTTAGGTAATTGGAGAAATCCGGTATTCGAAAGGAACTTAGGATTTTACATTAGAAGTTTATCGATATTTTCATACCTAAGGAATAACTCATAGTCATTCACGGTCCAAGCAAGCGTATCTTTTATCCATATTTGAAATCTTGAATATTTTCACTGTTTTTATAAGCAAGTCTTCACTAAGACTAAAACCAATTTGTTACTCGTTACGCATTTTTATAAATTAATACTTCCAACTATAAATAGTCCCTGTGTTCGAACCCGATATTTGCTAATACTATTTTACAATTGACAAGGGTACACTGCCCGTGTTATAATCTAGTAAAGGTTAATTTTGGGAAAACTAGATTGTACGCATCAGGAAGACATTAAGGTATCGCCAGCGTCACGGTTT
Source organism: Glebionis coronaria (assembly GCA_025667525.1). NCBI lineage: Eukaryota > Viridiplantae > Streptophyta > Magnoliopsida > Asterales > Asteraceae > Glebionis > Glebionis coronaria. The sequence goes on along the minus strand of CM046874.1, from coordinate 657,445,579 downwards.
TGAAGTATTGGCACCCTAATAATCAAAAGCTTCACCCAATAATAAGATTTCAAGTGCTCACCTAAATCTAGCAAACAATTTGAAGCCCACAAGGCCGAAAAATCTATGCAAAATTGAAAGTGAATCAAGCCTTAATCTTCGAAGCTTTAAAGATCCAAAATTCGCTTTAGCGTGAGGATATACGTCTTTGGCTAATAAAACCACCGATGAGGCGGATAATAAAAGGCAAGGCAAGACCGAAGTCATAATAAAAGCTTCATGGCGAAGTTGAATAAAAGATGGAGGTAAACCAAATATAATAAGGCCCTTCCATTAGGGGGCGTATAAAAGTCTTGGTAATAAGTCTCATGTTCAAAACCGTTATAAAACCGTGTTTATCGATTCTTCTTGTCAACTTAATTTTTTTACATCGTTGTCTATTGGGAGGGGTTATTGATTTGATGGTCTTGGTTACACCGTTAGGACTCTATTTTTAGACCTAAATCTCTATTATCGCATAAGTCAACAATGTATCCTCGTGAACATTCAAGACATAATAAAATATAAGAGATACAACTTAGGAATAATGGGAGGATAAGTACGTGATTAGGGCATATGAGTAGTGTTAGCATTACTAACTTATAATGACAATGATCTTGTTGCACGCCTGGCATGGAATTGGGGTGAAAATCGAGGACGATGAAATTATTTCTAACAAAGCATTCACGTTTTCTTATTCTATGAACCTAAACGTCTCATTTTGCGATGAAAATCTTACATTATGTCTTAAACACAAGTAGTAGTAATAGTAGTAGTGTAGCTAGTTTATCATTCAATAAAGTGAATAAAAATGAATTTTGGAGGTGCTACGATACTTTATTCTAGCATTGCGTGAGGGCACGACAATGGTTTAGTATGGGGGAGTGATGAGACTGCTTGTATACATAGTCTCATCGTCCAAATTGGGCTTAAAATGCATTAAATATCATTAAAACTGCCAAATATAAGCTCGTGTTTGTTGCTTGTGTATTTTAGGTACGGTTATTGAGGAAATGACAAAAAGATCACAAGAATCAATCAAAAACGAACACGGGAAACGAAGCCGCACAATGAACCGGACCCGAATCAAGAATTTCCCAAAATGGTCCTTGAAGAATTGAAGAATTACAAGATTGGTCCCTCAATGTTTGAAGACTTCTCATTTTATACCTCTGTAAATCCTCAAAATTACTTGTGGGTCCCTAAAATATCAAGTATGTACAAGTTTAGTCCTTGGAGAATGAAAAACTTACAAAAGAAGTCCTTATACAAAGTTTATTTAACCCTTGTGCCAAATTTGACAAGTGGTCCAAACTTGTAACAAAGGAAATGGGATTTTTGGCTGATTATTACTAAATGGAGAACACTTGGGAGTTTAGGGGCCATATTTGTCAAACACACAAACCCACCACAACCAATCAACCCCACACGTCACCCTCCTCCACCACTCACAAGCCACCACCTCATCCTCATTCTCCACGTCACCTTCCCACTCACCAGTTTATTTAAATAAACTGTGTCAAAGGGTCAAACCCCCCCTTTTTCCCACTAAACACTCAATTTAAACTTAACCCTCCCATACTAGATCAAACACACCCTAATTACCCCATAAACCCTAAATTGTTCCAGTATCAATTGAATTAAAAACAAAGGGTTTTTGGGTTAGCTTTTCCAGAACCTTATTTCATTCCATCCTCACCTAAACCCACACAAAAACCGTGACCCCAACACACCCATGTGTTGGGTAGGACCCTCCCCTGCCCCGTCTCTTTCAAACAAAACCCCAAAGGGGACATGATCAACGTCCATCTTATACTCCTTGGTTCCCAAGTCTAAATAAACGTCCATGATCATCCCAGCAACTCCCTTTCCAACTGGCAATATCACATGGGCGAATTTGACCAATTTTCAGTCGAAGAATCAAGGGCATGTTAGGAATTTTATGAATTAGGGTTTTAGGTCTCTAGATAGTTCTATTGTAGCCTATATAAGGAGTATGCAACCTGTGCATTACCCTTGTTCCAGATTTTTCTTCAAGATTTTGTAATTCCTTTTTATATGAATGAAAGTTGGTGTTTTGTTTAAAAGGTAATTCCTTTTCTATTAATTTAAAAGTTGGTGATTATCTTGAAGAAATTCTGAGTTCCATAATATTTTTGATAAACACTTTGTGTTTTGAGGTATCAAAAAAAGGTTTTGATATTTTCAGAAATTCAAGGTTCCAAAGAAATGAATTTGGATTTGGATTATTGGATTTCTGAATTTGTACTTGTTTTAAAACGTGTTCAAGGATTTCAAGGTTGTTGTTTTCAAAGGTCTCAAAAGATTTTTGGTAAAATCAGTTTTTTAAAATAGCTTTGGTTGAAAAAATCAGTTTGTCATATTTTCCTTCTTTTTTTGTTAACCATTACTGTTATACAAGCTCACCATAAGCTAGTGACAACAGCTTATGGCTAAGCTTATATAGCTTGAAGGTTGTTTCCATTGGTTGTCTGTTTTGTGTAGGTTCAAAGCAAGAACAAGACAACATCATCATCACTTGGCATCCCCCACATCAAAAAGGTTCAGCACAAGCCCGGGCTTGTTTGGAGATGGCTTTTCAGCCATTGTAGGACCTGGATTATAGGTCCCACAAGGTAAATCACTTGTTACCTTGTTTTTAGTTTTCAAGTTTTTGATTTATGAGATTTGGTGATGATGTAGTAAAATACGACCTTTAGGAAAAGGAAGTACAAGTAGTGGTAAGTGTTAAGTGTCGGTTTAGGAAAACCGAGCACTAATGCCCCAAATGAAGTCCAAGTTCGTTTCCCAAGGAGGCAAGTGCGTTGTGTTAAGAGTTGATTAATTTTTGTGATTATATTGATTGAGAAAGAAATGGGATTAGAAGAGAAAGACGGTTATGAAAACGGATTAAACTACGACGAAAAAGGCGAAAACGTAAAACCATAAATAGTACCAAAAATAAAATTTTAACCTAAAAATTCCTAAAAATTACTAAAAATCCCCAATAGTATTCTAAGAGTTTACAAAAAATCCAAACTTCCTAAAACCCTTTAATTAATTAAATAATGACTTTTTAATGCTAATTAAAGCCCTAAAAATCACTTTTAAATATTAAAAAGCCATAAACAAGATTTTATAACTTGTAAACCTCAAATATGACCTAATTAAGCTAAAAACAATTTTTAAAAAATTTATAACCAAATTAAACTATTTTTAAACCCTTAAAAACTATTAAAATCTATTAAATCTTAAATTAATTCTAGAAATTAATTGAAAAGTCTAAAAATTATTTAGAAAGTGAAAAAACTCCTAATTTAATGTCCTTAACCTAGGAAAAATGAAAAAACTAGAAAAAATGAAACTTCAATTTTTGCTAATAAAATAATATTAAAATATTCAAAAAAATTAAAAGTTTATGAATAAATTCTAAAAAATTACCAAAAATCCTAAATAATGTAACTAAAACAAAAATGCAAACCAAATTTTCTGAAACCTATTTAATAATTTTATATTAAATTTTAAAGTTGCTTAAAAACCCTAAAATCTTATAAAATTAAAAATAAGCTAAATTGAAAAACTAATAAGCTGTAAACCTCAAAAATATGATTAGAAACCTAAAAATTATTTTTCCAGATTTTTAAATCACTTTTTACTATTTTTAAAAGACTTTCTAAAAATTCAACTTAAAATAATCCTAATAAATAAAATAATAATGGGAAAAATATACTGTTTGCTCAGAAAAATCAATAACCCTAATATAATCCTAAGAAAAATGCGAAACAGATAAATCCTCCAAGGAATAAGCTGGAAAATGCTTATTTATAAGCTGTTACATAAATAAGTTACAAAGCAAAAACTAGTTAAATAAGTAATGAAATCAAACAATAACGTAAAAAGTCATCTGGATCACTGGTAAGCACGCTACTCCTTGGAACGCAAGGTCGCGTGTTCGAGTCCAGACAGGGTGAACTTTTTACAAAACTTTTTTTTTTTACTTTTAAAACACAATCCAATCACTTTGTTACTTACTAGAACACAATCACAATCCCAAAATACCAAAGATTAAGCTAAATAGAACCAAAAACGTGCTCAGTTAAGCACAACTTTCTGATGAACACACAAGTGTTTATTCACTTGTGCAGTTATGATCAAGAGGGCTTGATCTTGCTTTTTGGTGGTGTTTTTGATGGAACAAATGCACCCTTGTACTCTTTGGAGTACAAGGAGTCAAAACAAACACAAATTAAGCAAGTACACACAAGAATCAAGCACAATATATCAAATCAAGGTTACTGATATACTTAGCACAAGTTGTTGGTGCAATTGACACACAAGTGAGATTCAAAGGCTCCAATTAAGCATACAAGTCAATCAACTAGCAGATAGATAATGCACAAACCTAGAACAAGCCTACTTCTAGCAGATTTAACACTTGGAAACACCAATTTCACACAAGTAAGCAGAAATCAAGCAGTGACTGATTTTTAGCTCTATCTTCAAAATTTTATCATGCAAAGTGTTCTAAAACCATACCAAACTACAATACACAACTAGCATACACCCTATCCTACCCTAATGAGTGATTAAAAGCAGATTTAACTCACAAACTTCCAAAGAAACTCAGATAAATAAGCAGATCCAAACACCCCTTTAATTCTGAAAATCAACTTTTTTCAAAGCAAATCCAATCAAGACTTAACCAAAGTGATTGAACACTATCTAAGCATGCATACAAGTCCTATTTAAGCAGTTTTAAGCACTCAAACATACATTTAACAACTTAACACAAAAAATCATACAAATCACATAAAATTTCAGAAAGCTAAAATTTGAAATGGATAACAAGAGACTACCTCAAGGGTCCTACATCCAGGACCCTTAGTGGTTGAAAAACCACCTCCATATAGGCTGGGGCTTATGCAGAACTTTGTTGATGGGTTGATGAAATTTTTCTTTAACAAAAATGGATAAAAATGTTTCTCCTTGAACCTGCTAAGAGAGAAAAGGTAAAAACTGTGTAAAAGCTTAAAACTTGCTCCTAGCTTATAGATTAAGCTAGAAGATAGCTTGAGCTTGTGGGTAAGGATATGATAAGCTTAAAAATAGGAAATGTCAAAACCAATGGATATTTTACACTTGGGTACCCACTACACCAGAACAAGCCATGGTGTTATGGACATACACAAGGTCAAATACCATCAATCCAACACTCTGAATCAACATTTTAACAGGTTTATATGAAAATTTAAGGTATAAGAAATCTTAAAAAAAAAACAGAAAAACTTTTTGCTGAAAATCAAACCAAACTCAAACAATAAACTTAAATCAACTGAAAATGTAAAGGGAACTCAATATTTCTCATCAGCAACACTTAAACCATTTATATTAATTCATAAACTGGCTTTACAAAGTTTGTGAAAAAGGAGAAAAATCAAGAACAAGACTAAGCTACGTCCTAAAGGCCTTTATATAGAGGCTTACATTGTGATTCTAGAAGTGATAAGAAGCTAAAACCCTAACACTTGAACTTCCAATCTTGCCCTTGGATGATTTTTGAATTTTGAGTCAAAACAAAGCCATGTGATGATCTTGGCATGTAGCTGAGATGCCAGTGATGTAGAAGCAATCTAGGACGTCCATTTTGCCTTTGGGAACAATAAAATGTTGTGGGATGTTGATCTTGCTGTCCATTTTTGTTTGAGAGTGAATAGTGGGGCAGGGGAGGTTTGGAGGGACATGTGAGATGATGGTGATGGGTGTTTAAGGATGGTTTTAGGCTTATATGATGTTTAATCAAGAGTCTGGAAAGAATCAACAAAAAAAACCCTTTGATTTGGTTGATGTTCATCCTGGAGATAGTTAGGGTTTAAGGGAGGATTAAGAGGGGTTTTAATCCGTTTTGGGTTAATGGTTTTTTTAAATTAAGTGTTTGGAGGGAGATTTAAACTGAATTAAGTATTCAGTTTATGGTGAGTGGAGAGTGACGTGGAGGAAGGGAGGTTTCTGATTGGTGGAAGGGTGTGAGTGGGTGAGGTGTCAAGCAGGGATTGGAGGATTTGTCTTAGGTTGTCTGGCAGGTTTGGCCCTTCTATTTTCATTCTTTGTTTAAGTTGTATAAAATGGCTATCAACGCTAAATTAACACACAACAACTTTTGGACTTTGGCAATTTTGGCACAACAAGTTTTGAAACTTGTTTTAAGGACTTAATATGTAATTCCTTCATATTCCAAGGACTGATTTTGACATGTCTTCATACTTCAAGGCCTTGACTTGTTTGTTGACTTCTTGAAGGACCATTATTGACAATTTAGATTTGATGAGGGACTAAATTTAACAATTCTTCAAAGTTAAGGGTCCTTTTTGTAATTTTGACAAACTTTAGGGACCAAACTTGTAATTATGAAGATACAAGGGTATAAAGTGTCAATTCTTCAAACTTGGAGGACCAATCTTCAATATTCTTCAAATCTTCAAGGGTTTTCTTTGGAAAATTCTTCATTAGGGCTTGGTTCATCGTGCGACTTCGTTTCCCGTGTTCGTTTTTGATTGATTTTTGTGATCTTTTGTCATTTTCTCAATATCCGTACCTAAAATACACAAGCAACAAACACAAGCATATATTTGGGTATTTTGATGATATTTAATGCATTTTAAGCCCGATTTGGACGATGAGACTATGTATAAAAGAAGTCTCATCACTCCCCCATACTAAACCATTGCCGTGCCCTCACGCAATGCTAGAATAAAGTATCGTAGCCTCTCCAAAATTCATTTTTTATGGACTTTATTGAAATGATAAACTAGCTATACTACTACTATTACTACTACTTGTGTTATAGACATAATGTATGATTTTCATCGCAAAATGGGACGTTTAGGTTCATAGAATAAGAACACGTGAATGCTTCGTTAGAAATAATTTCATCGTCCTCGATTTTCACTTCAATTCCATGCCAATTGTGCAACGAGATCATTGTCATTATAAGTTAGTAATGCTAACACTACTCATATGCCCTAATCACGTACTTATTCTCCCATTATTCCTAAGTTGTATCTCTTATATTTTATTTTGTCTTGAATGTTTCACGAGGATACATTTTTGACTTATGCGATAATAGAGATTTAGGTCTAAAAATAGAGTCTTAACGGTGTAACTAAGACCATTAAATCAATAACCCCTCCTAATAGACGACGATGTTAAAAAATTAAGTTGACAAGAAGAATCGATAAACACGGTTTTATAACGGTTTTGAACATGAGACTTATTACCAAGACTTTTATACGCCCCCTAACGGAAGGGCCTTATTATCTTTGGTTTACCTCCATCTTTTATTCAACTTCGCCATGAAGCTTTTATTATGACTTCGGTCTTGCCTTGCCTTTTATTATCCGCCTCATCGGTGGTTTTATTAGCCAAAGACGTATATCCTCACGCTAAAGCAAATTTTGGATCTTTAAAGCTTCGAAGATTAAGGCTTGATTCACTTTCAATTTTTGCATAGATTTTAGGCCTTGTGGGGCTTCAAATTGTTTGCTAGATTTAGGTGAGCACTTGAAATCTTATTATTGGGTGAAGCTTTTGATTATTCGGGTGCCAATACTTCAAAACCGTGACGCTGGCGATACCTTAATGTCTTCCCAATTTAATTACACGGCAGCTACTAGAAAAGACTAGAAACCCAACAATCCTAACTAAACCGCTAAGTCAATATTTATTAAGCAAAAAATATTTACAAGCGAAGGGAGAATAAGCAAACAACGAGAACACATGAGTTTTTGAAAGAATACGAGTACTCTACGTTTAGCATAGTAACTTATAATTAACTCTATCATTTCTCGTCCTCATTTAAGAGACTTAGCCTAATGTGTAGTTAAGGAATCAAAGCTAAGTGCTCAACACGCACGGTCGAGTCAAAAATTACTCTTATTCTCGCCATCGGAAAATCTACATTCGTGTCTTCAAACACTTATAACATGAGAAAATTTTTAAAATTTGGCCATTTTTAGCCTTATTTTGTAACAAAACGATGAACAAAAAGATAAACTTTGGAAAGCGTGAAGGTTTGGCAAGGCAAGTATCTATTCACCCCCCCATACTAAAGTTAAGCATTGTCCTCAATGTTTCGAGTCTAGGGGTGCAAACACCCCCATACTAGAGACGTAGTCGAATGCCTAATCTAGCATGGAAAGGGTGTAACCATTAAATTTAAAGCCGTTTATGAAGTGTGCTATAAACCTAAGGTTAGGACAAATAAGGATATATCATTTGGATATTGAGAAAGTCTTCAAAGCAATCGATCGAGTGCTCCCATAAAACGAACACGAGAGGCTCCAATCGTGAAGATCATGATCTAAAAACCACAATGCACAAACAACCACGAAACAAAGGTTGGAAGGGCACAAATCTTCACACGTAAGCTACATTAGAAAGCGATAATATGTACATAGGATAAGCATGGGACTCCCCCACGAGGCACCTCGTTTTTGATTACCGAGTCATGAGCTCGACTCGATCCCCTCAATATTAATTATCATTGGGGAAGGTGACTTGGTCGAGGTAGTTCAAGGATGGAACTTCCCCGCCAAAGTAGTGCTTCAACCTATGTCCATTCACCTTGAAGTTAGGACCATCATCTTGAGCTAGCTCGATGGTCCCATACGGAAATACTTGAGTCACGGTGAATGGACCGGACCAACGGGATTTCAATTTACCGGAAAAGATTTTTAATCTTGAACTAAAAAGTAAAACTTGATCCCCAATGTTAAAAACCCGGTTTTTAATTTTAGAATCATGCAACTTTTTAGTTTTCTCTTTATAAATCAATGAATTTTCATAAGCAATATCCCTTAATTGATCCAATTCATTTAACTGCATTTTCTGGTGTTTTCCCGCGGTCTCCATGTCATCATTACAATGCTTTAGGGCCCAATAAGCCTTGTGTTCTAACTCGATAGGCAAATGACAATTCTTTCCATACACAAGCTTATAGGGAGTGCACCCAATGGGTGTCTTATGAGCAGTCCTAAAGGCCCATAAAGCATCGTCTAACTTATCCGACCAAGATTGTCGGTTTTCCCCTACGGATCTCTCCAAAATCCTCTTCAAAGCTCGGTTTGAAACCTCGACTTGCCCACTCGTTTGTGGGTGATAAGCCGTAGAAAGCCGATGTGTAACCCCATATTTCCTTAGAACCCTTTCAAATTGGTCATTACAAAAATGGGTTCCACGATCGCTTATGATAGCACGAGGGGTTCCAAACCGAGAAAACAAGCTTTTCAAAAACTTGACTACCACACGAGCATCATTGGTAGGCAAGGCCTTGGCCTCCACCCACTTAGAAAGGTAGTCAACCGCAACGAGAATGTACTTATTACCACGAGATGATGGGAACGGCCCCATAAAGTCTATACCCCAAACGTCAAAGATCTCACATACTTGAATGATATTTTGTGGTATTTCATCTTTTTGTGAGGATTTTCCTTGTCGTTGGCATGCATCACACGACTTCACAAGATCTTGTGCATCTCGGTAAATAGTAGGCCAAAAGAAGCCGGCATCAAACACCTTCTTAGCCGTGAGATTAGCACCGTGGTGACCACCCGTGGGTCCCACATGACAAGCTCTAAGGATGTTAAAAGCTTCGGTGACAAAAACACAACGTCGGATGATTTGATCCGCACAAGTTCGAAACAAGTAAGGGTCGTTCTAAAAGTAGAACTTGACGTCACGAAAGAATTTTCGTTTTTGTTGAGTCGTCATACCCTTGATGATGAAGTTGCCCGCATGGTAATTTGCAAAATCCGCAAACCATGGGGTAGAAGAATCAAGCTTAGAATTCACTACACCAAGTGTCTCGAGCGGAAATGTTTCGGTGATTTCCTTGGGCTCGTAAACACTTTGGTGAGGATCTTCCAAACGAGAGAGATGATCGGCCGCTAGATTCTCGGCTCCTTTTTGTCAACGATTTTGTGATCAAATTCTTGAAGGAGGAGAATCCAACGAAGTAATCTCGGCTTAGCATCTTGCTTTGCCATGAGATACTTGATAGCCGAATGGTCCGTATACACTATGCATTTTATCAAGACGAGATAAGGTCGGAATTTCTCAAATGAATACACCACGGCAAGGAATTTCTTTTCCGTTGTAGTGTATTTAAGTTGAGCCTCGGTCATCGTCTTGCTAGCATAGTGTATAGGCAAGAAGTGCTTATCATGACGTTGCCCCAAAACGGCCCCACTGGCGTAATCACTAGCATCACACATAAGCTTAAAGGGAAGGTTCCAATTGGGAGCAACAATAATGGGAGCTTCGGTAAGTTTCCTCTTAAGGATCTCAAAGGCTCGTACATAATCTTCGTCAAAGACAAAACGTGCCTCTTTTTCAAGAAGATGTGTAATGGGTCGAGAAATCTTCGAGAAATCCTTGATGAATCGACGATAAAAGCCCGCGTGGCCTAGGAAACTCCTAACTCCCTTGATGGTTTTGGGATGAGGTAATTTGGCGATGACGTCTACCTTAGCTTGATCTACCTCAATCCCCGCTTTCGAGACCTTGTGCCCTAAGACGATTCCACTCTTAACCATAAAATGACACTTTTCCCAATTGAGCACAAGGTTGGTTTCCTCACAACGTTTTAATATTCTCTCAAGATTAGACAAACACGAAGTGAAAGAATCACCAAACACGGAAAAGTCATCCATGAAGACTTCCATCGTCTTCTCGATCATATCATGAAAAATAGCCATCATGCATCGTTGAAAAGTTCCCGGTGCATTGCAAAGTCCGAATGGCATTCTACGATAGGCAAACGTTCCATATGGACACGTAAACGTAGTTTTTTCTTGATCACAATGATCGATGGGAATTTGGAAGTAACCGGAAAAACCATCTAAAAAGAAATAGAAATCGTTTCCCGCAAGACGCTCCAACATTTGGTCCATGAAGGGCAAGGGAAAATGGTCTTTTCGAGTGGCTTCATTCAACTTTCGATAGTCAATGCACACACTCCATCCGGTCACGAGTCTAGTGGGAATCAACTCGTTGGCATCGTTTGGCACAACGGTCATCCCTCCCTTTTTAGGGACACAATGAATAGGACTCACCCAAGGGCTATCGGAAATAGGGTAAATCATTCCCGCGTCAAGGAGTTTAAGGACCTCCTTTTTGATGACGTCGTGAATTTTGGGGTTCACCCTCCTTTGACTTTGGATTGTTGGCTTGAAATCCTCCTCCATTAAGATTTTGTGGGTACAAAACTTGGGATCGATTCCCTTAATGTCGGATAACTTCCACGCAATCGCCCCTTTGTGGTCCTTAAGAACATCGACAAGTGCGGTTTTTTCATTATTCGAAAGATCCTTCGCAATAATAACCGCAACTTGTCGTCTTCCTCCAAATAGACATATTCGAGGTGAGGAGGTAAATCTTTCAACTCGAGAATAGGTGGTTCCTCAAGTGACGATTTGGGCTCGATACTCATAACCTCCTCGGGTGGAGGCAATGGGAAATCATTGAGAAAATCCTTGATAATCGAGAAGTCCTCATCGTTGTCGAGGTCTTCGTCACAAGTACGTGGAACATCGAATTCTTCCAACGTAAAACCACCACCTTCAAATGGAGTGAAGGTTGGTGTCAAATTATCAAGAATTGGATCTAACATAGTGGGATTGCCACTAGTTTCTTCATCACAAAACCCTAAAACTTCTTGTGAAAATTCCTCGCAAACCACGTCTATCATATCAACGAGGTTTATGGTAGCAACGGAATAAACATGAGAAAGTTGAGAATTTTGAGTTGCGTTTATAACAAGTTCCTCGTCGTTGAAACGTAAGGTGATCTTTCTAGCATGAACATCAATTAAAGCCATAGACGTATCTAAAAACGAACGACCTAAAATAAGAGGAACTTGAGGATCCGTGGGGATATCAACAACGATAAAGTCTACGGGATAGTAGAACTTCCCCACTTTCACAAAAACGTCTTCCGCCAAACCACATGCAAGAATCGTGGAATGGTCGGCCAACTCAATAGACATTTGTGAAGGAGTAAGATTAGGAAGATTGAGCGACTTGAAGATTGCAAGTGGCATCAAGTTAATGCTAGCACCAAGATCGGCCAAGGCATATCATTCTTCCATATCTTGAATTGCACAAAGGATCAAAAATTTACCGGGATCACCGACTTTTTGAGGTATGCGATTAAGATAAACCGACGAACAACTAGACATTTGGTGCAATTTTTCCTTGTTGTTCAACATACTCTTAAAGTTAGCGGCAAATCGAGGCATCATGACCAAAGCATCGACGAAACTTACATTAAAATGCAAATCACGAAACATTTTCATAAAAATCTCAAATTGGTAGTTATCGCGCTCTTGTCGTTTCTCCTTCCTAAGTCTTGATGGGTAAGGCAAGGGTGGTGTGGGTTGGGGCATAGGCATAGCCTTTGGAATCTCGGGTTCCAATATGGGTGATGGGTCAACCGTAGGTGTGGCATGAGCGGTACTTTTTGGGATTGAAATATGCTCCTTTTCGACCACCACCTCGGGTTCTTCCTCAATTTCCTCCATCGTTGGAGTAATTGGTTGAGGAGTCGGTTCTTTAAGTGCCTTACCACTACGTGTGGTAATCACTTTCATCTCTCCCTTCGGGTTTGAAACGGTGTTACTAGGTAGACCACTCGAAGTAGAGGCTTTGTTCCCTATGAAGGCTTCTAAAATGGCGTTAAGCTTAGCATCTTGACTATTAAACTTCAAATCTTGACTAGCGGCTTTTTGGTCAATTCTTTGTTCAAGCCTAGCATGAATTTGCTCTATCTTGTTGTTTTGACCTCGAATTTGGTTAGCAAAATCATTTTTCAATTCATTTCTCATGGCTAGATTTTCCTTAACAAAATTAGCTAACTCCTTTGCGTTCTTAGCCGTGTCCCTAGCTTGATTAGCCAATTGCTCTTGTATGTTTTCCAAAATCTTATCATTTTCCGTAGCTTAATTCACAAAGTCCATTGGAAGTTCTTTAGTGTAAGAATTTTGAAGACCTTGACTCGTGTTTTGAAAATTACGGTTTTGATTTTGATTTTGCAATTGGCTACTACTACTCCCTTGATTCCCATAGTTGTTCTTACCCTTAAAATTGTTCCTTTGATTGCTTTGGTAACCAACTTGATTGTTTCGATAATTGTTAGCATTTTGATTTGGTGAAAAACCCGGTGGAGTCAATTGATTAGTGCGAGGAACTTGACCGTTTTAGTTATAAGTTCCCGCGGCCGCGAAGGCACTCGAAGTGTTACCACCGTTGGTAATGCATTCGGAATAATCGTGAGCTCCACCACAATACATACAAGAAACCTCAACCGCTTTAATCGTAGCGGGAGCGGGTTGTTCACCAACTTTAAACTCAACTAACAAGCCTTTCACTATATCAAAAATTTTGTTCTCCAAATTAGCCTCGACTTGGCAAGCATCAACGGTGTGTGACAATGAAGGCGAAGACGAAGACGAAGCCTTACGAACACTCGACGTGCTACGAGGACTATACACCTTAGACCTATTCTCAATGATTAACAATGCTTCCTCGACCGTTTTACACAAAAAATTACCACCCGCGGCGGCATAAAAGATAATCACGATCATGATCGTTCAAGCCATTGTAAAACGTGTCTATTTGATGCAAGTCGGAAAAACCATGATGAGGACATTCATGCAACATTTCCTTAAACCTATTCCAAGCCGTTGAAAAACTCTCATTATACTCTTGCGAAAACTTTGAAATCTCGTTTTTCAAGTGCGTAGTCTTAGAGGGCGGAAAAAATTGGTTCACGAATTTTGAAACGAGATCCTTCCACGTCAATATAGAATTGGGTTTCTCTTTCTCTAACAAATTTTTGCGGGCCCCGCTAAGGAATACGGAAAAAGCATCATCTTAATCGAGTCGTTTGAAACATCCTTAAACTTGCACGTGGCGGTGAGACGATTAAATTGGCGAATGTGGTTATGAGGGTTGTCCTTTTCGTCACCTCGAAACTTGTTGTTTTGAATCATTGACAACAAACCCGTCTTAACCTCAAAATTCTCCGCAAGGATAGCGGGAATCACAATCGCTTCTCCATAACCCTCGGTGGGTGCTTGAAGCAACTCCATCATAGTTCGATTAGCCATGGGTGCTTCTTTCACTATAATGGGTTCGTCAATAGGAGACTCCTCACTAGTAGGAGTGAGTGATTTGTTTCTTCGTTTACGAGCACGTCTTGCTTTAGAGCGAGTTTGCATAAACGTCACGTACAACGAGAAGGTGAGCAAAGAAGATTCTTTTTGGTGTTTTTACTTTTTCAATTTTTTTGTGGTTTTTGATTGTTTTTACTTTTTTGGATTTTTGGAATGTATTAAGTAGACACAAATCTACAAATCTCCTCCTTAATCAAATCTCTCGATTAAAGAAGCCTCAAGGAATGAAAACGAACACGTGAAGTGAACGCCTTCGATGACTTTAGAACGATGGTGGAACACCAAATCGTTCAAGAGGGTTTAATCAATAGAAACCAAGAAAATATATATGATATGTAATAATACTTTGGGCGGCAAAACCCTCGATTAGCTTTCAAAATCAAAATACGCACAAGCAAGCGGAGGAAACGAGGCGGCGCGAAGCACTTAAGAGCCTTTTTCCTTTAGGTCGTGAAATACAACCGCCTTATACCCACCTTATAGTTTGTATTCTCAAAATCGAGCTTCTCGAAAGTATTTATCTATTTTTGCCTTTTTCTTTGGTTTGAGATTCGAATACAATGATTGGGTAATGACCTCCCAAGTCAAGGTTGTGATTTCTCACGTACTTAGAGTACTTGTAAATTTATTGTTCTACGTATACAATATAGTAATAATATTCACAAAAAAACGAAAAAAACGATAATACGTATTAGTAGAGTGCTACTAATACAAATACTTTTATGGCTATATATAAAAACAACAATGGTTCAACCAAAACACAACACGCCTCCCCGGCAGCGGCGCCAAAATGATGTAGTAAAATACGACCTTTAGGAAAAGGAAGTACAAGTAGTGGTAAGCGTTAAGTGTCGGTTTAGGAAAACCGAGCACTAATGACCTAAATGAAGTCCAAGTTCGTTTCCCAAGGAGGCAAGTGCGTTGTGTTAAGAGTTGATTAATGTTTGTGATTATATTGATTGAGAAAGAAATGGGATTAGAAGAGAAAGACGGTTATGAAAACGGATTAAACTACGACGAAAAAGGCGAAAACGTAAAACCATAAATAGTACCAAAAATAAAATTTTAACCTAAAAATTCCTAAAAATTACTAAAAATCCCCAATAATATTCTAAGAGTTTACAAAAATCCAAACTTGCTAAAACCTTTTAATTAATTAAATAATGACTTTTTAATGCTAATTAAAGCCCTAAAAATCACTTTTAAATATTAAAAAGCCCTAAACAAGATTTTATAATTTGTAAACCTCAAAAATGACCTAATTAAGCTATAAACTATTTCTAAAAATTTTATAACCAAATTAAACTATTTTTAAACCCTTAAAAACTATGAAAATCTATTAAATCTTAAATTAATTCTAGAAATTAATTGAAAAGTCTAAAAATTATTTAGAAAGTGACAAAACTCCTAATTTAATGTCCTTAACCTAGGAAAAATGAAAAAACTATAAAAAATGAAACTTCAATTTTTGCTAATAAAATAATATTAAAATATTCAAAAAAATTAAAAGTTTATGAATAAATTCTAAAAAATTACCAAAAATCCTAAATAATGTAACTAAAACAAAAATGCAAACCAAATTTTCTGAAACCTATTTAATAATTTTATATTAAATTTTAAAGTTGCTTAAAAACCCTAAAATCTTATATAATTAAAAATAAGCTAAATTGAAAACCTAATAAGCTGTAAACCTCAAAAATATGATTAGAAACCTAAAAAAAATTTTTCCAGATTTTTAAATCACTTTTTACTATTTTTAAAAGACTTTCTAAAAATTAAACTTAAAATAATCCTAATAAATAAAATAATAATGGGAAAAATATACTGTTTGCTCAGAAAAATCAATAACCCTAATATAATCCTAAGAAAAATGCTAAACAGAAAAATCCTCCAAGGAATAAGCTGGAAAATGCTTATTTATAAGATGTTACTTAAATAAGCTACAAAGCAAAAACTAGTTAAATAAGTAATGAAATCAAACAATAACGTAAAAATTCATCTGGATCACTGGTAAGCACGCTACTCCTTGGAACGCAAGGTCGCGTGTTCGAGTCCAGGCAGGGTGAACTTTTTACAAAACTTTTCTTTTTTTTTACTTTTAAAACACAATCCAATCACTTTGTTACTTACTAGAACACAATCACAATCCCTAAATACCAAAGATTAAGCTAAATAGAACCAAAAACGTGCTCAGTTAAGCACAACTTTCTGATGAACACACAAGTGTTTATTCACTTGTGCAGTTATGATCAAGAGGGCTTGATCTTGCTTTTTGGTGGTGTTTTTGATGGAATAAAGGCACCCTTGTACTCTTTGGAGTACAAGGAGTCAAAACAAACACAAATTAAGCAAGTACACACAAGAATAAAGCACAATATATCAAATCAAGGTTACTGATATATTTAGCACAAGTTGCTGGTGCAATTGACACACAAGTGAGATTCAAAGGCTCCAATTAAGCATACAAGTCAATCAACTAGCAGATAGATAATGCACAAACCTAGAACAAGCCTACTTCTAGCAGATTTAACACTTGGAAACACCAATTTCACACAAGTAAGCAGAAATCAAGCAGTGACTGATTTTTAGCTCTATCTTCAAAATTTTATCATGCAAAGTGTTCTAAAACCTTACCAAACTGCAATACACAACTAGCATACACCCTATCCTACCCTAATGAGTGATTCATAGCATATTTAACTCACAAACTTCCAAAGAAACTCAGATAAATAAGCAGATCCAAACACCCCTTTAATTCTGAAAATCAACTTTTTTCAAAGCAAATCCAATCAAGACTTAACCAAAGTGATTGAACACTATCTAAGCATGCATACAAGTCCTATTTAAGCAGTTTTAAGCACTCAAACATACATTTAACAACTTAACACAAAAAATCATACAAATCACATAAAATTTCAGAAAGCTAAAATTTGAAATGGATAACAAGAGACTACCTCAAGGGTCCTACATCCAGGACCCTTAGTGGTTGAAAAACCACCTCCATATAGGCTGGGGCCTATGCAGAACTTTGTTGATGGGTTGATGAAATTTTTCTTTAACAAAAATGGATAAAAATGTTTCTCATTGAACCTGCTAAGAGAGAAAAGGTAAAAACTATGTAAAAGCTTAAAACTTGCTCCTAGCTTATAGATTAAGGTAGAAGAACGCTTGAGCTTGTGGGTAAGGATATGATAAGCTTAAAAATAGGAAATGTCCAAACCAATGGATATTTTACACTTGGGTACCCACTACACCAAAACAAGCCATGGTGTTATGGACATACACAAGGTCAAATACCATCAATCCAACACTCTGAATCAACATTTTAACAGGTTTATATGAAAATTTAAGGTATAAGAAATCTTAAAAAAAACAGACAGAAACTTTAAAACTTGAAAACTTTTTGCTCAAAATCAAACCAAACTCAAACAATAAACTTAAATCAACTGAAAATGTAAAGGGAACTCAATATTTCTCATCAGCAACACTTAAACCATTTATATTAATTCATAAACTGGCTTTACAAAGTTTGTGAAAAAGGAGAAAAATCAAGAACAAGACTAAGCTACGTCCTAAAGGCCTTTATATATAGGCTTACATTGTGATTCTAGAAGTGATAAGAAGCTAAAACCCTAACACTTGAACTTCCAATCTTGCCCTTGGATGATTTTTGAATTTTGAGTCAAAACAAAGCCATGTGATGATCTTGGCATGTAGCTGAGATGCCAGTGATGTAGAAGCAATCTAGGACGTCCATTTTGCCTTTGGGAACAAGAAAATGTTGTAGGATGTTGATCTTGCTGTCCATTTTTGTTTGAGAGTGAATAGTGGGGCAGGGGAGGTTTGGAGGGACATGTGAGATGATGGTGATGGGTGTTTAAGGATGGTTTTAGGCTTATATGATGTTTAATCAAGAGTCTGGAAAGAATCAACAAAAAAAACCCTTTGATTTGGTTGATGTTCATCCTGGAGATAGTTAGGGTTTAAGGGAGGATTAAGAGGGGTTTTAATCCGTTTTGGGTTAATGGTTTTTTTAAATTAAGTGTTTGGAGGGAGATTTAAATTTAATTAAGTATTCAGTTTATGGTGAGTGGAGAGTGACGTGGAGGAAGGGAGGTTTTTGATTGGTGGAAGGGTGTGAGTGGGTGAGGTGTCAAGCAGGGATTGGAGGATTTGTCTTAGGTTGTCTGGCAGGTTTGGCCCTTCTATTTTCATTCTTTGTTTAAGTTGTATAAAATGGCTATCAACGCCAAATTAACACACAACAACTTTTAGACTTTGGCAATTTTGGCACAACAAGTTTTGAAACTTGTTTTAAGGACTTAATATGTAATTCCTTCATATTCCAAGGACTGATTTTGACATGTCTTCATACTTCAAGGCCTTGACTTGTTTGTTGACTTCTTGAAGGACCATTATTGACAATTTAGATTTGATGAGGGACTAAATTTGCCAATTCTTCAAAGTTAAGGGTCCTTTTTGTAATTTTGACAAACTTTAGGGACCAAACTTGTAATTATGAAGATACAAGGGTATAAAGTGTCAATTCTTCAAACTTGGAGGACCAATCTTCAATATTCTTCAAATCTTCAAGGGTTTTCTTTGGAAAATTCTTCATTAGGGCTTGGTTCATCGTGCGGCTTCGTTTCCCGTGTTCGTTTTTGATTGATTTTTGTGATCTTTTGTCATTTTCTCAATATCCGTACCTAAAATATACAAGAAACAAACACAAGCATATATTTGGGTATTTTGATGATATTTAATGCATTTTAAGCCCGATTTGGCCGATGAGACTATGTATAAAAGCAGTCTCATCAGGTGATTTGGCATGAAATTTGTGAGAATCTGTTTATGAGTTTGTTTTATCTGCTTGTTTAGGCATTATATTGTTTACTATGCATGTTAGAAGTGTTTAAATTCAGTTTGGTTGATTTGAGAAAGCAATTGGTGTGTTAATTTTCATATTCAGTTAATTAAGGGGTGTTTGGATTTGCATTTTAACTAGGCCTTGAGCCATGTTTTTGACTTGAATCTAGTCTAGACACACTCTTATTACTAGTATTGGGTTATATCAGTCTTAGGTTGTGAGTTTATAACAGATTTGAAGTAGGTTGCATGCTAAAAAGTTGGTTATTATAGCATAAATTCAGTAATCCATTGTTCTGCTTGTTTTGTGAGAAATTTTTGCCACCAATCTTGATTATCTGTTAGAGATAGGTTTAAGTAGGGTTTGAAATTGCTTATATGTGATTTGGTACACTGGTATGCAAGTTTTAAGCTATTGAAATCCATTTGTGTGCATATTGCATCAGACACTATTCATCAGAAACAATACATGCTTAATCAGTCACCATTTTGTGCATTTTGTGTTTGATTTGTGTGAAAGACTTGTTGTTTTTCTTGTTTAATCTGACTCCCTACACTCCACTGAGTGTAGGGGTGCCTTATTGCCCAAGATAAGCCATAAAATAAGCTTTCCTAAGCTTATTGGTCAACTGACCTTGAAATTGCACTAACAGTGGGAACAAAGTTCCCCCTGCTTGCACAATTGTTACCACTGCTATACAAGCAGACAAAATCAGGCACATGTCACTTTCAGTCAATTTGTTTTTTTGTCTTTAGTGATCAAAAATTGGATTTAGGACTTGAAACCAGTTTCTATATTTTTCTTATTTAATTTAGGATTTTTCAGTTTAATTTATTTTTCTGTTACTGTTCATTTGCTATATTTTAGGTTTAATTGCATTTTTAAATACTTTTTAACATTCTGATTTTTGTCTTTTAGTGTAGAAAATTAATATTTTTAGACTTCAAAAATTTTATTAGACTTAGAAAATCATTTTAAGATTTTTAGTTTAAAAAGTTTTTACTGTTCACTTTTTATTTAATTTTTAGAATTAATTTAGTGTAATTAGGGTTTAAATTCAAACTGTTTTTGTCTTCTAGTGAAAAATATTATATTTTTCAAACTTTTTCATTTTTCTACTGTTCTTTAGTATAAATTAGGATTTTTAAAATTGTCAAATTATTTTTGGTATTATTTTATTATTTTTTTATGATTATTTTAGTTTAAAAATAGTTTTAAGTGTTTTAAAAATAGAAAAATAGTTTTTAAAATTTAGGAAAAATACTTTTTAGTCTTTAAATAATATAAGTAACTTATTAGTTCAATAAAATAATATTTTGGACATTTTGTTAATTATATTTAATTTTAGGGCTTTAATTAGCATTTAAAATTGAATATTTAATTAATAAAAGGTTTTAAAATATTTTTGTTGGATTTTTATTCTTATTCATGTTATTTTAGACTTACTTTTAGCTTTTAATTAATTTTTAGGTTTAAAATTTTTAATTTGTAGTGCTTTTTACGGTTTTACGTGAACGACCTTTTTCGTCTTAGTGTAATCCGTCGTCGTAACCGTCAATCTCTTCTTACCCCATTTCTATTTTATTTTTCTCAATATAATCACAAACCATTAATCAATTCATTACACAACGCACTAGCCTCCTTGGGAAACGAACTTGAACTTAATTGGTCATTAGTGCTTGGTTTTCCTAAACCGACACTTAATACTTGCCACTATTTTGCCTTCCTTTTCCTAAAGGTGTGCAAAACCACTACATCACTCCCATTAAGTGGAAGTGTAACTCGCAATCCTTTCGTTTGATCCATAATATGGTAAACTTTGTGCATATGTATAATTGTTCGTTCTCGGTGTCAATTCAAATTGATCACGTTTTAAAGTGGAATAGTCGTTTTTGGTCACTAAAAGGGGGAGCTTTTGATTATCTATATCTACTAAAATGAGTTAAGACAAATAATAAATACAAAAAGAGATTAAACAAGTTTAAGTCTAATTAAAAAGTAAATTTAAAGATAAAATATGACAAGACAATAAAAATTAAAGTAGACAAAAAGTGGTGGGAAAGAAATTAACCTTGAAAAATAATTAAGTAAAATAAAACAAGTAATACGATCCGATCGCAACACGGATCGCAGTCTGGATCGAAGCAAGCGACCGCAGCCTTTGATCGCAACATGGATCGCACCCTGGATCATAACACGGGATCGCAGTTAGGATCGTAGCTTGGATCGAAGCTTGGATCGTAAGTTTGGATCGCAACACTGATCGCAGAATGGATCGCAAGATATGATCGAAGTCTTTGATCGCAACTACGATCGAACTCTTTGATTGCAACCAACAACCAAACCAGCGATCGTAACTGGATCGTAGTATGGATCGCAGGTTATGATCATAGTCAGTGATTGTAGTATGTGATCGCAATATTTGATCGCAAGTAGAAACCCTAAGGCTTATGCGATCACAATACTCGATCGAAACAAGTAAAACCCTTAAGAATATTATGATGGGATACAAAAGGCAAATCAACAAAACCCAAATAAGCACTTTTCTAATAAGCACTTACCAAAACTTAACCAAATCAATAATAAAAAGAACTAAATAAGCACGAATGAAAAACTTTCAAAACACTAAATAAGTAAGATTTATAAAATAAACTTTAAAAAGATTAAACTTTTAAAAACACTTAAAAGAAAGTAAGCCAAACATGAAATAAGCAAAAAGCACAAAAAATTGAGCTTATCAATCGTAAGAAATTGATAAGAACAACAAGATGAACTTTTTAATAAAATAAGCATCAAGATGAAACAAGTTACTTACTTTAGCCGAATCAAAATCAAAAACAAGAAAGGTAGAATAAAATAGATTATGAAAAGCTTGAAATTAAACTTGTAGATTATAGATTCAAATACAAGATTAAATGAAAAGCTTAAAACTTGAAGGAAAATGAAAGAAATCTAGAGAGAGAAAGTAGAATCACCTACTCCTACCTCTCTCTAAAAAGAAAAATGAACTAAAAAATTACTAACTCCCTACAATGAAGTTGTAGGGGAGTATTTATAGGAGAGGAGAGGTGTGGTGTGTTGCTTGCTTTTTTTTGTCTTCTCGGCTTTTTAAATAACTTGTCTTTCTCGACTTTGTCTCGGGATTAGTCGAATGATAACTTGAACTAGTGTTCTAATTTTCTTCTTTCAGTAGACTTGGTTCTTCGACTTCGTTAAACTTCCGTCTTTAGACTTTTTCTTCGACAAATCTTCAGAATAGGCCTTTGACTTTCGTTCTTCTTGCACTTTTGATCTTTTGACTTCGTCTTTTGTCATTTTCTTCTACAAAAGCCCGTGAAAGCCCGTGTTTTCTTCCTTTTTCATATTTTTGTCCTGAAACAAAATAAAAACAGAAAAACCACGCATAATTCCGACTTTTACGACATAAAATACACATTTTGGTCTTGTTTTTATTAGAATTAAGTGGTAAAAGGATAAGTGTTTTCACACTTATTAATCCATCTGACAGATTTAGGCTTAGTTGGGGTTCAATCGAGTCAATAAATGCTGCGAAATGAATGATTCAAACTGAATCTTTATATATAAGATTAATATAAGCCATGTATCACAAATATGTAACACAAATACTATGTATATTAATTAATTATAATAAATATTACGTACGTAAACACGAGTATAAATATACTATAAGTATGTAGGTACGATAATTAAGAAACGTCCAAGTAACGAAAGACGATAATTAAATATGTATGTACTTAGTTCTATCACCCCAATTTACCTTGTGCAAGGGAATATCACAATTGGGTGCTAGTCAAAGAATCATTACACACAAGCCATGTTGAACGACTCGAAAGAGACGTTTAAACATTAAGTAAATATAAACCAAGTTAAAATTTCAACAAAAACACTATCTAAATGTTTCCAACCATAAAAGTATAATAAGAGTAGCGTTAGGTCCCCACAAATCTCAACCCATAAAAACCAACCCAAATTGTTTTACAGGACATCATGAAATATAAAATTTGTCTTTGATCAAAAGGGACGCAAACAAGTTAGACCGTCCACAAGCCACAACAACATCCATAGCATGCTCCGCCACTATCATCCTTGATTACCTGAAACACATGCTTAAAATTGTCAATAAATAATGTTGAGCGAGATCTATAGGTTTACAAAATCACATTTGAACATAAGTATAAAATTCATTCACGATTATTCAATAGTATGCAGATCATTACAAACTATTATTGGGTATTACTCATTATAGCATAAGCTATTTAATTATGTTTAAGCTCATGAAACCGACCCCATAAACTAATCACCCGCGCCAAATGCCGGCGTGATATAAATAAAGTCATTGACCCTCTTAGGTATTTGTCGCCAATTATACCTTTTTCTCGACACAAGTTATCCATACGCAGAGGGTACTCAACGTACTAGCTCTCGTCTAGGATATGGTCGTCAACCCAATAGTACTATCAATTGTTCAAGCGACTATTTCCAATCCACACAAGGATCAAACAATAGTTAACGGTTCATAGTTTTAGGGTCTTTGGCAACTAGCTACTTAACACAATTCAAGACATCATTCGGGTCCAATAATCATTCATGACTTATGTTCCTTTTTCATTTAAATAGCATGTATCCCCCTCGCGGGTAAAAGTCATTTAAAATAAAGTAGAAAGCGAGGCTATAGACTCACCTTAAGTAGTAGTGGTAGTATTAGCACAGACGTAGACGAAAACAATCACCGACGATGAGGACACCCCGAGAAATCAATTACAACACCTAACACACAAAACGCGTAATGAATCAAAACCTTCAAGTAACTTCAAGTACTGTATGTACAAAATTAAGAACGATCCAAGTTCATATAAACTCAAGCCAAAAACCCAAACAAGTGATATTACTAGACACGTTCCTTGTTATACGTTATTAAAATTATTACTCAATTTACAATTATTCCGGTACATACCTAATGTACGGAGTGAATTCCCATACTTAAACATCAGGAATTTTTACGAAACTCGCTGTAGACTTCACTTACATATGTATAAAGATCACAAAAATTCTAATAAAATATTTTACTTTTAAGTCACGTTGCCTAACACATTTCCAACCTTGAAAATCCGGGCAGATTTGCACCCTTACGTCATCAAACCATTTTGACTCACCTAACCAATTTCATTTGTAAAACCAATTCCTAAGTTTGAAAATAGACTCATAACTACAGGTTTTGAGCTAAATAACAGCCCTCAACCATTTTTGAAACTCTACTTATAGTCCCCGAGATTTGACCTAATATCGACAGAAATTCGGATTGCGTCGATAGTCGCCTCCCCGTACACAAATATTCAAACTTACATAACTTTTGACTCGTTTGGAGTTAAAAGCTCTATCTTATACCAAAACGATGGTAGAAAGAAGCTCTACAACTAAATTCTATTATATAAACCTGGACTCAAACTTTAAACCACGAAAAATAGCCTTAAACAATCTGTTTGAAAATGACACTTTAAAAATCATATCTCTACTTGTTTTCAATCCATTCCATCAACTCCTATAGCCATAATATCATCATTAAACTATCCTAACACATTCAAAACATCCTAAATCACTTGTATAATCAATCTTCATTAAAACCCATTTCATAAATAAACCCTTACACATGTTTAAATAATTTATAATGCTTAAAAACATCATTATAAACGTATCCTCATACACAAAATAAATCAAACACCAAAAGTAAAACAAACACCCCCTTGGCCGTGGGTTTTGGGAATCAAAAATACCAAGAAAAATGTTTTTCCGACTTGTTTTATTGATGATTTATCATGACATACACTTAATTAAAACATGCATATAGTTTAATCATATCAAAACCCCCTTTTTAAAAATCATAAATTTTTGGAAAAATCAAAGCCTTGCATGTTTGTTTTTAGTGGATTAAAAGTCTTACAATGAGATTATAAGAGGCGGTCTTGTGTTAGTTTCTTAAAAAACTAAAAAAAATGATGGTGGTGTGGTGTTGTGTGGGTGGTCGACGGTCAAAGAGAGAAGAGAGGAGAGGGATGAAATTTTTGAAAGTGAAAAATGATGTATGTGTTTTGGTTGCTCCCTTTTGTAAGTTAGGAGGAACCAAACTTGCAATTATATCTATCTTTTGGCCTTAATGGTAAACAACTATTTAAAGAGATGGAATATGGCTTATTAGTTGGTTTTGAATTTTTGCGGGAGTCGGGGTTCGTCCCGGCTACCTCAAATTACTTTTAAATGGTTCAAACGCACACAAAATGAAATAAAAACGGTTCCGACTCGACTTAACTCGTAATAAAAATAAAAACTTCGAAAAATCTAAGTATTGATAAATCGATAATGAAAGATAAATTTTTGGCATCCGTTGGTATCGTAGTCGTTATCGGTTCTTCTTAAATCGTGAAACGTTAAAATTAAGACCTCCAACATTGGTTTCAACTTAAACCGTCAAACATATGACCAACAAAATTTCTAAAAATTTCAAAAATATACGTAAATTAGGGAATAAATAATAACCTCAGTTTCTGGGTATCACATCCTCCCCTCCTTAAGGGAACGACGTCCTGACGTTCTCCTCTTCTTATACTCACATTTCGTACCACTAGAACAAATGAGGATACTTTTACTTAAAGAAGTCCTCACGTTCCCACGTAAATTCCGGTCCACGCCTAGAATTCCATCGTACCTTCACAATGAGAATTCTACTATGCTTCCATCTCTTGACTTCTTGGTCCGTAATCTCCACCGGTTCCTCCACAAAATGTAATTTATCATCGAGCTGAATCTCATCCAAAGGAATTACCAAATCCTTATTCGCTAAACACTTTTTCAGTTTTGACACGTGAAACGTGTTATGAGTAGCACTAAGCTCATTCAGCAAATTTAACTTATATACTACTGGTCCAATTCGTTTAATGATCTTAAATGGTCCAATACACCTCGGACTCAGATTTCCTATCTTTCCAAAACGAAATACTAATAACTGTGTAAACACTTATCCTTTTGCCACTAAAATCAAGGAAAAACAAGACCTAATCATGTGTTTAACATCGTAAAAGTCGGAATTACGCGTGGTTTTGTGTTTTTGTGTGAAATAGGTACAAAAGATCAAAAGGAAAGAAAACACGGGATTTCACGGTCATTTGTTGAAGAAAAGTCCAAGAAAGAGACAAAAACAAAGTCAAGAAACCAAAAGTAAACCAAAGATCACGAAAACCGGCAAATCGGCACGGGTTTAAAGGAAAGATCAAGAAAGCCAAAGTCAAGCTCGTTTTTAGCGGATTTAATATTTTTGAAGATATTTGAGCTTTGTGGGTCCCACATTTAGGTATTGGGCCCAAAAGCCCATTAGTGGATTTAAAAGTATTTACTTGAGGAATTCAAGCCCATTTAAGCCCATGTCTTAACAAACTTACATGGGACGGATGAAGGTTAGTAAGTTTGGGACAAGCCCATTTAACCAAATAAAGTAACGGTGAAAAGTTAAAATATTCACTTGTTATTTTGGTCAAATCCTACTCACACGCACATTTTTTTCACCCAACCCACCCTTCGATACAAACAAGTAACTCACACCATTCAGTTACCCTTATCTCTCTCTCAATAATAAACGCAGCCATCCCACAAACCCTAGACCCCAATTTGGGGGTTTTTCATCCACAAGAGATTAAAGATCACGCGCCCTAAATAAATCACCACCTTTTTTGGATATAGAAGATGGTACCACTCAATCAGCGTGGCACCCTCTCTTTCTGTGATTGGTTATCACACTTCACCACAACCAATCATCCAATCATCCGATTACACATCAGCATAAAGAAGCACAACAAACATAAAGTAGGACAACCTGGCAATCCGCGTGATTAAGGTGTCTTTTTAAGCCGTTGATCAAGAAAATGAGAGAGAAGAGATGGAATCAAGGGCCAGGATTTGATATCTTCATCAACAAGCTTCCCCAACAAGGTTTTGGGGTTTGCCTATAAAAACCCCCATCAAATGTGTAATCAGGCAGCCATTTTTTATTTTATTTTTATTTATGCAAAATTAGTTTTTAGGTTAAATGTAATTTTCAATTTTTTTCAGTATTGTAATGATTTTTATTATTAATGAAATTTATTTAAGTTTAATTAATTTCGTGTCTTATTTCTTTCTGATTAAAATTCATTTGATTGCAATTTAGACTTAAAATAGTTTGTTATATTATAATAGCTTGTTTGGATAATATTAAATATATTTTGGTTCATAAATTTCCCCTGCTGGGAAATTTTATAAAATATGGTTCGAAGTTGATTTTGATGGTTCGATGGTGTTGATGATTTAATGTGATAAGGCGTTCTTGATTCGGTCTAAAAAGGGGCTCAGCGCTCACCCTTCTACTCAACGGATTCGACACCAGGTTCAATTTCTTTTTAATTGTTAAGTTTTAGATTTAATATATTATTCTGCTTGCTTTAACTGATTTGTGTTTGCGTTTGAGTTTGAGTTTATTTTCTGATTTTAGTTTTCTGATTTTTAGTCTGCTAGCTTTGAGTTATTATCTTCTTGATTTGTTCCTTTGCTAATTAGTTTGGATATAGTCTGTTTTATCTTATCTGCTTATTTAGACTGCTGTTTTTTATTGACCTGCTTGATTATATTAGTAAGTATTCGTTTAGATTTGCTTGCTTTTTATCAGTTAATGTTTGCTTATTAGAACTTTGTTTAGGAATATTTGCTTATTTAGTTTTGTTAAGTTGGTTTAATGTTTTATTTGCTTATTGTCAGTTATTTGAATCTGCTTATTTCTTGTTAGTTGTTTGAGTTTATTTATCAGTTGAATAGCTATAGCTTTTAGTTTTGCTTATGGTTTAGATCTACTTATTTTTTCTGGCTGCTTATTTTGTTATTCTTACTGATATTTGCTATGCAACAGACTCACTTGGTCTGTATGTTTAAACTGTCAAAAAAATTAATTCCAAAAATAATAGCCAAAAACGTCCCCTACGGGACTCGAACTCTAGACCTCCAGTATATCATCCCAACACCATTACCATCATAGCTAGTCCTTCATTTGTGTTTAAATACGGATTTAGTAATTAATATAGTGTGTTTAATTCTTAGCTGTCAGTTTTTAATTATTAGTTTAAATACAAATATTAGTTTAGTTAAATTATTATAAAAAGTTTTTTATAAGTTTTCATTTATAAAGTAAAAAAAAATAAACAAAATAAATATTTTTATTACTTTTAGAAATTTTAAATTGCTTTTATAAATTAGATTTTTTTATTTTTAATTAATATAGGTTTTATATAAAATTAGTTTTTAAATTTTTTTTAAATTCAAAATAGTTTTCAAATTATTTTAATTAATTTTGTTTAAATTCAAATTAGTTTTTATTTAAATTAGTTTATGATTTTTAAATAGTTTTATTAAAAATTTGAAAAAGTAGTTTTTATTAATTATTTCCTTTTTAATTAGATTAATTAGTTTTTAATTATATATTTTTAGTTTTTAAATACCAATCAAGTATTTTTACCAAGAACAATTAATCCGCGTTATAATTGGAAATCAATTCGAGTGAGTCGAGGAAACGAACTTAATTGAACTAAAAAATAGCTACATTAAAATGGCGCCGCTGCCGCTTCGCTCGTTACGATTGACGATTTTCGTGAGACGTTTGGATTTTGGGATCCGTTCGATTGTGAACGTTATTTTTCTTGATAAAAAATCTAAAACATAAAAAATCAAAAAGATAAAAATACAAAAATTTAAAAAAAATCATCAAAAGCAAATTCTTTCCTAAGATTTGCAACAAAAAAATTAACAAATCCAAAAGTAATACTTTTCCTAAAGTATTACACCAAAAATATTCCTCTTTATCCTCTATTATGTTTAATTCTTTTTCTCAACCCCTCTTATTTTTAATTCTTCATGGATTCATACTGTATAGGGTGTAGGCCGTCTGATAGTCAATCATGTTATTGGTGTTCATGCGAGCGGTGCGGTATGGCTATCCCTAATCACGAATTTGGACATTGTTCATTTTGCAATTCGACCAATTCATACTTCACCTCTAATGACACTATCTCACCCTCTTCCATATATGCCGATCCGTATCCACAACATGCACCAGGTTTTTCTCAATACCCGTGTTGCAATCATTGTGGGGGCCCTCACGATACTTCTTATTGTCAGCCGATGAATTATTATGCGCCAAATCCGTGTTCTAATTCTTTTCAACCGATGATTTATGATGGACCACATCCGTGCTATAATTCTGGTTTTCATAATTTTGAGCCCCCACAATACACCCTCTATCATCAACCTTCTTTGAATCCGGATGACGAAACACAAGCCTTTCTTTTGAAGATTCATGACGGTTTAATTCAACTAAAAGAAGCATGGGAGGAGGAAAAGCGACAGCGACAAGAGCAAGTATCTAATCTTAGTGCTTATACCTCTACGCCTCGTGTGATTCCTTATTGTTATGATGATGATGACGATAATATTTACGATCTCAATCCATCATGTGAGACTACCACTCCTATTCTTGATTCTTCCACTACGGAGACCGATGCCTCTCTCATCATAGGGGATGAGAGTCTTATCACTATTCCTTGTGACGACACTCTTATTCCAATCCAAAGTGAGCCTACGGTTGCCTCTGATGGTGATAGTGAGTGTGAATCTCTTTCTAGTGATGATTCATTACCTCCCACCGACATCTTGGGAGATGATTCTTTGGCTATCTCTAATCCTCTTTTTGATCTCGATGATGATTTTACTTCTAGTGATGACGAGTCACTATCCGATGAAGACGTTCAGAAGGAAAATTTCAAGATTTATTCGAACCCTTTATTTGATTTTGATGACGCCTACATCTCTAGTGAGGTGAATCCAATCTTTGAAGAGGGTATTGAGGACATTGATAGCTCCGACTCTCTTGCTATTGATGAGCATTCTTTGTTAACCATGCCACCTCCCATTGTAGAGGAGGTGGAGAGATTTGACCTTACCTTCCGTTTGATTCGGTCTGGAGAGGTGACGCAGGTGGTCGATATTTCTTCTGATATTTCTCATATTATGTTGCCACCCCGTCCTACCACGTGCACACCCAAGCGGGCGATGTATCGCTTTTACTCTCCTCATTTCATACCGGGAAATGAGGATGAGTGTTTTGATCCCGGAGGAGACGTTGATGTTGCTATTTCTTGTGATGTTTTACCGGTTACCACATCGACTCTTGCTTTGAGTTTCTATCAAGTGTCCTCCCGTGACACTTTGATATCTTTTTCTCCCACCCTCCCGCCCTTGGCGAAGACGAGTATTCTTAAGGATCGCCTTTATACCTATTTCTCGTATGTTATAAGATTCCTTCTGCTTTTCTTCACATATAGTGTGGATTCTTCTTCTTTATTCTCATCCGGTAATAAGGATAAGATTTTTGACCCTGGCATATCTGTTTTGAGCCAGTGGTGATTCTCTTGCTCCCCCGTGGACCATTTAATTCAGGGTCGAGTCAGGCTCGTGACTCGGTTAACAAAAACAAGCGCTTCTCGGGGAGGCAACCCGATGATCTATTTTTTATCTATTTTCTACTATAAGTGTAGGAGGAGCCGAGTAGGTTGTGTTTTGTGATGTTGTGCAGGGATGTGTGCTTTAATGATCCACTTTTGGTGTTTTTGACGCGACCCGTGTTCCTGTGTTCCCGTGTACCCGGTTTCTTCGATATGTTTTTGGTATTGTGATTCATACATATATATAAATAAGTTGAATAAATGTAATCACTTTAGTTGTCTCTTCCTTAGCTCGATTTAAACAACGTACTCAATGTCCTAAGTGTAGGGGAGTTTATTCTCCCACATGCTTAAACATTGAGGACAATGTCTATATTAAGTGTAGGGGGACTTCTAACGAATTTTAGTGGGCTTTTCCATGAATTTGACCCCATTTAACCGGAAAATTAAATAATTTTCAACGTTTTTCAAATTTTTGATCTATTTTGGCCTAGTAGTATTTTCATTTATTTTATTTCCTTTTGTCATCACATCGTATGAATAAATTCCATTTCAAGAATAAATTTAAACAATAAATAAATGAATAAAATGGTTTTAACAAGTTTAGATATTGATTGTTGTAAAATTACGTCTTTTAGGAAAAAGAACGTAAAATAGGGTAAGTGCACGACGATTTAGGAAAACCGTGTGTGTAAGACCCTAAAAGTGAGTTCGTTCTCGAGGAGGCAAGTGCGTTGTGTTAAGGATTGATTTTTGATTTGTTTGTGATTATATTGACGAAAGAAAAGAAAGGAAAAGACGAATAATGCTAAAAATACCCCTAAGACGTAAAAAATGCAAAATCGTAAAATTTGACAAAAATTGAAACTATTCCAAGAGTTACTAAAAAATTATCTTAAATGAAGAAAATTATAAAGATTACAAAATTGAAAACCAAATTATCTAAAACATTTTTAATAATTTTATATTAATTTTTAAAGTTAAAGAAAAATCTTAAAATTAAATTAAAATAAAAATTAACTAATTAAAAACTTTTTCTTATGTAAACTTCTAAAATATTGATAAAAACTTAAAAACTATTTTTTTGAAATTTTAAATCTGATTAATCTATTTTTTTATTATTTTACGAACATTAATCCTAAAAATAGTGATAAAAAATAAATAAAGAAAATGAAAAATACAAAATTATGTTGGAAAAATCTTAAACGAACAAACGAATACTAGAAAAATTAAAGTGTGCAAGTTGGCTTATCTAATAAGCTCCTATGAGCTTGTTAAGCTACGGCTTAAATAAATAAGCCCAAACTGAAAAGGTGTTAGATAGGTTTTGTCTTGAGACTTTATCAGTAAAATTCCCAAGGGCGAGCGGTAGTGTGTGTGTGCTTTGGTAGTGGTGGCGCAGGTTCGAGTCCTGGCCACGCCAAAATTTTTCAGATATATTTTTTTTTATTTTTATTTTTACCCCACCTGTTACACAGTCACTACTACTTACCAAAACACCAACACTTGTCTAATTTTAAGCTAGAATTACCCTAATTTGAAGCAAACAAACCCAGACCTGGAACTTCCTTTTTTCTTACTTGTTATCTGTTTATGTGTTCTTTATGGACAGTCAAAACCCCCAACTTGCAGTTGGCTTGTGGGGGTGTTTTAAGCTAGCAGAAAGCAAACAAGACAAACTCGGACACAAACCGACTGAAACACAAGCAAGTAATCAACAAGCAAGCAGGTTGCAAGCACTTATACAAATACAATCAGACAACTACTGAGTCATGCCATATAGTGCAAATAAGCCAACCCAATGTCTTACGGACTGATGTTCAGAAACAGTAAGCACGAAAAAAAGTAATCTAACCAAATGCAAATCTAACACATTCTAAGCAGAAGGCAAATTTGTATATGGTCAAGTCTTAGCAGCTTATGCAATTGAGCAAGAGCAAAATAACAACGCAGAAGACTAAACTAAGCAGAGATACTAACTCGCCAAGAAGAGTCAAAGACTTGCAGGAATAGAAACCAAGATCCCTAGCTATCCTACTAATCTAGCAGATTATCAACTCCTAGACAGCAAATCCTTTAAACAAGAAGATAGCACGGTTTTCTCTATTAAACAGAAAGTCAGTTGTATGTAGTATTTTTCAAACTCCTTTTCTACCAGACAAATAAAGTGAGTCAAAACAGCATAAACTAAATATGAAGCAGGCAGAAAGCAAACAAATGAACAAATCACACTCTTAGGCTATAGTCTAGCAGGCATTAACACAAACCAACATAACATTATAAAAAGAACACATGATTTAAAAATCAGCAGGCAACACTAAGTATGATCAACACGACGTAGACTAAGAGCAAATAAACATAAGCAAGCTATCGCACAATCCTAAGTTGACATATTTTATTACCAAATTTAAACAGATTAAACTAAAATAACAAGACCTAAATTAAACTTACTGATTATACTCAAGAAACTTATCAAAACAAAATCAAACCCTTATAACTAGCAAATTTGACAAGCAATTAACACACGAGAACAATTACACAATTAGCAGAAATAATAAAAAAAATAAGGAAAGGACGAGAATGTGATACCTACCCTTGTTTGCATCCAACAAGGGTCAGCTAAGCTCCCCTGACCTCGACCAACTACTAGGTTCGAGGCAGGGGTGTCTTGGATAGGAAAATGAGGTGAAGGTGTTCGTTGGGGTTCAACAGCTGAACCGAATCACCATGTATGAAAGGAAGGACTGCTAAGAATAACAAATGAATCCAAGAACTGAGTTCTTGGATTGTTAGCTCAACAGATAAACAATACACTCACTCACGTTTCTCTTTTTGTTTTTTTTTTTAAAAAAAATCTTTTCAATCCACTTCAAATGCTTACTACTTAAATGAAATTGATAATAAATTTAAATGCGAAAACTATGATTCACTTCAACCCACTTACTGATTAAATCAAACAGGAAACCCCCAACTCAAATTTAAAAACATTAACTTAAATCATAAAACATCAAATAAAATGGAACTCGGATGGATAAAAAAAACTTCAAACTTTCATTCATAAAAGAGGTTTTTTTACAAAAATCCGAGACAAGGAAAAAATGGGCACCATAGGTCGGTCCTCATTTTATAAGCCCCTCGGATTGTTCTAGAAATGAAAACAAAAGAAAACCCTATTCTAATGAGTTTCCAATATTACCCTTGATGAAGATGTGAATATGCTGATTTTGATTCCACTTTTGAATAAATCTTGAAGCCATGTGCAAATCGTTTGGATTTTTGTGATAGACAGGCTGGGATGCATCCATCTTGGACGTTGGATTCCGTTTGGAGGACACGAAACCCCTATCAATCGTTGATTATCTGGTGCTTCTTTGTCTTTTTGCCAATGGGTTGGATTTTGGGGACCAGGGAGTGAGTGTGATGGGAGATTAAAAGTGGGGTTTGGGTTAATCCATGATTAATCACTGATCTGGAATAGACCAGGTCTTAATTCATGAATTTTAATTTGGGGAAAAAAATTAGGGTTTATAGGAAAAAGGTGTGTGTTTTGATTTATTTAGTTTAGGTTAAGATGTGTTAAAAGGGAAAACACGTTATATTAAACGTATTTGGTTTAAGTGGTGGGTTGAGATACGCGTAAATGGGTTTGGGTAGGTGTATGATGAGGTGTCGTGTATTGGTTGGCAGGTGGAGTTTGTTTGTCTCCCAAGAATACCCCCCAATGTTTTCCTTTTTCTTCACTTTGTAAATATTAGTCAAAACTTTGTTTTCCCTTTATAATAAGTATGGAGTACTTGTCAAATTTGGCACAAGGATTTTATAAGCTTGAAACAAGGACCAAACATGTAAATTCTTCAATATTCAAGGGCTGTTTTTGACATGTCTTCATACTTTAAGGCTTTGACTTGTTTGTTTGACTTTTTGGAGGACCATTATTGACAATTTAGTTTTGTTGAGCGACTAAATTTGCCAATTCTTCAAAGTTAAGGGTCCTTTTTGTAATTTTGACAAACTTTAGGGACCAAACATGTAATTATGAAGATACAAGGGTATAAAGTGTCAATTCTTCAAACTTGGAGGACCAATCTTCATAATTCTTCAAATCTTCAAGGGTTTTCTTTGGAAAATTCTTCATTAGGGCTTGGTTCATTGTGCGGCTTCGTTTCCCGTGTTCGTTTTTGATTGATTGTTGTGATCTTTTGTCATTTTCTCAATATCCGTACCTAAAATACACAAGCAACAAACACAAGCATATATTTGGGTATTTTGATGATATTTAATGCATTTTAAACCCTATTTGGACGATGAGACCATGTATAAAAGCAGTCTCATCACTCCCCCATACTAAACCATTGCCGTGCCCTCACGCAATGCTAGAATTAAGTATCGTAGCACGTCCAAAATTCATTTTATTTACTTTATTGAAATGATAAACTAGCTACACTACTACTATTACTACTACTTGTGTTTTAGACATAATGTATGATTTTCATCGCAAAATGGGACGTTTAGGTTCATAGAATAAGAACACGTGAATGCTTCGTTAGAAATAATTTCATCGTCCTCGATTTTCACCCCAATTCCATGCTAAGCGTGCAACGAGATCATTGTCATTATAAGTAGTAATGCTAACACTACTCATATGCCCTAATCACGTACTTATCTCCCATTAATCCTAAGTTGTATCTCTTATATTTTATTTTGTCTTGAATGTTTCACGAGGATACATTGTTTGACTTATGCGATAATAGAGATTTAGGTCTAAAAATAGAGTAGTAATGTTTGACTTATGCGACAACGATGTTAAAAAATTAAGTTGACAAGAAGAATCGATAAACACGGTTTTATAACGGTTTTGACTTATTACCAAGACTTTTATACGCCCCCTAACGGAAGGACCTTATTATCTTTGGTTTACCTCCATCTTTTATTCAACTTCGCCATGAAGCTTTTATTATGACTTCGGTCTTGCCTTGCCTTTTATTATCCGCCTCATCGGTGGTTTTATTAGCCAAAGACGTATATCCTCACGCTAAAGCGAATTTTGGATCTTTAAAGCTTCGAAGATTAAGGCTTGATTCACTTTCAATTTTGCATAGATTTTAGGCCTTGTGGGGCTTCAAATTGTTTGCTAGATTTAGGTGAGCACTTGAAATCTTATTATTGGGTGAAGCTTTCGATTATTCGGGTTCTAATACTTCAAAACCGTGACGCTG
Source organism: Glebionis coronaria (assembly GCA_025667525.1). NCBI lineage: Eukaryota > Viridiplantae > Streptophyta > Magnoliopsida > Asterales > Asteraceae > Glebionis > Glebionis coronaria. Next base: position 657,409,720 of record CM046874.1, on the reverse strand, counting down.
GCGATACCTTAATGTCTTCCCAATTTAATTACACGGAAGCTACTAGAAAAGACTAGAAACCCAACAATCCTAACTAAACCGCTAACTCAATATTTATTAATCAAAAAATATTTACAAGCGAAGGGAGAATAAGCAAACAACGAGAACACATGAGTTTTTGAAAGAATACGAGTACTCTACGTTTAGCATAGTAACTTATAATTAACTCTATCATTTCTCGTCCTCATTTAAGAGACTTAGCCTAATGTGTAGTTAAGGAATTAAAGCTAAGTGCTCAACACGCACGGTCGAGTCAAAAATTACTCTTATTCTCGCCATCGGAAAATCTACATTCGTGTCTTCAAACACTTATAAAACATGAGAAAAATTTTTAAATTTGGCCATTTTTAGCCTTATTTTGCAACAAAACGATAAACAAAAAGATAAACTTTAGAAAGCGTGAAGGTTTGGCAAGGCAAGTATCTATTCACCCCCCATACTAAAGTTAAAAATTGTCCTCAATGTTTCGAGTCTAGGGGTGCAAACACCCCCATACTAGAGACGTAGTCGAATGCCTAATCTAGCATGGAAAGGGTGTAACCGTTAAATCAATAGCCGTTTATGAAGTGTGCTAAAAACCTAAGGTTAGAACATCAAAAGGATATATCATGGATATTGAGAAATATCTTCAAAGCAAACGATCGAGTGCTCCCATAAAACGAACACGAGAGGCTCCAATCGTGAAGATCATGATCATCTAAAGTTCACAATTCACAAACAACCACGGAACAAAGGTTGGAAGGGCACAAATCCCCACACGTAAGCTACATTAGAAAGCGATAATATGTTCATAGGATAAGCATGGGACTCCCCCACGAGGCACCTCGTTTTTTATTACCGAGTCATGAGCTCGACTCGAACCCCTCAATACTAATTATCATTGGGGAAAGTGACTTGGTCGAGGTAGTTCAAGGATGGAACTTCCCCGCCAAAGTAGTGCTTCAACCTATGTCCATTCACCTTGAAGTTAGGACCATCATTTTGAGCTAGCTCGATGGTCCCATATGGAAACACTTGAGTCACGGTGAATGGACCGGACCAACGGGATTTCAACTTACTGGAAAAGATTTTTAATCTTGAATTAAAAAGCAAAACTTGATCCCCAATGTTAAAAACCCGGTTTTTAATTTTAGAATCATGCAACTTTTAAGTTTTCTCTTTATAAATCAATGAATTTTCATAAGCAATATCTCTCAATTCATCCAATTCATTTAATTGCATTTTCCGGTATTTTCCCGCGGTCTCCATCCATCATTACAATGCTTTAGGGCCCAATAAGCCTTGTGTTCTAATTCGATAGGAAAATGACAATTCTTTCCATACACAAGCTTATAGGGAGTGCACCTAATGGGCGTCTTATGAGCGGTCCTAAAGGCCCATAAAGCATCGTCTAACTTATCCAACCAAGATTGTCGGTTTTCCCCAACGGATCTCTCCAAGATCCTCTTCAAAGCTCGGTTTGAAACCTCGACTTGGCCACTCGTTTGTGGGTGATAAGCCGTAGAAAGCCGATGGGTAACCCCATATTTCCTTAGAACCCTTTCAAATTGGTCATTACAAAAATGGGTTCCACGATCGCTTATGATAGCACGAGGGGTTCCAAACCGAGAAAACAATTGCTTCAAAAACTTGACTACCACACGAGCATCATTGGTGGGCAAGGCCTTGGCCTCCACACACTTAGAAAGGTAGTCAACCGCAACGAGAATGTACTTATTACCACGAGATGATGGGAATGGCCCCATAAAGTCTATGCCCCAAACGTCAAAGATCTCACATACTTGAATGATATTTTGTGGCATTTCATCTTTTTGTGAGGCTTTTCCTTGGCGTTGGCATGCATCACATGATTTCACAAGATCTTGTGCATCTCGGTAAATAGTAGGCCAAAAGAAGCCGGCATCAAACACCTTCTTAGCCGTGAGATTAGCACCGTGGTGACCACCCGTGGGTCCCTCATGGCAAGCTCTAAGGATGTTAGAAGGTTCGGTGCAAAATACACAACGTTGGATGATTTGATCCGCACAAGTTCGAAACAAGTAAGGGTCGTTCCAAAAGTAGAACTTGACGTCATGAAAGAATTTTCGTTTTTCTTGAGTCGTCATACCCTTAACGATGAAGTTACCCGCATGGTAATTTGCAAAATCCGCAAACCATGGGGTAGAAGAATCAAGCTTAGAATTCACTACACCAAGTGTCTCGAGCGGAAATGTTTCGGTGATTTCCTTGGTCTCGTAAACACTTTGGTGAGGATCTTCCAAACGAGAGAGATGATCGGCCGCTAGATTCTCGGCTCCTTTGTCAACGATTGTATGATCAAATTCTTGAAGGAGGAGAATCCAACGAAGTAATCTCGGCTTAGCATCTTGCTTCGTCATGAGATACTTAATAGCCGAATGGTCCGTATACACTATGCATTTCGTCAAGACGAGATAAGGTCGGAATTTCTCAAATGCATACACCACGGCAAGGAACTCCTTTTCCGTTGTAGTGTATTTAAATTGAGCCTCGGTCATCGTCTTGCTAGCATAGTGAATAGGCAAGAAGTGCTTATCATGACGTTGCCCCAAAACGGCCCCAATAGCGTAATCACTAGCATCACACATGAGCTCAAAGGGGAGGTTCCAATTGGGAGCAACAAGAATGGGAGCATCGGTAAGTTTCCTCTTAAGGATTTCAAAGGCTCGTACACAATCTTCGTCAAAGACAAAACGTGCCTCTTTTTCAAGAAGATGTGTAATGGGTCGAGAAATCTTTGAAAAATCCTTGATGAATCGACGATAAAAGCCCGCGTGGCCTAGGAAACTCCTAACTCCCTTGACGGTTTTGGGATGAGGTAATTTGGCGATGACGTCTACCTTAGCTTGATCTACCTCAATCCCCGCTTTCGAGACCTTGTGCCCTAAGACGATTCCACTCTTAACCATAAAATGACACTTTTCCCAATTGAGCACAAGGTTGGTTTCCTCACAACGTTTTAACATTCTCTCTAGGTTCGACAAACACGAAGTGAAAGAATTACCAAACACGGAAAAGTCACCCATGAAGACTTCCATCGTTTTCTCGATCATATCATGAAAAATAGCCATCATGCACCTTTGAAAGGTTCCCGGTGCATTACAAAGTCCGAATGGCATTCTACGATAGGCAAACGTTCCATATGGACACGTAAACGTAGTTTTTTCTTGATCACGAGGATTGATGGGAATTTGGAAGTAACCGGAAAAACCATCTAAAAAGCAATAGAAATCGTTTCCCGCAAGACGCTCCAACATTTGGTCCATGAAGGGCAAGGGAAAATGGTCTTTTCGAGTGGTTTCATTCAACTTTCGATAGTCAATGCACACTCTCCATCCGGTCACGAGTCTAGTGGGAATCAACTCGTTGGCATCGTTTGGCACAACGGTCATCCCTCTCTTTTTAGGGACACAATGAATAGGACTCACCCAAGGGCTATCGGAAATAGGGTAAATCATTCCCGCGTCAAGGAGTTTAAGGACCTCCTTTTTGATGACATCGTGAATTTTGGGGTTCACCCTCCTTTGACTTTGGATTGTGGGCTTGAAATCCTCCTCCATTAAGATTTTGTGGGTACAAAATTTGGGATCGATTCCCTTAATGTCGGATAACTTCCACGGAATCGCCCCTTTGTGATCCTTTAGAACGTCGACAAGTGCGGTTTTTCATCATTCGAAAGATCCTTCGCAATAATAACCGGCAACTTGTCGTCCTCCTCCAAATAGACATATTCGAGGTGAGGAGTTAAATCTTTCAACTCGAGGATAGGTGGTTCCTCAAGTGAAGATTTGGGCTCGATACTCATAACCTCCTCGGGTGGAGGAAATGGGAAATCGTTGAGAAAATCCTTGATAATCGAGAAGTCCTCATCGTTGTCGAGGTCTTCGTCACAAGTACGTGGAACATTACTTTCTTCTAACGTAAAACCACCACCTTCAAATGGAGTGAAGGTTGGTGTCGAATTATCAAGAATTGGATCTAACATAGTGGGATTGCCACTAGTTTCTTCATCACCAAACCCTAATACTTCTTGTGAAAATTCCTCGCAAACCACGTCGATCATGTAAACGAGGTTTATGGTAGCAACGGAATAAACATGAGAAAGTTGAGAATTTTGAGTTGCGTTTATAACAAGTTCCTCGTCGTTGAAACGTAAGGTGATCTTTCTAGCATGCACATCAATTAAAGCCATAGACGTATCTAAAAACGAACGACCTAAAATAAGAGGAACTTGAGGATCCGTGGGGATATCAACAACGATAAAGTCTACGGGATAGTAGAACTTCCCCACTTTCACAAAAACGTATTCCGCCAAACCACATGCGAGAATCGTGGAATGGTCGGCCAACTCAATAGACATTCGTGAAGGAGTAAGATTAGGAAGATTGAGCGACTTGAAGATTGCAAGTGGCATCAAGTTAATGCTAGCACCAAGATCGGCCATGGCATAGCATTCTTCCATATCTTGAATTGCACAAGGGATCAAAAATTTACCGGGATCACCGACTTTTTGAGGTATGCGATTAAGATAAACCGACGAACAACTAGACATTTGGTGCAATTTCTCCTTGTTGTTCAACATACTCTTAAAGTTAGCGGCAAATCGAGGCATCATGACCAAAGCATCGGCGAAACTCACATTAAGGTGCAACTCACGAAACATTTTCATAAAAAGCTCAAATTGGTAGTTATCGCGCTCTTGTCGTTTCTCCTTTCTACGTCTCGATGGGTAAGGCAAGGGTGGTGTGGGTTGGGGCATAGGCATAGCCTTTGGAATCTTGGGTTCCAATGTTGGTAAAGGGTCGACCGTAGGTGTGGCATGAGCGGTACTTTGTGGGCTTGAAATATGCTCCTTTTCGACCACCACCTCGGGTTCTTCCTCAATTTCCTCCACCGTTAGAGTAATTGGTTGAGGAGTCGGTTCTTTAAGTGTCTTACCACTTCGTGTGGTAATCACTTTCATCTCTCCCTTCGGGTTTGAAACGGTGTTACTAGGTAGACCACTCGAAGTAGAGGCTTTGTTCCCCATGACGGCTTCTAAAATGGCATTAAGCTTAGCATCTTGACTATTAAACTTCAAATCTTGACTAGCGGCTTTTTGGTCAATTCTTTGTTCAAGCCTAGCATGACTTTGTTAAATCTTATTGTTTTGACCTCTAATTTGATTAGCAAAATCATTTTTCAACTCATTTCTCATGTTAAGATTTTCTTTCACAAAGTTAGCCAACTCCTTAGTGTTTTTAGCCGTGTCCCTAGCTTGACTAGCCAACTGCTCTTGTATGTTTTCCAAAATCTTATCATTTGCCGTGGCGTAATTCAAAAAGTACATTGGAAGTTCTTTTGTGTAAATATTTTGAAGACCTTGACTTGTGTTTTGAAAATTACGGTTTTGATTTTGATTTTGCAATTGGCTACTAGTTCCTTGATTCCCATAGTTGTTATTACCCTTAAAATTGTTCCTTTGATTGCTTTGGTAACCAACTTGATTGTTTCGATAATTGTTAGCATTTTGATTTGGTGTAAAACCCGGTGGAGACAATTGATTAGTGCGAGGAACTTGACCGTTTTGGTTATAAGTTCCCGCGGTCGCGAAGGCACTCGAAGTGTTACCACCGTTGGTAATGCACTCGGAATAATCGTGAGCTCCACCACAATACATACAAGAAACCTCAACCGCTTTAATCGTAGCGGGAGCGGGTTGTTCACCAATTTTAAACTCAATTAACAATCCTTTCAACTTATCAAAAATTTTGTTCTCCAAATTAGCCTTGATTTGGCAAGCATCAATGGTATGTGACAATGAAGGCGAAGGTTTAGACGAAGTCTTATGAACACTTGACGTGCTACGAGGACTATAGACCTTAGACCTATTCTCAATGATTAACAATGCTTCCTCGACCGTCTTACACAAAAAATTACCACCCGCGGCGGCATAAGATAATCACGCTCATGATCGTTCAAGCCATTGTAAAACGTGTCAATTTGATGCAAGTCGGAAAAACCATGATGAGGACATTCGTGCAACATTTCCTTAAACCTATTCCAAACCGTTGAAAAACTCTCATTATACTCTTGTGAAAACTTTGAAATCTCGTTTTTCAAGTGCGTAGTCTTAGAGGGCGGAAAAAATTGGTTCACGAATTTTGAAACGAGATCCTTCCACGTCAATATAGAATTGGGTGGCTCTTTCTCTAACCAAATTTTTGCGGGCCCCGCTAAGGAATACGGAAAAAGCATCATCTTAATCGAGTCGTTTGAGACGTCCTTAAACTTGCATGTGGCGGTGAGACGATAAAAATTGGCGAATGTGGTTATGAGGGTTGTCCTTTTCGTCACCTCGAAACTTGTTGTTTTGAATCATGGACAATAAACCCGTCTTAACCTCAAAATTATCCGCAAGGATAGCGGGAATCACAATCGCTTCTCCATAACCCTCGGTGGGTGCTTGAAGCAACTCCATCATAGTTCGATTAGCCATGGGTGCTTCTTTCACTATAATGGGTTCGTCAATAGGAGACTCCTCACTAGTAGGAGTGATTGATTTGTTTCTTCGTTTACGAGCACGTCTTGCTTTAGAGCGAGTTTGCATAAACGTCACGTACAACGAGAAGGTGAGCAAAGAAGATTCTTTTTGGTGTTTTTACTTTTTCAATTTTTTTTGTGGTTTTGGATTGTTTTTACTTTTTTTGGATTTTTGGAATGTATTAGGTAGACACAAATCTACAAATCTCCTCCTTAATCAAATCTCTCGATTAAAGAAGCCTGAAGGAATGAAAATGATCACGTGAAGTGAACGCCTTCGATGACTTTAGAACGATGGTGGAACACCAAATCGTTCAAGAGGGTTTAATCAAATGAAACCAAGAAAATATATATATACTTAGTAATACTTTGGGCGGCAAAACCCTCGATTAGCTCTCAAAATCAAAATACGCACAAGCAAGCGGAGGAAACGAGGCGGCGCGAAGCACTTAAGAGCCTTTTTTCCTTTAGGTGGTGAAATACAACCGCCTTATACCCACCTTATAGTTTGTATTTCTCAAAATCGAGCTTCACGAAAGTATTTATCTATTTTTGCCTTTTTCTTTGGTTTGAGATTCGAATACAATGATTGGGTAATGACCTCCCAAGTCAAGGTTGTGATTTCTCACGTATTTGGAGTACTTGTAAATTTACTGTTCTACGTATACAATATAGTAATAGTATTCACAAAAAACGAAAAACCGATAATACGTATTAGTAGAGTGCTACTAATACAATTAGCTATTTATGGCTATATAAAAACAACAACTGTTCAACCAAAACACAACACGCCTCCCCGGCAGCAGCGCCAAAATGATTGTTTTAAAATTACGTCTTTTAGGAAAAAGAACGTAAAATAGGGTAAGTGCACGACGATTTAGGAAAACCGTGTGTGTAAGACCCTAAAAGTGAGATCGTTCTCGAGGAGGCAAGTGCGTTGTGTTAAGGATTGATTTTTGATTTGTTTGTGATTATATTGACGAAAGAAAAGAAAGGAAAAGACGAATAATGCTAAAAATACCCCTAAGACGTAAAAAACGCAAAATCGTAAAATTTGACGAAAATTGAAACTATTCCAAGAATTACTAAAAAATTATCTTAAATGAAGAAAATTATAAAGATTACAAAATTGAAAACCAAATTATCTAAAACTTTTTTAATAATTTTATATTAATTTGTAAAGTTAAAGAAAAATCTTAAAATTAAATTAAATTAAAAATTAACTAATTAAAAACTTTTTCTTATGTAAACTTCTAAAATATTGATAAAAACTTAAAAACTATTTTTTTGAAATTTTAAATCTGATTAATCTATTTTTTTATTATTTTACGAACATTAATCCTAAAAATAGTGATAAAAATAAATAAAGAAAATGAAAAATACAAAATTATGTTGGAAAAATCTTAAACGAACAAACGAATACTAGAAAAATTAAAGTGTGCAAGTTGGCTTATCTAATAAGCTCCTATGACTTTGTTAAGCTACGGCTTAAATAAATAAGCCCAAACTGAAAAGGTGTTAGATAGGTTTTGCCTTGAGACTTTATCAGTAATAGTCCCAAGGGCGAGCGGTAGTGTGTGTGTGCTTTGGCAGTAGTGGCGCAGGTTCGAGTCCTGGCCACGCCAAAATTTTTCAAATATATTTTTTTAATTTTTCTTTTTACCCCACTTGTTACACAGTCACTACTACTTACCAAAACACCAACACTTGTCTAATTTTAAGCTAGAATTACCCTAATTTGAAGCAAACAAACCCAGACCTGGAACTTCCTTTTTTCTTACTTGTTATCTGTTTATGTGTTCTTTATGGATAGTCAAAACCCCCAACTTGCAGTTGGCTTGTGGGGGTGTTTTAAGCTAGCAGAAAGCAGACAAGACAAACTCGGACACAAACCGACTGAAACACAAGCAAGTAATCAACAAGCAAGCAGGTTGCAAGCACTTATACAAATACAATCAGACAACTACTGAGTCATGCCATATAGTGCAAATAAGCCAACCCAATGTCTTACGGACTGATGTTCAGAAACTGTAAGCACGAAAAAAGGTAATTTAACCAAATGCAAATCTAACACATTCTAAGCAGAAGGCAAATTGGTATATGGTCAAGTCTTAGCAGCTTATGCAATTGGGCAAGAGCAAAATAACAACGCAGAAGACTAAACTAAGCAGAGATACTAACTCGCCAAGAAGAGTCAAAGACTTGCAGGAATAGAAACCAAGATCCCTAGCTATCCTACTAATCTAGCAGATTATCAACTCCTAGACAACAAATCCTTTAAACAAGAAGATAGCACGGTTTTCTCTATTAAACAGAAAGTCAGTTGTATGTAGTATTTTTCAAACTCCTTTTCTACCAGACAAGTAAAGTGAGTCAAAACAGCATAAACTAAATATGAAGCAGGCAGAAAGCAAACAAATGAACAAATCACACTCTTAGGCTATAGTCTAGCAGGCATTAACACAAACCAACATAACATTATAAAAAGAACACATGATTTAAAAATCAGCAGGCAACACTAAGTATGATCAACACGACGTAGACTAAGAGCAAATAAACATAAGCAAGCTATCGCACAATCCTAAGTTGACATATTTTATTACCAAGTTTAAACAGATTAAACTAAAATAACAAGACCTAAATTAAACTTACTGATTATACTCAAGAAACTTATCAAAACAAAATCAAACCCTTATAACTAGCAAACTTGACAAGCAATTAACACACGAGAACAATTACACAATTAGCAAAAATAATAAAAAATAAGGAAAGGACGAGAATGTGATACCTACCCTTGTTTGCATCCAACAAGGGTCAGCTAAGCTCCCTGACCTCGACCAACTACTAGGTTCGAGGCAGGGGTGTCTTGGATAGGAAAATGAGGTGAAGGTGTTCGTTGGGGTTCAACAGCTGAACCGAATCACCATGTATGAAAGGAAGGACTGCTAAGAATAACAAATAAATCCAAGAACTGAGTTCTTGGATTGTTAGCTCAACAGATAAACAATACACTCACTCACGTTTCTCCTTTTGTTTTTTTTAAAAAAAAAATCTTTTCAATCCACTTCAAATGATTACTACTTAAATGAAATTGATAATAAATTTAAATGAGAAAACTATGATTCACTTCAACCCACTTACTGATTAACTCAAACAGGAAACCCCTAACTCAAATTTAAAAACATTAACTTAAATCATAAAACATCAAATAAAATGGAACTCGGATGGATAAAAAAACTTCAAACTTTCATTCATAAAAGAGGTTTTTTTACAAAAATCCGAGACAAGGAAAAAATGGGCACCACAGGTCGGTCCTCATTTTATAAGCCCCTCGGATTGTTCTAGAAATGAAAACAAAAGAAAACCCTATTCTAATGAGTTTTCAATATTACCCTTGATGAAGATGCGGATATGCTGATTTTGATTCCATCTTTTGAATAAATCTTGAAGCCATGTGCAAATCGTTTGGATTTTTGTGATAGACAGGCTGGGATGCATCCATCTTGGACGTTGGATTCCGTTTGGAGCACACGAAACCCCTATGAATCGTTGATTCTCTGGTGCTTCTTTGTCTTTTTGCCAACGGGTGGGATTTTGGGGACCAGGGAGTGAGTGTGATGGGAGATTAAAAGTGGGGTTTGGGTTAATCCATGATTAATCACTGATCTGGAATAGACCAGGTCTTAATTCATGAATCTTAATTTGGGGAAAAAATTAGGGTTTATAGGAAAAAGGTGTGTGTTTGATTTATTTAGTTTAGGTTAAGATGTGTTAAAAGGGAAAACACGTTTTATTAAACGTATTTGGTTTAAGTGGTGGGTTGAGATACGGGTAAATGGGTTTGGGTGGGTGTATGATGAGGTGTCGTGTATTGGTTGGCTGGTGGTGTTTGTTTGTCTCCCAAGAATACCCCCCAATGTTTTCCTTTTTCTTCACTTTGTAAATATTAGTCAAAACTTTGTTTTCCCTTTATAATAAGTATAGAGTACTTGTCAAATTTGGCACAAGGATTTTATAAGCTTGAAACAAGGACCAAACATGTAAATTCTTCAATATTCAAGGGCTGTTTTTGACATGTCTTTATACTTTAAGGCTTTGACTTGTTTGTTTGACTTTTTGGAGGACCATTATTGACAATTTAGTTTTGTTGAGGGACTAAATTTGCCAATTCTTCAAAGTTAAGGGTCCTTTTTGTAATTTTGACAAACTTTAGGGACCAAACATGTAATTATGAAGATACAAGGGTATAAAGTGTCAATTCTTCAAACTTGGAGGACCAATCTTCATAATTCTTCAAATCTTCAAGGGTTTTCTTTGGAAAATTCTTCATTAGGGCTTGGTTCATTGTGCGGCTTCGTTTCCCGTGTTTGTTTTTGATTGATTGTTGTGATCTTTTGTCATTTTCTCAATATCTGTACCTAAAATACACAATCAACAAACCCAAGAATATATTTGGGTATTTTGATGATATTTAATGCATTTTAAGCCCTATTTGGACGATGAGACCATGTATAAAAGAAGTCTCATCAGATATCTTTGATATATTAGGCCCATCGTGAATATTTTGACTCAATCCAAGTTTACTCTAGCTAGTATCCTTAACCATATGGACCTTAATTGGTTTATTAGGCTAAGCATCCACGAGTCTCATTCCATGAGATTTTAAGTTGTGGAGAACGAGAGATGATAGAGTTGATAATAAGTTTAATGGTTAATTCTTGCTTATATAAGTTTTGTGGCTCTTTCTTCCCGCTTGTATATTTAATTGCTTAATAAATGAGGATTTTTGCGGTGTAGATTCGATATCTTAACTCTTAGCTAAATCTTTTATCTCCTTGTAATTAAAGCATGAACACATTGAGGGTGCCAGCGTTGTGGACTTCCGACTAAGGTGGCTCATAACCGCTAAGTAGGAGGTATTTATACCATGGGACCGCGGAATTTGGCCTACTATATATATCATAAATAAAAAAAAGAATAAGATTAAAACATGACCTCAAGGAGCCTTAGGGTGTGGGGCATGTAGCACGAACCTTGTCATTAGAGCCTTAGGGTGTATGGCATGGTAAGTGTTGAATAAAAATTAATCAAAAAATCAACTCCCTTGTTTATCGTTCAAGGAGCCTTAGGGTGTGGATAATAGATAAGGAGAATTTTACATCTTAAAGATCCTAAGGGTATATGATGTGAGCTTGCTAAACTCCACATAAAGTCTACATGACTTTGGAGGAATAATTAATAAGTAGTACTATTGGCCAAATTTTGGATCCGGGAATTTATTCCCCAAATCGTGTTAAATCATCCTTGATGTGGTCTTATGTTGGGTCTACTGGATGTAGATCTTGCAGCCTGTCAGGAACGGTGAATGACTTCTGTAATCACAAGTCAATCCACAGAGAGACTCTATACACAATATGAATGCAGAATATAATTATAATAAAGAAGAACAGAATAACTATAAAGACTTGATCCTTTCTAAGGATTTCTAATATTGATAATGACTAGAACTACGTTTTGTGAAGGTGTGTATAACCCTTCTGCCTAAGGTTCCTTTTATACTACAAGGAAACCCTAATACAACATTAAACAAAACGTGTAAAACTGATATGCATATCTTTTCCTAACATATCTCATGCATATCCTAACAGAATAATAAATAAATAATAAAGTTTGACTTCGACTAGGACCAGGAGCACGACTTGCTCCTACTACTACTAGGACCAGGAGGAACTACATACCTCCTAGTGTACCTATTACATTTAACTATTACAATGGTCCTAACAATCCTCCCCTAAACTTGAATTTGACCTGTTGAGTTCAAGTTTCTTGTAAAACGTGCAAGAAAGCCCGAGGATTGAATCAGCAAAACTAAAAGCAGCATCAGCAAGATAAGAGTCAGAAGAACCGCCGCAACATGAAACACTAGAAGCTTCTTCAAAGCTTGGAACAAATCAGCATCGTGTTGAACCTTTCAGCAACATGAGTAGATTTGATGAGCCTTTACCAAGTAGCTGCTCGCTCTTGGGCTAGCCAGTCTTTCTGGTGGAATAAGCATCACCCTGGGAGACTAGAACCCAGCCCAACTCTTAGAATGTGAATCAATGGTGAGTGGGGGTACCCTGATGATTTTAGGCAAACCATCACAGCCGTCAACGGATTTGATATGTCTTTACCAGAAGCCGTACCCCTCTGGACTCGCCAACTCTCAGCAATGAAGCATCGGTGAGTTGAAAACTCTATAGCTATAAGCAAGCTATTACAGCTATCAACGGATTTGATAAAATCTTTACCAAGAGCCGTACCCTCAAGGTGAATCAACTCTTTCTTGTCGATGAGACATGGTGAGTTGAGAACCATTTGTTGTGAGAACCAAGTCCAACACCAGGTGAAACCAGTAACCAGCACAAGCACAATTCAGTAACCAGAACCCATAGTGTGAATCATCAAATGGTATCATATTCACAAGTATAAAATCCAGGATGTGTTTAAAGTATAAGCAGATATTATATAAAAAGTATATGATTTTTTTTCTTTTGTTTTTTTTTCTTTTGTTTTTTTTAACTATAAAGAATGAAATTCACCAATCACTTGACATATTGGTGAAAAGAATGATAATATGAACAAATGAGCAAGAACACAAAACAAAAACACTTACAAACCAACCACATCAGAGACTAGAAGCAGAATGTGGTCAACAGCGGACAATAAGAATGAACAGTGTCCCAGACCAGTACCAGAAGCCAATCACCACTTGACAAAGAAGGATTTTGAACCACCAGAAGCCAACCAATTATTACTAGAGGCTAACCAATAAGGACTAGAAGCCAGTCATGAAAGAATATACCCATCAGAAGTGAGCAAAATCCTCCACCAGGAGGAACACACACCACCAGAACCAATGTAATATGTTATTAAAATCTACCAATACGTTAGGCTGTCCAAAGAATATGTACACAAAGCATCCCCTTAGGCTTAGCCTCCCCTCAATCCTAGACCTCAAGGATTGACCATCCCAATGTGAACCACCAAGTGGTTGAAGCGAGGACCATCAAATGCTTTAGTCAGCAAATCAGCAACATTATCATCCGTATGAACTTTAAGAACCTATATCAGCTTCTTGTCATTGGCATCCCGTATAAAATGATGCCTAATTTCAATATGCTTTGTTCGCTGATGAAAAACAGGATTCTTCACAATGCAACTAGTGCTTTCATTGTCAATAAAAATTTTGGTGTTCATAAAATTGAAACCATAATCCAACATCTGATTTTGGATCCACAAAACCTGTCCACAACAACTAGCAGCAGCAACGTATTCAGCTTCTTTTGAAGAAGTAGCTACTATTGTCTGTTTCTTGCATTGCCATGAAATAAGTCGATGACCCAAGAATTGACAACCACCAGTAGTAGACTTTCTGTCATTATTAGCACCTGCATAGTCACTATCACTATATGCTTCTAGAACAAAAGGTGATTCTCTAGGATACCATAAGCCCAGTTTAGGTTGAGCCTTGATATACTTGAAAATCTTCTTCACTGCATTTAAGTTTGAAACCGTTAGAGTCACTTGGTGTCTAGAACAAGCACTTATTGCAAACATGATATCCAGACGTGATGCAGTCAAATACATGAGGGAGCCAATCATAGACCTGTACATGTGAACATTGACTGGGGGGTCTGGCTCATTCTTAAGTTTGACTTTAGCAACTTCATAAGGAGTTGCTGCTGGTCTAAGAGGATCCATGTCAAACTTCTGAAGGATCTCATGAACATATTTATCTTGACTGATAAAAATCCCATCCGATTGTTGCTTGACCCGAAGACCAAGGAAGAAAGAAAGCTCTCCCATCGCACTCATCTGAAATTCGCCTTTCATCAAGTGTTCAAACTCATCACACCATTCCTTTCTAGTAGAACCAAAGATAATGTCGTCCACATAAACCTGAACAAGGATAATGTCCTTGGTATTCCTCCTAAGAAATAGTTTTGTCAATAGTACCCCTTCTATAGCCATTCTTTAACAAGAAAGTTGAAAGATGCTCATACCAAGCTCTAGGAGCCTGATGTAATCCATAAAGAGCCTTGACCACCTTGTAAACTTTCTTGGGATGAAGTGGATCTACAAACCCCTTAGGTTGAGTGACATACACCTCCTCATCAATTTTTCCATAGAGAAATGCACTCTTGACATCCATCTGAAACACCGTAAAGCCCACATACGAAGCAAAAGCCAAAAACAGACGAATGGCCTCAATCCTTGCAACCGGACCAAAAACTTCAGTGTAGTCAATGCCCTCAATTTGAGTGTGGCCCTGTGCGACAAGCCTAGCTTTATTCCTTACGAAAATTCCCCGTGCATCCTTCTTGTTCTTGAGAATCCATTTGGTATTGATTGTAGTCTTTCCATCTGGTAAGTCAACTAGAACCCAAACATTCTGAAACAAGAATTGCTGCATTTCCTCCTGCATAGCCTCCACCCAACTTTGATCCTCAAGAGCATGAGAAACTGACCTAGGTTCCACCTGTGAAAGAAAACAAGCAAACAAACAGTGTTGAAAGTCCGTATGATTATTACGCTTTTGATCTTCAATATAGCTCACAAGAGCATGATGATCAGACGAGGCCTTCTTCTGCATTCTGCGTGTCTTGACAGTAGAACCAGGATCTCCAATAATTTGAGTGGTAGGATGATCTTTGTGTGATTGCAAGACTGGGTTGGAAGAGACCTCCACTTCTGGTGCCAAGTTATTGAGATCACCAACAAAGTCAGCATCATATGAAGCAGTGTTGAAAAGCCCATCTACTGGTTGTTTATGAATATCATCCAGCTTAGTAGAAGACTTCTTTTGATGGTTCCCAAATCAGAAGGACTGGAGAAACGAGTATTTGAAGCCGACTCACTAGCTGGAGTACCAATAGGTGATAAAGTGGCACTAGGAGCAGAAGCTGGGGTACCAGGAGCAGCATTGTCAGTCGACGTATTCAAGGGGAACTCAAAACCACACTGATCAGCTGCTGTAGTAGCTTCTTGTTATTGTTTGAGTAAAGTGTCAAGAGCTACTTGGGAATCTGGTACATCCAATGGAGTTGCATCACTAGAAGGAGTAGGAGAGACGGTGGTGGAGTAGGATGGAACCACAAAAATATCATCCTCGTCATCTGAATCAGAAAGACTAGAAGGAGCACCTGTACTTGAAGTTGCAAACACTTGTGGACCTGCATCATGGTTAGTTTTGAAACGAAAATATCCTAACGAATCACTAAGATAATCAAGATCAAAATACCATTCAGGACCCTTGCCTTGGATGTTTGACTTCTCTTCAAAATACCTGAGATTTATAGTTTCAATGATCCGCTTGGCTTGGAGATTGAAGACACGGTAAGCCCGAGAGTGAGCTGAATATCCCACAATGTATCCTTCATCTACCTTGCCATCAAACTTCCCCAAATAGTCACTAGTATTCAGAATGGTGACTGGACATCCAAAAGGCTTCAAATGAGCAATATTAGGAACTTTGCCCGTTAGAAGCTCATAAGGAGTCTTCTTGTGAGGATTGGTAATAGAAACCCTATTCAAAACATAACTTGCAGTATTAACAGCTTCTGTCCAGAACATGGTTGGAAGCTTAGAATCGGCAAGCATTGTTCTTGCTGCTTCTATTAGTGTCCTGTTCTTTCTCTCTGCCACACCATTCTGTTGAGGAGTTCTTGCTGCACTATAATCTCTTTTGATGCCCTTAGCATTACAAAGTGCTATGAGGTCTTTATTTTTGAACTCGGTTCCATTATCACAACGAATACCTTTAACCTTCTTGGACAACTGGTTCTCTATAAGGATAAGAAAATCTCTAAGAATGGAGTAGGTCTCACTCTTGGCAGCCATGAAGAACACCCATGTAAACCTGCTATATCCATCAGTTACCACCAGACAGAATTGTTTGTGGTCAATGCTCCTAATGGAAGTAGGACCAAATAAATCCATGTGTAGTAGCTGCAATGGTTCAGTAATAAGACTAAGAGCAGTAATGGCCTTGAAGGATGCTTTGTGTTGTTTGCCTTTGCTGCAAGCAATACAATTTATATCATTTCTAAATGACTTGGGAGGTAAACCAGAGACCAGATTCAGATTTGCAAGTTTGTGAATGGTCTTGAAGTTCACATGTCCCATCCTTCTTTGCCATTGAGTGGCTTCATCTTCTGAGGCTTTAGCAACCAGACATGCTAGTTGACCAGTAGGGTGGACTTCATTCAGCTTGATGCTATATAGATTGTGTCTTCTAGGGATTCTGAGCAGAACCTGTGAGTCATCCGGAAGCTGAAAGTCTTTGGAGAGCACAAGTGCATCAGTATCCGTGAAGAGAACAAACTGCTTCTTGTCACAAATCTAAGAGACAGATATCAAGTTGAAGTGTTGAAGTGCTTCCACATAGTAGACCTGCTTAAAATTTAGATTAGGCGTCTTAATCGTTCCTTTGCCAGTGATCCTGCCTTCTCCTCCACCAAAGTAAACCTTGCCGCCTTGAAATGGTACAAAGTTAGAGAGAAGACTTTTATTTCCTGTCATGCTCCTGGAGCAACCACTATCAACAATGCCTAGACTAGGATCTTGGTATGGAGTAACTGATTGTGGTAAAATACGACCTTTTAGGGAAAAGGCGTAAAAGCGGTAAGTATCGAGTGATGATTTAAGAAAATCAACACTAATGACCCTTAATGGTATGGAAGTTCGTTTCCCAAGGAGGTATATGTGTTGTGAAAAACTTGTAAAAGTTTGTGATTAATGATTGGTTTAGAAGAGGATTAGAAAAGAAGATGACGAAGACGTAAAAAAAATAAAAATTAACAAAAAATCACTACTAGAAAGTTAAAACGTAGAACCTTAAAAAAACACAAAAATAAAAATAAATTCTAAAAATTACCAAAAATTCACCAAAAATCAAAAATAAATAACTAAGAGTTTACCAATGATCAAAACTTTTTCAAAACTTTTAAATAATTAAATATTCAATTTTTAAATGCTAATTAAAGCCCTAAAAATAAAATAAATTATCAAAAATCCCAAATAAATATTTTCCAATTGATAAACCTCTAAAATGACCTAAAAAGATTAAAAACTATTTTTAGAAATTTTAAAAGTAATAAAAACTATTTAAAATGATTTAAAAACTATTAAAATTTAAAATAATTATAAAAATTAATCTAAAAGTGATAAAATTATTCTAAAAGTTGATAAATTCCTATTTTAATGTAATTAACCTAAGAAAAATGTAAAAAGTTGGAAAATGTGAAATTTTAAAAATAATAATAAAATAATAATAAAATAATATTTAAAATCCAAAAATTATAAAAAAATTCTAAAAACTTGCAAACTAGTTTATTTTAACCTAATTAATCAGAAATCAAAGTGAAATTACCAGAATACCCCTATTGGGCCCTCAAATGGGCCAAATCCAAAATCAGTCAGCACAAATGGGCTTTTGGGCCCAAAAACTCAAACTTGGCCCAATTGACTTGGAAAAGCCCTATCTGACTTAAAATTCAATTCTGAGAACAAAACTCTAAAGGCCCAAAAGCTGAATATGAGCCTATCACAGCTTATTAAACACAAAGCTTATTCTTATTGGGCTTTTCAGCCCATTAAGCCATAAGCTAATGCCATAAGCTCTAATTTGACTCACAACCCTCTTTTTGGATGCTTAAGAGATCTGTCAAAAGAAATTTCCAAAAAGCACACTCAATAAGCCAGAAAATAGAAAAGCAAAAATCCACAAAACGACAAAATAGTCGTTTTTGAGAAATAATGCACCTCAGGACTTGATTCAACTTGCAAAAGCTTTCAAATGGACTCAATAAGCAATATCAATCAACAAAAATCCAATAATCACAACCAATAAGCCAGAATAAGCACAAATGAACTTATGTAAAAGTCAAAGGAGTTGGTTTTCTAGTCAAACCTAAAAGTCAACCACCCAAATGCTCCAGTATGAACAAATGGGTCAAAATATGAGCACCTATTACAAAAACAAAGTTGTTGCTGGTTGGAATAAGCTATTATAGCTTACTGATAAGCTGACACCAAATTTACACTATCAGTGGCAACCAGCAGGGGAAAGAAGTTCCCACTGCTTTGACTATTTGACCAAGCTTATATGAGAGTTCTGGTTTGATTCAATTGGAAACAAAGGCACCCTTGTGATCAGTGAATCACAAGGAGTCAATAGCAACAATAAAATCACAAAATGGTTCACACAATAAGCCACAATAAGCCAAACAGTCACCAGATATGCTCCAGATAGGGAAATAAGCAGTTAAGCACTTAATAAGCAAATTTAAGCAGAATAAGCCAACCAAACTTAACAGGATGCATACACAAGCTATGTAAACTAAGTATAAACACAAAGCAACAAGAATCAAACACTGAATCAAAGTAAATAGCAAGATCAAAGCACAAAATGTTTCTGATGAACAAAGAACAATATGCAGACAAGTTTTGCTGATATACTTGACACTTGATCCATTTTCAAGCCTCAAATCCTTCTACCCTGGTGTGATTAACTATGATTTAGCACTTGTTAGCCCTAGCCTATACTTAGATCTAGGTGTCCTCAAAATCCTATCCAATTTTACCAAGTTATGAAGATTTTATAGCCAATTTATGAATCTATGTGTTCAAACCCACAAAACCTGCAAACAGATGAACATATGCACCTAAATAACAGATACCAACACTTGCTAACAACACACAAGCACTTAACAAGCCACAATCCTAACTTATGCAGTAATCCCAAACACCCTTTTAAAACTTGATTTCACAAATATTCAAAGGCTTATGAAGATTCAACCCACAAATCAGATCAATAACACCTCAATAACATCAAACCAAGCCAAATCAACAATATTCAACCATAATAACACAGATTCAAGCATAAATCCACAAAGATCACAAATAATCAGAAACTTAAAGAGAAAATGAAAAGGGAAGAAGATGCAAACCTCCAAGACCTACATCCAGGCCTTGGATTGTTTGAGCTGAGGTACTAGCAAAACAAGTACCAACTTCCAAGCTGCTAAGAAGAACAAACCACAAGGTGAGATCAAAAATAATGCCAACTTTCTGATTTTTGATGCACAAGCTTTATCACTTAAAACCTTGCCTCAAAAACCTTCAAACAAGATAATGGAACTCATATTTTAGCTTCTCAAACACCAAACTTTTATAAATAACAGATTAGAACTCAAAATTTTAAGAAATTCAAACTTTATTTCATAAAAAGGAATTACAAAGATTAAAAGCTAAAATCTGGAACAAAGGGACTCTCACATGTTGAGGTCTCCTTTTATAGGCAAATGCCTAGCTAAACACTATTCACAAACCCTAGAACTGAATTCCCTATTATGCCCTTGAGTCTTCTAGACGTTTTCTGAATTTGAGCTGTCCAAGTTTATCAAGGCTGTTCATTTTAGCTTTGGAATGAAGCAATGAATCATAGCTGTTGATTTGGACACGTCACATAACTTGGAGGCTAAGTTGCATTCTGATTGGTTGAAAGGGAATTGGGGGTGGGGTCCTTTGTGAGTGGGAATAAGGGTTTTGTGTGTGGGATAGGTTTCTGCATGTGTGAATCACACGTGGGAGTGGGTAATTTTGATTTACCCCTTGTTTTAAATGAAGGTAAAACTGGGTGGATGAAGGTGAATAGTAAGTTGTTTGATCCGAAATTGGGGGAGTGTTATGTGTTTGGCGCATTTTTGGGCGTTTGAATGTTTCAATAGCACAACTTTAGCCCTTATTCTTTCTTTCTCTTGTCTTTTGTGTTTAAAACCCTATCAGCGTCCATTTCCTTTATATCAACTTTTCACAACTTGTCATTTTATGCACAAAACTTTCCAAAAAGTGTATCAAGGGTTAATTTTGGAACTTTTGCATATTTGAAGGACTGATCTTGGACATTTTTGATCTTCAAAGGTCTTCAATGTATCTTTGGCTTGATGAGGGACCATACTTGACAATTTGAAATTGTTGAGGGACTAATCTTGCCATTTCTTCAAAGTTGAGGGACCTTTTGTGTAATTTTGACAAACTTAAGGGACCAAACTTGTAATTATTAATATAAAAGGGTTTTAAGTGTCATTTCTTCAATAAATGAGGATCAATCTTGTTTGTCTTCAAGTCTTCAAGGGTATTTGTTGAGAATTCCATGATTAGGGCCCGGTTCTTTGTACGGCTTCGTTTCTCGTGTCCGTTTTTCCTTGTAACTTGTGATCTTTTGTCTTTTTCACGATATCCATACCTAAAATACAAAAGTAAACAAACACAAGCATATATATGGTATTTTATGACATTTTTATGCATTAAAAGCCCGAAAAGAACGATGAGATCATGTATAAATGCCATCTCATCACTCCCCCATACTAATCCATTGCCGTGCCCTCACGCAATGATAGAATAAAGTATCTAAGCATCACCAAAGTTCAATTTTATTAACCTTTATTGAAACGTAAAAGACTTGCAACACACTACGATGATGTGTAAAGACATAATGTATGATTTTCATCACGAAAAGTGACTTTTAGGGTCAAAGAATAGAAACAAGCAAATGTTCCTTAGAGTAAACTTCGTCATCCTTGATTGTCATACATTCCATGCTAAGTGCAAAAACAAGATCATTGTTGGTACAAGTCACAATGCTAACACTACTCATACGTCCAAATTGTGTAATACTTTTTCTCCCCGCAATCCTAGTTATTATAAAAGGAAATGGGTTACTAGCATTTTTTATCTATTTGTCATGGATCACAAGTGATTCATATTGACTTATTTGAGTAGTTATTAGTCCGAAAGCAAAGTAGCACGATTTGATCAATAGTTAGCCGAAGGACAAAATCTTTTAAAACGGCTTCTCGTGTATCTCCTTAAGTTCATATCTTGGCATAACTCGTTTCACGATTTGAGACCTTTCTCGGACCGATATTTGGCATGTACTTCATAATTCAAATCTTGGGAAGACGTTCTCGAAATTATGGTCTTCTCTTCATATATTTGGAATTTCTTCACTTGGCGTTTTTTAGAGATTCTTCATATTGGACCACGACTTCATCATTTTTCTTCAATCTTTACTTTGGATTTTGATATACAACGATCCGCCTCCTTTTCGGACATGGATATATTTATCCTCATACCTTGTTAGGGTCTTTTTGGATAGACTTTCTCCATGATCTTTAGGGGAGTAATTGCTTCTCGTCGTGTGTCTCGATCCTTCATATTGATTTAGGAATAATGATACTTCATATCATCTTGGATCTTTAGCAAAAATAGAGCTCCTCATGCCTTGTTAGGGCCTTTTTGGATAATTGCCAATCTTCGCGTCCCGCTTCAATAAGTTATGCCTTGGCTATGAACTCTATTCAACCCCAAGCAACTTTTAAACGATCTTGCGCTAGAGGCTAAGTAACCTTTCAAATCGTACGACCTTACTTATTGCAATTATGATTTATTCCTAATGCATTGATCTTATGGGAAGAAAAAGCCACAATTAAAAACATATGAGTTTTTGAAAGAACACTTTCATGTTCTACGTTTAGCATGATCACTTGTCTAACTCTATCATTTCTCGTTCTTCACTATATAAAGACCTCTAATTAAAGAGACTCGTGAATACTTAGCCATGCAAGTCAAAATTAAGCCAAATTTGGATTAGCTTTCATTAAGACTATATCAAATCAAAGTTTTGGGTTTTCAAGCCACCTATAGAATCTTGCACTTTCTTGGACTTTTTCAAGTTTAGAAAATGCTTTTTAAAGTTCACTTGATAAGTGACTTTCTAGGATCAATTATAGGAACTTGCGAAAAGTTCTTGTTCTTAACCCGTATGAATTAAGACTTTCACGTTTTAAAGCTCCCTATATAAAAGTCTAGCAAAACTTGAATTGAGCGGGTTAAGGAATGTAAATGGCTCCAAATGCCCATCAAGTCAAAAATTAACTCTTATTCTACCCATCGGAAAATATACATTCGTGTCTTAAAAAACACTTATGAAAACTAAGAAAAATTTTAAAATTTGGCCATTTTTAGCCTTATTAGCAAAACAAAACATTGAAAATTGGAAAGCGTGAGGGCGTAGCAAAGCAAGTACCTATTCACCCCCCATACTAAAAGTAAACATTGTCCTCAATGTTTCGAGTCTAAAGGTGGAGCACCCCCATACTAGAGACGAAGAGTCGAATGCTTAGGATCTAGCATGGAAAGGGTGATCAACAATATATCTAAAGCCGTTTATTAAGTGTGCTAAAAGATAATTGTTAGAACAATAAAGGATATGTCATGGATTCGTGAAAAACTTCTTCAAATGAACGATGGAGGCTCACGTAAACGAACACGAGAGTCTTCAATCGTAGATGATGATGATCTAGATAACACAATCACAAACAACCACGAGACAACGAGTTGAAAGGGTACAAGTCCCCTTATTAGTGAATAATGAGCATAAAAGATAAGCATGGGATCTCCCCCACGAGGCACCTCGTTTTTTGATTACCGAGTCATGAGCTCGACTCGATCCCCTCAATGCTAATTATCATTGGGGAAGGTGACTTGGTCGAGGGCAACCATTGAAGGAATTTCCCCACCAAAGTAGTGCTTAAGCCTATGTCCATTCACCTTAAAATTAGGACCATCATCTTGAGCTAGCTCAATGGTCCCATATGGAAACACTTGTGTAATGGTGAACGGACCCGACCAACGAGATTTCAATTTCCCGGAAAATATCTTAAGACGAGAGTTAAAAAGCAATACTTGATCACCAACGTTAAAAACCCGGTTTTTAATCTTTGAATCATGAAACTTTTTAGTCTTTTCTTTAAAAATTAATGAATTTTCATAAGCATTATCCCTTAATTCATCCAATTCATTCAATTGTATTTTCCGGTGATCTCCCGCGGTCTTCAAGTCAAAGTTTGCATGCTTAAGAGCCCAATATGCCTTATGCTCCAATTCAATGGGCAAATGACAATTCTTCCCATAGACTAACTTATAAGGAGTGCAACCGATAGGTTTCTTATAAGCGGTCCTAAAGGCCCATAAAGCATCATCAAGTTTGTCGGACCATGAAGCACGGTTTTCTCCAATTGACCTTTCTAAAATCCTTTTCAAATCTCGGTTCGAAACCTCGACTTGCCCACTCGTTTGCGGGTGATAAGCCGTAGAAAGACGATGAGTAACTCCATATTTCTTTAGAACCTTTTCGAATTGGTCATTACAAAAATGGGTTCCACGATCGCTTATAATAGCACGAGGGGTTCCGAACCGAGAGAATAGTTGCTTCAAAAACTTCACTACCACACGAGCATCATTAGTAGGCAAATCCTTAGCTTCCACGCACTTAGAAAGGTAGTCCACCGCGACGAGGATATATTTGTTGCCATGAGACGATGGGAACGTCCCCATAAAGTCTATTCCCCATATGTCGAAAATCTCACATACTTGAATTATGTTTTGCGGCATTTCATCACGTTGAGACGATTTTCCTTGACGTTGGCACGAATCACACGACTTTACAAGTGCGTGTGCATCACGATAGATAGAAGGCCAAAAGAAACCGGC
Source organism: Glebionis coronaria (assembly GCA_025667525.1). NCBI lineage: Eukaryota > Viridiplantae > Streptophyta > Magnoliopsida > Asterales > Asteraceae > Glebionis > Glebionis coronaria. The sequence goes on along the minus strand of CM046874.1, from coordinate 657,385,543 downwards.
ATCGAACACTTTCTTAGCCGTGAGATTAGCACCGTGGTGACCACCCGTGGGTCCCTCGTGACAAGCTTTAAGGATATTAGAAGCTTCGGCACCAAACACACAACGTCGAACGAGTTGATCCGTACAAACTCGAAAGAGATAAGGGTCGTCCCAAAAATAGAACTTGACGTCACGAAATAATTTTCGTTTTTGTTGTGTCGTCATACCCTTGATTATGAAATTGCCCGCATGGTAATTTGCAATGTCGGCAAACCATGGGGTGGTGTCTTTAGAATTCACTACACCGAGAGTCTCAAGAGGAAAAGTTTCGGTGATTTCCTTGTTCTCGAAAACATCTTTGTGAGGATCTTCTAGACGAGAGAGATGGTCGGCCGCTAGATTCTCGGCTCTTTTTTTGTCAAGCACGGTGACATCAAATTCTTGGAGGAGGAGCATCCAACGAAGCAATCTCGGCTTAGCATCTTGCTTAGCTAAGAGATACTTGATAGCCGAATGGTCGGTATACACGATGCGTTAGTCAAGACGAGATAAGGTCGGAATTTCTCAAAAGCATAGACCACGGCAAGGAATTCCTTTTCCGTTGTGGTGTACTTTAATTGAGCCTCGGTCATCGTCTTACTAGCATAGTGGATAGGACGGAAATGCTTGTCATAACGTTGCCCTAAGACGGTCCCTATAGCCTAATCACTTGCATCGCACATGATTTGAAAGGGTAATTCCCAATTAGGAGCAACAAGAATGGGAGCTTCGGTAAGTTTCCTTTTGAGAGTTTCGAAAGCCTTAACACAATCTTCATTAAAGTTAAAAGGAGCATCCTTCTCGAGAAGGTGTGTCATAGGACGAGAGATTTTCGAAAAGTCCTTGATGAAACGAGGATAAAAGCCCGCATGCCCTAGGAAACTCCTAACTCCCTTAACGGTTTTGGGATGAGGTAACTTGGCGATGACGTCTACCTTATCTTTATCGACCTCAATCCCCGCCTTCGACACCTTATGTCCTAAGACGATTCCTTGTTTACACATAAAATGACATTTCTCCCAATTAAGCACAAGATTGGTTTCTTCACAACTTTTTAACATTTTCTCGAGATTAGATAAACATGACGTGAACGAATTACCAAACACCGAGAAGTCATCCATAAACACTTCCATCGACTTCTCGATCATATCGTGAAAAATTGCCATCATACACCGTTGAAACGTACCGGGTGCATTACAAAGTCCGAAAGGCATCCTACGATAAGCGAATGATGAGATGGCATTTATACATGATCTCATCGTTCTTTTCGGGCTTTAAATGCATAAAAATGTCATAAAATACCATATATATGCTTGTGTTTGTTTACTTGTGTGTTTTAGGTATGGATATCGTGAAAAAGACAAAAGATCACAAGATACAAGGAAAAACGAACACGAGAAACGAAGCCGTACAAAGAACCGGGCCCTAATCATGGAATTTTCATCAAATACCCTTGAAGACTTGAAGACAAAACAAGATTGATCATCATTTATTGAAGAAATGACACTTAAAACCCTTGTATATTAATAATTACAAGTTTGGTCCCTTAAGTTTGTCAAAATTGCAAAAAGGTCCTTCAACTTTGAAGAAATGGCAAAAGTAGTCCCTCAACAATTCAAAATTGTCAATTATGGTCCCTCATAAAGTGGAAGACTCATTGAAGACCTTGGAAGATCAACAATGTTCAAAAACAGCCCTTGAAATATTCAAAAATGCCAAAAATTACCCTTGATAACCTTTTTATTAAGTTTGTGCCAAAATTGCCAAACCTTGAAAGTTATTAACAAGGCAAACTCGTTTTTAGGGCTGAAAAACGTTTAATGCCAAAAATAACAAAAGAAAGGGGCCAGAAGTGTCAACTCTGAAACATTTAAAAAAGAAAAGGCGCCTAACAGGTTTTCTCCCCCAAAATCGGATCTAAATACTTACTATTCATTGTTCTTACCACCCAGAACTTACCCTCACTTTTACTTGGGTAAAACCTAATTAAACCTTCACACGTTTAATTCACACCATCACATACCTATCCCACTCCTAAAAACCTGCATCCCACTCATGTGCACCAAACCCCCAATTCCCCAATCCACCAATCACATCATTCCTTAGCCCCCAAGCATCATGACGTGTCCCAAATCAACGTCCAAGGTTATTAGCTTACTCTCAAAGCAAATATGAACGGCCAAGATCAAGAAAGGACAAAATGCACTCAAAACCATTCAAGGGCATTATAGGGATTTTTCTAGTGATTAGGGTTTAGTTTTTTCTATTCTAGATTGTTCTTAGGACTCTATAAAAGGAGCTCACAACCTGTGTGAAGCCCTTCGTTCCAGTTTCTAGTCTCTCACATGTAATTCCTTTTTAAAGAAATAAAAAGTTTGGTTTTTGAAATATTCAAGTGTAATTCCTTTTTTATTGTTTTTAAAAGATTGTGTGTTGTGAGGAGATTGATTCTGAGTTCCACTTTGTTTTATGGTTAAGCAACTTTGATTTTCAAAGTTGTTTAAGGTTTTGAAATTTTGAGAGATTTTAGTAAAATCTGCTCAAAGGTATTTTGGTGTTAAAGGTTAATGATTTTGGTGTTATAGGATTATTAAAACGTTTTTTTTGAAAGTTTGGAAAAGTTTGGTAAGGTTTTAAGAAGTAAAAAGAGAGAAAACAGAATTATACATATATTGTGTTTTGTGTTTTCTTTTGATTTGTTTTGAGCAGGTGTGAAGAAGTGTTGATTCAGTTCTGCTCCAACCCGAGTTGGATTGGAGGAGGATTTTCATCCTCTAGGTTCTTGGATGTAAGAACCTAAGGTAAACTCCTTTTTCTCTTGAAAAGTTCAAAAATAGTAGTTTGTATGATCTTATGTGATTCTGTGCATAAGTGTGTTTGAGGTGTTGGATTTGTGTTTATGTTATGTTATATGCATGCTAGATGTTAATGGAACCAGTTAGAATAGCTTTTGCAAGGTTTTGAAGTGTTAAAAGTTAGTTTACAGAAATAAAGAGGTGTTTGGCAATACGTGTTAGCAGGACAAAAGATTTTGGTTTGATTATTAAAAAGTGTTAAAGGGTTTAAAAAGGATTGAGTTAGTTGTTAGTTAGCTAATAACTTTATTTGGATTAAGTTGTGGTTAAGTTGTGGTGTTTAAAAGAGAATAGAGTAAGCATAATCTGCTAGTTCACATATTGCTCATTTTTATCAGATTTTGGTTACTTGATTTTGTGAATCCTGTGAGTGAATGCATGATCTAAGGTTTGAGATTGCTTTAATACCATCTTGTGAGTTTGTGTGCATGATTTGGTAGCTTAAGGTTCACTAGGTTGCTAGAAATTAGCCATATAAGCCCACTGATCTGCATAAACACCTCAGCAACTTGTCTTTGGCTTTTGTTTGCATTTGTTTGATCATTTGGTGTTAGTGTGCTAGATTGCTGCCTATATCTTGACTCCTTGTGCTTAAATAAGCACAAGGGTGCCTTGTTTCCATCAAACATCCACAAATACACACTGCCAAGTCCTCTTGGCATCAACAAGTGCACAAGTGTGCATACTCACACTTGTTCATCAGTTTTCAAAGCAGTACTGGCAACATTTTGGATCTTAACTGGCTTAATCTAGCTTAAAAAGTGAATTAGAGTTGGTTTAGAAAGTCATTAGAGGTCAGTGTTTGATTTGGCAAAGTTTAAAAAGCAAAAAAAATTTAGTTGCGCCGCAAGACCTACTAGTTGCGGCGCAACTGAAGGAGCTACAGATCAAGGTGCTCCCGTTTCACTAGTTGCGGCGCAAGACAAAAGCGTTGCGGCGCAACTAAGTGATAAAAAGGGGGGGTTACACGCCTCGAACCCGTGACCTGCCGTTCACAACACCAACAACATAACCAACTGCGCCCTGGGGACTTTGACTGAGAGTCTTGGTTTCCATAACTACTTAACCACGTTTTCTTTTTGCTTATTTATTTAAAACCGTAGCTTTTTCTTCAATTTCTAGCTTATTTATAAGCTAATTTTCGTTCCTTTTATTTTTCTTAGGATATTAATAGGATTGTTGATTTTCCAAGCTTGGTTTTAGATTTTTCCCTTTATTATATTATTTATTAGGATTTATTTTATATACGTATCTTAATAAATCATTAAAAAATACCAAAAATAGTTTTTATTTTTAGGAAAAATAATTTTTAGTTTTTAAAATATATTTTTGAGGTTTACATATAGTTTTGGTGTTATAAACTTTAATTTTTAATTTTATAATATTTAAAGGTTTTTTATAAACTTTAAAGATTTTTATAAAATTATTAAAAAAGGTTTAGGAGCTATAATTTGTGTTTTTCTCTTAGTTATAATATTTAGGATTTTTATAGATTTTTTATTTTAAATTTTATAAACTTTTATTTTTTAGTATTATTTTAATAATATTTTATTATTAATTTTTCAAAATTTTATTTTTCCTTCTTTTTTATTTTTCCTAGGTTCTTTGTCATTAATTAGGACTATTTCCATTTTTAGAATAATTTTCTAGCTTTTAGATTTATTTTTATAATTATTTTAAGTTTAATTAGGTTTAAATCATTTTTAGGGTTTTAAAAATAGTTTTAATAGGTTTTAATTTTTAGAAAATTACTTTTTAGTCGTCTAATAATATAAGTTAAGTAATTGTTCAATAAAATCATATTTTTGACATTTGAATTAATTAAATTTGATTTTAGGGCTTTAATTAGCATTTAAAATTAATTATTTAATTAATAAAAGGTTTTAAAATATCTTTGTTGGATTTTTATCTTAGTTTATATTATTTTAGACTTGTTTTAATCTTTTCTTGATTTTGTTTTTGGCTTTAGTATTAATTTTTTAATTTTGTTGTTTTTCTACGGCTTTACGTTTACGTTTTTTACGTCATAGTGTAATTTTCACGAAACCGTCATTCCATCTCATCAATATTAATCTCAAATATATACAAGTTAATTCACAACACCATACCTCCTTGGGAAACGAATCTTTTCTCTCTTTTATTTGATTGTGGGTCATTAACACTTGATTTTTCTTAAAAGTCATTTGTTCGATACTTACCGCTATTTACGCTCTTTTCCTAAAGGGTAGTAAAACACTACAATCATTTTGGCGCCGCTGCCGGGGAGGTGTGTCGTGATTTAATTTGGAAAATTTTGTTTTTGATATTATCCAAAATAGTATTTGTGTTAAGTGGAACTCCCTTAACACGTATTATCGGTTTTCTCGGTTTTTTTTTTTGTGAATATTATTAATATATTGTATTAAGTATCACAACCAAAATACAATATCTCCAAAAGTGTGAAAACACAACCTTGATTCGGGATTTCATCACTCGATCATTGTATTCGAATCTCAAACAAAAAGAAAAGGCAAAAATAGATAAATACTTTCGAGAAGCTCGATTTTAAAAGATACGAACTATAAGGTGGGTATAAGGCGGGTATTATAAAATATACCCTAAGGAAAAAGGCTCTTAAGTGCTTCGCGCCACCTCGTTTCCCCGCTTGCTTGTGAGTATTTTGACATTGAAGGCTAATCGAGGGTTTTGCCGCCCAAAGTATTAATACGTATACTATATTTGCTTGGTTTTCTTTGTGATTAAACCCTCGTGAACAATTTGGTTTTCACCAAAGTTCTAAAGTCATTCGAAGGCGTTCACTCCACGTGATCGTTTTCATTCCTTTGAGGCTTCTTTAATCAAGAGTTTGATTCGAGGAGAGATTTTGTAGATTGTTGTCTACGAAGATACACCAAAATCCAAAAAAATTAAATATCATCAAAAACACAAAAAAATTGAAAATCCACAAAACGACCAAAAAGAATCTTCTTTGCTCACCTCCCATTCTTCGTGAAGTTTATGATCACTCGTAACCAAGCTAAACGAGCTCGTAAACGACTACAAAAGCAAGCAAATCAAGAATCGTTGATTGTTGAAGAACCTCCAATTGTTGAACCTTTTATAGAACAAGAAGTCGTAATGGCTAATCGTACTATGATGGAGTTGCTACAAGCACCCACCGAGGGTTTTGGAGAGGCCATTGTTATTCCCGCCATCCTTGCGGAGAATTTCGAGATTAAGACGGGTTTAATGTCAATGCTACAAGCAAACAAGTTTCGAGGTCACGAGAAAGACAACCCGCATTATCATATTAGGAATTTCAACCGTCTCACCGCCACTAGCAAATTCAAAGATGTTCCGCATGACGCCATTAAGATGATGTTGTTTCCATATTCGTTGGATGGACCCGCAAAAATTTGGCTCGAGAAAGAACCGCCAAATTCGATATTGACATGGGCCGATCTCGTTTCTAAGTTTGTGAACAAGTTTTTTCCACCATCGAAAACAACACACTTAAAAAATGAGATTTCACGATTTGTGCAACGTAACAATGAAAGTTTTTCTATGGCATGGGAACGATTTAAGGAGATGTTACATGAATGTCCTCACCATGATTTTTCGGAATTGCATCAAATTGATACCTTTTATAATGGGCTTAATGATCATGAACGAGATTATTTGAATGCCGCCGCGGGTGGTAATTTTTTGTGCAAGACGACAAATGAGGCTTTACAAATCATTGAAAATCGATCTAAGGTTTATAGCCCTCGTAACACACCGAGTGTTGCCAATATGGGTTCGTCATCGTCATCACAATCGTCTCGTAGCATTAACGCCTTACATGATGAAGCTAATGAGGAAAATCGGTTTTTTGATTGATTTGCTAATCTAATGTCCCATTGGAAGGCTCAAGAAGCTTCCAATTCCGCTTCGGTTAAAGCGGTTGCTAAGAGTTGTTTATCGTGTGGAGGAGCTCATGATTTATCCGAGTGCATTACCGCGGATGGTAACACTTCGAGTGCTTATGTAGCAACGGGAACTTACAACCAAAACGGCCAAGGTTCCCGCCAAAATCAAGCTCCACCAAATCAAAATGCTAATAATTATCGAAACAACAACCAAGGTAATTACCAAGGCAACACACGCAACTACAACAAAGGGAATTATCAAAGTGGGAATGGACAAATCTCTAATCAAAACCAAAACCGTGATTTTCAAAACACTACACAAGGTTTTCAAAATGCTCACACGAAAAATTTGCAAGGAGAATTTTTAGATTATGCAAAAGCAAATGATGCTAAATTTGATAACATGCAACGTGAGATGATTAGCTTAAGGTCCGAGTTGAAAAACGAGCTTAAAAATGAACTTGCTAATGAACTTAAAACTCATGCAAACAAAATGGAAGGAAATGTCCAACGTCTTCAACAAAACCAACAAAAGATGGAATTAGGACAACATGAGATTAAGCAAGAGTTGTTAAAAGCGGATGCTAGGCAATCAAAATTTGAGGACCGAATGGCTAAGATGTTTGAAGCTATCATGTGTAAGCCCTCTTCTTCGGGTGGTCTTCCTAGTGATACCATTGCAAACCCGAAGGGAGAAATGAAGGTTATTACTACACGAAGTGGTAAAACTTTCAAGGAACCGATCTCTCGTCCAAGTACTTCTACGGAGAAGGAAATCGAGAAAGAACCCGAGGTGATGGTCGAAAAGGAGCACATTACAATCCCACGAAGTACCGCTCAAACCACACCTACGGTTACACCAATACCAATTGTGGAAACCGAGTTTCCAAGGCCGTTGCCTAATGACCTACCCACACCACCTTTACCCTACCCTTCAAGACGAAACAAAGAGAAAATGCAAGAACGTAACAAACAACAAATCGAGCTTTTTATTAAGATGTTTCAACAAGTGCATTTTGATGTGAGTTTAGCCGACGCGTTGTTATATATGCCTCGTTTCGCTTCCACTTTTAAAAGTATGATGAGCGATAAGGAAAAGCTTTCAAAGCTTGCTAATTGTTCTTCGGTTTATCTTAACCGCATACCGGAAAAAGTTGGTGATCCCGGAAAGTTTCTCATTCCTTGTGACATACAAGAGATGAAAGAATGCCTCGCCTTGGCCGATCTTGGTGCGAGCATTAATTTGATGCCATTTTCCATTTGGAAATCGCTTTCGCTTCCGGCTCTTATTCCTTCGAACATGTCCATCGAGATGGCCGATCATTCTACGATTATGGCATGTGGAATAGCCGAAGATGTTTTCGTGAAAGTGGGGAAGTTCTACTATCCCGTTGATTTTATAGTAGTCGACATCCCCGCGGATCCTCAAGTTCCTCTAATCTTAGGTCGTTCATTTTTAGATACTTCGAGATCGCTTATCGATGTTCATGCGAGAACTATCACTTTGAGATTCAACGAAGAGGAACTTGTTATAAACGCTACTCAAAACTCGAAACCTTCTCATGTTTATGCAATCGCTACCATCAATCACATTGACATCGTTGATGTGGTTTGCGATGAGTTTTCACAAGAAGTGTTAGGTTTTTCCGATAGCTCGTCAAGTGGCAATCCCACTATTTTGGATCCGATTCTTGCTAATTCCACACCAAATCTCACTCCATTCCAAGGAGGCGATTTCACTTCAAATGAGATCGACAATGAAGATGAGGTGTTGATTAGTGATGATATTTCTATTCCACCATTTCTTCCGCCGATGGAAGTTATGAGTGTTGAACCTAAATCTTCAATCGAGGAACCGCCTATCCTTGAATTGAAAGATCTTCCTTCTCACCTTGAATATGCATTCTTGGAAGGTGATGACAAGTTGCCGGTTATTATTGCAAAAGATCTTGCTAATGATGAAAAAACCGAGCTCTTGAAAGTTCTTAAGGCTCACAAAGGGGCAATTGCGTGGAAAATTTCCGACATTAAGGGTATTGACCCAAAATTTTGTACTCACAAAATTTTAATGGAGGAGGACTACAAACCCGCAATTCAAAGTCAAAGAAGGGTGAATCCCAAAATTCACGATGTCATTAAAAAGGAGGTCCTTAAACTCCTTGACGCGGGAATGATTTATCCTATATCCGATAGCCCATGGGTGAGCCCAATCCATTGTGTCCCTAAAAAGGGAGGAATGACCGTTGTGCCTAATGAAAACAACGAGTTAATTCCCACTCGTGTTGTGACCGGTTGGAGGGTGTGTATTGACTACCGAAAGTTAAATGACGCCACTCGTAAAGACCACTTTCCTTTGCCCTTCATGGATCAAATGTTGGAGCGACTTGCGGGAAATGAATTCTATTGCTTTTTAGATGGTTTTTCCGGTTACTTTCAAATTCCTATCGACCCTCGTGATCAAGAGAAGACTACGTTTACGTGTCCTTATGGAACGTTCGCTTATCGTAGGATGCCTTTCGGACTTTGTAATGCACCCGGTACGTTTCAACGGTGTATGATGGCGATTTTTCACGACATGATCGAGAAGTCGATGGAAGTGTTTATGGATGACTTCTCGGTGTTTGGTAATTCGTTCACGTCATGTTTATCTAATCTCGAACAAATGTTAAAACGTTGTGAAGAAACCAATCTTGTGCTTAATTGGGAGAAATGTCATTTCATGTGTAAACAAGGAATCGTCTTAGGACATAAGGTGTCGAAGGCGGGGATTGAGGTCGATAAAGCTAAGGTAGACGTCATCGCCAAGTTACCTCATCCCAAAACCGTTAAGGGAGTTCGAAGTTTCCTAGGCCACGCGGGCTTTTATCGTCGTTTCATCAAGGACTTTTCGAAGATTTCTCGTCCTATGACACACCTTCTCGAGAAGGATGCTCCTTTCAACTTTAATGAGGATTGTGTTAAGGCTTTCGAGACTCTAAAAAGGAAACTAACCGAAGCTCCCATTCTTGTTGCTCCTAATTGGGAATTACCCTTTGAAATCATGTGCGATGCAAGTGATTATGCTATAGGGGCCGTCTTAGGGCAACGTTATGACAAGCATTTCCGTCCTATCCACTATGCTAGTAAGACGATGACCGAGGCTCAATTAAAGTACACCACAACGGAAAAGGAATTCCTTGCCGTGGTCTATGCTTTTGAGAAATTCCGACCTTATCTCGTCTTAACTAAAAGCATTGTGTATACCGACCATTCGGCTATCAAGTATCTCTTAGCTAAGCAAGATGCTAAGCCAAGATTGCTTCGTTGGATGCTCCTCCTCCAAGAATTTGATGTCACCGTGCTTGACAAAAAAGGAGCCGAGAATCTAGCGGCCGATCATCTCTCTCGTCTAGAAGATCCTCACAAAGATGTTTTCGAGAACAAGGAAATTACCGAAACATTTCCTCTTGAGACTCTCGGTGTAGTGAATTCTAAAGACACCACCCCATGGTTTGCCGACATTGCAAATTACCATGCGGGCAATTTCATAATCAAGGGTATGACGACACAACAAAAACGAAAATTCTTTCGTGACGTCAAGTTCTATTTTTGGGACGACCCTTATCTCTTTCGGATTTGTGCGGATCAACTCGTTCGACGTTGTGTGTTTGGTACCGAAGCTTCTAATATCCTTAGAGCTTGTCACGAGGGACCCACGGGTGGTCACCACGGTGCTAATCTCACGGCTAAGAAAGTGTTCGATGCCGGTTTCTTTTGGCCTTCTATCTATCGTGATGCACACGCACTTGTGAAGTCGTGTGATTCGTGCCAACGTCAAGGAAAATCGTCTCAACGTGATGAAATGCCGCAAAATATAATTCAAGTGTGTGAGATTTTCGACATATGGGGAATAGACTTTATGGGGCCGTTCCCATCGTCTCATGGCAACAAATATATCCTCGTCGCGGTGGACTACCTTTCTAAGTGGGTGGAAGCTAAGGCTTTGCCTACTAATGATGCTCGTGTGGTAGTGAAGTTTTTGAAGCAACTATTCTCTCGGTTCGGAACCCCTCGTGCTATTATAAGCGATCGTGGAACCCATTTTTGTAATGACCAATTCGAAAAGGTTCTAAAGAAATATGGGGTTACACATCGTCTTTCTACGGCTTATCACCCGCAAACGAGTGGGCAAGTCGAGGTTTCGAACCGAGCTTTGAAGAGGATTTTAGAAAGGTCGATTGGAGAAAACCGTGCTTCATGGTCCGACAAACTCGATGACGCTTTATGGGCCTTTAGGACCGCTTATAAGACACCTATCGGTTGCACTCCTTATAAGTTAGTCTATGGGAAGAATTGTCATTTGCCCATTGAATTGGAGCATAAGGCATATTGGGCCCTTAAGCATGCTAATTTTGACTTGAAGACCGCGGGAGATCACCGGAAAATACAATTGAATGAATTGGATGAATTAAGGGATAATGCTTATGAAAATTCATTAATTTTTAAAGAAAAGACTAAAAAGTTTCATGATTCAAAGATTAAAAACCGGGTTTTTAACGTTGGTGATCAAGTGTTGCTTTTTAACTCACGTCTTAAGATATTTTCCGGGAAATTGAAATCTCGTTGGTCGGGTCCGTTCACCATTACACAAGTGTTTCCATATGGGACCATTGAGCTAGCTCAAGATGATGGTCCCAATTTCAAGGTGAATGGACATAGGCTTAAGCACTACTTTGGTGGGGAAATTCCTTCAATGGTTGCCCCCGACCAAGACACCTTCCCCAATGATAATTAGCATTGAGGGGATCGAGTCGAGCTCATGACTCGGTAATCAAAAACGAGGTGCCTCGTGGGGGAGATCCCATGCTTATCTTTATGCTTTATGTTCACTAATAAAGGGACTTGTACCCTTCCAACTCGTTGTCTCGTGGTTGTTTGTGATTGTGTTATCTAGATCATCATCATCGTCTACGATTGAAGACTCTCGTGTTCGTTTACGTGAGCCTCCATCGTTCGTTTGAAGAAGTTTTTCACGAATCCATGACATATCCTTTATTGTTCTAACAATTATCTTTTAGCATAATTAATAAACGGCTTTAGATATATTGTTGATCACCCTTTCCATGCTAGATCCTAAGCATTCGATTCTTCGTCTCTAGTATGGGGGTGCTCCACCTTTAGACTCGAAACATTGAGGACAATGTTTACTTTTAGTATGGGGGGTGAATAGGTACTTGCTTTGCTACGCCCTCACATTTTCCAATTTTCAATGTTTTGTTTTGCTAATAAGGCTAAAAATGGCCAAATTTTAAAATTTTTTAGTTTTCATAAGTGTTTTTAAGACACGAATGTATATTTTCCGATGGGTAGAATAAGAGTTAATTTTTGACTTAATGGGCATTTGGAGCCATTTACATTCCTTAACCCGCTCAATTCAAGTTTTGCTAGACTTTTATATAGGGAGCTTTAAAACGCGAAAGTCTTAATTCATTCGGGTTAAGAACAAGAACTTTTTGCAAGTTCCTATAATTGATTCTAGAAAGTCACTTATCAAGGGAACTTTAAAACGCATTCTCTAAACTTGAAAAAGTCCAAGAAAGTGCAAGATCCTATAGGTGGCTTGAAAACCCAAAACGTTGATTTGATATAGTCTTAATGAAAGCTAATCCAAATTTGGCTTAATTTTGACTTGCATGGCTAAGTATTCACGAGTCTCTTTAATTAGAGGTCTTTAAATAGTGAAGAACGAGAAATGATAGAGTTAGACAAGTGATCATGCTAAACGTAGAACATGAAAGTGTTCTTTCAAAAACTCATGTGTTTTTAATTGTGGCTTTTTCTTCCCATAAGATCAATGCATTAGGAATAAAACATAATTACAATAAGTAAGGTCGTACGATTTGAAAGGTTACTTAGCCTCTAGCGCAAGATCGTTTAAAAGTTGCTCGGGGTTGAATAGAGTTCATAGCCAAGGCATAACTTATTGAAGCGGGACGCGAAGATTGGCGATTATCCAAAAAGGCCCTAACAAGGCATGAGGAGCTCTATTTTTGCTAAAGATCCAAAGATGATGTGAAGTATCATTATTCCAAAATCAATATGAAGGATCGAGACACACGACGAGAAGCAATTACTCCCCTAAAGAATGGAGAAAGTCTATCCAAAAAGACCCTAACAAGGTATGAGGATGAATATATCCAAGTCCGAAAAGGAGGCGGATCGTTGTATATCAAAATCCAAAGTAAAGATTGAAGAAAAATGATGAAGTCGTGGTCCTATATGAAGAATCTCTCAAAAACATCAAGTGAAGAAATTCCAAATATATGAAGAGAAGACCATAATTTCAAGAACGTCTTCCCAAGATTTGAAGTATGAAGTACATGCCAAATATCGGTCCGAGAAAGGTCTCAAATCGTGAAACGAGTTATGCCAAGATATGAACTTAAGGAGATACACGAGAAGCCGTTTTAAAAGATTTTGTCCTTCGGCTAACTATTGATCAAATCGTGCTACTTTGCTTTCGGACTAATAACTACTCAAATAAGTCAATATGAATCACTTGTGATCCATGACAATTAGATAAAAAATGCTAGTAACCCATTTGCTTTTATAATAACTAGGATTGCGGGGAGAAAAAGTATTACACAATTTGGACGTATGAGTAGTGTTAGCATTGTGACTTGTACCAACAATGATCTTGTTTTTGCACTTAGCATGGAATGTATGACAATCAAGGATGACGAAATTTACTCTAAGGGACATTAACTTGTTTCTATTCTTTGACCCTAAAAGTCACATTTTGGTGATGAAAATCATACATTATGTCTTTACACAATCTCGTAGTATGTTGCAAGTCTTTTACTCTTCAATAAAGGTTAATAAAATTGAACTTTGGTGATGCTTAGATACTTTATTCTAGCATTGCGTGAGGGCACGGCAATGGCTTAGTATGGGGGAGTGATGAGATGGCATTTATACATGATCTCATCGTTCTTTTCGGGCTTTAAATGCATAAAAATGTCATAAAATACCATATATATGCTTGTGTTTGTTTACTTGTGTGTTTTAGGTATGGATATCGTGAAAAAGACAAAAGATCACAAGATACAAGGAAAAACGAACACGAGAAACGAAGCCGTACAAAGAACCGGGCCCTAATCATGGAATTTTCATCAAATACCCTTGAAGACTTGAAGACAAAACAAGATTGATCATCATTTATTGAAGAAATGACACTTAAAACCCTTGTATATTAATAATTACAAGTTTGGTCCCTTAAGTTTGTCAAAATTGCAAAAAGGTCCTTCAACTTTGAAGAAATGGCAAAAGTAGTCCCTCAACAATTCAAAATTGTCAATTATGGTCCCTCATAAAGTGGAAGACTCATTGAAGACCTTGGAAGATCAACAATGTTCAAAAACAGCCCTTGAAATATTCAAAAATGCCAAAAATTACCCTTGATAACCTTTTTATTAAGTTTGTGCCAAAATTGCCAAACCTTGAAAGTTATTAACAAGGCAAACTCGTTTTTAGGGCTGAAAAACGTTTAATGCCAAAAATAACAAAAGAAAGGGGCCAGAAGTGTCAACTCTGAAACATTTAAAAAAGAAAAGGCGCCTAACAGGTTTTCTCCCCCAAAATCGGATCTAAATACTTACTATTCATTGTTCTTACCACCCAGAACTTACCCTCACTTTTACTTGGGTAAAACCTAATTAAACCTTCACACGTTTAATTCACACCATCACATACCTATCCCACTCCTAAAAACCTGCATCCCACTCATGTGCACCAAACCCCCAATTCCCCAATCCACCAATCACATCATTCCTTAGCCCCCAAGCATCATGACGTGTCCCAAATCAACGTCCAAGGTTATTAGCTTACTCTCAAAGCAAATATGAACGGCCAAGATCAAGAAAGGACAAAATGCACTCAAAACCATTCAAGGGCATTATAGGGATTTTTCTAGTGATTAGGGTTTAGTTTTTTCTATTCTAGATTGTTCTTAGGACTCTATAAAAGGAGCTCACAACCTGTGTGAAGCCCTTCGTTCCAGTTTCTAGTCTCTCACATGTAATTCCTTTTTAAAGAAATAAAAAGTTTGGTTTTTGAAATATTCAAGTGTAATTCCTTTTTTATTGTTTTTAAAAGATTGTGTGTTGTGAGGAGATTGATTCTGAGTTCCACTTTGTTTTATGGTTAAGCAACTTTGATTTTCAAAGTTGTTTAAGGTTTTGAAATTTTGAGAGATTTTAGTAAAATCTGCTCAAAGGTATTTTGGTGTTAAAGGTTAATGATTTTGGTGTTATAGGATTATTAAAACGTTTTTTTTGAAAGTTTGGAAAAGTTTGGTAAGGTTTTAAGAAGTAAAAAGAGAGAAAACAGAATTATACATATATTGTGTTTTGTGTTTTCTTTTGATTTGTTTTGAGCAGGTGTGAAGAAGTGTTGATTCAGTTCTGCTCCAACCCGAGTTGGATTGGAGGAGGATTTTCATCCTCTAGGTTCTTGGATGTAAGAACCTAAGGTAAACTCCTTTTTCTCTTGAAAAGTTCAAAAATAGTAGTTTGTATGATCTTATGTGATTCTGTGCATAAGTGTGTTTGAGGTGTTGGATTTGTGTTTATGTTATGTTATATGCATGCTAGATGTTAATGGAACCAGTTAGAATAGCTTTTGCAAGGTTTTGAAGTGTTAAAAGTTAGTTTACAGAAATAAAGAGGTGTTTGGCAATACGTGTTAGCAGGACAAAAGATTTTGGTTTGATTATTAAAAAGTGTTAAAGGGTTTAAAAAGGATTGAGTTAGTTGTTAGTTAGCTAATAACTTTATTTGGATTAAGTTGTGGTTAAGTTGTGGTGTTTAAAAGAGAATAGAGTAAGCATAATCTGCTAGTTCACATATTGCTCATTTTTATCAGATTTTGGTTACTTGATTTTGTGAATCCTGTGAGTGAATGCATGATCTAAGGTTTGAGATTGCTTTAATACCATCTTGTGAGTTTGTGTGCATGATTTGGTAGCTTAAGGTTCACTAGGTTGCTAGAAATTAGCCATATAAGCCCACTGATCTGCATAAACACCTCAGCAACTTGTCTTTGGCTTTTGTTTGCATTTGTTTGATCATTTGGTGTTAGTGTGCTAGATTGCTGCCTATATCTTGACTCCTTGTGCTTAAATAAGCACAAGGGTGCCTTGTTTCCATCAAACATCCACAAATACACACTGCCAAGTCCTCTTGGCATCAACAAGTGCACAAGTGTGCATACTCACACTTGTTCATCAGTTTTCAAAGCAGTACTGGCAACATTTTGGATCTTAACTGGCTTAATCTAGCTTAAAAAGTGAATTAGAGTTGGTTTAGAAAGTCATTAGAGGTCAGTGTTTGATTTGGCAAAGTTTAAAAAGCAAAAAAAATTTAGTTGCGCCGCAAGACCTACTAGTTGCGGCGCAACTGAAGGAGCTACAGATCAAGGTGCTCCCGTTTCACTAGTTGCGGCGCAAGACAAAAGCGTTGCGGCGCAACTAAGTGATAAAAAGGGGGGGTTACACGCCTCGAACCCGTGACCTGCCGTTCACAACACCAACAACATAACCAACTGCGCCCTGGGGACTTTGACTGAGAGTCTTGGTTTCCATAACTACTTAACCACGTTTTCTTTTTGCTTATTTATTTAAAACCGTAGCTTTTTCTTCAATTTCTAGCTTATTTATAAGCTAATTTTCGTTCCTTTTATTTTTCTTAGGATATTAATAGGATTGTTGATTTTCCAAGCTTGGTTTTAGATTTTTCCCTTTATTATATTATTTATTAGGATTTATTTTATATACGTATCTTAATAAATCATTAAAAAATACCAAAAATAGTTTTTATTTTTAGGAAAAATAATTTTTAGTTTTTAAAATATATTTTTGAGGTTTACATATAGTTTTGGTGTTATAAACTTTAATTTTTAATTTTATAATATTTAAAGGTTTTTTATAAACTTTAAAGATTTTTATAAAATTATTGAAAAAGGTTTAGGAGCTATAATTTGTGTTTTTCTCTTAGTTATAATATTTAGGATTTTTATAGATTTTTTATTTTAAATTTTATAAACTTTTATTTTTTAGTATTATTTTAATAATATTTTATTATTAATTTTTCAAAATTTTATTTTTCCTTCTTTTTTATTTTTCCTAGGTTCTTTGTCATTAATTAGGACTATTTCCATTTTTAGAATAATTTTCTAGCTTTTAGATTTATTTTTATAATTATTTTAAGTTTAATTAGGTTTAAATCATTTTTAGGGTTTTAAAAATAGTTTTAATAGGTTTTAATTTTTAGAAAATTACTTTTTAGTCGTCTAATAATATAAGTTAAGTAATTGTTCAATAAAATCATATTTTTGACATTTGAATTAATTAAATTTGATTTTAGGGCTTTAATTAGCATTTAAAATTAATTATTTAATTAATAAAAGGTTTTAAAATATCTTTGTTGGATTTTTATCTTAGTTTATATTATTTTAGACTTGTTTTAATCTTTTCTTGATTTTGTTTTTGGCTTTAGTATTAATTTTTTAATTTTGTTGTTTTTCTACGGCTTTACGTTTACGTTTTTTACGTCATAGTGTAATTTTCACGAAACCGTCATTCCATCTCATCAATATTAATCTCAAATATATACAAGTTAATTCACAACACCATACCTCCTTGGGAAACGAATCTTTTCTCTCTTTTATTTGATTGTGGGTCATTAACACTTGATTTTTCTTAAAAGTCATTTGTTCGATACTTACCGCTATTTACGCTCTTTTCCTAAAGGGTAGTAAAACACTACAATCAGCGAACGTTCCATAAGGACACGTAAACGTAGTCTTCTCTTGATCACGAGGGTCGATAGGGATTTGAAAGTAACCGGAAAAACCATCTAAAAAGCAATAGAATTCATCTCCCGCAAGTCGCTCCAACATTTAATCCATGAAGGGCAAAGGAAAGTGGTCTTTACGAGTGGCGTCATTTAACTTTCGGTAGTCAATACACACCCTCCAACCGGTCACAACACGAGTGGGAATTAACTCGTTGTTTTCATTAGGCACAACGGTCATTCCTCCCTTTTTAGGGACACAATGGATTAGGCTCACCCATGGGCTATCGGATATAGGATAAATCATTCCCGCGTCAAGGAGTTTAAGGACCTCCTTTTTAATGACATCGTGAATTTTGGGATTCACCCTTCTTTGACTTTGAATTGCGGGTTTGTAGTCCTCCTCCATAAAATCTTGTGAGTACAAAATTTTGGGTCAATACCCTTAATGTCGGATATTTTCCACGCAATTGCCCCTTTATGAGCCTTAAGAACTTTCAAGAGCTCGGTTTTTTCATTATTAGCAAGACCTTTTGCAATAATAACCGGCAACTTGTCATCACCTTCCAAGAATGCGTATTCAAGGTGAGAAGGAAGATCTTTCAATTCAAGGATAGGTGGTTCCTCGATTGAAGATTTTGGTTCAACACTCACAACTTCCATTGGTGAAAGAAATGGTGGAATAGAAGTATCATCACTAATCAACACCTCATCTTCATTGTCGATTTCATTTGAAGTGAAATCGCCTCCTTGGAATGGAGTGAGATTTGGTGTGGAATTAGCAAGAATCGGATCTAAAATAGTGGGATTTCCACTTGAAGAGCTATCGGAAAAACCTAACACTTCTTGTGAAAACTCATCGCAAACCACATCAACGATGTCAATGTGATTGATGGTAGCGATTGCATAAACATGAGAAGGTTTCGAGTTTTGAGTAGCGTTTATAACAAGTTCCTCTTCGTTGAATCTCAAAGTGATAGTTCTCGCATGAACATCGATAAGCGATCTCGAAGTATCTAAAAATGATCGACCTAAAATTAGAGGAACTTGAGGATCCGCGGGGATGTCAACTACTATAAAATCAACGGGATAGTAGAACTTCCCCACTTTCACGAAAACATCTTCGGCTACTCCACATGCCATAATCGTAGAATGATCGGCCATCTCGATGGACATGTTCGAAGGAATGAGAGCCGGAAGCGAAAGCGATTTCCAAATGGAAAACGGCATTAAATTAATGCTCGCACCAAGATCGGCCAAGGCGAGGCATTCTTTCATATCTTGTATGTCACAAGGAATGAGAAACTTTCCGGGATCACCAACTTTTTCCGGTATGCGGTTAAGATAAACCGAAGAACAATTAGCAAGCTTTGAAAGCCTTTCCTTATCGCTCATCATACTTTTAAAAGTGGAAGCGAAACGAGGCATATATAACAACGCGTCGGCTAAACTCACATCAAAATGCACTTGTTGAAACATTTTTATAAAAAGCTCGATTTGTTGTTTGTTACGTTCTTGCATTTTCTCTTTGTTTCGTCTCGAAGGGTAGGGTAAAGGTGGTGTGGGTTGGGCATTAGGCAACGGCCTTGGAAACTCGGGTTCCACATTTGGTATTGGTATTGGTTCAACCGTAGGTGTGGTATGAGCGGTACTTCGTGGGATTGTAATATGCTCCTTTTCGACCATCACCTCGGGTTCTTTCTCGATTTCCTTCTCCGTAGAAGTACTTGGACGAGAGATTGGTTCCTTGACAGTTTTACCACTTCGTGTAGTAATAACCTTCATTTCTCCCTTCGGGTTTGCAATGGTATCACTAGGAAGACCACCCGAGGAAGAGGGTTTACACATGATTGCTTCAAACATCTTAGCCATTCGGTCCTCAAATTTTGATTGCCTAGCATCCGCTTTTAATAACTCTTGCTTAATCTCATGTTGTCCCAATTCCATCTTTTGTTGATTTTGTTGTAGACGTTGGACATTTCCTTCCATTTTGTTTGCATGAGTTTTAAGTTCATTAGCAAGTTCATTTTTAAGCTCGTTTTTTAACTCGGATCTTAAGCTAATCATCTCACGTTGCATGTTATCAAATTTAGCATCATTTGCTTTAGCATAATCCAAAAATTCTCCTTGCAAGTTTTTAGTGTGAGCATTTTGAAAACCTTGTGTAGTGTTTTGAAAATCACGGTTTTGGTTTTGATTAGAAATTTGTCCATTCCCACTTTGATAATTCCCCTTGTTGTAATTGCGTGTATTGCCTTGGTAATTACCTTGGTTATTGTTTCGATAATTGTTAACATTTTGATTTGGTGGAGCTTGATTTTGGCGGGAACCTTGACCGTTTTGGTTGTAAGTTCCCGTTGCTACATAAGCACTCGAAGTGTTACCATCCGCGGTAATGCACTCGGAAAGATCATGAGCTCCCCCACAAGATAAACAACTCTTAGCAACCGCTTTAACCGAAGCGGAATTGGAAGCTTCTTGAGCCTTCCAATGGGACATTAGATTAGCAAATCTATCAAAAAACCGATTTTCCTCATTAGCTTCATCATGTAAGGCATTAATGCTACGAGACGATTGTGACGAAGATGACGAACCCATATTGGAAACACTCGGTGTGTTACGAGGGTTATAAACCTTAGATCTATTTTCAATGATTTGTAAAGCCTCATTTGTCGTCTTGCACAAAAAATTACCACCCGCGGCGGCGTTCAAATAATCTCGTTCATGATCATTAAGCCCATTATAAAAAGTATCCACTTGATGAAATTACGTAAAATCATGGTGTGGACATTCATGTAACATTTCTTTAAAGCGTTCCCATGGCATTGAAAAACTTTCATTATTTCTTTGCACAAATCGTGAAATCTCATTTATCAAGTGTGTTGTTTTAGATGGTGGAAAAAACTTGTTCACAAACTTAGAAACGAGATCGGCCCATGTCAAAATCGAATTTGGCGGTTCTTTCTCGAGCCAAATTTTTGCGGGTCCATTCAACGAGTATGGAAACAACATCATCTTAATGGCGTCATGTGGAACATCCTTAAACTTGCTAGTAGCGGTGAGACGGTTAAAATTCCTAATATGGTAATGCGGGTTGTCTTTCTCATGACCTCTAAACTTATTTGCTTGCAACATCGACATTAAACCCGTCTTAATCTCGAAATTCTCCGCAAGGATGGCGGGAATCACAATAGCCTCTCCAAAACCCTCGGTGGGTGCTTGTAGCAACTCCATCATAGTTCGATTAGCCATGACGACTCTTTGTTCTACAATAGGTTCAACAATTGGAGGTTCTTCAACAATCAACGTCTCTTGATTGGCTTGCTTTTGAAGTCGTTTACGAGCTCGTTTTGCTTGATTATGAGTGATCATAAACTTCACGAAGAATGGGAGGTGAGCAAAGAAGATTCTTTTTGGGTGTTTTGTGAGTTTTCAATTTTTTTGTGTTTTTGATGATATTTAATTTTTTTGGATTTTGGTGTATCTTCGTAGACAACAATCTACAAAATCTCTCCTCGAATCAAACTCTTGATTAAAGAAGCCTCAAAGGAATGAAAACGATCACGTGGAGTGAACGCCTTCGAATGACTTTAGAACTTTGGTGAAAACCAAATTGTTCAAGAGGTTTTAATCACAAAGAAAACCAAACAAATATATTATACGTAATAATACTTTGGGCGGCAAAACCCTCGATTAGCCTTCAATCTCAAAATACTCACAAGCAAGCGGGGAAACGAGGCGGCGCGAAGCACTTAAGAGCCTTTTTCCTTAGGGTATATTTTATAATACCCGCCTTATACCCACCTTATAGTTTGTATCTTTCAAAATCGAGCTTCACGAAAGTATTTATCTTTTTTTGCCTTTTTCTTTTTGTTTGAGATTCGAATACAATAATTGAGTGATGAAATCCCAATTAAGGTTGTGTTTTCACACTTTTGGAGATATTGTATATTGATTGTGATACTTAATACAATATAGTAATAATATTTGTACAAGAAAAACCAAGAAAACCGATAATACGTATTAGTAGAGTTCTACTAATACAAATACTATTTGGTTAATATTAAAAACAACAATGCAAATTAATCACGACACACCTCCCCGGCAGCGGCGCCAAAATGATTGTGGTAAAATACGACGTTTTAGGGAAAAGGCGTAAAAGCGGTAAGTATCGAGTGATGATTTAGGAAAATCAACACTAATGACCCTTAATGGTATGGAAGTTCGTTTCCCAAGGAGGTATATGTGTTGTGAAAAACTTGTAAAAGTTTGTGATTAATGATTGGTTTAGAAGGGGATTAGAAAAGAAGATGACGAAGACGTAAAAAAAATAAAAATTAACAAAAAATCACTACTAGAAAGTTAAAACGTAGAACCTTAAAAAAACACAAAAATAAAAATAAATGCTAAAAATTACCAAAAATTCACCAAAAATCAAAAATAAATAACTAAGAGTTTACCAATGATCAAAACTTTTTCAAACCTTTTAAATAATTAAATATTCAATTTTTAAATGCTAATTAAAGCCCTAAAAATCAAATAAATTATCAAAAAGCCCAAATAAAGATTTTCCAATTGATAAACCTCTAAAATGACCTAAAAAGATTAAAAACTATTTTTAGAAATTTTAAAACTAATAAAAACTATTTAAAATGATTTAAAAACTATTAAAACTTAAAATAATTATAAAAATTAATCTAAAAGTGATAAAATTATTCTAAAAGTGGCTAAATTTCTATTTTAATGTAACTAACCTAAGAAAAATGTAAAAAATTGGAAAATGTGAAATTTTAAAAATAATAATAAAATAATAATAAAATAATATTAAAATCCAAAAATTATAAAAAATTCTAAAAACTTGCAAACTAGTTTATTTTAACTTAATTAATCAGAAAATCAAAGTGAAATTACCAGAATACCCCTATTGGGCCCTCAAATGGGCCAAATCCAAAATCAGTCAGCACAAATGGGCTTTTGGGCCCAAAAAGTCAAACTTGGCCCCATTGACTTGGAAAAGGCCTATCTGACTTAAAATTCAATTCTGAGAACAAAACTCTAAAGGCCCAAAAGCTGAATATGAGCTTATCACAGCTTATTAAACACAAAGCTTATTCTTATTGGGCTTTTCAGCCCATTAAGCCATAAGCTAATGCCATAAGCTCTAATTTGACTCACAACCCTCTTTTAGGATGCTTAAGAGATCTGTCAAAAGAAATTTCCAAAAAGCACACTCAATAAGCCAGAAAATAGAAAAGCAAAAATCCACAAAACGACAAAATAGTCGTTTTTGAGAAATAATGCACCTCAGGACTTGATTCAACTTGCAAAAGCTTTCAAATGGACTCAATAAGCAATATCAATCAACAAAAATCTAATAAGCACAACCAATAAGCCAGAATAAGCACAAATGAACTTATGTAAAAGTCAAAGGAGTTGGTTTTCTAGTCAAACCTAAAAGTCAACCACCCAAATGCTCCAGTATGAACAAATGGGCCAAAATATGAGCACCTATTACAAAAACAAAGTTGTTGCTGGTTGGAATAAGCTATTATAGCTTATTGATAAGCTGACACCAAATTTACACTATCAGTGGCAACCAGCAGGGGAAAGGAGTTCCCACTGCTTTGACTATTTGACCAAGCTTATATGAGAGTTCTGGTTTGATTCAATTGGAAACAAAGGCACCCTTGTGATTAGTGAATCACAAGGAGTCAATAGCAACAATAAAATCACAAAATGGTTCACACAATAAGCCACAATAAGCCAAACAGTCACCAGATATGCTCCAGATAAGGAAATAAGCTGTTAAGCACTTAATAAGCAAATTTAAGCAGAATAAGCCAACCAAACTTAACAGGATGCATACACAAGCTATGTAAACTAAGAATAAACACAAAGCAACAAGAATCAAACACTGAATCAAAGTAAATAGCAAGATCAAAGCACAAAATGTTTCTGACGAACAAAGAACAATATGTAGACAAGTTTTGCTGATATACTTGACACTTGATCCAATTTCAAGCCTCAAATATTTCTACCCTGGTGTGATTAACTATGATTTAGCACTTGTTAGCCCTAGCCTATACTTAGATCTAGGTGTCCTCAAAATCCTAGCCAATTTTACCAAGTTATGAAGATTTTATAGCCAATCTATGAATCTATGTGTTCAAACCCACAAAACCTGCAAACAGGTGAACATATGCACCTAAATAACATATACCAACACTTCCTAACAACACACAAGCACTTAACAAGCCACAATCCTAACTTATGCAGTAATCCCAAACACCCTTTTAAAACTTGATTTCACAAATCTTCAAAGGCTTATGAAGATTCAACCCATAAATCAGATCAATAACACCTCAATAACATCAAACCAATCGAAATCAACAATATTCAACCATAATAACACAGATTCAAGCATAAATCCACAAAGATCACAAATAATCAGAAACTTAAAGAGAAAATGAAAAGGGAAGAAGATGCAAACCTCCAAGACCTACATCCAGGCCTTGGATTGTTTAAGCTGAGGTACTAGCAAAACAAGTACCAGCTTCCAAGCTGCTAAGAAGAACAAACCACAAGGTGAGATCAAAAATAATGCCAACTTTCTGATTTTTGATGCACAAGATTTATCACTTAAAACCTTGCCTCAAAAACCTTCAAACAAGATAATGGAACTCAAATTTTAGCTTCTCAAACACCAAACTTTTATAAATAACAGATTAGAACTCAAAATTTTAAGAAATTCAAACTTTATTTCATAAAAAGGAATTACAAAGATTAAAAGTTAAAATCTGGAACAAAGGGACTCTCACATGTTGAGGTCTCCTTTTATAGGCAAATGCCTGGCTAAACACTATTCACAAACCCTAGAACTGAATTCCCTATTATGCCCTTGAGTCTTCTAGACGTTTTCTGAATTTGAGCTGTCCAAGTTGATCAAGGCTGTTCATTTTAGCTTTGGAATGAAGCAATGAATCATAGCTGTTGATTTGGACACGTCACATAACTTGGAGGCTAAGTTGCATTCTGATTGGTTGAAAGGGAATTGGGGGTGGGGTCCTTTGTGAGTGGGAATAAGGGTTTTGTGTGTGGGATAGGTTTCTGCATGTGTGAATCACACGTGGAAGTGGGTAATTTTGATTTACCCCTTGTTTTAAGTGAAGGTAAAACTGGGTGGATGAAGGTGAATAGTAAGTTGTTTGATCCGAAATTGGGGGAGTGTTATGTGTTTGGCGCATTTTTGGGCGTTTGAATGTTTCAATAGCACAACTTTAGCCCTTATTCTTTCTTTCTCTTGTCTTTTGTGTTTAAAACCCTATCAGCGTCCATTTCCTTTATATCAACTTTTCACAACTTGTCATTTTATGCACAAAACTTTCCAAAAAGTGTATCAAGGGTTAATTTTGGAACTTTTGCATATTTGAAGGACTGATCTTGGACATTTTTGATCTTCAAAGGTCTTCACTGTATCTTTGGCTTGATGAGGGACCATACTTGACAATTTGAAATTTTTGAGGGACTAATCTTGCCATTTCTTCAAAGTTGAGGGACCTTTTGTGTAATTTTGACAAACTTAAGGGACCAAACTTGTAATTATTAATATACAAGGGTTTTAAGTTTCATTTCTTCAATAAATGAGGATCAATCTTGTTTGTCTTCAAGTCTTCAAGGGTATTTGTTGAGAATTCCATGATTAGGGCCCGGTTCTTTGTACGTCTTCGTTTCTCGTGTCCGTTTTTCCTTGTAACTTGTGATCTTTTGTCTTTTTCACGATATCCATACCTAAAATACAAAAGTAAACAAACACAAGCATATATATGGTATTTTATGACATTTTTATGCATTAAAAGCCCGAAAAGAACGATGAGATCATATATAAATGCCATCTCATCAGTAACCTACAACAACAAGATAATAAAAATGCAAAAGTTAGTGTCTTAAGGGGACCCAAACCTTTTCAGGTTTGAGCCTGCCTTGTGGATCTTTAGTAGAGTGCCATGAAGATTGATGAGATCCACCGTTGTTCCTTGGTTGCCTATGCATCATATGGGTATTATTATTTGACCAAGAACAACCTGCTGAGGGCTTAACAGCAGTTCCCAAACTTCCCAAACCAAAATACGTGTGGTCCAAATTATGTGGATAAATTGGATTAAAATTTTGAAAATAATTACTGGCGGTTTGTAATCCAAAGTTTCTCCAATGATCAGAAACTAAAGGAGAGGACCTTCTAGAAGAAGAAAACGATTGAGCACTAGGATTGAGTCTTCTAGAAGTATATGGGGCAGCTCCTGGTGGACCAGGAGCTGGAAATGCATGATTAACAGAAGCATGTGTGTCATAAAAATCACAATCTTTAATTAAATGAAATGCACTTCCACAAACAAAACATGTTTTAATAGACCTTTTATTAGAATGATATTGTTTCATACTGCCAACATTATTACACACAATTCTAGGAGAAACATTCTTCCTAGGACTCAATAAACTAGGACCAGACACACTTGACTTAACAGCAACTCTTTCTTCACACATCCTAGCACTAGTAGCAGCATGATCATTCAACTTGGAACTTGTAGGTCTTGACTCTTCACTTGAACCACTAGATGTAGAGTCACTGGCTTTGTCACTGAAAATGCACGAGACAAAGTCATTAGAATTAGTAGAACTTTTTGGGGACTCATGCATCTGTGATCCATCCAAGTCATTATGCCATGAAGTGGGCATAAAAGTTCCAGTAAGAGGGGGAGGGACAGCATGCATTTCTGCTGCTGGTTTAAACCTATTGTAACTAGGTTTTCCCTCGTCCTCTTTGTCGGCATCAAAGATACTCGAAAAAGATAAATCAAACACATCTTCTGAATCAATATATTTTTCAAATCCTAACCCTCTTTTAGTTCTACCAGACATGCTACTATCAATTAATTTTGAAAGATTTTTAGGTGCCTTTTGCCATTTGTCAAATCTCAACATTGTAGCATCTAATTTTTCTTCCATCTCCTGTTTTTCTTTGATACTGGCATCTCTTACTTTTTCTGTATATTTAAGCATATTAGTAGTGTTTTCTAAATCGATGCTTAGTATCCGGATTTTATCCTCATACTCTCGTTGAGTATCTTGTAGCCACCTCTTTTGTTGTTCCAATGTGTTTAAAGAAGCCTTATAGGCTTGAAACTCTAAAAAATACTTATCATTTTGATCATTTACTTCATTAAATTGGGACAACAATTCTGAGTATTTATCATGACAACCAAGAGGACAATGTTTTACCTGAGGTGAGATGCCCATTAGAGCAAACTCGTCTGCTTCTTCTGCATCAGAGAGATTCCCAGCAATCATTGCAAACACGTCAGTCGAGGATTCAGCTGATTCCAAAGTGGAAGCCTGATGATCATTCCAGTTGACCATAGAGTCAACTGATACCAATGCCTTCTTGTCATCTTTTACCTCCTGAACCTTAAAAGCTGAGTACCTGCTCTTATCCTGGTCATTCTTGCTAGGGCACTCCCTTGCAAAGTGACCTTGTTGCTGGCAGTTATAACATCGAACCTTGCTTCTGTCGAATCTTGCTGGCTCCCGAGGGTTGTAATTGAATTTTCGACCTGCTTTCTTCTCAAACTTGTGAACCCTAAGAGTGAGCATGGCCATCTGCCATTTAAGATCCATTTCATCCAGGTCAAGTTTATCGACCTGTTTGAATTCATCAAAAGCAAGTTGTTGTTGAGCATCAACATCAGCCACAAAAGAATGAAAAACGGCTTCTACCATACTACCAGACTTGGCAGTAGGATCAGGAGCAGAAGTATGCTGAAAAGTATGTTGAGAGGACACAGTATTGCTTGGGCTACTAGCATATGACATGGGATTGGATGCCATAGAACTCACAAAGGCAGAATTAGCAGGAGTGGGAAAAGAGTCACTTGAATATCCTCTTATATGAGGTTCAAAAGTTCTGAGCTTATGAAATAGATCATCAAAGTTGAGATAGTCAAGCCCACCTTTGGCTTTGAGAGAGATCACCACCTGATTCCATGAGTAGGGTAAGGCTTTAAGAAACCTTGCATTAATATCACCATCATCAGGCTTTGAACGAAGTTGATTCAATTGGCTCAATATCTTTTGAAACCTGTCATACCCTTGATGTAAACCTTCAGTTTCTGAGATTTTGAATTCTGTGAATTCATCTCTCAGCATGGATCTTCGTATTTTCTTTGACTCCTCATTCCCACCAAACCTTGCTTTTATACCATTCCAGATCTCTCTGGCATCATCCAAATGGTAGAAGTCACCCATGTGATCATCAGGAAGAGATTGAAGCAAAATCGTTTTTTCTTTGACCTCCTTTGAATAGCTATGATTTCTTCATGAGATTTAGGGTCAAGAAGAGTAATATTACCGTTCTTGTCTCTTCCAGTTAGCTTCCTACTATTCCCATTCAGAATAATCTTCCAAAGGTCTTGATCAGTATTGGTGATCTACCATTCCATCTTCATTGCCCAGCTATCATATTCATCTTTTTTCAGAAGAGGGAATTTACCATTCGTGTTGGAAACCGTAGCAACGATCTGCTGAGGTTGCACAATTTTAGGAGTGATGTCTTCTCCTGTTTGAGTAGAAGTTGAGGCAGACATGATAAAACAAAAATGTCAGAAATAAGAAAACTTGATTCTTCTTGTATACAGACCCTCCCAGGCTCTGATACCACTTGTTGGGTCTACTGGATGTAGATCTTGCAGCCTATCAGGAACGGTGAATGACTTCTGTAAGCACAAGTCAATCTACAGAGAGACTCTATACACAATATGAATGCAGAATATAAATATAATAAATAAGAACAGAATAACTATAAAGACTTGATCCTTTCTAAGGATTTCTAATATTGATAATGACTAGAACTACGTTTTGTAAAGGTGTCTATAACCCTTCTGCCTAAGGCTCCTTTTATACTACAAGGAAACCCTAATACAACATTAAACAAAACGTGTAAAACTGATATGCATATCTTTTCCTAACATATCTCATGCATATCCTAACAGAATAATAAATAAATAAATAATAAAGTTTGACTTCGACTAGGACCATGTTAAGTTGGATTCACTATGAACACGGGTTTATGATCCGGAGGTCGGGGAGGATAGAAGTGGTGTTTAGCCATGATAGAGAAAGAAACAAGTAAGAATAAAAGTGTGTTTATTCTAGTGAGAGAAAGACAAGAAGGAAAATGATAAGCCTCACCCCTCCATGGAAGTATGGAGGGGTTTATATAGCACGGGACTTGGACTTTACATATGACAATATTAGTCCCTGCAAGTCCCGGCTATGAAACTAATGTAATTCCGTTAGTCGCACACATTTTAAGGCTAACAATCTTCCCCCAATGTGGTGACATACGGAATTACTTACAATGTTCCTAACAAATGAAAATACAACAAAAATATGACAGTATTAAGTTTGCTTCCAATGCTGAGGGTGACACCGTTGTCTTCAAGTCTTCTAGAAAAACTTATACCCCAGTTTGAATCCTCTTTGTCTTTGCTTGTTGAGGAACCATTGTATCATGTATGAACTGGATTAACTTCCCCCCAATTCATACCACATGTCTTGAAAAGCTTTCTTCATAGACTTCTTTTTTACGAAGCTTCTGAATCAGCTTCCCCCCAAACCAATATCCCTGTCTTGAGCAGAACCTGTAGCTTGAGCAATCTTCTATCTTTGACATTTAAGGTGCACAGCGGAATTTTGTAGAAGAAGAAGTAAACCCCACCAAGTAACTGCTACCTTGACATTTTTGGTCTTCATGATTATGAGTTTGGGGGAACATGTAAGAAATCAGCAATAAATCTTCTCACGCTTGTAAAATACTTCCCCCTGGAGGTTGAACTAAGTACTCAAGAGTGGGAACTAAGTCTCCAATGTACACGTTCTTCCCCCATGATGGTGACGAACTCTCGGAAGCATCATCTGACGTATACGGTCAAAATCGCGAGATGTTCTTGTCGAAAGTATGATGGTGACGAACACTCAGAAGCATCATCTGACGTGTACGATCAGAATCGCGAGATGTTCTTATCAGGAGTAAGAAGGTTAAGAACACTCGGATGCATCATCTGACGAGTACAATCAGAATCGTGAGATGTTCTTGTCAAGAGTATGGTGGTTAAGAACACTCGGGAGCATCATCTGACAAGTACAATCAGAATCGCGAGATGTTCATGTCTGAAGTAGAAATCTTTGTTGACATTTTGTAGCTCAAGTTGCTCGTGAGAATTGTTTGTTGATCACATCTCTACTCTTGTACTCTCAGGCTAAACTTACCGACCTCGTATTCTTTCGGCTATCTGTAGTGACCACTGGTGAAGTAAATCTGATATTCTAAACTTGAAACTGAAGTACAATCTCCCAAATTTTTTACTTACGCTTAGCACTGTTGTTGATTGACGAACGGTGCAGAGAAAAGTCTCTTAGTACCTTATACATAAAAGAAGAGAGAAGTATAAGATGTAAAACACCTTTTGAAATACCCACAACTACAGATGAGTGTGACACTGAGCACTACAACGTAACTCCTTAAGTGATAGTTGTCCATGTTGTCGACCATCCACCCCTTGACAGTGGAAACTAGATAAATCAAGTCTCAATCATAAATGCTGAAGCGAATCATCAATCGATAGAGGGGGGTGAAAAGGCTCGATGATGAATTGAGTAGACGCCTTCGTGATATTCCACTTCACCTTCAAATAATAAATACCAAATCCACTTCGTGATCACTTGACATTACTTTGCTCAAATACTAGCCGTTTTGACAATTTCAGTGAATCTTAAAGGATCGTTTTGGTGTTTGTTTGTTTTTGTCTTCGTGTTTGTTGTGTGTGTTAAGTATGAGTGAGTGTCGTTAACTAGGGGAAACAACGATGACTAGAGAATGAGAAGTCGTCAACGTCGTCTTGTTTATTTCGAAAATATTGGGTTTTAAACCAACAATTTCTTTGTCATTTAAGCACTTTGGATCGAAACATAGCAAAAACCCGCCTTCCAAAAAAATGTCATCATACCCCCTATAAATCTCGTCCGATCCATTATCAATATCATTTAAATCCAAATCCAATATATCTAAATTCCACATCTTAGGATGAGGCTCATTAACGAGACATAGCATTCAGCCCTTATGCGCCATCTCCTATATAGCAAGCCCAAAAGTAATTAGGCCCGTTCCATTATCTTCCCAAATCTAATAGTGTTAACCAAATCTAGTCCACATTTTCTAGCAAAAAAAACGTGGCTCAACCTTTTTTAACAAACAAAACGTGGCACCAATTAGCCACAGTGGGACACGATATAAAGTAGGTTCACAACCCCCATTTTATTAGGTAAACCTAATCATAACACATAGAGCACTCCGCCCCCCACATTACTTTGGTAAATCATGCCTCTTCCTTTTTTTTCACCATCTAATTCTATATTTGCAACAGTCATCCACCTCAACAAATCAGTTAACTCAAATCCATTGATCCTCGTCATCGATAAGAAACGCATCTTGTAAATCACACAACCATAATCCATATTAAAAACGAACCTAGAAATAAACCGTGTAGAAATAACACGAATAGCCCAAGAGATGAAGAATCAAGTATGGTTTGTGGCTTCAAGATCTTCAATAGATCTCAGGTGGGTTAGATTTTGAGCATGCATGTCGGTTTTTAAATTGGATCTATGATGTTGTTATTTTATACGAACCATAATCTTCAAAAGATTTAGAAAAAACGTTTAATAAACTGAGATCCATTTTGTTGTTAGTTAAATGAGTCTAGATTGGGGATTAGGTGTCGATGGGTTAAGTTGAAAGATGTTGAATGGTGTTGAGGAGTTAAAAGGGTGGTTGAGGTTTGGTGTTATACTCGACACACTGGGTTGACCTGGTCAACTCGGTAATTACCGAGTTGACTCGGTGTTGAGAAGAACTCCTGGTTTGGTCAAAACATTTTCAGAAATCAAACTTATGTCAACGAGTCTCATGTCTGTCTAACCAAAAGAACCAGTCATCGTAACTATGTCCAAAAAATGAGTCCATCGCAGTCTTATTGCACATCAACACGATGGTTCCATCACACCCTGATGGACACCATCGCAGTCCCATCGCAATTAAAAAAATTGAGTCCATCGCATTCCCATCGCATTCTAGTACCACATCCATCGTAGTATGATGGAAGCCATCGCAGCGTGACATCGCAGCGTGACATCGCAGGCGAGTCATCGCAGGTGAATCATCGTATTCCTCCATCGCACTCAATACGATCCAAAATAGCCAGCGTAGTCTCCCATAGTAACTCACCATCGTGAAAGGTTTTTGACCAACTTTTGTGGATACCGAAAATGAAGGAACTGGACCATGTGATTTTTTGCGTTGTTCATCGTCAAAGGCAGTCACCAAAAAACCCAGAAATATATATAAAAAATTAAGCCTTTTTGAAGGGAATAATGGGACAAGGACAGATATGGACAGAAAAAATATCATGGGGCGGATATCAGAAATTGGATAAAAAATGGATTTGATAAAAACTTCGTGACTTTAACACATTCAATGTATAACAGATATATGAAACAGATAGGACAAAAGACACAAAATTTTGACAGATTTGAAGAAAGATAAAGGAATCAAACCGTGAATGAATCAAGCACAAACACGAACAAGATCACGAATCAAAAACACGAAACACCCCCGATTAGCTCTGATACCAATTGTTAACTTGGATTCACTAATAACACGGGTTTATGATCCGGAGGTCGGGGAGGATAAAAGTGGTGTTTAGCCATTTTAGTGAGAGAAACAAGAGGGAATAAAAGTGTGTTTTATTCTAGAGAGAGAAAGGTAAGACAAGAAATGAAAAGCCTCACCCCTCCATGGAAGTATGGAGGGGTTTATATAGCACGGGACTTGGACTTTACATATGACAATATTAGTCCCGGCAAGTCCCGGCTATGAAACTAATGTAATTCCGTTAGTCGCACACATTTTAAGGCTAATAGACCAGGAGCACGACTTGCTCCTACTACTACTAGGACCAGGAGGAACTACATACCTCCTAGTCTACCTATTACATTTAACTATTACAATGGTCCTAACATCTTACTTTAGTAACAACGTTTTTGAGGACGAGGTTAGGTTTTGAGTGTCGGGTTTGCACCGTTTTGCCTTCATTTTTGGACTAATAATTATCAATAAGTCAAATGAGCCTACGGGTGAATGACAATCCTTAAAAGCTAGAGATACAACTTAGGAATTGGAGAAAGAGTATTACACAATTGTCTTATATAAGTGGTTTTAACTTGAGAACTTATGGTAAACAATGATCTCGTTTTTAAGCGTGGTATGGGGAACGTGAAACTTGAGGGTGATTAATATTCATGACACCAAAACCCTAATTTAAGTCTTAGATTTCTTTACGAGTTTCTTCCATCAAATAATTTCCAAGTTAATAAATTGTTATAACTTTTATCTCCTTTAAAGTTTTTTTATCTTTATTGTAGTAGTAATAGTATATCTTAATAAAGGCCATGATGGGTTAATTATGAGAAAAATGTAACTTTATGCTTTAAAACTATGCATTGCATGGGGTCATTGCAATGGTCAAGTGTAGGGTATTTAATAAGTGTGTAAACACGTATCCTTTTGCCACTAAAATCAAGGAAAAACAATACCTAATTATGTGTTTAACATCGTAAAAGTCGGAATTACGCGTGGTTTTGTGTTTTTGTGTGAAATAGGTACAAAATATCAAAAGGAAAGAAAACACGGGATTTCACGGTCATTTGTTGAAGAAAAGTCCAAGAAAGAGACAAAGACAAAGTCAAGAAACCAAAAGTAAACCAAAGATCACGAAAACTGGCAAATCGACACGGGTTTAAAGGAAAGATCAAGAAAGCCAAAGTCAAGCTCGTTTTTAACGGATTTAATCTTTTTGAAGATATTTGAGCTTTGTGGGTCCCATATTCGGGTATTGGGCCCAAAAGCCCATTAGTGGATTTAAAAGTATTTACTTGTGTAATTCAAGCCCATTTAAGCCCATGTCTTAACAAACTTACATGGGACGGATGAAGGTTAGCAAGTTTGCGCCAAGCCCATTTAACCAAATAAAGTGACTGATGAGACGGCTTTTATACATAGTCTCATCGTTCTTTTTGGACTTAAAATGCATTAAATATCATCAAAATACCCAAATATATGCTTGTGTTTGTTGCTTTTGTATTTGAGGTACGGATATTGAGAAAATGACAAAAGATCACAAGAATCACGCAAAAACGAACACGGGAAACGAAGCCGCACAATGAACCAAGCCCTAGTGAGGAATTTTCCAAAGAAAACCCTTGAAGATTTGAAGAATATTGAAGATTGGTCCTCCAAGTTTGAAGAATTGACACTTTATACCCTTGTATCTTCATAATTACAAGTTTGGTCCCTAAAGTTTGTCAAAATTACAAAAAGGACCCTTAACTTTGAAGAATTGGCAAATTTAGTCCCTCATCAAATCTAAATTGTCAATAATGGTCCTTCAAGAAGTCAACAAACAAGTCAATACCTTAAAGTATGAAGATATGTCAAAACCAGTCCTTGGAAAATCAAGAATATACATTAAAGGCCCTTGGAAAAGTTTTTGGAAGAATTTGTGCCAAAAATGACAACCTGCCAAAAGTTGACAAAAGGAAAATGGGCGCTGTTGCATTTGTTTACAAAGTGAACAAGTAAAGAAAGAATGGGGACTTATCCTGCCAAACCACCAAACCTCCACAGCCAATCCTCCACTGACACATCACCCCACCAGTCCATTTTATTTAAACAAACCAGTCCACAACTCTTAAACCCTATCACAAAACCTTTTTTTTTAACCCTTTCTTTTATTAAACACATTTATTAAACAAAAGTGGGGGAAACGTTTTTTTTAAATCTAATCAACCCCCAAATGGATTAACCCCTACTGTTTAATCACCCTCCTTCCATAAACCCTAAAGTACCCAAATCTTAATTACCCTTTAAATCAAAGGGGTTTTACCCCAATTTTTCCAGAAAGGTAATTCCCTTTAACCCCACCATAACCCACCTCACCAATCACTCTCACACTCACCCCATGTGACTCTCCAGCCTTCCCCTGCCCCACGTTTTGACTCCAAGACAAAGGTTACCAGTCAGATCAACATCCCACAAGGATTTCGTGCTCCCAAAGGAGTCTATAAACGGCCAGGATCAGTTCTCATCACTGGCATCCTCACAACATTCCAAAAATCTCACATGGTGATCTTGAGGAAAATTCAAAAAGAGCATATTCGGGGAATCATCCAAGGGCACTTTTGGTAGTTCAACATTAGGGTTTAGCTTTTGTTTTCAGCTTTCTAGAAAGATTGTGACCCTATATAAAGGGCATTAGGGCTTAGCCATTTAGTTGTTCTTTCTTCTCCATTTGTCAAAATCCTGTAAATCCCATTTTGTTTAGTGAAATGAAATTGGTATTGCATTGTTGATGAGAAGCTAAAGGACCACAATTTACATTTAAGCAACTTACATTTCCAAGTTTATTTTTCAAGTTTTAAATTCTGTTGGTGACTAAATTTGTTAAGTTTTTACATCTGTCCCAAAATCTTTAAGCTAAAATCATAAGCCTGATAATCTAATTGATTATCAAGCTTATGTGAAGAGTAAAGTTTTTGGTTGATTTGGTTTGGAGAAAAAGTTCTAAGTAACAAATATATATCAGTTTCATTTTTTTTCTTTCCTTTCTAAATAAGTCAAAGACAGCTTAAGTGATAAGCTTGTTTGTGGCTTTTTAGTTGTGTGATACAGCAACCTTGTGATCTTCTTTTATCTTAGCAGGCTCACAAAAAGGCTTAAAGCCTTTTGAAGATATAGGTGGTGTGTGTGTCAACAGTGACCACCACCACTCCCTCTCTTGGCTTACTTGATCATAAACCTCAGCACAAGCCCGGGCTTGTAGGAGGTGGCTATTCAGCCACTGTTGGGCTTGGAAGTAAGCCCAACAAGGTATTCCTTGTTTATCCTTTTTAAAATTTTAAGTTTCTGAAAAAAATGGTGTTTTATGTGATTTCTGCATGAAAGGTGTTTTAAGTGTGTTAATCTGGATTGATTCATGTTATTTTGTTATGATATGCATGTTAGATGTTCATAGGATCAGTTTGAGTGAGTCTTAAAAGGCTTTGGTTTGAAAAATTTTGAAAACAGAATATAAGAGGGTGTTTGGATCTGCTTTTTATTTTGAGTTTGTTAGATTGTGTAGTTTTAAAAAGGTGTTAAATAGGTTTGTTAGGGTTGCATTTAGTTGTATGCTAGTTAGTCATCAGTTTGGCCAAGATTTGAAGCATAATTAAGTGTTAAAAAGGAAAATAGCATAGCAAATTTGCATATGTCACTTTCTGTCTGATTTACATGAACTGGTGTGCTTGAATCTTATAAGCTGTTAGGAGATAGGTTGATATAGGAGTGCAGTTGGTTTGTAAGTTGATTGGAGCCTTTGTGTGCAAAGTATGGGTGTTTGAATCTCATTTGTGTGCTTGTTTTTAGCTCATAAGCCCACCAGTCCTACACTTTATCACAGCAACTTGAAAATGCTTGTGTATGGTTTGTTTGAAGTGAATTTGTGCTAAGTTGGTGTGATTCCTGTTTGTTATTGACTCCCTACACTCAGAAAGAGTGTAGGGGTGCCCTATTTGTTCCAAAAATATCACCAAGTATTCATGCCAAGTCCTCTTGGTCCTTTATTTCACAAGTGAAATCAAGCAGACCTGCTTGTGTTCATAAACCAAACTGGATACGTTTTTTTATTCTTAATCTGGATTAGATTTTGCTAAAGTGATTGGAATTGTGTTTTTGTAAGCTTACAAGTGTTAACAGTATTGGTTGTGAGAAGTTTTAAAAAGTAAAAAAAAAAAAAAGAGAAAAGTTTTATAAAAAGTTCACCCGCAACGGGCTCGAACACGCGACCTCTCAAAGGAGGAGTAACGTGCTTACCGTTGATCTAGATGAACCTTTTACGTTAAGGTTTCATTTCAATAGATATTTGACCCCACTTGGTTTTGACTTTTGGTAAATAAGCCGTGACCAAATAAGCTCATTTGAGCTTATTGGTTTAGCTTTTTAGCTTCTTTTCATTTTTCCTAGGCTAGTAATAGTTATTAGGATTTTTTTTGGCTATTAGTTTAATTTTTCCTTTGCTTTATTTATTTTTTACAATTTATTTATTAGACGTTTTTTTATTAATTGATTAAAAAATAGTTAAAAGTAGTTTTTAATTAGGGAAAAATAGTTTTTAGGTTTTAATTTGTATTTTTGAGGTTTACATATCAAAAAGTTTTCAAAAACTTTAATTTTTAATTTTATTTGATTTTAGTCTTTTTATCAAACTTTAAAAATTAATATAAAATTAACTAAAAGGTTTTAGGAACTTTAATTTGCATTTTCTTCTTAATTAGAATATTTAGGATTTTTGAGAATTTTTTAGTATTTATTTAAGAACTTTTCATTTTTTTGGAATATTTTAATATTATTTTATTCATTAAAATTCAAAGTTTTATTTTTAACTTTTTTTTTCATTTTTCCTAGATTCTAGACATTAAATTAGGACCTTTGTCACTTTCCAATTAATTTTTAGACTTTTCAATTAATTTTTAGAATTAATTTAAGATTTAATAGATTTTATAGTTTTTAGGAGTTTAAAAATAGTTTAATTTGGTTTTAAAATTTTTAAAAATAGTTTTTAGCTTAAGTAGGATATTTTTGAGGTTTACAAACTATAAAATCTTGTTTAGGGCTTTTTAATAATTAAAAGTGATTTTTAGGGCTTTAATTAGCATTAAAAAGTCATTATTTAATTAATTAAAAGGTTTTAGCAAGTTTGGATTTTTTTGTAAACTCTTAGAATATTATTTGGGATTTTTAGAAATTTTTAGGTTAAAATTTTAATTTTGTAGCTTTTTACGGTTTTACGTTTACGCCTTTTTCGTCGTAGTTTAATACGTTTTCGTAACCGTCTCTTCTTTCCTTTCTTATTTCTTTTTCAATCAATATAATCTCAAACAAAAATCAACTCTCAACACAACGCACTTGCCTCCTTGGGAAACGAACTTGCTTGGTCATTGGTGCTCGGTTTTCCTAAACCGACACTTAATACTACCACTATTTGTCATCCTTTTCCTAAAGGGTACAAAAACCACTACATCAGTGACGGTGAAAAGTTAAAATATTCACTTGTTATTTTGGTCAAATCCCACTCACACACACATTTTTTTCACCC
The DNA here is from genome assembly GCA_025667525.1 of Glebionis coronaria. Classification (NCBI taxonomy): domain Eukaryota; kingdom Viridiplantae; phylum Streptophyta; class Magnoliopsida; order Asterales; family Asteraceae; genus Glebionis; species Glebionis coronaria. Next base: position 657,347,654 of record CM046874.1, on the reverse strand, counting down.
AACCCACCCTTCAATACAAACAAGAAACTCACACCATTTAGTTACCCTTATCTCTCTCTCAATAATAAACACAGCCATCCCTCAAACCCTAGACCCCAATTTGGGGGGTTTTCATCCACAAGAGATTAAAGATCACACGCCCTAAATAAATCACCACCTTTTTCGGATATAGAATATGGTACCACTCAATCAACGTGGCACCCTCTCTCTTCTGTGATTGGTTATCACACTTCACCACAACCAATCATCCAATCATTCGATTACACATCAGCATAAAGAAGCACAACAAACACAAAGTAGGACAACCTGGCAATCCGCGTGATTAAGGTGTCTTTTTAAGCCGTTGATCAAGAAAATGAGAGAGAAGAGATGGAATCAAGGGCCAGGATTTGATATCTTCATCAACAAGCTTCCCCAACAAGGTTTTGGGGTTTGCCTATAAAAACCCCCATCAAATGTGTAATCAAGCAGCCATTTTTTATTTTATTTTTATTTATGCAAAATTAGTTTTTAGGTTAAATGTAATTTTCAATTTTTTTTTCAGTATTGTAATGATTTTTATTATTAATGAAATTTATTTAAGTTTAATAATTTCGTGTCTTATTTCTTTCTGATTAAAGTTCGTTTGATTGCAATTTAGACTTAAAATAGTTTGTTATATTATAATAGCTTGTTTGGATAATATTAAATTAGTTTTGGTTCATAAATTTCCCCTACTAGGAAATTTTATAAAATATGGTTCGAAGTTGATTTTGATGGTTCGATGGTGTTGATGATTTAATGGTGATAAGGCGTTCTTGATTCGGTCTAAAAGGGGGCTCAGCGCTCACCCTTCTACTCAACGGATTTGACACCAGGTTCAATTTCTTTTTAATTGTTAAGTTTTAGATTTAATATACTATTCTGCTTGCTTTAACTGATGTGTGTTTGCGTTTGAGTTTGAGTTTATTTTCTGATTTTAGTTTTCTGATTTTTAGTCTGCTAGCTTTGAGTTATAATCTGCCTGATTTGTTCCTTTGCTGATTAGTTTGGATATAGTTTGTTTTATCTTATCTGCTTATTTAGACTGCTGTTTTTTTATTGACCTGCTTGATTATATTACTAAGTATTGTTTTAGATTTTCTTGCTTTTTATCAGTTAATGTTTGCTTATTAGAACTTTGTTTAGGAATATTTGCTTATTTTGTTTTGTTAAGTTAGTTTAAAGTTTTATTTGCTTATTGTCAGTTATTTGAATCTTCTTATTTCCTGTTAGTTGTTTGAGTTTATTTATCAGTTGAATAGCTATAGCTTTTAGTTTTGCTTATGGTTTAGATCTGCTTATTTTTTCTGGCTGCTTATTTTGTTATTCTTACTGATATTTGCTATGCAACAGACTCACTTCGTCTGTATGTTTAAACTGTCAAAAAAATTAATTCCAAAAATAATAGCCAAAAACGTCCCCTACGGGACTCGAACTCTAGACCTCCAGTATATTAACCCAACACCTTTACCATCTTAGCTAGTCCTTCATTTGTGTTTAAATACGGAGTTAGTAATTAATATAGTGTGTTTAATTCTTAGTTGTCAGTTTTTAATTATTAGTTTAAATACAAATATTAATTTAGTTAAATTTTTATAAAAAGTTTTTTATAAGTTTTCATTTATAAAGTAAAAAAAATAAACAAAATAAATATTTTTATTACTTTTAGAAATTTTAAATTGCTTTTATAAATTATTTTCTTTATTTTTAATTAATATAGGTTTTATATAAAATTAGTCTTTTTAAATTTTGTTTAAATTCAAAATAGTTTTCAAATTAGCTTAATTAATTTTGTTTAATTTCAAATTAGTTTTTATTTAAATTAGTTTATGAATTTTAAATAGTTTTGTTAAAAATTTGAAAAAGTAGTTTTTATTAATTATTTCCTTTTTAATTAGATTAATTAGTTTTTAATTAAATATTTTTAGTTTTTAAATACCAATCAAGTATTTTTACCAAGAACAATTAATCCGCGTTATAATTGGAAATCAATTCGAGTGAGTCGAGGAAACGAACTTAATTGAACTAAAAAATAGCTACATTAAATACACAACACAAATTCGTACCCCATGGAAAAGTGTAATTCTTCTGCTGGCTTCTCGCAGCAAGCAATCGGTTCTTGCTTTGCACAATCTTCTCGGTGGTCTCTAAAATCATCTCAGGTCCAGTCAATTGACTTTCTCCTACTTCACTCCAACATACGGGCGATCTACATTTCCGTCCATAAAAAGCTTCAAACGGCGCTGCCTTAATACTCACACGATAACTGTTGTTATACGAAAATTCCACTAAAGGCAAATGACGTTCCCAGCTTACACCAAAATCAATAACACACGCTCGAAGCATATCTTCCAACGTCTGAATAGTCCTTTCGCTCTGCCCATCAGTCTCGGGATGATAGGCCGTACTCAAACTCAACTCAGTGCCTAACGCACGCTGAAGAGATCTCTAAAACTCAAAAGTAAATCTACTGTCGTGATCCGAAATAATTGATAAAGATACTCCATGTCGACACACGATCTCCTTCACCTATACACTAGTAAGTCTCTTCATACCATCCGTCTTCTTCATAGGTAAAAAGTGAGCAGATTTCGTCAATCTATCCACGATCACCCATATCATATCATAACCACTAGGAGTTCTTCGTAAACCTGTCACGAAATCCATAGCGATCTTCTACCACTTCTATTCCGGAATCTCTGGTTGCACCAATAAGCCAGACGGTCTCTTGTGTTCAGCCATAACTTTCGCACAAGTCCAACACTTACTAACATATCGAGCAAGGTCCGCCTTCATATTCGGCCACCAGTACACTTTCTTCATGTCATGATACATCTTATCCGATCCAGGATGCATCGAATACTTCGTCTTATGAGACTCATTCATAACCAAATCTCGCACTCCAGTTACTCCTTCCTCAGGTGCACATAACGGTAACCAAATTCGATTCTCGAATTACCTTAGTCCATCCGACTTCACTACAAAAAGCGGTTTCATCATCCTTCCTAAATTCTATGCCTTGACATTTTCTCTCATCAACCCATTCGCTTGAGCCTTCAAAATCATTCTAGTCAAACCAACACTCTCTGTCATCACCAAAGCTCTAACTCTAAGAGGCCTTTCCCTTTCCTTCCTACTAAGTGCATCAACTACTACATTCGCCTTTCCAGGATGATAGCGAATCTCCCAGTCATAATCACTCACAATCAATCACTTATCATTCAGTTGAATTACTGGGTGATATCCTACTTATATCCCGATTCTTCTTAGTAAGATTGGTCAATGGCTTCGTGATCAACAAAAATCCTTCGATGAATCTCCGATAATAACCAGCTAAACCAAGAAATTGCCTAACTTCAGTCGGCGTTGTTGGTACCGACCAGTCCTTACTTGCTTCAATCTTGGCAGGATCTCCATGAAAACCTTAGTTGTCAATCACATGCCGAAAAAATTTCACTGATTCCAACCAAAATTCACACTTAGAGAATTTTGCATACATCTTCTCTTTCTTCAACAATTCCAGAATTGTTCTCAAATGCTTCTCATGTTCTTCCTTGCTCTTGAAATAAATAAGGATATCATCAATAAACACAATGACGAACTTATCCAAATACGACTTGCACACACGGTTCATCAAATCCATAAACACAACTGGCGCATTCGTCAAACCAAACGGCATCACTTGAAACTCAAAATTCCCATACCGGGTAAGGAAAGCAGTTATAGGAATATCTTCCTCTCTAACTCGCAGTTGGGGTGATAACCTGATCTCAAGTCGATCTTTGAGTACACACTTGACTCAGATCATTTGCAAGGATCAAATAAGTTAATACACCTAGGATTGATGACTTATTTGTTAAGCTCCCTATAGTCGATACACATTCTGAACGATCTGTCCTTCTTCTTTACAATCAACACAGGCGCCTTGGGGAGCGACTAACTAATCCATCCCAATGATTACATCAAACGATCCTAGCTCTATAGGCATCAAATCTATATCAAACACATAATTCCCTAACTTCAAGGAACGCCCTTTTAGTATAGAATTAGTGCTAACAATCTTTCCATCGGCTAATTCCATATTATACTTTGTTGCTAACTCTATTGGTTCTTTATCGATAAGGCGACTGAGTTGTATATCTACAAAACTCCTATCTGAACCAGAATCAAACAATACACTAGCATAACGAGCATTAAGTAAGAACGTATCGTTCACCACGTTTGGACCTTGAGGCTTGTCCACGTTCCCTACAACATAAGCTGGAGCAGCAGCGTTCCCTCCTTGTCAATTCCTAGCCTTAGGACAATTTCCCTGTTTGTGTCCTTTCTCTCCACATCCAAAAGATACCATTACTCTTGTGGAAATTGCACCCGTCGACACGCCTCTTGCTCGACACTCCACAGCCTTATGCCCTGCCTTTCCACACTTGTTACATGCAGGAGGGAAATTCCCCACGTGATACAAACTACAACAGCCACATTTCGGATTGACCTTGTTTCCTCTAGGCACTGTGGTAGCTCTCATTCCATCATTCCTCCTCTGGTTAAACTGCTCATTCTGGTTAGCCCCTTCGGTTTTATTATGATAACCCCCACGATTCTGACCTTGTGATTGACTTGCTTGGGCAGTCTCACATTTCCTCTTGTTACCTTTAGCCACACTATCTTACTTATCTTGCACCTTCACATCCATTAGAGAATGAGCCATTTGGACAACTTCATCAAAAGATCTCGGGTTTGACGAAGTAGTCTCACCCTTTATGTTGCTTGATAATCTTTTGATCTATTGCTTCATTATCTTGCGGTCATCCGAAAAAGTATCGGGGCAAAGCAAGCTCAACTCATTAAACCTCCCTATATAAGCAGTGATGTCATTGTTTCTCTACACTAGATGCCTCAGTTCATCCTCTAACTAACCCAGTTCCTCTTCAGGACAAAACTTCTTAGTCAAAAGTTCCTTTGTAGCAACCCAAGTCCTCCTTTTGGCCACTACAAGCCCAACAGTAGCCACTTGGTTGTTCCACCAACTCAAAGCGTCATCAAGAAAAGTAGCAGTCACGAACTTCACTTTATTAGCCTCAGAGCACCCTCTGATTTCAAACGTGCTTTCAATCTTCTCCACCCAACGGAGAAGTTGTAACGTTCCTCTATTCCCACAAAATTGCGTAGGTCCGCACTTCATAAAATCGGCATAAGAACACTCCCTTGGTACTTGTTGTCCTCCATCATTTCCACCTTGTCCTTGGACTCTAGCTGCACGATCCGTTTCAAGAGCATTAGCAATCGCCTCTTGAATCATAGTGTTCACACGATCAGTTGTCAACTTTGTAGGCATGATTTTACACAACCAAAGAAAACCGAGTAAGTATACACATCAAGATCAAGAAGGATTCCTTTTTCAAGACATAATATAAATACAACAAGCACAATCAACAAATGCTATAAATATTCATCAACCAAATCACAAAAGATCTAGTAAAGACACATCATAGATCATGAGAGGTAAACATTGATTGCTTTGATATCAACAAAATTGTGACAAGATTTACCACTACAATCATTCACCAAATAAAACTTAAAGTCATCAAGTTCTACCATAATACCATAATACAGGAGTCTGAAATAGTTCAATTACAACGAGGAAATAGAAATGAAATACAAGTAACTAATAACATGGTGATCCACATGATCTCTTTGATGGTCGCTCGTCCTTATCATCATCGTCCTCTTCTTCTGGCTCTTCATTACTATCCTCCATCTTTTCCTTGCCCTTCGAAGAAGTTCCTTCATCCACCTTCCTTTTTCCTTTCGATGTAGAGCCTTCACCTGATAAAGCCATACGCTGAGCCAAATACAACTTATCCTCAAAAGTATAGTACTCGCCCACTTCTGGTGGTTCGACCATGAACTGCATGTTCTCATACTTTGGGTCACATCGAAACTTCCATGCATTCATCAAGAAAGGTCGTACACGAGCCACCCAACATCGAAGACGATCATACTTGACATGATCTCCCTTGATTCCTTAAAACGCAGCACACAGATTCTCCACAATCATTTTCAACTTTTCCATCTCTACCCTTTCACGATCCATAGTATTGTTAGCTCTCAACACACCCGAATAAAATCTCTGAAAATCTTTATCATTTTACTAAAACCTCTTAATCACCCTTGTCTCTACCACATACCTTTCGTACAACAGTCGATCAAACTTCTTCAAGCAATGTTCTGTGTTACTGTTAATCCTCGGTCCTGGACATTTAACCCTTGCAATGTTCTCGTGGAGAGAACGCGCATTAACCGCAACACTAGAATCAACTTGATCATCATCACTACTGTCACGAGCAACTTCTGGCAAACCTATCAAATAAGCATCACATGTGGGTGTAGCAGAACTAGAACGAACATGTTGCTGCTCAATCCGCCCAACCGCAACCGCAGGAATTTCATCTTCCACGGGATCCTCTTCTGGGTCCTCATCACTATCAATCTCATTCTTTTCATCCTCATTCCTTTCAACCTCATCTGGTTCAATCCATCCATTTCGCCTTGCGGGTTAGGGGCATTAGTTCCACCCTCAGCTCCTAAAACGTACTCGTCTCCATTACCGTTCGGTGGTATTTCTGCCATTTCTGCAAAATACAGAAAGTTCAAGGGTATATAAGGTCATTATCCCAAAATTATATATACATGCATGCACATGCAATGCAAATGTAGTACGTATGCCAATATGCAACAAAATGATAGCCATGCAAATGCAATGCAAGAAATTAAGATGTTAAGTACTCCGCGTACATTCATAATACCTCCATATAATACCATAGTATTTACTTGATAAATACTCAGGAAATCATTTCAGTTTCAAAGGGATACATCTAATAATAAAGCAATGCTAAAAGAAATCTTACCGGAGCCATGCGGGATAGTTGTGTGCTTTAGGAACAAAATGTTTACGACACCAAAAGTTATAGTTTAGGACCTTTTAAAAAACGACCTAGTTCTCTATAACTTGTGGCTCTGATTACCAATCTCTAACACCCCCAATTTAACTTGCGCAATGGAATATCACAATTGGGTGCTAGTCAAAGAATCATTACACACAAGCCATGTTGAATGACTCAAAAGAGACGTTTAAACTTTAAGTAAACATAAACCAAGTTAAAATTTTAACAACAACACTGTCTAAATGTTTCCAACCCCAAAAGTATAATCAGAGTAGCATTAGGTCCCCACAAATCTCAACCCATAAAAACCAACCCAAATTGTTTTACAGGACATCATGAAATATAAATTTGTCTTTGATCAAAAGGGAGGAAAACAAGTTAGACTGCCCACAAGCCACAACAACATCTATAGCATGCTCCGCCACTATCATCCTTGATTACCTAAAACACATGCTTAAAATCGTCAACAAATAATGTTGAGCGAGATCTATAGGTTTACAAAATCAAATTTGAACATAAGTATAAAAATCATTCACGATTATTCAATAGTATGCAGATCATTACAAACTATTATTGGTTATTACTCATTATAGCGTAAGCTATTTAATTATGTTTAAGCTCATGACACCGACCCCATAAACTAATCGCCCGCACCAAATGTCGGGGTGATTTAAATAAAGTCATTTCCCCTCTTAGGTATTCATCGCCAATTATACCTTTTTCTCGACGCAAGTTATCCATACGCAGAGGGCACTCGACGTACTATCTCTCGTCTAGGATAGGGTCGTCAAACTAATAGTACTTACAATTGTTCAAGCGGCTATTTCCAATCCACACAAGGATCAAACAATAGTTAACGGTTCATGAATTTAGGGTCTTTGGCAACTAGCTACTTAACATAATTCAAGACATCATTCGGGTCCAATAATCATTCACGGCTTATGTTCCTTTTCATTTAAATAGCATCTATCCCCCTCGCGGGTAAAAATCATTTAAAATACAGTAGAAAGCGAGGCTATAGACTCATCTTAAGTAGTAGTGGTAGTATTAGCAAAGACATAGACGAAAACAATCACCGACGATGAGGACGCCCCGGGAAATCAATTACAACACCTAACAAACAAAACGCGTAATGAATCAAAACCTTCAAGTACCTTCAAGTACTGTATGTAAAAAATTAAGAACACTCCAAGTCCATATAAACTCACGCCAAAAACCCAAACAAGTGATATTTACTAGACACGTTCATTGTTATACGTTATTAAAATTATTACTCAATTTACAATTATGTCGGTACATACCTAATGTACGGACTGAATTCCCATACTTAAACATCACGAATTTTTACGAAACTTGCTGTAGACTTCACTTACATTATGTATAAAGCTCACAAAAAGTTTCATAAAAATATTTTACTTTTCAGTCACGCTGCCCAACACATTTCCAACCTTGAAAATCCGGGCAGATTTGCACCCTTACGTCATCAAACCATTTTGACTCACCTAACCAATTCCATTTGTAAAACCAATTCCTAAATTTGAAAATAGACTCACAACTCCAGGTTTTGAGCTAAAGAACAGCCCTCAACCATTTTTAAAACTCTACTTACAGTCCCCGAGATTTGACCTAATATCGAACACAAATTCGGATTGCGTCGACACTCGACTCCCGGTACACGAATATTCAAACTTACATAACTTTTGACTCGTTTGGAGTTAAAAGCTCTATATTATACCAAAACAAAGGTAGAAAGAAGCTATACAACTACATTCTATAATATAAACCTGGACTCAAACTTAAAACCATTAAAAATAGCCTTAAACAATCTGTTTAAAAATGACATTTTAAAAATCATATCTCTACTTGTTTTCAATCCATTCCATCAATTCCTATAGCCCTAATATCATCATTAAACTATTTTAACACATTCACAACATCCTAAATCACTTTTATAATCAATCTTCATCAAAACACATTTCAAAAACAAACCCTTACACATGTTTGAATAATTTATAAGGCTTGGAAACATCATTATAAACATATCCTCATACACAAAATAAATCAAACACCAAAAGTAAAACAAACACCCCCTTAGCCGTGGGTTTTGGGAATCAAAAATACCAAGAAAAATGTTTTTCCAACTTGTTTTATTAATGATTTATCATCACATACACTTAATTAAAACATGCATATAGTTTAATTAGATCAAAATGCCCTTTTTAAAAATCATAATTTTTTGGAAAAATCAAAGCCTTGCATTTTTATTTATAGTGGATTAAAAGACTTACAATGGGATTATAAGATGTGGTCTTGTGTTAGTTTCTTCAAAAACTAAAAAAAATGATGGTGGTGTGGTGGTGTGTGGGTGGGCGACAGTCAAAGAGAGAAGAGAGGAGAGGGATGAAATTTTGAAAGTGAAAAATGATGTATGTGTTTTAGTTGCTCCCTTTTGTAAGTTAGGAGGGACCAAACTTGCAATTCTAGCTATCTTTGGCCTTAATGGAAAACAACTATTTAAAGAGCGGGAATATGGCTCACTAGTTGGTTTTGAATTTTTGCAGGAGTCGGGGTTCGTCCCGGCCACCTTAAAATACCTTTAAATGGTTCAAACGCACACAAAATAGAATAAAAACGTTTCTGACTCTCTTAACACGTAATAAAACTAAAAACTTCGAAAAATCCAAATATCGATAAATCGATAATAAAAGATAAATTTTGGGCATCCGTCGGTATCGTAGTCGTTATCTGTTCTTGTTAAATTGTAAAACGTTAAAATTAAGACCTCCAACATTGGTTTCAACTTAAACCGTCAATCATATGACCAACAAAATTTCTAAAATTTCTAAAATATACGTAAATTAGGGAATAAATAATGACCTGGTTTCTAGGTATCACATTAGTAAATAATTAAACAAAAAAACAAACACCAAAGTAAAAGGGGTGTTTGTGGCGTCGGCTAGAAGAGAAGGGAAGGGGAAACCGGGCCTTGGCCCATATCCAATTTACAATCCTAGTTCAATAAATAAACCACAGAGGATTCATAATCACTTTTTCAAGAAAATTAAAAACCCTACTCTCCCTTTGCTCTCTCTCTTTGCCGCAACATCCAAAGAACACCAAGGAAGGGTTCGTTTGATTTTGGTTATTAATTCGGTAATGCATCTGTGTTCATATTCTTTTTAATCTACGTATCAGTATCCCTTAAATCTTTTTCTTATTTCATTTATATGTTATGATTTGGATTAAATAAAATAAGAACACGTTAAAAACATGTAGATCTAGCAAGAATTAAAAACTAGAGGTTTTGGTGCGTGTTTTATCTCGATCACACGTCAACTGAGACATGGGGGGGGGTCTCGGTGGCGTCGAACCAACATCAACCGTACCCCATCGTGGGGGTCGGCGTGGCCAGAGAACCACCAGCCGCAGCCAGCAAGCCAAGAGCCGTAAGGCTCTCGGTGAGCAGTTGTTGCTCAGTTGCTCGGTTCTCGGGTTCGGGTTCGAGTACTTGATATTTTTATGAACACGTAATTAAACCGGCATGTATGTTTAATTAATTTAGTTGATTAATTAATTTAGTTTAATTAAAATAAAAACTTATGTTATGTTTATTTAATTAAAACTATGATTAAACATGTATGCACATTTAATTAAATAAACTTAAGCTATAATAAATAAATTATTTAATTAGTCATGAACATGAATTTAATTAATTAAACTTAGGTTAAATTAATTAATATATTTTATGGTAAAGTTTAATAATAACTTATAATAAACATGACATGAGATTATCAATTAATAATAAACTAAGTATAAATTAATTATTAAACTTTATATTATAATAATTCATGATATAAAAAAAACATATAATTAATCATCGAAGGATATTAATTACGGAAGTATATTATTTATGGCAACTTGATAAATATGGTAATATTATATTTATGATAATATACTAAATATGGTAATATTATATTTATGGTAATATACTATTATAGAAACATGCTAAATATGGAAACTTTTTTATTTTTGGAAACTTACTAATTATGGAAAATTTCTATTTTTAAAAACTTACTATTCAAGGAAACTTACTATTTTTGGAAAGTTACTATATATGGAAACTTGCTATTTTTGGAAAGTTATTATATATAAAAACCTGCTATCTTTAGAAAGTTACTCATTATGTTATAACAAGTATAACAACATTTAAAGCATGAAACGCATGAATCTAAAACACATGAAACTATAAGAAACACATGATTAAAACATGAAACAATAAGACAAGACAAGAACAAGTATAATAAGTATGAACATGTCAAGTAAACAAATTAACAAGTATGTATAAGTAAGATCAACTCTTATTCATGTCCCTTCATTATGTAGCTATTGTGAAGTCAGATTGATCGTCTACGTCTGTTTCCGCCTTCATATTACTGGACATAAGGTACATATATTCCGTCCTTCAGTAAGGACATCTTTCTTCCTATATTAGGATTCCCCGTTTGTAGCCATCTGTTTTCCCCAAGTGGTTTAATTGTCTTAAACACACCAGTATATATGTATGATTGTTTTAGATTGCCTGAGCTATATACATGCATGACAGTTTCACCTAGTTATGGGGGTTCCATAACCATATCACTGGAGGCAGTGTTGTTATGACTCTTCTGCGGTGAGTGTGATTGCTCGCAGCGTCCCTTTATAGTTTTTGCCATTATAATTATTATCATGTGGGGCGAATGGGTGCCTCCTAGGACAAGTAGTATGATTTCATGGTAATTGTGGTGTGTGCCTTGCATCCGTTACAGGAGCTGATCCCTCCATTCATTTTATATATTAATTAGAGACAACCCCTCTAATTGCATGACGAAGTCACCCCTCCAAGTGTTCACGTGGATATAACATGACCTATATGGGCTCTCGGCATAATTAAAATAGAGATTTTTAAGATAAACTAAACATAAGTCTTTTCAGAAATAATAAACCCTCTTTACGAACTTAAACCAGGTTTTCCATGACATACATTTATTTCGCTGCTATGTTATTCATTTCATTCCATTACTTGCTTATGTTTATTTCTTTACATTCTATGTTATATATATCCGCAAACTGAGCGTATTGCTCAGCCGTATTTCTCTTTCCATGTTCCAATACGGCAGGTACAAAAGGGCAAAGCTCGGAATCTAAGAGTACGTGCATGGAATAAGGCACCAGCTTTCTTTCATTCTTTGATACATATACATACTTTTGCTTTGCTGGACATTGTTTAGCCCTTTCCTTTACATTCATACTTATGCATTTCGTGTGTAGAGCTGATGTGGATCCGATGTTGTTTCCGTAATCTTTTATGGTCATTTAATATTTTAGACATTACCTTTTATGCTTTGATGATATGCCATAATTATCCTGTGATATTCCATTTATCAAGATGGGGTGTTACAGTTATTCTCTATCTCCTATAGCATAATGCTGAATTGATACACATTATGACTTTTAAAACGCTTATCCAAACACCCCAAATATGCTTGAACGCGAGCGGTTTTGGCGCCAAGGCTGGAGCCGTACGTCGAGCCAAGCTGGCGCCATAGGCCACCAGCCGAGCGACAACGCTACCGCTCCGTTGGCTCCTAGTTTGAAGGAAGAAAGAGGTGGATAAGTAGTAATTAACTTTTGCAAAAACCACAAATCATACTAAAATGTGGCATTTCGTCAAGTCAATGATCTTGTGAGGGTTGGAATGGGTTTTGGTTAATGACTACTAATACTTTAGCTATATTTGGATCGCTGTGTGCTCAACTTGATCCTATAAATATCTACTATATGTTAAGTAAAGGAATTCTATGGTGGAAGCATTTTAGATTGTAAGTGTAGAAAAAACACGCATCGCAAATTTTGTTAGCTAGAAACCTAAATAAGAATGTTAACACTTATCTTATCTTACTATATTATAAAGCATTTGTGACTAATTATTTTTAGAAAATCTGGAAAGTTCAGACAAATACAATTACTGAAAATAGAAAATTAATAAACCACGGGATCTGATTTTACTGTCACCATCGACAGAACCATAGCTGTCACCGGAACTGTCACCGTCACCGGAACTACCACGATCTGAATGCTACCACAACCATGATCTAAACTCGAACCCGTCGAAGTCGGAGAAATATGATATTGAAGCTGATATAGGCTGAAGTATCTCCGGTGATGTGGTATTGAGTGATAATGGTGGTGGTGAAGAGAGCATAAGATGAGGGAGATGTGTGGTCTCACTAAAAGTGAACATTTTTTTTAAACTAGCATCGAGGAGAATGATTTTTTCTTTAAGCTTAATTGAAAGGGTGGTGTTATTGGTACACCCCCTACCATAAATCTACCACCAATATTCGCCTAATACCCGCTGTATTGACAGGAAGATACAGTTTTTTGTTCCGTATTTTTTTACATTTTATAACTTTTGACTGTAAAACTTTATAATTTTCATTCCGCATTTTTTCCAGACAGTTTTACTCAATTTATTAACTGTAGAAGACTGGTTCATGCTCCGTATTTTTCACGTTTTACTGCTTTTGACTTATCAAACTTCATATTTTTTGTTCTATTTTTTATTTTACAGTTTTATAATATAAATACATTTATATAAATAAATAAATAATAAAAAATAAATTTTTATAAAAAGGTATTACTTGTAGAAAAAGGAGGTATTATTAACCAACCCCAATTGAAATTATCTTTCATGTGTCTAAGAAAATAAGATACAATGTGTGTTCAGTTGAAAGCATGCTTTTTATACTTTGTTATCAAAGAAAAATAATGAGGTACATTGATAGCACTAAAAAATATTACAGTACACAAATAAAGACACATACAAGATACGTAAAATATGTTGTCTTTATTTGGATTTGATTATTCTCCACGTGGATATGCTTATATTTTCTTTTAGAGATTACAATTATTACTATTAAGATTTTTTTTACATCTTACAAAATTTTAAATATATTTGAGTTTGCGTTTTAACTTTTAAAAGTTTTAATTTGTTTAATTTTTGTAGTAAAATACAGATAAATAAACTAAAATAATCTAAAACAAAGACATGAGAAAAAACTTTGTTTTACATTAGGCCATAAGGCGAGTATTTTCATTCGCAACTTGACTTGATCTGCTAAATCGATCGAAATCGGATCAAACTTGTTTGTTTCATTTTTGCTTTTGTAAATTTATTTTTGTTTGATTCTGGTCAAGCGACATTTATTCTTGTCAAACAACACTTATTCTCAGTTTGAACTAATAACTTTTGTAACAACATATAAAAAATCTTTATTTTTTAAATTAAGTATTTTCCATCTATTTTTTTATAATCTAATTTTATCGTATTCATAAAAATTTTGTCCTTTGAAATTAAACATTCGTTACGAATTTTTTAATAGATTTATTTTAGTTTTGATTCATTTTTCATGACATTAAATTTAATTTGATTATTAGTCGCTGCATTACGCGGGTTTCGTACTAGTATATTTATGATTACGTGATAGGTGAACTCAATCCAACCAATTTGTGGTTATGTTGAAATTCTAACGTAAGTATATGATTACGTTAGAGGTGAACTCAATCCTACCAATTTATGATCACAAAATCCACATATACTAGTTCGGTTTCGGTTTTAGTCAAAAATCGACCAAAACTGAACTGTGTACACCCTTAGTTATTAGGCTTCCTATGAAATATTTTGTTCTTTTTTTTGTTTAATATTCAAAATTTGAGGTTCTGACTCCTTGCTTGCAAGCTTGTTTTCTTAGAAGGATCGATGGAGGAGGAAGACCATATTTTCGAGATGAGCAAGAAAAGAAAACCAAAGAATAATTTGAATTTTAATGAAAATGACATGGAATTTCTTCATCATACTCATAATGCACACTGGAAGAAAAAAGAGTCCCTGTGACTGAGTTTATCCTAAGTCCAGGTCATCATCTAAGAGCACACTTGAGTTGTAGAGTCTTAAAGTTATACTATAAGAGACGGGGAACGGGAGCTGGGAAGTGGGAAGTGGGAAGTGGGCTGGGAGCTCTTTGGCGCCACCCCTTCCTTAGCGCACCATACCTCGTCTCGCGCCAACGACCACCTTTTTTTATTTGAAAAAGTAGCTGTTTAGGGGGTGTTTTTTTTTATAAAAAAGTTTAAAAGTTTGAAAAACTAGCCATTGGAGGCTTAAATTATAGCTGTTTGGGTTTTTTATTCAAATTTTCTTCAAAAAACACTCCCAAATCACTTTATATATTAAAACCTTTTTCACCCAATTTTTTATAATCTAATCTTACACTTTTTATCTCATTCTTCTCTAAATTCTTTCAATTTCTCTCAAAAAAATGGATCCCAATTGAACTAACAACATGCTTAACGATCCCTCAAACCAATTTCAAAACTATAATCCCGGTTCATTTTCGAATCCGGGTGCTTCTTCTCAACAACAATTCAATTATACCCCATTTTATCCACCACAACAAAATGTAGCTTTCATGAAATAACAACAAGATCAATGAGTGAAATTTTAACAATTTCAACAATCCCAAATGGGTTCACAACCACAACCTACACCATAATCCGACCAACAATCCCATCACCTAATTGACGAAGATGAAGAACAAGTCCCGACACGAACGTCCAAGAAAGTTCGCCGAAAGACTACTTGTAAGAAGACTAGTAATGCAAAGGCTAAAGAGGTGGTTCACGTGGCGGACGACGAAGAAGATGATGGTTCGGGTCGGCATTTGTGGACCGATGATGAGGAGTTGATTTTGGCCAAATGTTACATAGAAATTTGTGAGGATCCTAATGTTGTTGTGAGTCAAACAAATGATACTTTTTGATACTGGGTAGAAGAGGTATACAATTCGGTGGTTAAATAATAAAAATTCCGAAACGCACCAAGAACATGTTAACGAGAAAATAGACCCTGTTGAATCGTGCTATCAAGAAGTTTAATAGTCTTTATGACGAGATGCAAATGATGAGTGGGGAGATTGATGAGGGGTTTATGGAACGGGTTGAGATAGCGTATAAACAGATGACGGGGGGGGGGGGGGGGGGGATAATTTTTAAGCACAAGTCGTCTTGGAATTTTTTGAAGGACAAGCATAAGTGGAGGAACCCTGATTCGACTCAAGAAAGGTGACACCGTCTCCGTGTTACCGAAGAAGGCCCCGATTTCTTCGGTCCCGACGCCGTCCCGAGGCCACCTGGGGCGTATCGTGTTGCTAATAGTCAACGATCCACCAACTCATCGGTTAGTTCCGGATCAAACCCGGAAGCTTATCAACAAATGATGAAAGAGCAATACGAGCGTGAGACAAAAGCTAAATTGAAAATCATGAGCGTGAGTCAAACGCAAAAATTGAGTATTTCCACACGCACAGGTAGCTCAAGAATTCGCGATTCTTCAAATCGACACAACCAAGATGAGTGCATCAGATTGGGCTATCATCGAATTGCAAAAATATGCAATTCGCGCATCGTATGCACCTCCCGAGAACTAGTTTATTTTTCTCCGTTATGTATTTTCTTTATTTTTATGTTCCGTATTTTCTTTATTGTTATGGTTTTTTTATTGTAATGTTTTTTTAATGTTTTTGTTTTTTTTAAATTAATGAAGTTTCATTTAAGTTATTTTGTGTTTTGAAAAAAAAATTATTTTCGTTGGCACCAGAAAATCTCGTGCCAACTGTTACCTCTCTGAAATGTGGTGCCAACAGGATTCTCAAAATCCTACATGACAGTTTTGGCATCACATTCTGATGTCAACGGCTCCCGGCATTCTAAGCATTAAGTCGGAGTCTTAAAGTTAGCTATAGCTTTTTAATTCCGAATTAAACAGATGCTTAGAAGGCAAGTGTTTCATCTATGGTTAAAAATGTTTATTCTTAAGTGTATATACATTATAGTTTCTCTGTTTAGATAAAACTCAACTGATTTAATTAATTAATTTGGAAATTTCCATAATAGAAATAGTAGTGCATCGAGCTTATCATTAAACATGCAAACATAACAAGAATTAAAACAACATGACTCTTAAGTATGTCTTGACCCATATCAACTGATGATATGTTACATTATTATTATTATAGATACATGGCACACCATATATTTGGAGGCATGAATTATTACCACAGACGACACACTCATGCATGCATGACAGATGCCTTAACCCACACAAATGCCTAACACACAAGTGCCACTACAATTTGAGGAGAACATGCTGCATGATAGGCCCGCACGATCACAATAAGTGGCTACACATGTTCCCCAAGCATAACCAGTGCAATAATAGGGATCACAGTAAGGATCAGCCACCCCACACGGCTGGCCTAAATTAACGCAATAATTCTTCTTTCCCGGGGATGATTTTCGAGAAAGTATCATTTCCTTCCCATCTTCCAAAATGAGTATTTCAGTTACAACTTAATTTGCCTGCACAAAGGAACGGTACAAGAGAACATCATTCAGTTTTTAAAGGTGTCTTTGCCTAGTTTTAGTTGATCTTCCACAACCATCGAAATCTCATGCTTACCATCATTGTCTGAAGAAACAGACAAAGACGAGCTCATACTCGTGATGAATACTAGAAACAACAGCATCGCATACATCTTGTTCATGATGAAAATTATCTAAAGTAGTAAATTGTTTGTTTATGGTGGTGTGAGGTATTCCTACAACTCGTCTAACCTATAAATAGACTTTATTATAGATTATGAATAGGGATGAGCACGGTACCGGAACCGGTACCGAATTGATGGTACCGAATTTTTTCCGAGCATAAATTAATGGTACCGATACCGGAAAATCGGGATTTTCGCGTTTTTTTCGGGAATTTTCTGATTTGGTACCGGTCCCGTACCGAATTAATGGTACCAAAATTTTTTCACCTTATTTCGTGGTAACGGTACCGTACCGAACGGAATTCAAGTACCGAAAATCGGTACGGTTCCAGTACGGTTTCGGTTCAGTTCCGAAATTCGGGTCTAAATGCTCATTCCTGATGAATATCGGACTAGTTTGTTACGTGACAAAATAGTTATAATGAGACAATTGAGTATTAAATACAGTAGTTATTACTATCACGTTGTCTCTAGGGTCTTGTCTACTTGCCATATACTGAAAGCCATGCCACCAATCTAAATTTTGCTTATCCTTTTGAAACCATGTCTACAAAATTACCCATTAAATAGGTCCCATTTCACAAAATGGTTTTGAAATTTCCGATCTTTTAAATGTAAAATTTTTATATATTACAAAAAGTTACACATCCCAAGATTTTGTCTTAATTGTTTTACTTTGATTAACACCTTAAGGAATCAACTCAACTTATTTGGCATATTTAAACAAATCATAGGATTTTTATGACACAACATAACCAATGATGCTAGAATAGAACATAACAAGTATTGGGACGATGCTTGCGCGTTGCCGCGGGAGCAATACGTCAAAGCATTATAATATTAAGATCTTACAAAGAAAGCAAATAGTCCTCTATCAAATTAGAAAAAGAAATTCCGCATTTCAGGCTAGACGAATTCTCACTCTTTCTTTCTCTATAAAATAAAATTACATGGCACTAAAACAAAAATGTAGGACATGGTTGCCATTGAAGCAAAGCCAAATGTGGTCACCTGGCACTTCACAAAATGTATCGTTGAAGCGAGCTAGTTTAGTTTACTACGGAGTATAAGTTACTTAGCCTCGCCGAACAAATATGACATGTAGCTAGGTTTCATGATATGATTGTTCGAAAAACATCACCCGCATCACTACTCGAAAAAGACATTCGTTTTGTGCTGCTTGCTTCTAATGTGGAATCCCCATATTTATATGTATCTTGCTCTACTTTCTCTTATCCGCCTACAACCTAACCATTATGTGGGATAAAAAAAAATTGTTACACTTCAAATCCTAATTTTGTAGTACGTGGTATTTGATAGAGAAATAGTCACAGATTCTATAATTCACTTGTTCTTGTATAAGTAATGATTGCACTACATATTAGAGGGCTAGCTGTCATGAACCAAAAAATCCTCCTCACTTTGGTCCTCTCATCACTACCTATTTTCTTTTCTTTTCCATTTTCACTTAAAATTACTTTATTTCATAAAATTAAAATTACAATACATAAAAATAAAAATACATAAACTTAAATAAAAATACGGAAATAAAATTACGGAAATAACATTTATTCTTCGTCAAAAGCACTTGGATATCGCTTCATGATGGCTTTTTGCCTTTCTCGATAAACGGGGCTTTCTCAGGTCCTGCGTTGTCGGCATCCAACATGAGGAACTCCAACTCCCCCACACTCTTTCCAAGTCACTTCCCTGTCTTTCTTCGCCCAGTAAGCCTCTTGCGCAGCTTGACATTTTTTTCATAATGTCCTTCAAAACGTTCGGACGCCACGGACCCGGCGTTACTTCCATCCGTGCTCACAGAAGTTTAAGATTTTGTTTTCTTTAATGAACGAGGGTTGTTTCTTGCAGGATGAGGTCGTGCATCTGGGCCGAATAATTCTTCAAGATTTTCTATATCAATCGGTTCGTCCGCATCTCATTTTGGATAATTCTTCAAAACCTCCCGACAATGGACGTAATTAAACTTCTTTTTACCTCCACTACGTTCAAAAAAACGACTTCTTTGCATTCTCGATTTGATCATGCTCATTTTCACCGCTCTTACGGGTCAACTGCTTGTAGATACCATTGAATTTTTGGCAGTCACTGTTAATTCGTGACCATTTTCCGGTAGCCATATTTTTCGTTCGTTGCTCCCCGGTTAAAAACATCCATAATTTGTCCCCAAAACGCATCATCGTCTTGGTCATTTCCGAGTTCAGCATTTTGAGAAGTCTAAACCCAAGTCTCCGTAAGTAACTTTTCTTCATTGGATGTCCAACGGGTCAAAACACGTGGTGCGACCTCCTCGACCTCGTCATCATCTTCGTCCAAATTAATCGGGGCTTTCTTTTTTGATTTGGTTTGTTTTAAGGGACGTTTTCCTTTGCGTATTTCTTCTCGATGAGCATTTGGAACTTTGAATTGACCTTGTGGTTGTTGTTGTTGCGGAGGAAAAGGTTGTGATGAAAAGTAGTTTTGTTGTGATGGTTGTGATTGATAAAATTGTGGTGCGATGTTTCTCGGTTGTTGGTAATTTTGAAAGCCTAGCGCCGGTTGTTGGTAATTTTGATAACTATATTGTTAATTTTGGTCAGGTGAAAATTGTGATAAGTTAGTTGGATATTGTTATGAGGATCCGGCGAAGTTTTGGGTGCGACAGAGTAGACGGATTAGAAGAAGGTGAAAATTGTGGCGGTTGAGAGTAAGGAGATTTGTGTAATACCCGTCATTTGGACTTTGAGACCTTTTTTTTTGTTTATAAGGAGATGATTTTAGAGAATTGTATGTAAAAATGTTGGGTAATAGTGGTATTTATAATAAAAAGTAGAATAATTAATGAAAAAAAGTTTTAAACATTGCCAACGGTCAAATATTTAAAAACTATAGACGTTGGAATACATGTGAGGCCCACCTATTTTGTTTTTATCTTCCTCACTTGGGTGGCGAAGAAGCCTTTGGCGACCTTCTGGCGAGCCTACCTAGTATGGTGACGAGTTGTGGCGGCTGCCACATAGGAATGGCGAGGGTGGCTCGCCACCACACCTAACCCTCTTATGTGTTGTATGTTGCATATTTTTATAAGTAAAATCAGTTGGATTTGAAAATCATGTAAGAAATCTTGTTGCCATACTAGTTTAGGTGTTATCAAGACTTACCAAAATCACTCCATCTTTGGTTTAATAATATTATAAAAAATGAAAAAAATAGTAGGGGAAAAAAGTTACATAAACCTATAAGAGGATTTCAAAATCCAAGGTCATTTCCACTGGTTTAATAGAGCTAATGCTTGTAGAAATGTTCGGATGCTTCTATGATCCTCAGACACACTTTTTAATAAGAAGAGCTATGATTTGAATTGTACACATAGGGTGCTCGCAGGAACATGTTTCTGAATTCTCGTGTTATTTTACAATGAATAAAAAAAAATTGTTCAAGGTGTATACCTTTTGAGTAAGTTAAGTGTCTGGTTCACATAGGTACATTTTGTAGAGAACACGAAACAATTGTTATTAATATCAATGTTAGCATTATTATCAATAATAGTTATACTATAAATTAAGAAATTTACCTTGTAAGCTTTGTTTTTCTATATTGTATGTTTAAGCCCGGTTGTACCCAAGCACGATCTTCAATCGGTAACCGACCCCCTCACCCTATAAAAGGAGGTGAGGGGTGATGCTCAAATATACCGCATCTTTATTCTTTCTTATAATCCATCGAGGGTTTAATAAAGAAAGACTTGAAATACGTTTTTCGTATTTAGAAAGTCTCAGTCACTCCAACAATATAGTTAAGAGCTCGTAGTATAATTTAGTTATATTTTATGTTAGCCTGACACATGAGCATGTTCATGGGCCGGAGGCCCAAGTCTACTAAGGGACTTGGGTATATAAACCCCTTTTCTTTATGGAAAGGGGTGTTGGTTGGTTCATTTTACTTAACACATTTCACACATTTTCTCTCATCTCTCTCTACTTTCTCTCACTAGAAACATCAACCCTCTTGTTAGATCATAAATTACCAAGGTTCTACAATTGGTAGCAAGAGCTATAGGATGAAATAAAGGTTGGTTTTGTGTTGTTCATGCTTATTTTAGTGTGTTCATGTGTTTTTTATTGATTTTTACCCAAGTTTTAAAATTTTTTCGTGTTTTTGTTATTCAAAGTGATCCATATATCTTCTACATAGTTGTGGTAGAGATTTGGATTCTTTGGTTTTGTTAAAATAACGGATTTCTAGGCAAAATCTCACTTTTTTATCTTATGTTTCGGAACAGTACTCACATTGCGACAGATTTGGCTTGATTTCCATCGCAAAGGCCTAGGGTTTATGTATTGCGACCATTATTGTGACCAATATTGTAATAGGGTTTATTTCTGTGATACACATTGCGACAATATACTTGTTTGTGGTATTGCGACAGATGTTGTCTGTGGTATTGCGACATAATCTTGTTTGTGGTATTGCGACATAACTTGTTTGTGGTATTTCGACAGAATCTTGTTTGGGTATTGCGAAAGAATCTTGTTTGTGTATTGCGATAGAATGATAGTGTTAATTGCGATGGAAGCTTTTAAGACATTCCGACGGTTTGAGATTTGGCATTGCGACATATTGAATTTTTGGGTATTGTGAAGAATTTGCATAACTTAGAGGATTTTTCGACTTTGCATTTCTTTGTATACTTTCACAAAAACACACAACTAAAAGATAATAACATCTTGTTTAAACAACACTAAAACACTTAACCTTATTTCATTGCTCGATCATTTTGGTAATATTTCTTCAAGTGATCAAAAATGAATTCACATTCATTTATGCCTACAATGACATCGCTTAGTGACCTTTCTATCATCTCGGGTACCGATACCCGTCCACCATTGCTTATCAAAGAGCTATTTGAAGCATGGCAAGGTCGCATGATGTCTTATATTATGGGTAGACCCAGTAGGAGACTTATGGTTCAATCCATTGAGCAAGGACCACTCGATTGGGGCGAAGTTACTATAGACAATGTGACTCGGCCAAGGCTATTTTCTAATTTAATGCCTGTCAACCAAATCATTGCCGATGCGGATGAGAAGGTCGTTCAGACCATACTTCAAGCTCTTCCACCCGATATTTATCGTATGGTAAGCAAACACAAGGTAGCAAAGGAACTTTGGGATCACTTAATGGTTTTATTAGAAGGGACCTCACTTTCCAAGCAGGAACGAGATTGTCAACTCTATGACTTGTTCGATAGGTTCTCATACATTCCAGGGGTAACACTTCATGACTACTACTGGCGCTTCACTACATTAATGAATGATTTGAATGGGTATAATCTAACGATTGCTCAGTTTCAGCTTAACACCAAGTTTTTGAACACGTTACCCCCAGAGTGGAGCCAATACGTCACTGACGTTAAATTGATTCGGGATTTGCCTAAATCAAATTTAGATCAACTCTATGCTTTCTTACAGCAACACGAGAAGCATGTGCTCCAGAAACGCATGTCTCAAGGATCTTATTCCGAACCATTGGCGTTAATGGCAAATGATCCAACATTGTCATATAACAACACTTCGTATGCTATGGGACAACAATCTTATCACAAGCCTATGTTTTAGACTCCAAGCTTTCCACAGTATTCGATATTACCACAACCACCTACATCATATCAGCAACAACATCAGCAACCAAGATCATCATCACAACATGAATCACATCTATCACAATATGCTTGACCACAATACTCTCTTTATCAACCACCTACAAATCCTGCCATCACCTACCATCAACAAGAAGTTTCTCAACCCCACTATTCACAACATGTCAATACTCCTTCAAGTGTTTATGCAGCTTCACCAGCACTAGTTTTCTACTGCGATGATGACGTTCTAGTTCCTGAGTTTAAACAAGGGGATAATCCTACTGATGTACTAGCACAAATGTCTGCCTATATAACTCAAACGTTGAACAAAAGAGGTTACAGAGGACCATCTCCAACAAACAATCAGTTGAGAAATTCTTCTAACTCTCGTCAACAAGAAACAATTCAAGATGGTAGAGTTACGGTGCAACCACTTCAGGGGAGACC
The DNA here is from genome assembly GCA_025667525.1 of Glebionis coronaria. Lineage (NCBI taxonomy): Eukaryota > Viridiplantae > Streptophyta > Magnoliopsida > Asterales > Asteraceae > Glebionis > Glebionis coronaria. The sequence goes on along the minus strand of CM046874.1, from coordinate 657,323,961 downwards.
AAGTTCATCAAATGCCGGTGCACGCCCATTTAACACTACTCCAAGAGGAAACAATACTGGCAAAGTGAAGATGATTATCTGCTACAACTGTAAAGGGGAAGGACACATGGCTAGGGAGTGTAAGCAACCCAAAAGGAGAAGGGATGCTTCATGGTTTGAGGAGAAGGTCATGTTGGTAAAATCTCAAGCAAATGTTCGTGAGCTAGCACTAGTACAAAAATGGGTTTCGGTCACACATACCAAATTTCGTGTAGTCACAAATATTTTTTTTGTGTGACGGAACTCGCCAGTCATAAATAAACAGTCACACTTGAAGTCAGTTTGTATGACTAGTTCGTATTTTGTTTGTCACGCATATGAATATTTACGTGACTAGGGCTAACAAATGCTTTTTGGATGAGTCGTTAGTCACTTAATAATTTGAGAGTGTTACCGAATCAAAGTCTGGTTCAAGTAGTAGTCACATTATACGTATACATGTGTGACAAATATTTGTCATACACACATTGAATGTGACCAAAAATCATATATGGTCACATAGACTTATTTTACAAGTGACAAATTGATAAACAAGGTTGTCACACACATTATTTTAATGTGACTAGTATATTTTGTTAAATATTAACCACACATGAATTTTGTGTGTGTGTGGAAATTGAAAGTAGTATTGAAACATTTGCCACTATATTTATTTAAATGTGACAAATATTTTACAATTACTTGAAGACTATGATAAAATATAATACATGATCATATTAAATCGTCAAACAATTATGTGACTATATGATTGCCAATAGTCACAAAATTTGAGAAATATGTATCTAAATTACACTTATGGTCACATTATAATGGGATTAACTATAAACAACACATTTAAAACGTCACACAGTGAAATATTCATGTGACAAATTTTTATAACCAAATGTAATCTCTATTTTCACTAATGTTAATATTAGTCACATATTTAGAACCAAATATGTTCATGTGGCAAACTGGTTAAGTGTGTTAGTGTTTGAATGGAAGGTCTAGGGTTCGAGTCCTAGACCTTGTTTTTTGCTATTTTTTTAAAACACATTAAACCCTAAAAACACAGAAAACACACCCTTTCTACACGCCTAATGAAAATGCTAATTCTTGGAACTTCACAAAAATTAATTACATACATGAATATGCATTAGATGTATATGTAGGGTGATGACCCTTTGTATTTCATCCTTGGTTATATAAACAAGGATTAAGTAATGAAATTAATCATAACAAAAACACAACAAACACTTAATTATCAGCATTTTAAGAATCAGAAAATGGCTTCTTCATCAAAAAGAACATTTTCTGCTGCTTTAGAAGATATGATATAAGCAAAAACTCATATCAATTTATCAACAAATCACCCTAAAACACAAGAAAAATACCTAAACTTTGTGCTATAAAGCAGAATTATGTGGTATGTTTTGTGTTTGTGCTCAAATAGGTAAGAAGGATGCATTTTCAAGCAAACAAAAGAAATTCAAGCTTAATTTGATGAAAAAGACAAAGAGGGATCAAAAGTGACAAGACTTTGAGGACAAAGGACCTATCTTGACAATTTTCCAAAGATGAAGGACCAAAAGTGTAAATATGACAAAGTCAAGATCAAAGTCAAATCTGGTCAACTCTCAAGTCAACCAAGTCAAAGGAGCTTTTTGATCAAGTTTGCAAGTGGAAGGACTTAAATTTCCAAAAGAATGAAGTTACTAGCTCAAAATTACATTCTGCCAAGTCAAGGGACTGTTTCTGCCATTTTTGGAAAGTCATGTTGAGCTTAATCCGTGTGAACCAATATCAGCCAATGGGAAGTGAAGAAACAAGTGACAAGGATCACCAAATCAACTCATTTATTATCCACTCAGCTGCCAGCATTAATTGGCCAGTATCTCAACAGTGCTGTGCAGTAATTCACTTCTCACCTAATTAAAACGTGCCATGCAATAATCAGAATTATCCACTTTGGATAGTGATCCGTGTGCTAATCCCATATCCAACATAATCTTGCCATGTGTCATCTTCTTTAACACAATTTACCAGGAACGAGTTTGAGTTAGAGGCAATTTCAGAAGATGATGTAAACATCAAAAGTGTTCGTTTTCAAGAGACGAATACAATGGTTACAATCAATTAACATGAAATCATTCCAATAAAAAAACCCCAAATGTGTTCATAACCTGCAAAACTCAATTGAGCAGAATTTTACACGTGGAAGTTTCTGATTGGTTCTAACACGTCACCAACCCCAACCACTTCACATATGCAGTCTATAAATACCATAGTTTAGCTCTCATTTCTTGTGTTGTAGAAAAGTTTGAAATCACACACACTTTTAGTTTTCTCTCATCTCATTTCAGTTTTAGCTTAACAACTCAAGAGTCTGACAAACTCTTGAGTCTGTTATTAGTTAGTTGTAACAAATTCCCAGCTTTGTAACTAATTTCTCAATCAAATCAATAAAAATTCACTTCATTTCCCTTAATCACTGTTCATACTTGTACCATTGATATCCTGCTGCTGTTATTAGTTAGTTATGATCTCCACTTGATCATAATTAGCTACTTGTGAAGTTCTTGAAGCTGTTGTACCTGTTCTTTTCATCCAAGTCCAAGTTCTAAGTTGATTTTGCAGAATTCAGTTCAACAATGGTGATTTGATGATTGGTAGTTGCTGAATTGTAGCTATTTAGTGTGTTCTAGTGCTAAGGTGGTGGTTAGCACTAGCTTAGAAAGCTCAGCGCTTCTCTACTCCCCAAAGGAGGCTTAAGCTAAAGGTTTCACTTTCTGAATTTCTAGTTCCACTCAATTGTTGAATGCATGCTTCATTCCTAGCTTAAATTCTACTTGATTGCATGATAAAAGTTGTTCTAGCTTGTTATTGATCTGATCTCAGTGTTTGTGTAGCTTATTAGTAGCTTATACCTGCTTATAGTTCTTGTACTTGTCCTGTTTTTCACTTTTATCAGTCCTTTTAGCTTCATAAGTCATTTTGAGTACTTGTTGGTTTAAATGTTTGAAACTAGTTCAATTACACTTCTTTCTAGCTAGTAAACTTAGTGTGATATTGCTCTTAATTCAGTCTAATCATTCACTCAAAAATCTTTCATAAAAGTCTGAAAAGTATCAGATAAGTACTGTTTGGTAAAAGCTTGTAATTGATTTTCAAGTGTTAGTTCTTGGTAAGATTTGGTTCAATTCAAGTGATTAAGTCATAATAATAAGTTTTCAGTCATTGACTAGTCAAGAATTTGGTCAAAAAGGCAATTGGCTATTAAAAAGGTTTGGGTCAGTTTTTAACAAGTAAGTTTTCAGAAAGTTATGATTTTCAAATGCTTAGCAAATCTTTATTACTTGATGAAATCCTTTCAAACCAGTGCTCATTTCTCACTCAACATATGAACTTTGAATGTGTGAAAGGAAATTGTACAGTATCTAGAATTGAGTAAGAAATAAGCCAAAGAATAAGCACTAGAGCAAATGCAATTCCCTGTAATGAAATTCAAACTGATTTCTCATATCTCATTTTCCACTTCATAAAATAGCTGATTTTCTTTCACATTTCTATTCCAATAGTGTTCCTGGATAAATTTTGAGATTTTGAGCATTTTGAAAATTCTGGTCAACGAAAGTCAACATAGGCACAATTTTGGCTTATTTTCAGATTCAGGGCTTATTACTTGATCATTTTCTTTGAGACTTGATTTCCCGTCTTTCTTTTGAGCTGTTTAACAAGTATTTTCATTAAAATCAAGTAGTGCAAGTCTAGCTTAATTGGTAGCTTAATTTGAGCTTATTGAATTTAGCTTATCAGAGTTTTAGGCATTTTCAGCTATATTCCTTGGATAGGTCTAGGTTATTTTCAATTTTAAGTCGTTTGCAACTGGTTTGAGTAAATTTGGTTGAGAAATAAGCTCAAACGAGCTTATTGAAGTCTTGAACCCGTTTTTGGTAAAATAGTTTTAAAAATTGCTTTTTAGTCCTTGTAGTATTAATCAGTTTTAAATCAAGCTAATCTTCCAATTTTTTAGGGTTTTCAGAAGTTCAGTCCTTATATTTTCAAATTTGTTCAAAATTAGTTAGTTAGTTTTCAATTAGTTGAAAATTAGTTACTTTGTTTGAATAGTTTTCATATTGAGTCCATCTAGTTTACTGATTTTGCATAGTTAGTCCTTTGACTTTTTGACTTTACATATTTGGCATTTATATTTCATAGAATTTACATTTTCAGTCCTTATAGTTTGTGGAATTTACATTTAGCATTTTACTTGAATAAAAACTTGGTATTTGTAGTTTGTTTTACATATAAGTAGACGGTATTTTTCATTTTGGCAATGCTTTGTTTGAATTAGCAATGGAATATCCAAAAAACTTTACCAACCAAAAACAATTAAAAACTCGATATTGTTAGGACTTTCAATTTGTTAAGAACTGAGAAAAACCAACTTCAACTATACACATTTCAAGATACCAGTGCAGTTCCTAACAAGTATGTATCATTATTTATTTATTAACGTTTTATCTTTGTTATCATTTAGTACTAATAATCTTTTATGTTCTTTTTAGGAAACCTTGTGTGGTGCCCAAAGTAACAGCTAATGCAGATGGAGAGTTCCCTGTTGATTGTCCTTACGATGATAAATATGATGAGTACGATTGCTATGTTGAGGAAGCTTACAGACAACGAAAATGGAAGCTGGAAGACGAAGAGAATGCCCGAATTGAACAACAATGCCGGAGGGAGAAAGCTGCTTCCTTAAGAAGGAGGCACCAGGAGCAAGAACAACGCGAGAGGGAGGAAACTGCTTCCTTTAGAAGGAGGCAAGAGGAACAGCGACAGAGGGAGGAAGCGTATAGGAGGCAACTGGAGGAAGAAGGTCAAATCATTGATGATGATGTTTATTCTTCTGAGCATGAAATTAAAGAAGACGAAGACAAGTTCAAAGAGGCTTTAGATTATGATGAACTTCATTTGGCTTTTGATCTTGAAAAATCTCCAAAGTTTGATTAGTTAGAGAAACAAAATGTTTGTTTTATTTAAAACCTGTAATCCTTTAGTATTATTGAATTGAATTTATGTTTGATCAGTTTTCACCTTGTCTTATTTTTATTTTACTTCAGTCATTTCGAACTTTTCATTTTCAATTTTATTAATAATTAAGCACATTGTTTGAACAAATTAGTTGTTTGTGTGAAATTAGACATGAATTGGAATAAATACTTGGGAGGACTAGTGAAAATAGATAAAAAATCGTAACTTGTGCTTGACTAGATAATGATTAAAAACAAAATAAGCTGAAACAAGAAGCTTTTCAAGGAAATACTCAATATTAGCTTAGTTCTGAGTGAAGAATGACCTAGCAGTATTGTTACAAACATATACTCAGAACTTCAGAATAATAAGGCAAGAGCCTAACAACTTTATATCCGATTGGAAAATAATTGCAGATGTAATAGCAAAAACTTAAAAGCACCTTAGAGTTAAGTTAAGTCGAAAACATAAACTGCTATAAGCTTAATTAGTTTTGGCGGGAGAACTAGGGAAAAAAATTGGGTTATAAGATCCACCGAAGTGGAAAGCCTTAACCGGATGTGTAACAGGTAAATTTGACACAAAAATATTGGTTATATGTGTTATGCATCTAGGATTATACAACTCACAAAATGAATAAATAAAATACAAGATGAACCATGTTTACATCCATGAAATACAAGTCTAATTTCATAATATTGATGATAATATTGTAGGTTCATCCAAAATGTAAATGACAACATATTTTCATTCCAAAAAATAATGGATACACCCATCCATGCAGATTAGTGTTTAAAATTGTTTACATAAACTATACCTACACTTAACCGAAATAGTCTAAAGAAGATTCATCAGAAACATCCATAAAACAGAGATAACAATTTCTTCCATAGCCTACCCCCTACATGTTCCTCCATAGCCTACCCCCTCTTCCTTTTTCCTAACTTTGTTTCAAATTCTTTCAATTTTTTTGGACAAGGCAGGAAACATACTTCATTTCTGATAGGTGGGGGCCTTTCTGTTGTAGAAAATGGAGACCGAGAAGATGACTCTGCTTTTGGTGTACATCCCTTGCTAACCCTTGGACTGAGTATCTGTTTGGATGATCCACTCGCCTTGCTTTGCCTTTCTTCTTGGACGGTGAATTAGTCTCGCCCCAAGTATCGTCCGAACTACAATCATCTGTAGAGGTGCTGGAATACTTGGAAGGTTCATCCTGGTCATCATGAAATGGGTGCTGGAAGTCTTTAGTGTTTACATGTTCAAAGATTTCATCTAATGACAACAAATCTTCCTCAGAGTTTTCAAAGCTTTCATCTGATGATAGCGTATCTTCTTTAGAGCTTTCAGAGGAATCAATGATGATAACATCTGTAAATTACAAGACAAATTTTAAAAAATTCAGATACTAACAGCCACCCAGATATTCAAAACAATAAAACATTCATATACAAACTTATTATAGGTTAAAAGTTAATATACTAACCTCCCTGCAACAGTCTTTGTTTGAAATTTTGGAATTCCCTTTCAAGCTTTTCCACCCTATTATGTAGGTTAGAAAGAGCAGCTGTGGTATCAGTTTCCATTGAACCGTTTCCTTTTTCTTTGTTTTTCAAGTCAGCTCCTGTATCTACATACCATAATACCTCATAAGTTAACTATAAATACATAATCACATGACTGCTATAAAGTTTAACAGCTACACATAAACGACATCTTAAGCCCGTTTGCTCTTCGAGGTAGATATCTCCACGATTCCTCTATCTCGTGAACATGTTCATCTTCGTGCCCAATATATGAATCCAATATGGACCTACTTCTTTTTCGTTTATCCTTTTTTTATGTAAGTAGCTCAAAAATTGACATTCGCATTCGGTCTTTGATTGATATCAATATCATCAATACCCATGAAAAAGCGAATATGAGTGCCAAAGTAAGAGGTCCTTTACTAAAAAGGCTAAACAAAAAGATGTTAATGCATACTGAATTCACATATTGGGCACGAAGATGATGATTTTCACAAGAAATAGGAATCATGGCGATATTTACCTCGAAGAGGAAATGAACTTGAGATGTCGTCTATGTGGAGCTGTAATACTTTATAGCATACATGTGATACCGAAGCTAGTGAATAACTATATTTCTCTAAAGGTTAAAATTTAGTTTACTTACCTCCCTGCAAGTGTGTCTGTTTAAGAAGTTTGAATTCCCTTTCAAGCTTTTCCACTCTATTATCTAGATTAAAAGGATCAAATGCTTTATCAGCTTCTGTTGATCCCTTGCCTTTTTCTTTTTTCTTTTAGTTAGCTCTTTTATCTGCATCAACATATAACCAACATATAAACAACATAGTAAATGAACCAATGTAGCTATGAAAAGGTATAGATTTCCTGGCCAACATTTTTGAATCTAAGATGGCATCGACAGAAAAACCTACATATTTTCGTTTACCCTTTTTTATGTAAGCCCCTCTTACTATGGCCGTCGCATTATCTTTTTCATGGGAATCACTACCATCAACTAAGGTCTTTACTGAGCGACCCGTTTCCTTTTTGTTAATTGGTCGAAGGATTTCCTTCTCATTTGTAAATTTTGGCGCTTATTTCGGCATCAAATTATCCGAGTCATCACTCTGAACATGCTCACTCTCACTTTGAGTTTCAGTATCGAAATATAATCCACATATGGATCAATCCAAATACTAAATGCATGATATAAACCACACAAGTCTTTATCTAGATACTCAACTGGAAAGAGTATTCGGATACTGAAGTTGAAACTGAAAAGAGAGCATTCATAGTGGTGACTCGGATAACTTGCTACCCCATGAAGCCCCAAAAGTGGGAACTGGGAATGAAAACATTCGACCAATCAACTAGAAAAGAAAAGGGTCGTTTATTAAATACCGTAGTTGATGTTAACAAGGACCATGAAAATGGGAAATGAAACGGCCATAGTAAGAGGTACTTACATAAAAAAAGGTAAACGAAAAGATGTAGGTTGTTCTATCGATGCCATCTTAGATTCAAAAAAGTTGGACATGAAGACTATATGTTTTCACATCAAGATAATCAAACCTAATCTCAAATCAAATGTTTAAGGTTTCTAGTATGACCAACCCATTTTTTAAAAATTTATGGTGTGTTTTTTTTAGCTTATATAATGGGTTTATATAAGCCATTTTTTGCTTATATAAGACTATGTTTAATTAACCTATAAGCCTATGGCTTATATAAACTTAAGTTAACATGAGGGTAAAATGGTAAATATGTTATATAAGCCCAAACCTTCCTAAAAAGCGATATTTTTATGGCTTATCATAACACCCATATATAAGTTTATAAGCCTACTAATATAAGCTTAGCTAAACACTTGGTTTGAGCTTATAAGCTTATATAAGCTAATAAGCTTATAAGCCCATTATATAAGCTAAACTAAACACCCCCTTATCTCATGTATCTACATCATCATATAACCAACAGAATACTTGAACCATTTATCATTTTCACTACTCCTAAAACTTTACATAGTAAACACTAACTAATGATCCATCTAACGCCTTTCTGACAAACATATAAACATAAATTTTCACAAAATTGACCTTTAATATGTGCCTTCGTAGCTTAATCAACCTTCATAGCTTCATCAACCTTCATAGCTTCATCAACCTTCGTAGCCTCATCTGCCTTGTCATCTATATAACAAATATTAAAACAGAATCAATTATTTGGCATTTTCATAACATGCAACATCATCAAAACAAAGACAAATCATCAAAACTTCAATAATACTATTGCGAAGTAAAAACCCTAAACTTGTTTTGATTTTCCTTTAGTCCGGTTTTTAAATCTAACTGCATCAAGTCTTTAATAATAGTGTCAGCAAGAGGATCATCATATCACCAGTTGGTTCCATACTTATCCATCACATAATCAATCATCTCAGTAGTGATCTTAAAATCAATATCCATCTGGTCATTTAGGTTTGATTTATCAGGGTTTGAAGATTTGTACTGTTTGTGTCTGGGTGGGTGGGTGGTTGATTCATTATTTGACCTCTGGATATTGAATGTGTGTGTGTGTGTGAGTGAGTTATTAGTGGATGGGGTACCGGTGCAATATATCATGTTTCATGGAAATTAAACGATTCACTTTTTAGACACGTTTGTATAAGTCGAGTTTAGAAGTATAATGTAACACCCCCAAATTTATACAACTCAGTACAGCGGAAGACTAGTTGGTTTTACGGTATAGCATATTACTCACATCATAGACAACGCTTAAAAGTCGCGTCATTTTAATAATAAAGCATTTCCATTCATAAATATCAAATTTACATAGGTCCCAAGTCATTGTATTTTATACAGGTTTTACAAAGCATTTGAATGGAAATAAGTATTTAGGTGCGGGCCATGAATTCTTTTTGTCTTCCCGAGAATTACCTTCATGTACCTGAGATAAGACATGTTAAAGGAAAAGGTCAGCGATAACGCCGAGTGAATTCATAGAGTTTAATAAAATCCATTAATATAATATCAGTATAAAATTATTACTGAAAATCATTTTGTACAAATCATTTTAATGGGCCATAAAATAGCCAAAGTCATTTTATACAAATCTTCATCAAAATCATAATATAGGCGTTTGCCTTAAAAATCATTACACGAGCCAATGTCGTAAAAACATCATACAATACGTCTTACGACGTTGTATAAAGTTAAATAAAAACCGTTATATGAATATGGTTATGAAAACCAAAACACGAACATAATATCAATAGTATGACCCTGTATTGCTAGTCAGGCAATACTTCGTAATTCGGTGCGTCTAGAAGTATTTCGTTAGTTGGATTATTATAAGCCGCATGACATTGTTACCTTAATAAAACAAACAACGGGTAGCTAACCCGATACTCAATTTGCCCATCTAAATTAGCGTGTCGTCACAAAGCTCACGCTGTGGAAATCTTCTCATACATAAATTCGCTTACCAATCAATGTGGCACGACAGGGATCAACCGTCAAGGCGCAAACGTGGGTGATCGTCCCCAAATAGTACTATTATATGCATAAGCGTCTACCAAATACCGGTAGTTCACAATTCATGCTAATGGGACTTTTAGTGACATAGCCTAACTTTAATAATCCATGTAATTTCATCTATCGGGTCAGTTAATCATTTATCGGGTCATACAATCGGGTCATACAATCATTCGGGTCCAAATCAATAAACAAACAATCGAGAAAAATGGTGTCCTATTTTATAAAAACTAACATGTTATCTCCCTCGCGGGTTTATATAACATTTAATAAAAACATTTAAAAGAGTGTAAGGCTATGAACTCACATTGATGTGGGAAGGCGGTTATCGGCGATTCGGATGTACGGTACGTGCTTCAATCACGGGAACCTAGACAAATAATACTCGTCTTAGACTCATGTCCAATGACTTTATAAAAATAACAATTATGTATACATATGATGATTTTATATATATGATGATCAAGTGGGTTTACCTATTCTCATTTACTCATTTTTGTGTTATGTGCCGATAACTTTTATACTAGTTTTCTCGTTTTACCTATTTACGTGTTTCAGGTCCAATAAGCCTATTATAAGTTTATTAACTTGTATTAATCCATTTCATACTTGTATTATCAGTATTTATACTTTACATGTTGGGCCCAAATGGGTTAAGCCCAATAAATAAGTTTATAAGTGTTTTAGTCCATTTTGTTGTATTATTAGTCCAATATCGTTAACTTAGCCCGTTAATGTCCGTATGTTATATAGTTCGGGTTTTATCGGTTTTTACTTGTTATATATGTTTATACATCAGTATATGAGTTTTATAAAGTTTACATTAGACGGGTCCAACCATCTAAGTTTTATTTAACAAAAACGTTAATTTTACGGTAATAGCCGAAAAAGTCGTAAAAATCATGTTTATAATTTTATAACTTATAAAACTTATCAAACTATCATTTTTATAAAATGTCCATTTATTTATCCTTATACATGTTTATATAAATGTATTATATAAGTTAGTGGGTTTTAATTCACATTTTATATTATTTTTAGTTGAGTGCTTATATAATACTATTATACTTTAATTTCAAAAATCTGATTTTTATTTTCATGTTCACCAAAACTGCCATATCTAGAGTTATATATGGAGATAGAAGCTCAAATTTTTATGACATAAACTACATGATATGTGATCCATTTAACTCTTCTATAGCTACTGTTGAATCAGCGTCTAAGTATTTTCTAAAAATCATCCAAAACAGTGAACTCAGATTTGTACTTTAAACTTGTTTTGATCATATGTCACTCATTACAATGATTCCATTGCATGGCCAACTCTCACATGTGTACAAGACCCATAGCTTACTGTAAATTGATTCTACTTCATCATTTTATCAGTCTAACATGTGGTTAGTTACTGTTTTTATACAGCCTACCATTTAAACAAGATTTACCCATTTTACATGTAGTTTGTCCATCTTTTTAAGCATGTTTATCAACACCGAATCCCCACACAATATTTTTAATCATCTTCATCATCATATACATATAAATAAGTAAAAGAAATACAAGATTACATAATCAAAAATAACAAGAGGATGAGGAGGACAATCTTTATACCACCAAGTTGATGTAGGTTATGATTTGGACATGGATTTTGATGGAGAAACTTGTGGATAACCAAGACCATCTTCAAGACCACCATTCTTCATGAACACCTTGTGGAAAACCAGCCCTAAGACACCAAGGAAACTCCTTTGTAGATGTTATGATCACCTCCAATCAATAAGTCTTCAAAAGAACATCATCTTATGCAAGAATAACATAAGATTTGTGGTGAAATTTAGATCAAATGGGGGTTTTGTTTGGGATGAGGGACGGCACAAGCAAGAGAGAAGGAGAGGATTGTGTGTGGTTTGCATGTGTGAAATGAAGCTAGTTGTTTAGTTAAGTGGTTTTGGGTAGTGGAAGTAGCTTAACTTGTAAGCTTAGCTTACAAGTGTAAGTTATATTGATGCAAGTTTGCCACATCAAGGGTGGTGGTGGCATTAGTTGGGCCGTCCCATGTGTGGGGTGAGACAAAACTTGTTTTTCTCTCATCCCACTAACTTACGGGTATTCCTCGATTATAGTTTCCTCGATTTGCGTGCCCTCGGGTCGTTTTACGAAAAACGTTTTTATAAATTATGAATCAACGGCACAAAACGAATCTAATAAAAATTGTTTCATAAAAAACGGAGTTCGAAAACGTAAATACGTAATCCTAAGGTTTCTGGTTTAGTCGTAAAGGACGTTAAAATAAAATCGTAAGTCCTAATCTTTTCTTGTAAATTTGTGAGTTTATGAACCAACACAAATTTAAAACTCCAAAATAATATTCACGGATAAATTTATTTTCTGAATGTCGGACTGTCACCAAAGACGGTGTATGTAAACGTAAGCACGTAACGTTGAATCCTCCGGTTTAGACGTAGTCGACGCTACTTCAAGACGTAAATCCAAATTACTTCCAAAAAATAAGTGAGTTCATATTATAACATTAAAATAATGTTTTTAAATAATATCTGAGAATAAAAATATCAATCATAAATTGACGGATTGACACAGCATTTACCCCTAAACAGGATCTTTGTCCTCAAAGATCATCTTACCTTACTACTCGCTTCTTATAGAGTTAAAGCCATGTGGGTATTTCCTCCACATTCGGTCTTTTCTCACAAGTGCAATTCATTACTATACGCGAGTTTCATCAAATATAGCTACGGGGATAAGATCAGGCTTAATGTTGACTTACTTTCTCTATCCATGATGTTCACGGTTTTTGATGAATGCAACTTTTCGCCGATCTAAACTTTACTAAGAAGAATTCAGATTTTCACTTGATAGATATTTTATCAAGTTCGATATACGAAACATAGTTCACACAGATCTTGAAGTCCTAGGGTAGATCCAGCTTATACGCCTTTCAAACCAATCTTTTACATCATCTCAATGGTCCCATACAACGGGGACTTATAACCCATGATTTGTCAGATCATTAATTCATTTTTCCAAGGTTAAAATTTTTGGCATAACTTCGCTACCCATCTGGCACTTCAAGATCTACATTTCATACTCATATAACCTCCTGCCCACTACCAGCAGTCAGTAATCAGATCCTAATTTCAACAATCATTTCAGGTCTCGCGGGTCGGGTATTTTGCAAGGATAGGTTCGCCATCATAGGAAACCTTAAACCTAAAAGACATGTCCAACTTACAATGGGTGTATGTCGGGTGTCTTCATCTCAACTCCTGCTTACAGATGCTCTAATATTTAGATCCTAATAAGATTCGATCTCGATCCTAATACGATAATTATCAATGATAATCTCTCTAAAGGAAAACGATTATACGGTCTATTACCAAAGGTCAATCATTCAAACATAGAACAACGCTTCTAGTGTTTTGTATCATTACTTTACCTCGTCCCTTCGATTTGGGGTGGTAAACAGTACTCTCTTCAAGATTCGTTCTCAATGACTCCTGAGCAAATCTCTAGAAATTCGATGCGAAGCGATGATCTTGATAAAGATGTTCGATATAGGCACACTATGTTTACATAACTCTTTTGCATTTATCATTAACGGGAATGATATTAGCAGATTTGGTCAGTCTGTCGACGATGACCCAAATCGAATCAAATTCAGACGATGACCTTTGCAATAGCTAAACTTTTACTAATGTATGAGGCGATGTCTGCCTTCATAATTTGTCGTTAGTACAACTTCTTCAGACAAAGATACTTTTAGTCAAAAATGACATACACATAATACTTATACTTACAAGATTCCAACATAACTATACTCAAAATCTCCATATTTAGACAATCACAAGTGGCCTTTTATACATTTTAACGCCATCGGCTTCTCAATTCTAATGGTTCACATTAGCCACGAACCACTTTTATTATCTATATTATCCTTTTTATAAGCATCGGCTATATTTTAAATTGTTCGGCAATTTATTTTGCACCTTCATTATTAAGGAACATGTCCTAATTGGTTCTTTATCTTTTATACATAATGTGTCAGTAATTACGTTCACTTTCCTGATGAAATAAATATCATAACCGTATTTATTCGAAAATTCTTTCTTCATATCTTCTATGTTTTAGTTTCTTCTTAACTATCATTTTTATCCGTTTTACTCAATCCGACGTCTAAAGCGTCGATAATTATTACAATTAATTAGATAATAATTATTAAATTCTTATGAAACGTAAACATAAAAGTTTAAATTTTCTCAGTTTGTCCAATTATATTAAAATGTTCAAAATAAATTTGAATTTAATTAACAAAATTTTCAGTTGATTTATCGAAAATAATTAATAAGATTCGTAAATGTTCGAGAAACCTTTGTTTATATTTTGGTCAAAATTTTCTTAGTTGAAAAGCAAAAATTGTTGCTTCAAATTTCAAGTTATGGTTTAAATGGTTTTCCTCAATCCTTCTTAAGTTGTCCTAAGGTATGCAAAAACATTTACCCCTAAACAGGAGTTTAGTTAAATGTTTTGTGTATAAGGGAATAATCCCTTTAAAATCCTTTGTTAAAACATTTGTCAAAACATTTGTCAAAACATATTTCCATTTTCTTTTTGGTAAAACCCAAAATCTTAAATGGCTCTAATTTGAAGAGTCAGTATAGATTCTATTATCTATTAATCACATAGTCAAATAATGTAAAGGTTTAAGTCTTTAATCACATGTTAAATATTTAAGGTACAGGTTTTTATGGTTCGGCCAATTAAGGGCAATTTATAAGTAATTATTAACTTCATTCTTATTCTTGTAAGCAAACAAATGGTCACTAATGATCACAAGCATGAATTTATCAAATTACAGCCTACACACGTGATTCACCAAATTTATGAATGCTACATGTGCATCGGTCAATCCAAACGACATCAAGTGAAACTCATAATGTTCATTACAAGTACCGGATGTGGTGATTGGAATAGATAATCTTTTTCGCAGATGCGAAGTTGATGATAACCATGCTGTGGATCAAATCTTAAAAACAAACGCTAGAACCTTGTAAATGATCGAACAAATCTTCCATTTCGAGTTATGGATATCGTTTTCGATTGTCAATTTACTCAGTTCATAGTAATCTATAAATATAAGGAAAGATAACACCATAGCTCTTCATGATGACGAGCTCGGTAGAATAAAATCTTTCTCCGACAACTCTCTCAGTTGTACGGTTATTCCTTTAATTTAGATGGTGCTGACGTACAGTGCACATGCCACAGGTGCAGCACCGAGAATTTAATCAATACCAAATTCAACTTGCCCTAATGGCGAAAGTCTAGGTAATTTAACAACAAATACCTCCTAAAGTTTCAGATAGCAGGAACATCTTTTAATAAATTCATATTAGGTTCTTTCTAGATTACAATATCTATAACTAGTTCACAACCATTCACGTTATAATTTCAAGTCTAAATGCAGGATATGGTCATTCATCAAGAATTATTTAGATCACTTTTGATAATCAACATCTTATCATTTAGGGGAATTCTATTCGAGTTCCCATCGATTAAGACAATGTCGTCATGTCATAATCAATCAATCAATCCATTCTACTGGCACTATCAACTTTCCAGTTTTATTGTCGTCGATAAGATGTGAACTCCTCAAAAGACTAATAATAACTCATAATCCTTCACAAATTCAAGGATATATGGAGACACAACTACCATTAAAAGAGTAAGGTCAACGCATAATCTACGCGAGAAAATTTCAAATCAGATACAGACGAAAACATTAACGAATATGAGTATATCCCATGTTTTCATAATTTGAGTACGCATTCGAAAGCTCCTCAGATCGTTACCCAGGTCATTCAAATGAAATCAAATCAAGAGAAATGATAGGAACGTCGATACATCCAGTCGGGTATCAACACTCGGTAATCGGATACTTTTCCTAAGAATCTCACTACGGGAGAATTGGACAAGAAAGAATTGTCAATTGTCAAATAAGACAATTTCCACAGATGAGTAAATTCGACTCAGAAGAATAGATGCTACAGGCACATATGTAGGTGTCCCTAACACTATGTCCCTATTTTTCACTTCTTGCAGATCTCATAAAATTTAATCTTTCACAATCTTCAAAGAAAATGTAGTGTTTATTCATTAGTTTTATGGTGACTACTAATCAGTCTTGCATGGTCCATTCTAAATTGTATGTAGGCGCGCAACTATATACAATTCCAAGATTAACGATGCAATACTCAGTTCGTCAAAATTTTATCATCATGTTTATAATAAAAACACTTTCATGCTTAATTCTTAAATAAGAATCAAAAATAAATTTACAAAGATTTCTTTGTTATGAAAACAATTAAGTTTTCCAAGGTACTTTATAAACAACCTCATTTCGATAACAATCACTTATAAATCTTACTTTGAATAATCCTTATAGTGATGAAAATTAAAATTTTCTTAAGGAATACTGTTTTATCTTTATAAAAACAATGAGTGATCTGCAGAAGAGTGATGAAGAGTGGTTCACCAAGAACTAACTACAATATAATAGGAAATGAGCTTAGCCAAATAATCATGAGGTTCATGACCTCGATGGCACTCAAAAAGAATAATCCACAACGTAACTCAAATCGAGATGAGTACTTGTTCGATGGTTGCATCACTAATGCGAGGATTAGGAAGAAGCAATAAAGATAGATAACATCGATACACGTAGAATTTAGCAATCAAAGGTAGTCTTTTTCATTAATCACAAACAAGTCAAAATTGTACCGTAACACATTACGTGTCACTATGTCATACAATTCTCAGAACTCATCCTACCAACTGATATCTCAGTTAAATTAGGGATTTTTAAAAGATACCACAATGAATACTAACCTACAAGAGTCATTAGGTGTTCCATATGTCCCGAAAGATCCATTGGTCCCAATTCAGAAGAAGATTTCTTCAATTTATTTCTTGGATACTGGGCATCCTCGTTAGTTGACAATGGCCTAGGAACAACCCTTAACACGAATCAACAATCAATTAAAACCTTATAATTCAATCAAAGAACTTAACGACTTCCTCTTAATAATCTCACATTCCATACGGGTTAAATTTTACTTTATTCAAGTTTCAACCAATTTTATACTCAATTCGATATCCTACCTCATTCTCCAATACTTTCAATCTTTATTCTTAGACCTTAAAAGGGAAATAAAAGTTTGATAATATCAACACTTAATTTCCAATCCTATAGCTCTTACAACAACAATTATCAAATGAGTCACTAGCATGAGATGACTCACACATTCAATCAGATTTTTCAGAAAGGTATTAGTGGCATGAAGTTTTTGGGTAATGGTTCCAATGACAGCCTCAAGTGCAACATTCACCCTTTCGATTTCAAATATAATAATTGGATGACAACGAATCAGATGACATCTTTCTAGGTGGTAACGTTTTGTAAAACTACACTCTATAAGGAAAGATCGTCATGACATCGATATCAGATTTAATCTCGCCAATTCTTCTTCAATATCACAATCAACTAATATCTACATTCCTACGAGTATCAACCATTTGTTGGGATCATAAATATCCACAACTTGGTTTAGATCTAGGATAGCTAGAATTCCTACGAGAATAGCTTCGATTAATTTACTAGGGGATTTAGGGTTTCTTGTGACAATCTACATCGTATAAATACCTCGTATAAATATCAGAATAATCATCAAACAATCATGTAATCAAATTACATCATATATATATATATATATATATATATATATATATATATATATATATATATATATATATATATATATATATATATATATATATATATATATATAATTCAAGTTATATATATATTAAAATAACACTTCTCAGTCTGGCCTTGTCGGTAACTCGGGAATTCTTCGGCACCGTTATAGACAAAAGATTTTTAGACAATTTTAGAAAAATGTTTATAGTAAAAGATTTTGAAATGTTTTATTCAAAACCTTGGTTTTAAAAATATTTCGTTCTCTATAACGAGAGCTCTGGTACCAAACTGTAACACCCCCAAATTTATACAACTCAATACAGCGGAAGACTAGTTGGTGTTACGGGATAGCACATTACTCACATCATAGACAACGCTTAAAAGTCGTGTCGTTTTAATAATAAAGCATTTCCATTCATAAATATAAAATTTACATAGGTCCCAAGTCATTGTATTTTATACAGGTTTTACAAAGCATTTGAATGGAAATAAGTATTTAGGTGCGGGCCATGAATTCTTGTTGTCTTCCCGAGAATTACCTTTAAGTACCTGAGATAAGACATGTTAAAGGAAAAGGTCAGCGACAACGCCGAGTGAATTCATAGAGTTTAATAAAATCCATTAATATAATATCAGTATAAAATTATTACTGAAAATCATTTTGTACAAATCATTTTAATGGTCCATAAAATAGCCAAAGTCATTTTATACAAATCTTCATCAAAATCATAATATAGGCGTTTGCCTTAAAAATCATTATACGAGCCAATGTCGTAAAAACATCATACAATACGTCTTACGACGTTGTATAAAGTTAAATAAAAACCGTTATATGAATATGGTTATGAAAACCAAAACACGAACATAATATCAATAGTATGACCCTGTATTTCTAGTCAGGCAATACTTCGTAATTCGGTGCGTCTAGTAGTATTTCGTTAGTTGGATTATTATAAGCCGCATGACATTGTTACCTTACTAAAACAAACAACAGGTAGCTAACCCGATACTCAATTTGTCCATCTAAATTAGCGTGTCGTCACAAAGGTCACGCTGTGGAAATCTTCTCATACATAAATTCTCTTACCAATCAATGTGGCACGACGGGGATCAACCGTCAAGGCGCGAACTGGGGTGATCGTCCCCAAATAGTACTATTATATGCATAAGCATCTACCAAATCCCGGTAGTTCACAATTCATGCTAATGGGACTTTTAGTGACATAACCTAACTTTAATAATCCATGTAATTTCATCTATCGGGTCAGTTAATCATTTATCGGGTCATACAATCGGGTCATACAATCATTCGGGTCCAAATCAATAAACAAACCATCGGGACAAATGGTGTCCTATTTTACAAAAACTAACATGTTATCTCCCTCGCGGGTTTATAAAACATTTAATAAAAACATTTAAAAGAGTGCGAGGCTATGAACTCACGTTGATGTGGGAAGGCGGTTATCGGCGATTCGGATGTACGGTACGTGCTTCAATCACGGGAACCTAGACAAATAATACTCGTCTTAGACTCATGTCCAATGACTTTATAAAAATAACAATTATGTATACATATGATGATTTTATATATATGATGATCAAGTGGGTTTACCTATTCTCATTTACTCATTTTTGTGTTATGTGCCGATAACTTTTATACTAGTTTTCTCGTTTTACCTATTTAGGTGTTTTAGGTCCAATAAGCCTATTATAAGTTTATTAACTTGTATTAATCCATTTCATACTTGTATTATCAGTATTTATACTTTACATGTTGGGACCAAATGGGTTAAGCCCAATAAATAAGTTTATAAGTGTTTTAGTCCATTTTGTTGTATTATTAGTCCAATATCGTTAACTTAGCCCGTTAATATCCGTATGTTATATAGTTCGGGTTTTATCGGTGTTTACTTGTTATATATGTTTATATATCAGTATATGAGTTTTATAAAGTTTACATTAGACGGGTCCAACCATCTAAGTTTTATTTAACAAAAACGTTAATTTTACGGTAATAGCCGAAAAAGTCGTAAAAATCATGTTTATAGTTTTATAACTTATAAAACTAATCAAACTATCATTTTTATAAAATGTCCATTTATTTATCATTATACATGTTTATATAAATGTATTATATAAGTTAGTGGGTTTTAATTCATATTTTATATTATTTTTAGTTGAGTGCTTATATAATACTATTATACTTTAATTTCAAAAATCTGATTTTTATTTTTATGTTCACCAAAAATGCCATATCTAGAGTTCTATATGGAGATAGAAGCTCAAATTTTTATGACATAAACTACATGATATGTGTTCCATTTAACTCTCCTATAGCTACTGTTGAATCAGCCTCTAAGTATTTTCTAAAAATCGTCCAAAACAGTGAACTCAGATTTGTACTTTAAACTTGTTTTAATCATATCTCACTCATTACAATGATTCCATTGCATGGCCAACTCTCACATGTGTACAAGACCCATAGCTTACTGTAAATTGATTCTACTTCATCATTTTATCAGTCTAACATGTTGTTAGTGACTGTTTTTATACAGCCTACCATTTAAACAAGATTTACCCATTTTACATGTAGTTTGTCCATCTTTTTAAGCATGTTTATCAACACCAAATCCCCACACAATATTTTTAATCATCATTCATCATCATATAAATATACATAAGTAAAAGAAATACAAGATTACATAATCAAAAATAACAAAAGGATGAGGAGGACAATCTTTATACCACCAAGTTGATGTAGGTTATGATTTGGACATGGATTTTGATGGATAAACTTGTGGATAACCAAGACCATCTTCAAGACCACCATTCTTCATGAACACCTTGTGGAAAATCAGCCCTAAGACACCAAGGAAACTCCTTTGTAAATGTTATGATCACCTCCAATCAATAAGTCTTCAAAAGAACATCATCTTATGCAAGAATAACATAAGATTTGTGGTGAAATTTAGATCAAATGGGGGTTTTGTTTGGGATGAGGGACCGCACAAGCAAGAGAGAAGGAGAGGATTGTGTGTGGTTTGCATGTGTGAAATGAAGCTAGTTGTTTAGTTAAGTGGTTTTGGGTAGTGGAAGTAGCTTAACTTGTAAGCTTAGCTTACAAGTGTAAGTTATATTGATGCAAGTTTGCCACATCAAGGGTGGTGATGGCATTAGGTGGGCCGTCCCATGTGTGGGGTGAGACAAAACTTGTTTTTGTCTCATCCCACTAATTTACGGATATTCCTCGATTCTAGTTTCCTCGATTTGCGTGCCCTCGGGTCGTTTTACGAAAAACGTTTTTATAAATTATGAATCAACGGCACAAAACGAATCTAATAAAAATTGTTTCATCAAAAACGGAGTTCGAAAACGTAAATACGTAATCCTAAGGTTTCCGGTTTAGTCGTAAAGGACGTTAAAATAAAATCGTAAGTCCTAATCTTTTCTCGTAAATTTGTGAGTTTATGAACCAACACAAATTTAAAACTCCAAAATAATATTCACAGAAAAATTTATTTTCTGAATGTTGGACTGTCACCAAAGACGGTGTATGTAAACGTAAGCACGTAACGTTGAATCCTCCGGTTTAGACGTAGTCGACGCTACTTCAAGACGTAAATCCAAATTACTTCCCAAAAATAAGTGAGTTCATATTATAACATTAAAATAATGTTTTTAAATAATATCTGAGAATAAAAATATCAATCATAAATTGACGGATTGTCACATATAATCTTATTAATTTTTCATGATTTTATTAATTGAACTTTACCTTACATGATTATTGGATAATTAAATTAAATAATGTTATTAATTTAATTAAACCTTGGTTAAAAATTAATATAACATAATTAAGCTATGTTTCTTAATTAATTAAATGTAACATGAATAATTATATTCATAATTATTTTAACCTAAAGTTTATTTAAATAAAATGGCCATGTTTAATTATCATGATAATTATATTAATAATTATAACATAAATATTGTTTATTAATTATATAATATAAGTCAGGGTGATTAAACGGTTTTATGACTTATTTGAACAAGCTCACGTATGAATGTAACATAAACGATGATTTATTTGTTATCTGATAGATTTTAAAACCTTAATGTTTTTAAAAAATATGAAGTGTCAAAGACATCTATCTCGAATGATGCTAACCCTAAATCATAAACCTTAACCATTTAAACCAACACAAATTAAACCGTAAACCAATAATAAAACCTAAATCCTAAACCTTAAACCATTTAACCGTAAACCATAAACCATTAAACCATAAACCTTAATTAAACCATAAATCATAATCATGCATACCATAAACCATAAACCGTAAACCCTAAACCATAAACCGTAAACCCTAAACCCTAAACCCTGAACCTTAAACCAATGAACACTAAACACTAAATCATAAATCTTAAACCATTTAACCTTATACTATAAACATTAAATCATTAATTAATAATTAAACCATAAACCCTAGCTAATTAAACCATTAATCCTAAACCTTAAACCCTAACCCTAAACCGCAAACCCTAAGCCCTAAACCTTAACCCCAAAAAACCCTAAACACTAAATCATAAACAATAAACCATTTAACCTTAAATTATAAACACTAAACCCTTAATTAACCCTTAAAACACAAACCCTAAACCATAAACCATAAACCCTGAACCTTATACCGATGAACACTAAACACTAAATCATAAATCTTAAACCATTTAACCTTATACTATAAACATTAAACCATTAATTAACCATTAATAAACCACAAACCCTAGCTAAGTAAACCATTAATCCTAAACCTTAAACCCTAAATCCTAAACCACAAACCCTAAGCCCTAAACCTTAACACCAAAAAACCCTAAATACTAAACCATAAACCTTAAACCATTTAACATTAAACTATAAACATTAAACCATTAATTAACCCTTAAACCACAAACCCTAAACCATAAACCTTAAACCCGAAACCCTAAACCCTAAACCCTGACCTTATTAAACTGTCCATTAAAAATCGACCTTATTCATAATAAATTGCTTGAGATGATTATTCAAGGTGATTGATATAAAGCTCAACTAAATCCCACATACTGTTAAAAAACCAAAAGATATTTATCTCGCAGTTGTCAAGCATTATTATAACCTAATATATTTAAGTTATTTAACTATAATTTTATGTTTAAAATTAAAGTAATATTTTAATTTTTTGTTTTTCATAAAAATAAAACGTATATGCTTTTTTATTTACTTATTAACTTTTAAAAATTAAATTTATTATTAACTTTTAAAAATATTTAAGTTATTTCATTATTAATATATTGAAGTTATTTAATTATTTATTTATTATTAACTTTTAAAAATTAAATGTTAATTATACTTTTATTATTAAGTAAATTTAATATTTACATTTTCATTAAACACAATATCCGGTAACTATCTTGTAACCACCACCATTTTCACCACCATTTTCACAATGACACAGGAAGAACGAACCCTAAATTTACCACCCAATAACCGATCAAAAAAATCAAACCTCATGAACGATAGTCGCCAATCTACAGAATCATTAACAACATGAAACATCAGGAAAGAGGTAATGCAAAAATCAATATTGTTTAATTTAATATTAGGTCCATACGAATAGTGTAAGTTTGTTAATGATATTAGAGTTTACACTTACTTTTAATGCATGTATGTGGACCTATGTTATATTTAATTAACGTGATTCAATTTATAGGATTAACCCTTCTTAATGTGTTTATATAGTCTATGTTTCAATCTAAGATATGGGTTTTGTTAATGTATCTGGATATGGTCTGATGATATGTTATAGTTTAAGGATATGGTCCCCTATACAAACATATGTATAACCAAATACAAATGTTATTAGGGCATCCACAACCATGATACACATTATGCCAAACACTCCCTTCATTGACATATAACTAACATTAATATGTACATGTTTACAGAAGTAATTCATATAGAATCCGACACTTCATCATCTAGTTCTGAAAGTGCTAAATTTCGCCCACCCCTAGCAATACAAGTCCTATTCGTAGTTTTCCAAGAAGTTCTTCAAGTACTCCCTGTTTTCGTCCTCCACTGTTTCAAACTCCTATTGTAGGCATACATAATTTCACAAGTTCTTCATTTGTTTGTCCTTCTTTGTTTCAAACTTCTAATGCCACAAGTTCATCCGCTCGAGTTCGTCCTCCCTCTGTTCGTCATGCCTTGCTTCAAACTCAAATTTTAGGTGTACCTAATGCCACAACATCTTCCAAAAAAGTTCGTCCTCCCTCTATTCGACCTCCCTGTTTAGAAACTCCTATTCTATTCAAACCTACTACAGTGGATGAATCAGATTCATCTGATGAGTATGAAGACACTAATGATGCCGAGGTAGATTCTAGTGATGAGGAGGAAGATACAAGTGATGAGGAGAAAGAAACGAGTGATGAGGATTATGAGTTAGAACTCAAGCAGAATAGCAATTCTAAAGGTAAATCTGTTTAAACTAAAAGTTTATGGTTTAATGTACATCATTGTGAAGTTTTAATTTATTCAATTTAATGCTATGTCAGGTTTAAAGTCAAAGCCGACTGCTTACTCGAAAGGATATAAGAAAATTTCAGACAAGGTATAGTTAAGTTGTTATGTGTGTATGCATAAAGCTGTATGTATTTATACCATCGATTAATTGTTTTAAACATATGATGTGGTCAAATATCAGGAGGAATGGGAAAACATAGATTGGATTAGAAAGAGCCCTTTCTTTGACTCTAGTGATGAAGAATTAGTTGCTCAAGTTGATGCTCCAAGACGAAAGGCCACTCCCAGATCAAAGCACACTTACAAAGCTCCATCTTCTCAAGCTAAAGTTCCAAGACCAAATGTCGTTGTTGGCCTAGCCAATAAAAAACTTGGAAAGAAATTGCTGATAAGGGTCGGTCAAGGAATGCTGCAGAGGGAGCAACAACAAAGGTAAAAGGAAGGTTGTATGATGTATGTTCTCCCTGTTTAATATGAACAATTTTTTTTAGTTTTGTTGGTCTGGTATTGCTAGGCACCTGTTGTATTATCAAACTACAAGTTGCAACAATTTAATAGATTTGTATGCATTACTAGCATTATTAAACAATTATCAATTATCTGTAATCAAGAATATGGTTTGTTAACTAGTTAATATAAGTATTTTAAGTTCATGTACAATTCAATATCTGTACTCAAGCAATTATTAGTTATCTATCAAAGG
Organism: Glebionis coronaria; assembly: GCA_025667525.1. Taxonomy (NCBI): domain Eukaryota; kingdom Viridiplantae; phylum Streptophyta; class Magnoliopsida; order Asterales; family Asteraceae; genus Glebionis; species Glebionis coronaria. Next base: position 657,298,838 of record CM046874.1, on the reverse strand, counting down.
TTTTTGGTTGAATGTTAAAATGTGTAAAATAGTATAAAATTCTGTTCAAAATTTATTTTTACTAGGAAACTCAAAGGGAAAGTTTACATAATTTGAATGTTTAATTTGGAGGCAAATTGGAGTTCAGAATTTTTGGTTGTTTAATTTTTGTATTTAAAGCCAAATTTTTCACGAAAATTTTGAATGTTCATGCTAAGTTAATGCATATGCAGTTACCATAATATTCTCATTCCATCTCCATCTCAAATCCTGATTTTTCTCCAAAATCACAAAATATACCATAATTTTCTAACTCCATCTCCATCTCAATTACATTTTCACTAGTTTCATACCATTTCCACTTATTGTTCTTGTAAACATGTCAATAATCATGAACACTGAAAACAATGATCAAGATTATATTGTTAATGATGATGATTATTTGGTTAATAATGATGATGTAAATCACGATAATCAAGGATATTATGAATCATACGATTATGGTAATCAATCAGATGAGGATGAAGACATCAGTAAACAGAAGGTTGTTAATAAGAGGGGTATAACTAGGTTATCAAAGTTTCGGATAAAATATGGAAAACCAGATGTCATGAAGATAAATGTGAACTTTGATGCACTGAATAGAATATCAGGGCCAAACAGATCATTGTTTATCAGTTTTTTAGAAGACACGGTTCGGGAGCAGATAGGATTGAAGATTCTATCGTGGAAAGATGTGAAGGAGGAAGCAAGAGAAAAACTTTGGACTGAAACCACGGTACAGATACAATTTTTTTTACCCAACTATTAGTCGTATTCCTACATTTACTTTAACATTATCTTAATATCTGCAACAATACTTTGACTTTGATGTGTCCTACAAAAAGTTGGTTATGAATAAGCTAGGTGAACTGCTAAGAAATTTTAGAAGCAAACTGACAGCAAAGTACATAGTTCCCAACCTAGATAATTCTGAAAAACTAAATGTAGTTCCAAAGAATTACAAAGCAATCGTCAATGCCGAACACTGGGTTGATTTTGTAAACCACACGGCGACAGAAGAGTTTAAGGTTGTTAATTTCTATTTCGTTTTACATTTATAAATACCGTATGTATGCATTGTTTGGAAACTCCGTATGACAAACACAGTCTTTTACGTGCTAGCAACTTCTAATCTAATAATCTTTTTTGTTAGGTGAAATCAGCTGCTAATAAATTGCCGCGTTCCATGTCTCTTTATCAGCATACAATGGGACGTGGTGGTTATGTATATATAAAAGAGCAAATGGTAAGGTTATATTGGTGTAATATCCAAACACTGTTGTCCATGTTGGTTTAACTTTTTATCTGTATGTATTTGATGTTTGGAAGATCATAAAAAAAGAAATTACACCAGATCAAGACCCCCATGGTGTATTGTGGTTTAATGGAAGGGTTAGAAAAGAAGGAAAAGAGACAGATGATGAAACAATCAAAGTTGGCACCAAGATTGTAAGTGTTATTGCAAAAATTTTTATATAATGTTTATATTCGTATAATAAATTATTTTACCATTTTTTGTGTGCATCTCGAAGCAGAGGAACAGATCAGAGATGGAACCTTGATGGTTGATAGTGGATCAGATTCATTATCACATGTATTAGGAAAGGAAAAGGGAGGGTATGCACGAGGAGTGGGAGGTAGAGTCACGTGCAGGAAGTTCTTTGATCTACCTAGAAGGAAACAAGGAACTGATGTAAGGATTGCGTTGCTTGAAAATGAACTTGAGAAAGAGAGACAGGCGCGTAAATAAAAAGAGAATACAGTTCCTGAATTAAACACCAATATGTCACAAACACAGGAAACTATTGAAAAAAAGTTGAAAGTTATGTCTGCACAAGGGGTTAATATAGCCGATTAACGCCAAGTCAGTCAAATGTAAGACTAGTTTTCTAATTTTTATTTGATGATTTTCAGTCTGTAATACTAATAACAATTAACATACTTATATATTGCACGTATTCCAACTAGAACATAATACATTAAAAATAATACCTAGTGAAGAGCAAAGGACGACGATCAGTGGTGGTGGACTTCAGAAGGGTGTGTTATTTCCAATGTCTAAGACAACTGCAACTTCGAACAAGGATTTGGACACTGCAACTGCAGCTGCAACTGCAACTGCGAAGAAGGTAAGTTATAAAAAAACCATGTTTGGTTTCTAAATTGTACTATACATGACTTATTTACTGTGTTATGTATATATGCAGGTACCTACTAGAACTAGGTTAGCAAAAAAAAGACTAGATCGTTCGAAAAGAAGTCTCCACTTTAAAATTCCCAGTCTCAAGAAGATATTTATCCAGCTTTCAGATCACAACAAAATCTGTATCCCTCGACACAACAAGACGTACCTATTGCATCATTACGAAAGAAGCGTACACCTTATAAATCGAAAGTAAATCAGTCTCTGCCATCACTACCAGATGTAAGTATTTCATCATTTTTCATATAATTACTTGTTTATTTTATTTCTTATTAACGCATGTTAACATTTTTTCTTCAGACATTTAAGTGCAAACTGTGGAACATATCTAGGACAATTAGCATTGGTAACGGTAGGGTATACAAGTCTAAGGATAGAGACAATGTAATGATTCATAACCAACCACTACCAAAAAATTGCTACAAAGTTTCAGTTGATGAATCCCTAGTGGATGCAGCATTCATACCTGATGACGGAAATAATGGTTTAAAAACTGTTAAGGATGTAAAAGGTAGTTTCGTGACATGGAAAAAGGAAAAGGTTATTTTTTTTGAAGAGGTACATACACTTGATTTATCATCCTACATATACATAGCGTTTCATATTTACTTCAATGTTTAATACACGGCTTTTGTTTCCATACAAGAAACAACACCACCTGTAACACTCTCAAATTTCATATCGGTACAACGGAAGAGTCAAGAGAGTGCTACGGGATAGCACAATAACTCCAATCATAGACAGCGCATAAAAATGGTTGTACAAGGTTTAACACACATTCATTCGAAATAAAAGTTTTAAGTGTACAACAGGTCCCCAAATTACAGTCATAAAGTTTACAAAACATAGATCGAATGAATAATTTTTATTATGTGGGCCATCAGAGTCGATCTCCATCCAAATTACCTTCAAGCACCTGAGATAAAACATGCAAAAATTATATCAGCGAATGCCGAGTGAATTGATAGAGTTTAATAAAACCGTTATATAAAACAATCATCGAAATCAGAACACAAGTATAATATCAAAAGTAAGTCCTCGTATTGCTAGTCAGGCAATATATAAATCAAATCATTCATCTCAAACCGTTCTTGAAACCGCAATCTCAATATTATCGTTATTCGTATCGTTAATGAATTGTGTTGTTATACATTTTTATTATTGTTAGATTATTATTAGCCGTATGACATTGTTACCTTACTATCACAAACAACGGGCCGTGAACCCGACAAACAATTTGCCTATCTAAGTTAGCCTGTCGTCACAAAAATCACGCTATGTAAATCTTCTCATACATAAATTCGCTTACCACTCAAGGCGGTGCGACGGGGATCATCCGTCATGACGCGAACTAGGGTGATCTTCCCCAAGTAGTACTATCATATGCATAAGCATCTACCAAATCCAGGTAGTTCACAACTCATGCTAATGGGACTTTAATTGACATAACCTAACTATAGTAATCCTTTACATCTCATTTATTGGGTCATAGCATCATTTGGGTCCATATCAATAAGCATACCATCGGGAGTACTTGTGTTCTATTTTTATCAAAAACTAGCATGTTATCTCCCTCGCGGGTTTTCAAATCATTTTATAAAAAATTTAAAAGAGTGCGAGGCTATGAACTCACGTTGATTAAGAATGGCGGGTTATCGGCTACGGGCGTGCTTCGATCACGGAAACCTATATAAATAATACTCGGTCTTAGACTTTTTGTCCAATGACTTTATAAAAATAATAGCTACGTATATATATGATGATTTTTTTTATAAGTATGATGTTGATCAAGTGGGATTTTATCTCTTTATTTACTCATTATAGTGTCATGTGTTGGTAAAATTTTAGACTAGTTTCACTAGTTTAACTTGTTTATACCTTGAGGCCCAATAAGCCCATTATAAGCCCAATACATTATATTAGTCCAATTACACTTTTAATGTCAGCCCTATAATCACATGTTGGACCCAAGTGAGTTAAGCCCAATGAGTAATTCCATTAGTGTTTATCAAAATTAGTTGGGTTAATAGTCCAATAAGGCTACTTTGGCCCGTTAATGTCCATATGTTATAAAGCTCGGGTTTTATCGGTTTTTACTTAGAACATGTACTTATACATCAGTATATGAGTTATAAAATGTTTACATTAGACGGGTCCAACCGTCTAAGTTTTATTTGACAAAAAAATTAATCTTTTGGTTTTAGTCGAAAAGACGTAAAACTTATGTATATAGTTTTATAACTTATAAAACATATCAAATTGCCATTTTTATAAAATGTCCCATTTACTTATCAAAGTATATACTTATTTATAAGTATTATATAAGTTAGTGGGTTTTAGGTATACATTTTATATTAGTTTTACTTGAGTGCTAATTTTCTAATATATACTTTTATTTTACAAATCTGATTATGAATTTCACTTTCACCATTTTTACCGTATCTTGAGTTCTACAAGGAGATAGAAGCTCATTTTTGGGCAGCACAAACTACCTGATATATGCTACAATTAACTCCATTTTAGCTACTGCTCAATCAACCTTTAAATGTCTCTAACAGTTCGTCCAAAACAGACTATACAGATTTGAACTTCAATAATGTTTTGATCATATCTCACTCATTTTATGGATTACATTGAGTGGCCAACTCTAACATATGTACATGTCACATACCTTACTGTATATTAAATTATCCAAGTAATTTTAACAAGTTATCATATGGTTCTTTACTGTTTTATACAGCCTACTATTTTAAACATGATTTTAACATCTTTTCAAGTAGCTTTTAATCTTTTTAACCAAGTTTATCAACACATGATCCCCACATAATACTTTTATCATCATATATCATCATTTACATATACATTAAGAAAGAAAATACAAATTTAAATTTAAAAAATAACAAGGTAATGAAAAGAATGATCTTGTTACCAACCAAGATAATGAAAGTTAAGATCAAGGCTTGACTTTTGATGACAAAACTTGTGGTAAACTAAAACCAACTTCAAGATCACCAAACTTTATAAATTCCTTGTGCAAAATCAGCCTCAAGACACCAAGGAAACTTCTTTTTGGATGTTATAATCACCTCCAATCAATAAACTTCAAAAGGACATCATCTTATGTATGAATAACATAAGATTTGTGATTGAATCAAGATCAAAATGGGGTGTTTATGGTGTAGGTTGGACGGCAAGGGTGAGGAGCGTGAGATAGATTTCTGAGATTTGCATGTATGAAAATGAGCTATTGGTTTGAGTTTGAGTTGTTTTAAGTTGTATATGGTTTTGGGAAGTAAACTAGGACAACTGTCCTAGTTTATCATGTAAACTTGACACATCTTTGATGTATTGGCTTAAGCTAGCCGTCCCATATGTGGGGGTGGGGCAAGTTTATCTTGTCTCATCCCCATTTAATTACGGGTACTCCTTGATTCTAGTTTCCTTGATTTGCGTGCCCTCGGGTCGTTTTATGAAAAACGTTTTTATAAATTATGAATCAATGGCACAAAACGAAATTAATAAAAATTGTCTCATCAAAAACGTAAATACGTAATCCTAGGGTTTCCGGTTTAGTCGTAAAGAACGTTAAATTATGCACCTAAGCCCAAATTTCAATCCGGAAATTGTGAGTTCATCAACCAACACAAAAATAAGTTTCAAAATAATATACGAGAAAATAATTTACTACCTGAAAATGTTAGATTGTCACATCTTTTCCTCCTAAAAGGGATCAACGTCCTCGTGATCCATTTCATTTTGATGTCCGTTTCTAATTGAAAGAAAAGAGATGTGGGTATTTCTTCCACATTTCATCCTCTCGTTCCCATGTAAATTCTTGTCCATGCTTTGAATTCCATCGGATCTTGACGATAGGTATCCGACTTTGTTTAAGTTGCTTTACCTCACGATCCATAACCTCTACGGGTTCTTAGATAAAATGAAACTTCTCATCAATTTGAACCTTATCCAACGAGATTTTCTCATCACTCACTGCTAACATTTCTTCAGATTAGATACATGGAATGTGTTGTGAACACCATGAAGTTCTTGGGGTAACTCTAGTTTGTAAGCCACCAGACCTACTCTAGATAAAATTTTAAGGGTCCAATATAGCGGGGATTCAATTTCCCTTGCTTTCCAAATCTTATGACGCCTTTCTATGGCAATACTTTCAACATTACTCGGTCACCCACTTCAAACTCCATCGGTTTCCGCCGCACATCCACGTAACTTTTCTGTCTACTTCGGGCAGTCAACAGCCGATTCTTAATCTGAACTATCACTCCCGGATCAGTTCCGGTCCTGTGAGCTGGGTATCCCTAACTTCACTCCAACATACAGGAGATCTACACTTCCTACCATACAAAGTTTCAAACGGTGCAGCCTTAATACTAGCATGGTAACTATTTTTATACGAAAATTCTGCTAAAGGCAAATGTTTATCCCAATTCTTTCCAAAATATATCACACAAGCTCTCAACATATCTTCTAGTGTTTGTATCTGTGACAACCCTGGTTTTGAGGTTCGTCACTTAGTTTTATTTTGTGCTAGTTACGTGTTTATGTGCTTATTGGTGTGTATAGATTGTGGTTTGGATAGCGTTTCCGGTACGGGTTACCTTGTGAGTGAAACGATGTGTGATGATTTCTTGTTCATGAGTTCACATGGTAGTGACTATGAAGTGAGATGGTGTTATTTAGTGGTTTTATGTATACGTATATGTATTATAGAAAATCGTAATTTTTATGATTTACGGTTTAGCATTTAGAAGTCTCGGAAGAGGTATTTAGTCATATGAATATTTTTCGGGATGGTTTTAAATCATTTAGGACATAAATATAAAGATTATTTCAAAATTTGAGATTTTTTATAAAAGTGTATATTTACGACTTTTACGGTAAAACGCGTAAATTTGACTAGTTTTACGGTTTTGAGGTTTTGGAGGCTTTAGGAGCTGAAATAAATTAAGGTAAATTAAGGTAATATTAATAACAAAATATTAAATAATAAAAACAAAAAAACGAATTTGAAGGGGTTTAGGTCGGTTTTGAACGCAGAAAAGAAGGAAAAAAGGAAAAAGAGGGAAAAAAAGGAAAGTGGGCTTATTCTTGGACTAGGATTTTATGTACACCCTATATATTGTTTTAATCACAATCTAAATTCATTATTTTTCTCCTGGAGGTTAAGAAAATTCGTGAGTTATATAAAAAATTAGGGTTCTTCATAAAATTTTGGGGTTTTCATAAATCAAAGATAAATCTTCATAACCCTTTTCAATTTAATTGTTTTTATGTTTTGTTTAATCATATTATGATGAAATTAGGTTAGGGTTTAATTTAAAAACAGTAAATTAATGTTATAATAATGAGGTTATAATTATTACATAAGTTAGGGTTTGTAATTAGTGGGGTTAGGGTTAATTAATTAGTTTAATTTGATTAAACCCGTTTTAAAAATTGGGCAGAATTTTGAGTCAATTGTTTTGATCATATTGGGAGTTCTACAAACTCTTATTTTGCGATCCAAGTATCCACGGAAAGGTAATTGAAGTGGTTTTCCAATGCAAGAAACGAGAACTAAATTGGAGGTCGGAAAGTGGGTCAAAAACAGGTTACAACAGTCGGAGGTCAAAACAGTTTTGAAGTCAGCCTGTTTTCTTTTTAAGTTTTGGGTTGTTTAGGGCACTTAGGGTTGCATTGGGATCTTCTAACGAACATGAGAGATGGTTTATATATTGTAGTAAGTATCTGCACTTGGGATAAGGTTGTGGTTTAGGGTAAGACCCCCTAACCATAACAAACTTTTTGTATGTTTAAAATCAGTAAATCTGGAATGACAAAAGGATATATATATATATATATATATATATATATATATATATATATATATATATATATATATATATATATGTATATATATATATATATATATATATATATATATATATATATACATATATATGTATATATATATATATATATATATATATATATATATATATATATATATATATATATATATATATATATATATATATATATATATATATATATATATATATATATATATATATATATATATATATATATATATATATATATATATATATATATATATATATATATATATATATATATATATATATATATATATATATATATATATATATATATATATATATATATATATATATATATATATATATATATATATATATATATATATATATATATATATATATATATATATGTATATATATATATATATATATATATATATATATATATATATATATATATATCCGGGCCTTAACAGTAGCTTTAAGGTTAGGTCAAGTGGGAGGTGTTAGATAACATATGTGAGGGAATAAATATTCCCTTTACAGAGATCATGGATGTGTTTAGGTGGGCGTTTGGATTATAGTTAGGAGACCTAAAACTGAGACTGTTTTTGATAAAATGTTAACACGATGTGTTATGAAGTAAAATGAGTTAAGGGCTTTATAAAGGGGTATAATGAGATGCTTAGAGCATATAAATGAGGTATTTATATAGGAGGAGGCTAGATGTCCATCATAGGTTGATGAGCTGTTTTAGTGGTCGGTTCATGTATTTATTACGTTTTTTTGGTTTGTTAGCTTTTTGCTAGTGCGAGGACTTTTGGAGAAGCTCAATCAGGTGAGTTTCATAGTCCCATGTTTACTATTGATTTTGACTTCCAGATGGGATGGAAGAGACACTGTGTTGAGTTATTTGTAAATAATGTTGTGAATGTTTTTATGGGTTGTGATGGACTTGTGTGTACACTTATGTGATTAACTGCTATGTGATTCTTGATTGTGTATGATTTGGATCAGGGGACACGTGTCGTCTCAGTTATTATGGTTTGACAAGGTAGGGGCCTTGGGATAGGTACATAGCGTGATCGTATATGGGACCAATGGATAATGACAAGGTAGTGGCCTTGGGATAGGTACATAGTGTGATCATCTATGGTACCATGGTGTTTGGTAAGGCCGAGGGCCTTAGATTTTGGTTTGGAATGATTGATCTTGAATGTTAGTTGTTAATACATAATTGTAACACATTGTCCATATGTTCTTGTGTTGATGGTTGTTATTCACAACTTATAACTGTTTTGGCGTTGGAGTCTAAACTTGTGACTCTCACCAACTTTATGTTGACGTGTTTTAGTGTCTCTTTCAGGTGTGAATGTAGTTAAGCGTGAGGATAGAAGTGACTAGACTTGGATGCCTTAGGATTGCATATAGAAGGAGATCCCCGTTCCTTCTTAGTTTACCTTTATGTTTTTTTGAATAAGTGATACTGTTGGCACCTATATGTTTGTTTTGTTTATGTTACTTGTTTGTCTTGGGTAAGAGGTAGGACTGTTACCTACTTACCTAGACTCCTGCATTGTTGAGATATTGTCATGACATTTGTGTCACCATTTTTGACATTTTTTATATCATTTAGTTATCTCTATAGACACGCTATTGTTGTGATGATATCCATACGTCATGCCCTATATTCCGCCATGGTGGGGTGTGACAGAATGGTATCAGAGACAATGGTTATAGAGAATTAGGTTGCCTAGTCGTGTAGCCTAGTCTATAGCTTAAGGGTCCCTACATATAGGCGTCATAGGAGTATGTGTGCATTTTATAATAATTGATGTGTTTGGATGTTATTAATTGCGATGTTTTGACTAGTATGAATTGCACCATAATAAGTTCATACTTAGCCACATGCTATTTTCTTTTCGGGTTGTGACTAGTGCGGGTTGAACCATAATCACCCACGCTACTCATTGTTGTATTTTGCTTAAATTGTACATTATAGTACATAATTTGGTACAAGGTAGTTTCTATCTTTTGTCGAGTTATTTTACATACCTGAGGTATGTTATTTTTGTTTTGATGTTTAAGTCATGTTCCCTAAAGAGTCGTGTGGTGGTTCGAGTTACTAGGAGTACATGGGTAGGAAGGATTTTAAGTTGTTTCCACTCTTACGGGTGACATGACTTATAACTGATTATGTTTTTGTTTTGGATTTAGTCTATGCTGTTTTAGCTAGACTATGGATTTCTGTATTCCAAGAGTATTACTATGTTATTTTAATAGATGGAGTTTTGGACCTATATGGTTATGTGGTTATGAGCTTATGTGAGTAGATGGATTTATGTGTTATATGTTCTATTGATTCTTATAAGTGTCATCATAGGAGGGAGTGCATTGGGGAAAGGGTAATTATATAAGTATGGTGGCCAACATAGTTATACAAGTACCACAACTTCAATGGGTTCTCAAGTATGATTACATGAAAGAGGGTTAGTACATTCTTGTATATGATGAGATGTATAATTTGGGTATACGTATATATATGGGTTTACGTAATGGCTGCCTATGAGATGGCTATTGTTCTTTGTATGTTATATGTTTTGGATTATAGTTGTGTTGTGTGATTATGGGGTCACACGATATGGTTTGGTTTTGGAGGTGGGCTTTATGTCTTGTTGTGGCACGGTGAGATGGTGATTACTCGTATGGAAAAACGAGCGTATATAGCGATTGATTGACTTGACATGTATGATAACGAGTATGTTTGGGAGATTCGATAGGTATACATATGCGGATGTATATATACTAGTAGATGTTATGTTATGATTTACGGTCGTTCAGTAGTTATTATAACTTGAACGTACCTAGTGCTCTCTTGTGTTTAAACAATTTTTTAGAGCTTGAGTTTGGTGGAGTTTCAACGACGTTTTGAATCTTTTGAAGTGTGTCTTGTAGCGTATTCTTTGAGTTTCGTATTTCACGTGTACGTTTTAAAATGGTGTTCTTGGTTTTAAGTCTTTTGAAATAACTTGGGATTTCTTTTGAAATAATGAAATCTTTTGTGTTGGGTCTTACATTTCTTTTGGTCGGTATATATTGAGAAAAAGGGGGACTTGGAAATCTATTATAGGGTTAGATGGTTGGTTGTATTCGGTAAAATAAGGGTAAGGTGTTGGAGTCGTGTTTGAAACAAGATGTAATATAAGATTTCTTTCTAATCAACACTTATTTATTTCAAATTCTAAAAGACTTTCTTTAAAATGAAGCGAAGTAAAATTTCGTACTACTTACATAGTGTATATAATTGGGTTTAACCGATTCACGTCATTTATAATAATTAATACAAGGTTAAATTGAGTTTATGAAGATTTCACATACAATTTTATCTTTCATTAATATAAAACTGTTTTGGTCATAACTTGTTCGTTTTTAAAGCTTTTTGGATGATTCAAAAGCCTAAAATTACGTACTCGGAATGTACTTTTCAAATATTTAGAATGTATGGTCATGGGAGGTCCGTATCTTGGCCGAAATTATTGTACAAGTGTCGAGTTAAAGGTTGAGTTTGAATAGTAGTTTATTTTTATGATTTGGGATGCACGGGATACCTAGTCTTTGAGTTGTGTTTTGAGTTCTTCAAGATGGGTGTTTGTAGATTGTTTAAGTCACATAGATGTGGGTGCTAATAATAATAAAAAAAGATATATATTCTTTTGGAAAAGTAGATCTTTTGCACGGTTTAAATAATATGTCACGGGGCGTAATATGTTTGGTTGCCATTGGGTGTTTCTTGGATTATTTTTTTCGTTGTCATGGGTCATTTTGAATTGATACACGTTTTGGGTTTGAGTTTTCTTTTGAGTCTTATGGTTTTTGACTTGTTTTAACTGGTGCACGTGAAATGTCGTTATTTATCCGTTGGTTTGATTCGTTGAACGTATCTGATGGATTCAGGAGGTAGTTTTGGTTTCGTATTGTTCGGGAACGTTGAGGTAGTCATATGAAAGACTTGGTCGCGCCTACACGCTTAAGTAGGTGACCATGAGAGAACGGTCGGAATACCCTTAGTGGGGAGGAAAGAGGTTCGTAGACGAACTAATGTGGGCATGAGGTCTATTAGGAGTTCCAAGGTAGATGAATAGAGATTTGTGAAAGGTATGGAAATTGGCACAACTAACGTGCCATAGAGAGTGTTGGAAGGGGATATTGTTCGTAAGGCATGTATGTTTTCTGAAAATTTCCTGAGATTAGTTGGTTGCCTATTACTGCGAGGTAGAACCATAAATAGAGCAAGTAGGAGAAGTGAGAGGAGTTGGAGTTAGTGCCTTTCCAAGGCAATTGTTGATGGAATGATTTAAAAACAAGAGTTGTTAGAAATTTGCAAGGAATGAAAGATGGAAGTTGAGTTGCTTAGTAGTATATTGGATGTGGAAAGAGGTTGAGTGGTCTGATGAGAGGAGGTATTGGTCTGTTAAAAATGCGTGTAGAATTCCGCAAGTAGAACGAGTTAGAAATTCATTCGTATTGCCGTTGAGAGAGGATGCAATGAGGACGTAATTGAAACTGCTAAGGATGTTGTATGAACGCTTTGGGTTTACGGTTATGATTTTGGCATCGCCAAAACACTAGCGGTTTTAATGGGGTCAATGAACCGAGTGTGCATGAACGTATATAAACGAGTTGTCATCGGGAGCATCGACGACATCTTGACATCTGGAGTTGTTAGGAAAGGGAATTATACGTAAGATTTTCAAGTGTGAGTTTTAGGATTAAGTTGGCCAGGACGAGTGGTCAGGGATGATGGCATATCGAGGAACCAGCAAAGGGCGAAGTGAAGAAGGATGAGGAAGCGTTTTGGAGACTGAAGAGGTGGATTGGATAATGAGCAGATCTTGAGATTATCGGAAGGACTGGATGAATTCGCGAAGCATGACGATACGTGGAGCAAGGATTTGGAGTTGTACGAGAACGACAAAGAAAGGCGATTGCTTATACGATGTAGGAACTGAAGATTTGGAAGAACTAGATAAGACTTAGTAGTGGAGTTGGATTGCTATATCTGCCTAGAATGCGAGAGGCATTTGGTGTACGAGACGTAGAGAATGATCTACACGGATCATGAACGTCTCCAACACATATTCAATCATCTTGATTGAACATTTGGCAAAGGTTAAGTGGTGAAAGAAAATTTGCAAGGCTAAGTACCATCTGGGAAAGGCAAGTAATACAAGGTTTTACCCTAGTATAAAATAATTTCGTAGTTCCGATCTATTTTCGAATTGATTACCGGTCTAGAGTGCGACTCAATTGTCTTTTGGTGAACAAGAGAATGGTTTGGTTGATTATCTATTTTAAACTAATAGCAAGTAATTAAAATGTCGTTGAGTAAAGTAGAAGTTTAAAGATTTAACTACAATGACGAATTAAAAATAAACAAATTAAAACTTAAGGACAATATAAGAAAATTACTAGAAAACTAAATAAAACTAACACTTAGAAATTTTGCAAAAACAAGAAACTAAACCAACGTAAAATTCCCAAATCCGAATGTGCAATAAATGAGGCTGATCGGAATATGGGCAACAAATCAAATCGGAATATTACTAATACCCTCGTCGGAATGTTGGAAATGGTGCAATCGGAATATTAAGGAAGCCACTAATCGGAATGTACAAAAGAGATTCCGATCAGAATGTTTAGAAACAAACCCAATCGGAATATCACAATAATCACTCAATCGGAATGAGCCCAAAAAAGGTCCAGATCGGAATGTGGGATAAAGTATACAATCAGAATATTATGCAAAACCCCTAATCGGAATATTCAAAACCCTATTCCGATCAAAGGATCGGAATAATGGAGGTGCAATCGGAATGGGTTAAATACCCACAATCGGAATCTTCAAAACCCTTTTCCGATCTAACGATCGGAATAAAGGGGGTGTGCTCGGAATGTACTAATCGGAAAAGGGTTATACCTTTTCCGACTTAAATGGGATTCGAAAATTAAGCCAATGTGATAAGCTATTATGAGAAGCTTATCACCAAAACTCGAACGAATCAAAAGTGAAATATACTTAATAAGCACAATCAACAACTTATCGAAACTCAAAATAGCAAACCTTTAAATCAAATCATAAAAATATGAACTTTTAAGAAAACTTTTAAAAGTAAATAAGCTATAAGAAACGAATAAGCCAATAAGCACAAGGAACTTAAAGCTCAATCGAATGAAAGCTTATGTAGGAACAAAAAGATCAACTTTTTAAGTACGAAATCATTAAGAACAACACGGATCATATGAAATTCGCACCAAAATTAATCTAATTATCAAAGAAAGGTAGAAGGAGATGAAAGATTAAAAGCTTAAACTTAACTTGATTAATGAAATCAACAATACAAAAGGACTTAATCTTGAAAGATTAAGATAAGAAAGATGAAAACTTAGTGAGAGAAAGTGGAGAACTTTCTCTCTCTAAAACTATAAAGAAAAGTGAAAAATGAAAACTAAAACTAAAAGACTAATCCTAATGTGTATTAGGAGGGTATTTATAGGAAAAGTGGAAGGAGTGCATGTGTTGCATCTTCTTTCTTTCTTCACGTCTTCTCGACTCGATTTAATTCTTTGTCTTTTCTCGACGTCGTCTCGGGATTTGAAATTGTCTTGATAATTTTCTTCTTTTTCTTAATTAGACTTAAGTTCTTCAACTTCATTAAACTTCCGTCTTTAGACTTTTTCTCCGATAAATCTTCGGAATAGGTCTTGGACTTCCGTTCTTTTTGCACTCTTGATCTTTTGACTTCGTCTTTTCCTGTTTTCTTCGATAAAAGCCCGTGTTTTCTTCCCTTTTTATCTTTTGGTCCTAAAACACAATAAAAACACAAACCACGCATAATTCTGACTTTTACGACATAAAATACACGTTTTGGTCTTGTTATTATTGAAAATAAGTGGTAAAAGGATAAGTGTTTTCACACTTACTAAATCCCCTACACTTGACCATTGCAATGCCCTCATGCAATGCATTAATTTTAAAGCATGGTTTACATTTTCCATCATAAATAAACCACCTTGGCCTTTATTAAATACTAAACATAAAAAGATAGAATAAGTAAAGAAATTAAAAACTTACATTGGGTTTGGCTGCCATGAACGTTTATCATCCTCAAGTTTCACGTTTCCCATACCAAGCTTAAAAACAAGATCATTGTTATTATAAGTTAGCAAACTAACACGAATTCATGTGGGCCAATTATTCACATAGACTCCCTTATTCCTAGGTGTATCTCTTATATTTTATTTTTGTCTTGAATGATCACGAGGATGCATTGTTTGACTTATTTCGATAGTTATTTAGGCCGAAAATAAAGTGAACGATTTAATCAATAGTTAGCTAAAGGACAATATCTTTTAAAACTGCTTCTCGGGACCTCATAAAGTTCATATCTTGGCATAACTCGCTTCACGATTTGAGACCTTTCTCGGACCGATATTTGGCAGCGACTTCATACTTCAAATCTTTGAGAGACGTTCTTGAAATTATGGTCTTCTCTTCATAATAGGAATTTCTTCACTTGAAGTTTTGAGATATTCTTCATATTTGGACCACGACTTCTTCATTTTTCTCCAATCTTTATTTTGGACTTTGATATACAACGATCCGCCTCCTTTTAGGACTTGGATCTATTTATCCTCATACCTTGTTAGGGCCTTTTTGGATAGACTTCTCCATGATCTTTAGGGGAGTATTTGCTTTTCGTCGTGTGTCTCGATCCTTCATATTGATTTTCGATAAATGATTCTTAACATCAATTTTGGATCTTTAGCAACAAAATGTAGCCCTCATGCCTTGTTAGGGCCTTTTCGGACTCGCCAATCTTCGCATCCCGCTTCAATAAGTTATGCCTTGGTTATGAACTCTAATCCGTACCGAGAAACTTTTAAACGATCTTGGGCTAGAAGCTAAGTAACCTTTTAAATCGTACAACCTTATTTATTGCAGATAAATTTATTAACAAGCGAAGGGAGAATAGGCTTATAATTAACTCACATAAATTCACGAAAGAATACCGAACTTATAATTGACTCTATCATCTCTCGTCCTCCACAGTTTAAAATCTCAAGGAATGAGACTCGTGGATGCTTAGCCTATTAAATCAAGGTTTTGGGTTTTTGAGTCATCTATAGGATCTTGCAAATTCTTAGACTTTTTCAAGTTTAGAAATCGCATTTTAAAGTTCCCTTGATAAACGACTCTCTAGGATCAATTATAGGAACTTGCGAAAAGTTCTTGTTCTTAACCAGTGAGAGTTAAGACTTTCGCGTTTTATAGCTCCCTATATAAAAGCCTAGCAAAACTTGACTTAAACACCTAAAGGATACTAGCTAGAGTAAACTTAGATAAGTAAACTCGGGTTGAGTCAAAATGTTCACGACTAAGAAAAATTTAAAAACCACTTTATTGAAAATTTATTCTAGCAAGGAAAGAAAATAAACATAGCAAAGGAAAATACAACTATACAACTAGGCCAAAATAGATTAAGAATTTTGAAAAATGTCGAAAAATCAAATTTTCCGGTTAAAATAAGGGCAAATTCATGGAAAAGACCACTTACTTCGATAGAAGCCCCCCCTACACTTGAGATAAACATTGTCCTAAATGTTTAAGCATGTGGGAGTAAACTCCCCTACACTTAGGACATTATGCACTTTGTTTAAATCTTGCTAAGGAAAGGACAACTAAAGTGAATTCAATGTGAACATATAAAATATGAAATATTGAATCACAAGAGTTTAGCATAGAACCGGGAAGATGGGAACACGGTATCACGGTTCGTCAAAAGTCATCAAGGTGGATCTTTGAAGCTTTAAACCCTGCACAACACAAGAAACAAGACAACAAACACATACGGGGTTCCCCCTATACTTATTATGAAAGCAGTAAAGGATAGAACACGGGTTGCCTCCCTAGAAGCGCTTGTTTTTGTTCACCAAGTCACGAGCCTGACTCGACCAAATTTAGTTCATGGGGAACATGGTGAGGGATGGAATCATCTCTTGAGAGATGTCCTCACCAAAGTACAGCTTCAAACGCTGGCCATTCACCTTGAAATTGGGCCCATTTGGCTGAGAAAGCTCAATGGTCCCATATGGAAAGACTTTGGTGACGGTGAATGGACCAGACCAACGGCTCTTCAACTTGCCAGAGAAGATCTTCAACCAAGAGTTAAAAAGTAAGACTTGATCACCAACGTGGAACTCTCGGTTCTTAATCCTTGCGTCATGAATGATCTTGGTCTTCTCCTTGTAGATCAGTGAGTTCTCGTAAGCTTCATTCCTCAGTTCGTTGAGCTCGTTGAGTTTAATCTTGCGATGATCACCGACTTTGTTGATGTCGAAGTTAGCCTACTTCAAGGCCTAGTGCGCCTTATGTTCCAGCTCGATGGGGGAGGTGGCAGGCTTTCCCGTACATAAGACGATAAGGTGTACAACCGATCGGGGTCTTATAAGCAGTACGTAAAGCCCATAGAGCATCATCTAACTTATCGGCCCACGCGGCACGATGCTCTCCCACAGTACGCTCCAAAATTTGCTTCAATCCACGGTTGGAAATCTCGGCTTGCCCATTGGTTTGGGGATGATAGGCTGTGGAAAGACGATGATTAACACCATACTTAGCCATGACTCTTGCAAATTGATAATTGCAAAAATGAGTCCGGCGGTCACTGATAATAGCACGAGGAACGCCGAATCGAGCGAAAAGCTGCTTCAAAAAGTTCACAACCACCCTCGCATCGTTCGTAGGAAGAGCCTTAGCTTCAACCCATTTAGAAACGTAGTCGACGGCTACGAGGATGTACTTGTTCCCTTTTGATGATGGAAATGGCCCCATAAAGTCGATGCCCCATACGTCAAAGATTTCACATTCCTGTATGAAATTTTGAGGCATCTCGTCTTTATGTGTGATCTTGCCTTGGCGTTGGCAAGCATCACAATGCTTAACCATTTCGTGAGCGTCACGATAAATGGTGGGCCAATAGAATCCAGAGTCAAACACTTTCTTAGCGGTGTAGTTGGGACCAAAGTGACCACCGGTGGGTCCTTTGTGGCAAGCCTGGAGAATGTCAAAAGTTGCCGGTCCGTCAACACATCGACGAATGATCAGATCAGCACATTATTTGAATAGAAAAGGGTCATCCCAAAAGTAAGTCTTAACATCATTCAAGAACTTCTTCTTTTGTTGGGATGTTAACCCTTTGATGAGAACACCACCCGCTAAGTAGTTTGCAATGTCCGCAAACCACGGGATGTCATCAAGATTGATATTTATAGACATTAAGGTCTCAAGGGGGAAAGAGTCATTGATCTCTTTGTTTGGATGATCCCCTTGATATGGATCCTCAAGTCTACTCAGATGATCCGCGGCTAGGTTTTCAGCACCCTTCTTGTCACGAATTTCAATGTTGAATTCTTGAAGGAGTAAAACCCAGCGAAGAAGTCTTGGCTTAGAGTCGTGCTTAGTCATCAAGTACTTCAACGCGGAATGGTCCGTGTAAACGATGGTGGTAGATAAAACAAGATAGGGGCGAAATTTTTTAAAAGCATAGACAACAACTAAAAGCTCTTTTTCGGTTGTCGTATAATGCAATTGAGCCCCCGTCATTGTTTTGCTAGCATAGTGGATTGGTTGGAAGTGTTTATTCACTCTTTGACCCAAAACCGCACCAATAGCAAAGTCGCTAGCATCGCACATCAATTCAAAGGGTAGCTCCCAATTAGGGGTAACCAATACCGGTGCCTTAGTTAGCTTATCCTTAAGAAGATTGAAGGCGTCGATACACTCTTTAGAAAAGATAAAAGAGTATCTTTTTCCAAGAGGTGGGTCATCGGGCGAGCGATTTTAGAGAAATTCTGAATGAATCGACGATAGAAGCCCGCATGACCCAGAAAACTTCTCACACCCTTCACGGTTGAAGGTGGAGGTAATTTGGCTATGACATCCACTTTAGCACGGTCGACTTCAAGACCGGCATTAGAGATTTTGTGTCCTAGCACAATGCCTTCTTTTACCATAAAATGGCATTTTTCACAATTCAGAACAAGGCGAGTGTCTTCGCACCGCTTAAGCATACGTTCTAAATTGGCAAGGCAAGAAGAGAAGGAATAACCCAAAGACCGAGAAATCATCCATGAAGACTTCCATGGTTTGCTCAACCATGTCATGGAAGATAGCCAACATGCACCTTTGGAAAGTCCCGGGGGCATTGCACAAGCCAAAAGGCATTCTTTTGTAAGCAAATGTGCCATAGGGACAAGTGAATGTTGTCTTCTCTTGATCCTGGGGATCGATGGGTATTTGGAAATACCCCGAGAAACCATCAAGAAAGCAGTAATATTCATTACCCGCTAAACATTCAAGCATTTGGTCCATAAAAGGAAGAGGGAAATGATCCTTTCTCGTGGAATCATTGAGTTTGCGGTAGTCTATACAAACTCTCCACCCAGTAACGAGACGGGTAGGAATCAACTCGTTGTTTTGATTGGGCACAACGGTGATTCCGCCTTTCTTAGGCACACAATGGACTGGACTAACACATGGTGAATCCGAAATAGGGTAAATCATACCCGCATCAAGAAGTTTGATAACCTCTTTTTTGATGACTTCATGGATTTTAGGATTCACCCTTCGTTGGCTTTGAATTGTGGGCTTAAAGTCGTCCTCCATGAGAATTTTATGTGTACAGAAGTGAGGATTAATTCCACGGATGTCGGAGATTTTCCAAGCGATAGCTCTTTTATGCGTCTTCAATACGGCGATAAGTCGGGATTTTTCTTCTTCTTTTAGGTCCTTTGCGATGATGACGGGTAACTTCTCGTTGTCTTCAAGGAAAACGTACTCAAGATGAGGAGGTAGGTCCTTAAGCTCAAGAGTAGGAGGATCCTCAATAGATGGTGTAACTAACGATGGATCATCATTAGTCACCTCTTTTGGAGAAGGAGGAGAAAACGGGTCTTCATTGAGAAGTTTCTCAATAGTACGAATGTGTTCATCCCAATCGGTGGACGAATTATCATACTTAATATCGAGAGGACCCAAGCTAGCTTCGAAATCATCCAAGTCACTTTCTCCAAAAGGAGTCAATGCCGGAGCAATTGAGGCAACGGTCTCAACATTGGGTAGAGAAGAAAGAGTACTTTTGCAAGCATCATGAAAATGTTCTTCACAAGCCTCATCGAGAACATCAATAGCATTAACACTCTCATATGAATAAGGTTGCTTAGAAATCTTACCCATAATGAAGACAATTTTATCGTCACCAACTCTCATGATTATTTCGCCCGCGGCTACATCAATGAGAGTGCGACCGGTCCTCAAGAAGGGACGTCCAACGATTAATGGAACACGAGGATCCATCTCGTAGTCAACGACAACAAAATCCGCCGGGAAGGTGAATTTGTCAACGCCAACAAAGACATCTTCGGCTATCCCCACTGGATAAGCAACCGTACGGTTGGCTAATTCCAAAGTCATTTTGGTGGGGACTAGCTCGGGGAGAGATAATTGCTTCCAAACACTTAAAGGCATTAAGTTTATAATGGCACCTAGATCGGCTAGGGCCATGCAAATCTCTACTCCCGGGAAGTTGCAAGGAATCAAGAAGGGACCCGGATCACCAAGTTTGGTGGGTAATTTCATTAAGAGAACGGCGGAGCAATTCTCATTAAGTTGGGTCTGAGAAATGTCAAGAAGCTTCTCCTTGTCACTTAGATGATCTTTAAACATTTTCGCGTATTTGGGCATGTGAGCGAGAGCCTCGGCAAAGGAGATGTTAAAATTCAATTGTTTAAACATTTTTAGAAAGTTTGAAACTTGAATATCATCCTTGCTCTTTTGCTTCTCTTTCCTCAACCTTGAAGGATAAGGCATATTGGATGAAGAAGAAGGCTTTAGGGGAGTAGGATCACTCACAACCACGGGTGGTGGGGAAATGGGGGTAGAAGGCAAAGGAGGTGAGGAAATTTGCTCTGTTTCCTTGTTCACAATCACGGGTGGAGGTGTAGGAAGCTCGGGTTTCGTATAACCTTTTCCACTACCAGTGGTGATTGCTTTCATCTCTCCTCTTGGGTTCGTAACGGTGTTACTCGGAAGAGTACCCGAAGAAGAGGGTTGATTACCTTGGATGAGCGAATCGATCATATCACGTATGTTAAGCGCTTGAATGCTAAAAGAGTCTCTGATGTCTGCGCCAATTTCATTGCTTTGTTTTGCCAAGTCATTCCTTAGCTCGGCTCGAATATCGCTCCCTTGTTTCGCCGTGTCATTCTTCAAGTTGACGAATTGACTCTGAAGATTCGTCACTATCTCTCGATTAGTCTTCATGAACGTCTCGACGTCTTGATTTAATGCCATCGGTTGATTGAGAGGTAGAGCTTGGTAAGCTTGAGAATTTCCTTGAGTTGGGTATGGGTTTCTTTGGGATTGATATTGACTGTTAGCACGAGGTTGGGATTGGTTGTTTCGGTTATAGCTTTGTTGTTGGTTTTGATTGGGAGGAGGGAAACCGGGTGGAGCAAGATAGTTGTTGGAACGATAACTTAGCAAGCTACGGTCTCCTTGAGGACGAGCTTGATAACCTCCCGTGGGATAAGTACCGTATGCCGCGTTAACGTTTTCAGAAAAATTGCCTTGGGTAGAAGGACAATCATTGTAGGAATGAGGATCACCACATGTGTCACAAGAAATAGCAACGACTTTAGCTTGTTGAAAGTGGTTTGTGGCCATGGTCATGAAATTCTTGTTCATCTCAGCGAGTTGTCGAGAAATTTTAGTCATCTCGGGATTGGAAGTAGTAGAAGAAACATTGACTCTCGGGTTAGATCTTGAGGATGTGGATGAATCCCAATTCTTGTGGTGAGTAGTCATGTTTTCAATCAACTCTCTACACTCCTCCGGTCTCCTTTTCATAAAAGTACCACCAGCGGCGGCGTTGATCGTGTCACGATCACGAAAAGTGAGACCATTGTAGAAAGTATCAATGAGAGTGACGGGGAGCATGTTGTGATTTGGACAGCGGTCGATCAAATCATTTTATCATTCCCAAGCATCAAAGAGCGATTCATCATTGTCTTGCATGAATCCACTAATTTGGTTACGAAGGCTGGTGACCATGGATGGTGGGAAGTAGCGCGAAAAAAGCGTTGAGTCATGTCATTCCAAGTATGAATGAATTCTTTGGGAGACGGTCAAACCATTTTTCGGCATGGTGAGAAAGCGAGTGGGGAATTAGTTGAAGGCGAAGTTCATCCATAGAAACACCGGGGGACTTCATGCTTTGGGTAATGGTAATGAATTTGTCGAGGTGTTTGTTGGCATCATCATCCGGAATTCCGCGAAATGGGTTAGTTTGCACTTGTTGGATCATGTGATGCTTCAACGAAAACTCCTGAGCCGTGACGTGCATCGGCGCAATCGGGCCTCCGCGTCCGTTCATGGTGGGTTGACACAATTCCTCCATTGTTCATAAATCAGGTAGGGGGACATTGTTGTTGTTGTTGTTATTGTTATTCAAATTGGGTAGAGGTGGGTAATTATTGTTGTTATTAACACCAGCCATATCTAGATCTTCACGAGTCTCGGGCTCAGAATAGTTCGAAGATCTAGTACGCATACACCTGCAGAAGAAAAATACACAGAGAGAATATCTATATAATCTTTTTGGTGCAAAACCTTTTGGAAAAGAATTGCTTTTTCTGATTTTTTTAATGTTTTTGTATTTTTGAAAAGTTTTATATATATATATATATATATATTTTGTATTTTGAAAATTTTTGAAGCAAGGAAAATAACGTTCAAAGAACGGATCCCAAAATTCAATGTGTCTCTCACTAGAAACCGTTAATCTTAACGAAAAGAGCCGGCAGTGGCGCCATTTAATACAAGGTTTTACCCTAGTATAAAATAATTTCGTAGTTCTGATCTCTTTTCGAATTGATTACCGGTCTAGAGTGCGACTCAATTGTCTTTTGGTGAACAAGAAAATGGTTTGGTTGATTATCTATTTTAAACTAATAGCAAGTAATTAAAATGTCGTTGAGTAAAGTAGAAGTTTAAAGATTTAACTACAATGACGAATTAAAAATAAACAAATTAAAACTTAAGGACAATATAAGAAAATTACTAGAACACTAAATAAAACTAACACTTAGAAATTTTGCAAAAACAAGAAACTAAACCAACGTAAAATTCCCAAATCGGAATGTGCAATAAATGAGGCTGATCGGAATATGGGCAACAAATCAAATCAGAATGTTACTAATACCCTCGTCGTAATGTTGGAAATGGTTCAATCGGAATATTAAGGAAGCCACTAATCGGAATGTACAAAAGAGATTCCGATAGGAATGTTTTGAAACAAACCCAATCAGAATATCACAATAATCACTCGATCGGAATGAGCCCAAAAAAGGTCCAGATCGGAATGTGGGATAAAGTATACAATCGGAATATTATGCAAAACCCCTAATCGGAATATTCAAAACCCTATTCCGATCAAAGGATCGGAATAATGGAGGTGCAATCGGAATGGGTTAAATACCCACAATCGGAATCTTCAAAACCCTTTTCCGATCTAACGATCGGAATAAAGGGGGTGTGCTCGGAATGTACTAATCGGAAAAGGGTTATACCTTTTCCGACTTAAATGGGATTCGAAAATTAAGCCAAGGTGATAAGCTATTATGAGAAGCTTATCACCAAAACTCGAACGAATCAAAAGTGAAATATACTTAATAAGCACAATCAACAACTTATCGAAACTCAAAATAGCAAACCTTTAAATCAAATCATAAAAATATGAACTTTTAAGAAAACTTTTAAAAGTAAATAAGCTAAAAGAAACGAATAAGCCAATAAGCACAAGGAACTTAAAGCTCAATCGAATGAAAGCTTATGTAGGAACAAAAAGATCAACTTTTTAAGTAGGAAATCATTAAGAACAACACGGATCATATGAAATTCGCACCAAAATTAATCTAATTATCAAAGAAAGGTAGAAGGAGATGAAAGATTAAAAGCTTAAACTTAACTTGATTAATGAAATCAACAATACAAAAGGACTTAATCTTGAAAGATTAAGATAAGAAAGATGAAAACTTAGTGAGAGAAAGTGGAGAACTTTCTCTCTCTAAAACTAGAAAGAAAAGTGAAAAATAAAAACTAAAACTAAAAGACTAACCACCCTCCTAATGTGTATTAGGAGGGTATTTATAGGAAAAGTGGAAGGAGTGCATGTGTTGCATCTTCTTTCTTCCTTCACATCTTCTCGACTCGATTTAATTCTTTGTTTTTTCTCAACGTCGTCTCGGGATTTGAACTTGTCTTGATAATTTTTTTTAATTAGACTTAAGTTCTTCAACTTCATTAAACTTCCGTCTTTAGACTTTTTCTTCGATAAATCTTCGGAATAGGTCTTGGACTTCCGTTCTTTTTGCACTCTTGATCTTTTGACTTTGTCTTTTCCCGTTTTCTTCGATAAAAGCCCGTGAAAGCCCGTGTTTTCTTCCCTTTTTATCTTTTGGTCCTAAAACACAATAAAAACACAAACCACGCATAATTCCGACTTTTACGACATAAAATACATGTTTTGGTCTTGTTATTATTGAAAATAAGTGGTAAAAGGATAAGTGTTTTCACACTTATTAGCAAGCATGGTCGATGAGACATGGAATAAGAAGGATGAGGTGAAGCTGAGACGAACTTGAATTATAGGGATGACGTATTAGGTCGGTTTGGGTAAAGGATATAGGTTGCACGAGTTGAGTCGTCTAAAGCAGAGAACGCGTCAGCGTGTATGTTGCGTGGCTTGAACAATCATATGGAGAAAAGGGACGTAGACTATACTTCCTACATAGATAGGAGTATCTTAGAAAGGGCGATGTAAGGACGAAGTTGGTGGAATAAGTACGACGAGAGTTGGAAGGATTGCGTACATATGTGATGGAATACAGGGTGTTGCGTAAGAGTTAGCCTAATATGTATGGAATGCCTTATCAAGGATTATGGAAAGGGAAATGGCACTGACCTATACTGATTGTTTGGGAGGATTAGTATTGATAATCGAATGGATGGGGAGTTATAGGTGTGATATGCCATAGGGACTGAAGGGAGTTGATGAACATGATTGGATATGAGTATATCCAGCTAACTGGGAAAAATATCGGCAAGTGAGATATTTATACAACCTTAGGAGTTACACTGGGGCATGAGTGGTTGATTAAGAGGGAGTTAGGAAACTCATTAGCGATGGCTGAGTTTTCATATAGTGAGAGTTATCATACTAGAAGTCGGTAAATGCCATTTGAGGCACTATATGAAAGGATAGGGCGAGTTGTCCCTATTGTGGGCTAGAATTGGTAAAAGAGGCTACTAATGTCGTAATTATGTTGTTGAAAGGATGAGAGCAACAAGGGATGCTATGTAGAAAAGGAGGAAAACCACTAGATTTATTGACAAAGTTATGTAGGGAGTTTCACCCATAGTAACGGGTGGTATGATTTGGTAAAATGGAAGAGTTGATGTAGAGTTTTGTAGGTCCATTTATGGTCTTTGGAAAGATCGGACCATTAGATTATGAGCATAGAATTACCTGGGGGAAATGAGTTGTATACATGATACATTTCATGTATTGAGATTGGTAAAGGTTGTTTGAGAATGCATTTTTCATGTACGGTTATTCGGGACTTGTGCTAATAAGAGTCTTTGTTTTATCAAAGATTCATCTGTGAGATTTATTGACTGTGAGGTCAAGAGTTTGGCAATGAGTTTAATTATTTTTGCTTAGTATATGTGGTAATTTAAGACTTGAACTAAAGTTCACATGGAAATGAGAGGAGTTCGTTTAGAAAAAGTATCCCCAGGTGATTTGTTGTTTCTGTGTTTGATCCTAAGGAGTAAATCTCAGGACGAGATTTCTATTAGGAGGGAGTGATGTGACAACCCTGGTTTTGAGGTTCGTCACTTAGTTTTATTTTGTGCTAGTTACGTGTCTTTATGTGTTTATGTGCTTATTGGTGTGTATAGATTGTGGTTTGGATATCGTTTCCGGTACGGGTTACCTTGTGAGTGAAACGATGTGTGATGATTTCATGTTCATGAGTTCACATGGTATTGACTATGAAGTGAGATGGTGTTATTTAGTGGTTTTACGTATATGTATATGTATTATAGAAAATCGTAATTTTTACGATTTACGGTTTAGCATTTAGAGGTCTCGGAAGAGGTATTTAGTCATATGAATATTTTTCGGGATGGTTTTAAGTTATTTAGGACTTAAATATAAAGTTTATTTCAAAATTTGAGATTTTTTTATAAAAATGTATATTTACGACTTTTACGGTAAAACGCGTAAATTTGACTAGTTTTACAGTTTTGAGGTTTTGGAGGCTTTAGGAGCTGAAATAAATTAAGGTAAATTAAGGTATTATTAATAACATAATATTAAATAATAAAAACAAAAAAAAACGAATTTGAAGGGGTTTAGGTCGGTTTTGGACGCAGAAAAGAAGGAAAAGAGGAAAAAGAGGGAAAAAAAGGAAAGTGGGCTTATTCTTGGACTAGGATTTTATGTACACCCTATTTATTGTTTTAATCCAAATTCATTATTTTTCTCCTGCAGGTTAAGAAAATTTGTGAGTTATATAAAAAATTAGGGTTCTTCATAAAATTTTGGGGTTTTCATAAATCAAAGGTAAATCTTCATAACCCTTTTCAATTTAATTGTTTTTATGTTTTGTTTAATCATATTATGATGAAACTAGGTTAGGGTTTAATTTAAAAACAGTAAATTAATGTTATAATGATTACATAAGTTAGGGTGTGTAATTAGTGGGGTTAGGGTTAATTAATTAGTTTAATTTGATTAAACCCGTTTTTAAAAGCTGGGCAGAATTTTGAGTCAATTGTTTTGATCATATTGAGAGTACTACAAACTCTTATTTTGCGATCCAAGTATTCCTGGAAAGTTAATTGAAGTGGTTTTCCAATGCAAGAAACGATAACTAAATTGGAGGTCGGGAAGTGGGTCAAAAACAGGTTACAACAGTCGGAGGTCAAAACAGTTTTGAAGTCAGCCTGTTTTCTTTTTAAGTTTTGGGTTGCTTGGGGCACTTAGGGTTGCATTGGGATCTTCTAACAAACATGAGAGATGGTTTATATATTGTAGTAAGTATCTGCACTTGGGCTAAGGTTGTGGTTTAGGGTAAGACCCCCTAACCATAACAAACTTTTTGTATGTTTAAAATCAGTAAATCTGGAATGACAAAAGTATATATATATATATATATATATATATATATATATATATATATATATATATATATATATATATATATAGGGGCCTTAACAGTAGCTTTAACGTTAGGTCAAGTGGGAGGTGTTAGATAACATATGTGAGGGAATAAATATTCCCTTTACAGAGATCATGGATGTGTTTAGGTGGGCGTTTGGATTATAGTTTGGAGACCTAAAACTGAGACTGTTTTTGATAAAATGTTAACAGGATGTGTTATGAAGTAAAAGGAGTTAAGGGCTTTATAGAGGGGTGTAATGAGATGCTTAGAGCATATAAATGAGGTAATTATATAGGGAGGAGGCTAGATGTCCATCATAGGTTGATGAGCTGTTTTAGTGGTTGGTTCATGTATTGATTACGTGTTTTTGGTTTGTTAGCTTTTTGCTAGTGCGAGGACTTTGGGAGAAGCTCAATCAGGTGAGTTTCATAGTCCCATGTTTACTATTGATTTTGACTTCCAGATGGGATGGAAGAGACGCTGTGTTGAGTTATTTGTAAATAATGCTGTGAATGTTTTTATGGGTTGTGACGGACTTGTGTGTACACTTATGTGATTAACTGCTATGTGATTTTTGATTGTGTATGATTTGGATCGGGGGACACGTGCCGTCTCAGTTATTGTAGTTTGACAAGGTAGGGGCCTTGGGATAGGTACATAGCGTGATCGCCTATGGGACAAATGGATAATGACAAGGTAGTGGAATTGGGATAGGTACATAGTGTGATCATCTATGGTACCATGGTGTTTGGTAAGGCTGAGGGCCTTGGATTTTGGTTTGGAATGATCGATCTTGAATGTTAGTTGTTAATACATAATTGTAACACATTGTCCATATGTTATTGTGTTGATGGTTGTTATTCACAACTTATATCTGTTTTGGCGTTGGAGTCTAAACCTGTGACTCTCACCAACTTTATGTTGACGTGTTTTAGTGTCTCTTTCAGGTGTGAATGTGGTTAAGCGTGAGGATAGAAGTGACTAGACTTGGATGCCTTAGGATTGCATATAGAAGGAGATCCCCGTTCCTTCTTAGTTTACCTTTATGTTTTTTTGAATAAGTGATACTGTTGGCACCTATATGTTTTTTTTGTTTGTGTTACTTGTTTGTCTTGGGTAAGAGGTAGGACTGTTACCTACTTACCTAGACTCCTGCATTGTTGAGATATTGTCATGACATTTGTGTCACCATTTTATGACATTTTTTATATTATTTATTTACCTCTATAGACACGCTATTGTTGTGATGATATCCATATGTCGTGCCCCATATTCCGACATGGTGGGGTGTGATAGTATCGTCCTTTCACTCTGCCCATCAGTCTGGGGGTGATAAGCATTGCTCATATCTAGATTCGTTCCCAAAGATCTTTGGAGAGATTTCCAAAAATTCGATGCGAATCTAGGATCTCGATCTGAAATGATCGATACAGGCACTCCATGCTTGCGTATGATATTCTCAAGATAAATACGAGTCAGCCTCTCTAGTGAGAACTGCTCTTTAACTTGAATGAAGTGTGTTGATTTGGTCAGGCTGTCGACAATGACCCAAATCGAGTTGTTTCCAGATGATGTTCTAGGAAGCTTGGTGATAAAGTCCATCGTAATTCGCTCCCACTTCCATTCAATAATCTTTGGTTGTTGAAGTAGTCCTGACGGCTTTTGATGTTCAACTTTGACTCTTGCACAAGTCAAACATTGAAGAACATACATAACAATATCAGGCTTCATATTCGGTCACCAGTACAACTTATTCAAATCATGATACATTTTATCTGATCCAGGATGAATGGAATATTTAGATTTATGGGATTCCAACATAATCAAATCTCTTAAGCCTCCAAACTTAGGTATCCACATACGACCTTTTAAGCATTTCACTCCATCAGCTCTAACCTCTAAAGGATCTCCTTCTCCTCGAAATCCTTCATTAACAAAATTTTCTTTCTTATAAGCTTCTATTTGCGCATTCCTAATTTGCTCAGGCAAATTATTGTGCACAGTCAAGACTAGAGAACGTATCCTGATAGGCTCTCTATCGTTTCTACTTAATGCATCGGCAACAACATTTGCTTTTCCCGGGTGATATTTTATATCACAATCATAATCACTTAATAGTTCTATCCATCTTTGTTGCCTCATGTTCAATTCCTTTTGATCGAGAATATAGTGTAGGCTTTTATGATCGGTGAATACCGTACACTTGGTGCCATACAGATAATGTCTCCACAACCTAAGAGAAAAGATTACAGCTCCTAACTCAAGATCATGAGTAGTATAATTCTACTCATTCTTCCGTAATTGCCTAGAAGCATAAGCTAACACCTTTTCTCGCTGCATCAAGTAAGCTCCATAACCTCTAAGAGATGCATCACAAAATACCACAAAATATTCACTTCCGTCGGGTAATGATAGAATTGGCGCACTACATAATTTTTGCTTCAATATCTGATATGCTCCATCTTCTTTACTTCCCCAAACGAAAGGTTTATTTTTATGAGTTAACTTAGTCAGGGGTTTAGCTATTAAAGAAAATTCTTTAATGAATCGCCTAGAACAGCCAGCCAATCCTAAAAATTGTCGCACCTCCGTTGGCGTTGTCGGTGTAGACCAATTCTTAATGGCTTCAACCTTTGCAGGATCAACATGAATTCCATCTTTGTTAATCACATGACCAAGAAATTTCACAGAGTCCAACCAAAAATCACATTTCGAAAACTTAAAATACAACCTTTCATCCTTTAACAAACTCAAGATAATCCTTAAGTGTTCTCCATGTTCCTCTTCATTCTTAGAATAAATTAGAATATCGTCAATAAACACGATCACAAATTTGTCCAAATAGGGTTTGCACACTCGGTTCATTAGATCCATGAAGACCGCATGTGCATTAGTTAAACCAAATGGCATTACTTGAAATTCATAGTGTCCATAACGAGTTCTAAATGCAGTTATTGGAATATCTTCTTCCCGGATGCGAAGTTGGTGATATCCAGACCGCAAATCTATCTTAGAATACACACTAGATCCTTGTAGTTGATCGAACAAATAATCAATCCTTGGTAAGCGATATCGATTTTTAATCGTCAACTTATTCAGTTCCCGATAATCAATGCACATACGGAAAGATCCATCCTTCTTCTTAACGAACAAGACTGGAGCTCCCCAAGGCGACGAGCTCGGTCGAATAAAACCTTTATCATACAACTCCTTAAGTTGTTCGGATAATTCCTTTAATTCAGAAGGTGCTAATCGACAAGGCGCACGTGCCACCGGTGCAGCACCAGGAATTAGATCGATTTGAAACTCGACTTGCCTTATTGGCGGAAGTCCTTAGACTCATTCTCGGTCACTTGAGCTAAGAATAGCTCGCAACCGTTCCTGATGTACTTTTGGACTTTAATACATGAAACGATTTTCAAACAGGATTCACCTCGATTACCATCAATTACTAACGTCCTATTCCTAAGAGGAATCTTAACCTTCTTTTCTCCACATAAAATAGTAGCATTATTCAACGATAACCAATCCATACCAATGATAATATACAAACTACTAATACAAGGTTTTCACCTAATATGAAAAAGATTCGTTGTTCCAGTCTTTTCGAATTGATTACCAGTTAAAAGTACGACTCAATCGTTCTTGGTGGAAAAATAAAATGGTTTGATTATCTATTTTAACTAAAAGCAAATATGAGAATGTCGTTGTGTAAAAATGAAAGGTTTAAAAGATTAAACTAAAAATTACTAATTGAAAATAAATGATAAAAAACTTAAAAAGTAAATTTAGAACTTAACACTTTGCAAAAATAAAACTTAACTCCATCGGAATACCCATGATCCGAATCCCATCGGAATAGTGGTGTCAGAATACAATCGGAATGAAACCATCGGAATGCTTCGTCGGAATGTATCCAAGGAAATCCTGTCGAAATAACTACAAAGGTATCGGAATAATAAATAGTGAACTATCGAAAAACAACTCTATCGGAATGTAAGAATGAACACTACTGTCGGAATGTTAATCGGAATAACCGTCGGAATCCCAAAACACTAACCCGATGGAAGGTATCAGAATGATGGTCGGAAAGGGTAAACCCTTTTCCGACAGCTTGAAAAACGCAATAAGCAAAATCAATAAGCTCCGTTTAAAAAAATCGCAACCCAAAACTTTACCAAACTTTTAATGAAAATAACTAAACAAGATCGAATAAGAACTTTCAAAACTCTAAATAAGCAACTTTTAAAGTAAAATTTAAAAAGATGGAACTTTTAAGAAAACTTAAAAGTAAATAAGCTAAATACAAAATAATCCAATAAGCATGATAAGCTCAAAGCTCAAATCGTATAAAAACTAAGATATGAACAAAAAGATAAACTTTTTGATCACATAAACAGCAAGATTAAGCAAAATGTAACTTAATCCGAATCAAGATCAAAATCAAAAACAAGAAAGGTAGAATAAGATGGATATTAAAGCAAGATTAAGCTTTAAAAAGTAAAGATTAGATTAAACAAGAAAGGAAGATAAAAGATGATGTTCCTAGTGAGAGAAAGTTAAACACTTTCTCTCTCTAAAATTAAAAACTACAAAAATGAAAAATGAATACTAAAATGAACTTACTAACACCCTCCTAATGACACATTAGGAGGGTATATATAGGAGGTGGGGAGGCTAAGTGTTTATGCTTCCTTCTTTCTTTCTTCTCGTCTCGACTTGATTTAATTTCTTTGTCCTTCTCGACGTCGTCTCAGGATTTGTCGATATAAATTGAACTCGTCTTATAATTTTCTTCTATAATTAGACTTGGTTCTTCGACTTCATTAAATTTCCGTCTTTAGACTTTTTCTTCGATAAATCTTCAAAATAGGCTTTGGACTTCTGTTCTTTTTGAACTCTTGATCTTTTAACGTCGTCTTTTCTCGTTTTCTTCGATAAAAGCCCGTGATAGCCCATGTTTTCTTCCTTTTTCATATTTTTATCCTGAAACACAATAAAAACACAAACCACACATAATTCCGACTTTTACGACATAAAATACACGTTTTGGTTTTGTTATTAATGGAAATAAGTGGTAAAAGGATAAGTGTTTTCACACTTATTAAATCCCCTACACTTGACCATTGCAATGCCCTCATGCAATGCATTAATTTCAAAGCACGGTTTACATTTTTCATCATAAATAACCCACCTTAGCCTTTATTAAAAAGATAGAAATATATACAAAACAAGTAAAGAAATCAAAGACTTACATTGGGGTTTAGGCTGTCATGAATGTTTATCACCCTCAAGTTTCACGTTCCCATAACAAGCTTAAAAAACGAGATCGTTATTATTATAAGTTAGCAAACTAACACGAACTCATGTGGCCCAACTATTCACTTAGACTCCCTTATTCCTAGGTGTATCTCTTATATTTTATGATTGTCTTGAATGATCATGAGGATGTATTGTTTGACTTATTTCGATAGTTTATTTAGACTGAAAATAAAGTGGGACGATTTAATCAATAGTTAGCTAAAGGACAAAAATCTTTTAAAACTGCTTCTCAGGACCTCTTAAAGTTCATATCTTGGCATAACTCGCTTCACGATTTAAGACCTTTCTCGGACCGATACTTGGCAGCGACATCATACCTCGAATCTTGAGAGACGTTCTTGAAATTATGGTTTTCTCTTCATAATAAGAATTCCTTCACTTGAAGTTTTTGAGAGATTCTTCAAATTTGGACCACGACTTCTTCATTTTTCTCCAATCTTTATTTTGGACTTTGATATACAACGATCCGCCTCCTTTTAGGACTTGGATTTATTTATCCTTATACCTTGCTAGGGTCTTTCCGGATAGACTTATCCATGATCTTTTGGGGAGTTTTTGCTTTTCGTCGTGTGTCTCAATCCTTCATATTGATTTTGGATAAATGATTCTTCACATCACTTGGGATCTTTAGCAACAAAATGTAGCCCTCATGCCTTGTTAGGTCCTTTTCGGACTCGCCAATCTTCGCATCCCGCTTCAATAAGTTATGCCTTGGCTATGAACTCTAATTAATACCGAGCAACTTTTAAATGATCTTGTGCTAGAAGCTAAGTAACTTTTCAAATCGTACAACCTTATTTATTGCAAATAAATTTATTAGCAAGCGATGGGAGAAAAAGCTGATAATCAACTTACATAAATTCATGAAAGAATACCAAACTTATAATTGACTCTATCATCTCTCGTTCTCCACAATTTAAAATCTCAAGGAATGAGACTTGTGGATGCTTAGCCAATTAAATCAAAGTTTTGGGTTTTCAAGTCATCTATAGGATCTTGCATCTTCTTAGACTTTTTCAAATTTAGAATTTGTATTTTAAAGTTCCATTGATAAACGACTTTCTAAGATCAATTATAGGAACTTGCGAAAAGTTCTTGTTCTTAACCGGTAAGAGTTAAGACTTTCGCGTTTTAAAGTTCCCTATATAAAAGCCTAGCAAAACTTGACTTAAACATGTTAAGGATAATATCTAGAGTAAACTTAGATAAGTAAACTCGGGTTGAGTCAAAAGATTCGCAATGTTTTATAACTTAAAACCACTTTATTAAAAATTTATTCTAGCAAAGAAACTAAATAACGATAACAAAGGAAAATACTATTAGGCCAAAATAGTTTAAAAATTTTTAAAAATGTCGAAAAATAAAATTTTCCGGTTAAAATGAGGACAGTTTCATGAAAAAGCCCACTTACTTCGATAGAAGTCCCCCTACACTCGATATAAACATTGTCCTCAATGTTTAAGCATGTGGGAGTAAACTCCCCTACACTTAGGACATTGTGCATGTTGTTTAAATCTTGCTAAGGAAAGGACAACTATAGTGATATCAATGTAAACATATAAGATATGAATTATTGAATCACAACAGTTTAGGATAGAAACGAGAAGACGGGTACACGAGATCACGGGTTGTCAAATGTCATCAAAAGTTGATCTTTGAAGCTCCAATCCCTGCACATCATAAGAAACAAGACAACAAACACCTACGTGGCTCTCCCTACACTTATTATGAAAATGGTAAAGGATAGATCAACGGGTTGCCTCCCGAGAAGCGCTTGTTTTTGTTAACCGAGTCACGAGCCTGACTCGACCCAAAATTAATTCAAGGGAAACGTGGTGAGGGATGGAATCATCTCACGAAAGATGTCCTTACCAAAGTACAGCTTCACACGCTGGTCATTCACTTTAAAATTAGGCCCATTTGGTTGAGAAAGTTTAATGGTGCCATAAGGGAAGACTTTGGCGACGGTGAATGGACCAGACCAACGGCTCTTCAGCTTGCCCGAGAAGATCTTCAACCGAGAGTTAATGAGTAAAACTTGATCATCGATGTGGAACTCTCGGTTCTTAATCCTTGCATCATGAATGATCTTGGTTTTCTCCTTGTATATCAATGAATTCTCATAAGATTCATTCCTCAGTTCATTTAGCTCATTGAGTTGAATCTTCCGAAGATCACCGGCTTTGTTGACGTCAAAATTGGCCTACTTCAAGGCCCAATACGCCTTATGTTCCAACTCAATAGGGAGGTGGCATGCCTTCCCGTACACAAGACGATATGAAGTGCAACCAATAGGTGTCTTATATGCGGTATGGAAAGCCCACAAAGCATCATCTAACTTATCGTCCCACGAGGCACGATGCTCTTCCACAGTTCGCTCTAAAATTCTCTTCAATCCACGGTTAGAAATCTCGGCTTGACCATTTGTTAGGGGATGATAAGCGGTGGAAGGACGGTGATTGACACCGTACTTAGCCATGACTCAGGCAAATTGATCATTGCTAAAATGAGTCCCGCGGTCACTGATGATAGCACGAGGAACACCGAATCGAGCAAAAAGCTGCTTCAAAGCATTCACAACCACCCTCGCATCGTTCGTAGGGAGAGCCTTTACTTCAACCCATTTGGATACGTAGTCAACGGCTACGAGGATGTACTTGTTCCTTTTGGATGGTGGAAATGGCCCCATAAAGTCGATACCCCATACGTCAAAGATTTCACTTTCTTGTTGTTGGGTCAAAAAGTTGATGTGGCAGAAACTCAAAACGAAGAAAACATGAAGGCATTTGTCTAAGCGTTGACAAGTGTAATCCAGGCGTTGTCAAGAGCAAATCAGGCGTTGATAGAAGTGAACATTGACAAGCATTGTCAAGTGCAATCCGAGCATTGTTGCATGCAATCCAAGCATTGATAGAAACATTGACAAGTGTTGTTGGAAGCTTCTATTTAGATAAGTATGCAGAATATATTCTGTATTAGTTTATTTGAATAGAAGATTTACATGTTTATTCATTCTTATCTCTTGTAAACCCTATTCCTTACACTATAAAAGGAACCAAGGGTATTAGGTTTATTCATATCATTCATTCACAATGTAAACCTAAAAGCGTGTGTTGCACTAGACGTGGGATTAAATGTATACACATCTAGTGGTTGTTTGTTATTAATATAATGAACAATCGTTGAGTAATTCATGTGTTTTGTGCCTAAACACCTTGTTAATGTGTCTTGTTCTAATTCTGCTTTGATTATCTAATCATATGAACATGATGCATTCCTAGTAGCTAAAATATCGAGGAAACCAAGGTTTCTAAAGTTGGTATTAGAGCCTCGTGGCTCGTGATCCTAGGACCACCAAGGTGTTCGTGTATCAAGAAGAAAAGAAAAATATGTCTAGGGTTTTTCTGAACGATTTTGTGTGCGCAGCAGTATTCAGAAGGTCATAACTTTTTATTGGACCGTTGGATCGTCACGAAATTTCTTGTGTGTATTCTATACACATATATATATAGACATCCACTGGAGGGATTGTCAAGATCTATCCCTAATAAGAAGTTATTAGGCGTCGAAGTCAGTAGCAGAATAGGTGATCACATGCAGTTTTCTTTAGACAGCCCTAGTAAAAACACGATTTCTCCTTCATTAACCGTTGGATCATCATGAAATTTTTGCTATAGATTCTTGGCACTTGTTTCTAGGATCTCACCGAAGGGATC
Organism: Glebionis coronaria; assembly: GCA_025667525.1. Taxonomy (NCBI): domain Eukaryota; kingdom Viridiplantae; phylum Streptophyta; class Magnoliopsida; order Asterales; family Asteraceae; genus Glebionis; species Glebionis coronaria. The sequence continues at coordinate 657,262,389 of CM046874.1, read as the reverse complement.
TTTGATCTGAGCTTTCATGAAAAAGTTTTTCTAAGTCGAAGTTCGTTGCAGAATGTGATTTTCAATATAGCTTTTTACAAAAAATCATGAGCTAGGGTTTTCACAAACCCTAGATCGACTTTGAAAGCAGAAAAGCGTGTTTTGTGGTTAAAGAGAGGTAACAACAGGTCCTTATTACGATTTACTAGTTCATGTGGTGAAGTCCTTATGATTTAGGGATTCATGTTCGTTTGGAACAATAGCAACATGTGACAAGAGATGTTCCAAATCACGTAAATGGTACAAGAAGAAGCAAGTTGATTGGGACGTAAGTTAAACGAGATGAACATAAAACAATTGATCACATGAAGTTTGCCTGATTTGTAGTGATTATAATCCATTCTCAAAATAACCTTCTGTTATTTGAAGAATATTACATCGTATCTTCAAGAGTGAGCAAAGACGTGTGATGAATGTTTTTAAAAGGCTTGACTATGTTGTGTGAACTTTGGAAGGTGTTATGCTTTTCATTCAAATATACGGATATATCTCCTACAAATTTGGACAAGTGATATTACTGGTATATATTTATACGAGGTATGTATATCTCTGATTTTTAGGAGGTAACTTCTATATATATTTCACTCTATTTTACAAGGTTCACGTAGGGTTAAAGTTATTGTGGGGTCCCAGCAGTATACATGTACTAAGAATAGAATATTATGATATTTGTCTACTGTGGACAATATTGGATATATGTTCATTTGCTCATCACGTGATATAAATATTGAGAAAGTGTTGGAAACTCACTTTATGTGACGACATTTAAGAATTCCCGTTAGTTATCATAGTCACACACGCTTAGACTAGACTAGGTTCGTTGTATAGTTTATGTTGGGTGTGTGGCTATATATACCCCTCCTTAGCTTCCAAGGAGGGGTGTTGCTTGTCATTTGATTATTTTTCAATACATTTCATCTTCACATTCAACCTCTCTTCTCTCTCTCTAAACCAACAATGGCTTCCACCACCTATTTCCACCATGTTAGACCACTGGAACACATTTAGCATTTCTACATTTGGCATCAGAGCCTTGGTTCATTCCTTGGATCGTTAGTGTTATTTGTTATTGAGTTTGGTGGTCAAAAATTTTTCTTGGTTCGAATCTGTTATATTTTTTTGTCACGGTAGTTTTTGATTGTTGTCCAATAATCATAACTTTTTGTCTCCATTTTTGTGACACAATGGTCAAAGTCTGTCCTAAATTTGTCTGTTTCTTTTTGTCACGGCAGCTTATTATTCTTGTCTTAAATCAGTTTTCATTGCAACTTGGTCCCAAAACAATTGGTTTCACACAGTCCAGCATGGTTATCATCACAAAACAGTTGGTCCCAAAATAGTGCTTGGTGATCGGGTTGTCTCTGGTTTCATTTTTTTTAACAGTTTTAGTTGCAGATCATGCCCCAGAAACCCAGAAACCCAGATTTGCCAGAAAAGTACATCTTTTGGATAAAGGTTTTCAGATAGGCACATTCCGATGCACGCATTCCGATGGCTACTTAGATCGCATGGATTGCGATGGGGTTGTTTTTTGACACATTCCAATGGGTTCGACATACCCATTGCGATGGGACTCATTCCGATGAGTCACATTGCGATGGGTGGTTGAACCTGTCGCAATGGCATAAGTAAAACGTCATGCTGCTGAAATTTTTGTTCTCACATTGCGATGGATTTTTTTTTCATTGCGATGGAAAACAAAGTTTAAAAAAACATTCCGATGGACTTCTTATAGAAAAAATTGCGATGAAAACGGTTGACTTTGCGATGGATTTTTATTCCGATGGACTGTTTTCTTTTAAAATCAGTGGACCAAATATGAGACTACAACCAAAACCAAATCCATGACAACCGAGTCAACTCGGTAATTATTGAGTTGACTCAGTTAAACTCACTGAGTCGACTCAACATTACTCCAACCTTATTTCTCCTTAAACAACACCATAACTATCCTATCCCATCGTCTCCTAATCCCCAATCCAACCTAAGACTCGGACTAAAAAGAATTCATAAAGACTCAAACAGAAATCACGAAAACTTGATCTCAGATTTGTTCAGAAATTAATAGATTTGTATAGATCTTGAGTTTGAACAATCATCATCACAAATCTAATTTAATTTAATATACGAAATCAAATATTGATTTATAACAATCATGTTATAATCGACTTATTTGTTTCGATTGGGACTCGAGTACATGCAATCTATGAAATCAAAACGACATGCATCATGTATCACATACCTGAGATCACCTTTTGATCTTAATGCCCCTCTCGTCTCGATCATTATCTTGTTTTAATATAATTAGGTCGAATGATATGGGATTAATGGTTATATATGGGGTAGGCATTGATTCGTGAGATGCAGGTGTTATATAATCTGAAGATGTGAAGTGATGTAATGAGATTGGGATTTAGATGTAATATTGTTTTGGTAAAGGATGGATTTGATTAGATGAGATTAGGAGGAGGAGTTGTGGCTGCGTTTGATGGAGAGATTAGGAGTTTGGTAGGAGCGTGTTTGAGGGGCGGATTGTTCTATGTAAGAGATTAGGTTTAGGGTTAAGTTTTCTGTGAGTTGAATTAGGGTTGTGGAGATATTTATCTCAAAAGCTTGGACCGGGTATAAGCACTCAAATGGGCCAGCCGTGTCAATTGGACCAAGTTTTTCAATTTGTCAATATTATTTCAACATTTGGACTAAATATAATTTTTTTTTGTCAATGTTGAAATTTTGTTATTTCAAAATTTTATTTATCATTTCATTATGATAAATGTTAAGAAATTTTGATTTACCTATTTTAAAAGTGACAAAAAGACGAGACAACGTGACGAGAATTTATTTGAGACGAGATTAAGAAAAAATGGGCGATTTTTAGTGGCTACGGATTCGTTTGATCGGGTATTAATTACGTGACGTTGAAGACGGATTTTTCGAAGGCGTGTATTTATTTTATCTTTTAATAGATAACTTTTTGTTCTTCATATTAGAATGACGACTTGGTTATCTATTTTCCGGGTTCGGGGTGGATGGTTGATGACTCGGATAACTATCACTTAAAGGGGTTACATTGTTGTACTCAGTGTCACGCGCTTAGTCGACGTGGATAATTTCAAGAGGTGTTGTGCTTATAGACGTCTTCAGTGATGCATTGAGTACTTAGAGACTTCTCCACCATTCTTCATTCAACAATAGTGCAAGCTTAAGTCACAAGATCGAAGGATTTTTATTCAGCTTCACGTTTGATGTATCTGGTTCATTCTTTCAGTGGTCACTTCAAATTGCTTTCACGTGGGATGGTAAAGGTGGCCATGGAGAGTTTATGAGAAGAGATTTTCGATCAACAGCTGATTCTCACAAAATATATAATTCAACTTATTTATTATTCTCACGAGATTTCAGGTACATGTGCGTACGATTTATTGATGGTTCCGAGTTTCGAAACCATCAAGGGGGAAGAAGCAGACACATTGAACGCACAACGAGTACACGTGATGAACTTCATACCTTCTTTTGATTTGAAGATATTCCGGGATGACATTTGTCATAGCCGCAGAGAAAATCAGTGTTTTAACTCGTGGCGTTATCAATCTCTAAAACGGTACACTACTAATTCGAGGTTTAATTGTTTGATTGTTGAAATTAAACATCATCATTATCCTATATGCATTCCCGGGACTTAATTAACTCTAGTGCATCTCCGGAAGAAGACATGTGCCTTTCCGGAACTTAATTGACTCTGGTGTTACGATGTCAACTTCATGAATGGGATAAAGTGTCCACTTCAGTATTTGAGCTTCATAATTGGGATTGATTTACCTTCTTCAACTATGTGGGGGAAGAAGTGTCTTGATTCTTTCTGGTATGCATAACTTGAACTCTCAGGGGGAAGAAAAATTCAGAAGAATTATTCAAGCGTGAGATGAAAAGTTGTTGATCTACTTGGTGTGCTCCAAACTTTCAATCCCTCTTAGCAACATTATCATGTTATATGATGGGATTTGCTTGTTAGATTCCGCTGGGTGCTTAATCATTCTAAGCTTTATTGAAAGCTTTGAAGTTGCTTACGAGGATTGTCGGTTTAGGGGGAAGCTATTTAAAGCTTCTACATCAAGTTTACGTGGCATGAATTAGGACGAAGCTAATTCAGAAGCTTCTCCTTAACCAGAAGTGTATGGGTTAGTTAGCTCGTGCCGTTACAGTATTTCTTCTACAAGTTACTTTAAAGATGAGTCGTTTTGAAGACAAAGGCCTCAGAAGACTTCATCAACATTGGATGCTTCAAGAAAGCTCTTGTTCTTAATCATTTTGTACTTGTTAGGATGAATATTGTTAGGAATTCTACACGTCGTCCCATGGGGGAAGATTGTTGGAAACTCACTTTATGTGACGACATTTATAAAATTCCCGTTAGTTATCATAGTCACACACGCTTAGACTAGACTAGGTTCGTTGTATAGTTTATGTTGGGTGTGTGGCTATATATACCCCTCCTTAGCTTCCAAGGAGGGGTGTTGCTTGTCATTTGATTATTTTTCAATACATTTCATCTTCACATTCAACCTCTCTTCTCTCTCTCTAAACCAACAATGGCTTCCACCACCTATTTCCACCACATAAGACCACCGGATCCGAGTTAGCATTTCTACAGAAAGAGCCGTAGCTTTCTATTGGTTTTGTGCTTTAGGTATTTACTACAAGGGGATCACGTATATTTTGGATGTGGGACAATAGTCAAAGAGCAAAAGAAAAGGATATTGAGTTAGCCGCTGACGTTTGTTATATAGACGCTGACAGGAATAAGTTAAACGCTGATAGAAAGCGTTGACACGTGTTGTCCGAGAAAGGTTTGTTCAAGCGCTGATAGGTATTGTCCGATATTCGGCAATGCATGTGATTAAGATATTGGAAAGTGAAGGTTCTTGGACAACAAAGGAATAGCTGCTGTTTGGAAAACTGATACGATTTTGGCACACAAAAAGAGGAATTTGCACACGAAGGTACATGGAATCTCCGTTTTTATTCAGAATATCAAGTTGATATTTATGGCTCGGATATTTTTAAAAGGGATTAATGATTTTAATGCGAGTTGGAAACAATTTGTGAAGTAATTTATTGGATTTGATTATGTAATCGAGGTAGCCTTGTAAAAGAGTTATCCGTCTAATTTTACATATGATATGAAGATTAAGATTCTTCATGGAGAGGTGTTGACTTAAGGGGAAGAATTCTTATTGTAAGTTTGATGTTCGAAGAAAATTTTCGTGAGTTTGTGTTCTATTATATCTTTAAAGATGGTTCCTACTCAACATTATTCTTTAGAGGTAACTTGTTCATGCTTACACGGTTGGTGACGAAGACTTGTCATAGCACTTGAAGGAGTTACATTATCGTGCTCAGTGTCTCACAAAGGATGAGAATATTGACAAGGGATCGAGGTCTACTTATATTTAATCATCAGTATAAGTTCTTTATCACGTGGATAGTACAAGACATGGAACATAGGTTTGGGTTAACTACATCAAGAATATTATAGTTATTTTTCTTCAAGATCATTACATAGAGCCTACATTTGGAGAATCTTCAAGATTGCATACATTGTTTACTTCCCTGTTGATGTGACAAAAAGGGGAAGACATACATGCTACAATTGAGGGGAAGCAATTTGAAGATGATGTACAACTTACAAGAGAGTTTTGCTGACATCAACTAGGGGAAGATTTTTGGGTCAAAAAGTTGATGTGGCAGAAACTTAAAAACGAAGAAAACATGAAGGCATTTGTCTAAGCGTTGACAAGTGTAATCTAGGCGTTGTCAAGAGCAAATCAGGCGTTGACAGAAGTCAACATTGACAAGCATTCTCAAGTGCAATCCAAGCATTGTTGCATGCAATCCAAGCATTGACAGAAACATTGACAAGTGTTGTTGGAAGCTTCTATTTAGATAAGTATGTAGAATATATTCTGTATTAGTTTATTTGAATAGAAGATTTACATGTTTATTCATTCTTATCTATTCTAAACCCTATTCCTTACACTATAAAAGGAACCAAGGGTAATAGGTTAATTCATATCATTCATTCACAATGTAAACCTAAAAGCATGTGTTGCACTAGACGTGGGATTAAATGTATACACGTCTAGTGGTTGTTTGTTATCAATATAATGAACAATCATTGAGTAACTCATGTGTTTTGTGCCTAAACACCTTGTTAATGTGTCATGTTCTAATTCCGCTTTGATTATCTAATCATATGAACATGATGCATTCCTAGTAGCTAAAAGATAGAGGAAACCAAGGTTTCCACACTTGTATGAAATTTTGAGGCATCTCATCTATGTGTGATCTTGCCTTGTATTTGGCAAGCATCACAATGTTTAACCATTTCATGAGCATCATGATAAATGGAGGGCCAATAGAATCCAGAGTCGAAAACTTTCTTCGCGTTGTAATTAGGACCAAAATGACCACTGATGGGTCCTTTATGGCAAGTTTCAAGGATTTGTAAAGCTGTCGGCCCATCAACACACCTACGAATGACAAGATCCTCACATTGTTTAAAAATGTAAGGGTCGTCCAAAAAATAGTGCTTAATGTCTTTAAAGAAAATTTTCTTTTGTTGGGACGTTAACCCTTCCATGAGAATTCCACCCGCCAAATAGTTTGCAATGTCCGCAAACCATGGGGTTTCATCAATATTGGAGTTAATAGACATCAAAGCCTCAAAGGGAAAAGAGTAATTAATCTCTTGATTTGGGAGCTCCCCTTGATAAGGATCCTCGAGTCTACTAAGATGATCTGCGGCTAGGTTTTCCGCTCCATTTTTATCACGAATTTCGATTTTAAATTCTTGTCGGAGCAAAACCCAACGAAGAAGTCTTGGCTTGGAATCATGTTTAGTTAACAAGTAATTCAACGCGGAATGGTCGGTATACACAATGGTGGCGGATGGACAAGATAGGGGCGAAATTTTTCAAAAGCATAAACTACAGCTAAAAGCTCTTTTTCACTAGTGGTATAATGCAATTGAGCCCCCGTCATTGTCTTGCTAGCATAATGGATTGGTTGGAAGTGTTTGTTCACTCTTTGGCCCAAAATCGCTCCAATAGCAAAATCGCTAGCATCACACATTAATTCAAAAGGTAATTCCCAATTAAGGGTAACCAAGATAGGTGCCTTAGTCAATTTATCCTTAAGAAGATTGAAAGAGTCAATACACTCTTTAGAAAAGATAAAAGGAGTATCTTTTTCCAAGAGGTAGGTCATCGGGCGAGCGATTTTAGAAAAATCTTGAATGAAACGACGGTAGAAGCCCGCATGACCAAGGAAACTTCTCACACCCTTCACGGTTGAAGGTGGAAGTAATTTAGCAATCACATCGACTTTAGCATGGTCAACTTCAAGACCGGCTTTGGAGATTTTATGACCAAGAACAATACCTTCTTTTACCATGAAATGGCATTTTTCCCAATTAAGAACGAGACGAGTGTCTTCACACCGTTTGAGCATACGTTCTAAATTGGCAAGGCAAGTAGAGAAAGAATCACCATAGACCGAGAAATCATCCATGAAGACTTCCATAGTTTCTTCAACCATGTCATGGAATATAGCCATCATACACCTTTGGAAAGTCCCAGGAGCATTGCATTAGCCGAAAGGCATTCTTTTGTAAGCAAATGATCCATAAGGACAAGTGAATGTGGTTTTCTCTTGGTCTTTAGGATCGATGGGAATTTGAAAATACCCGGAGAAACCGTCTAATAAGCAATAATAGTCATTACCCGCTAAACGCTCGAGCATTTGATCCATGAAAGGAAGAGGAAAATGATCCTTGCGAGTGGCATTATTGAGCTTGCGATAGTCTATGCAAACTCGCCAACCCGTGACAAGTCGAGTTGGCATCAACTCGTTGTGTTCATTGGGAACAACGGTTATTCCGCCTTTCTTAGGCACACAATGGACAGGACTCACCCATGGCGAATCCGAAATAGGGTAAATCATTCCGGCATCTAGAAGTTTGATGACCTCTTTCTTGAAGATGTCATGAATTTTAGGATTAACCCTTCTTTGGCTTTGGATTGCGGGTTTAAAGTCATCTTCCATGAGAATGTTATGAGTACAAAAGTTCGGATCAATTCCGCGAATATCGGAAATTTTCCAAGCAATTGCCTTCTTATGATTCTTCAGCACGTCGATAAGTCGAGATTTTTCGTCCTCTTTCAAGTCCTTTGCGATGATGACGGGTAACTTCTTATTGTCTTCAAGGAACAGGTATTAGAGATGAGACGGTAAATCCTTAAACTCTAAATCCGGAGGATTGTCGATGGAAGGTTTAGTCATATTCGGATCATCGATAGAGATTTCCTTAGGAGAAGGTGGAGAAATATGGTCCTCATTGAGAAGTTTCTCAATGGTACGAATGTCTTCTTCACAATCAGTGGGAGAATCGTCATATTGTATGTCCACATCCCCTAAAGTTGCTTCAAATTCTTTCAAAAGGAAATCACTTTCTCCAAATGGAGTCAATGATGGAGCAATAGAGGCAACGGTCTCAACAATGGGTAGAGAAGAAGAACCACTTTTGCAAGCGTCTTTGAAATTCTCTTCACAAGCCTCATCAAGAACGTCAATGAAATTAACGCTCTCGTATTCAGAAGGTTGCTTAGAAAGTTTACCCATGTTGAAAACGTTTTTATCGTCACCAACTCTCATGATTATTTCGCCCGCGGCTACATCAATGAGAGTGCGACGGGTCCTCAAGAATGGACGTCCAACGATTAATGGAACACGGGGATCCATCTCGTAGTCAATGACAACAAAATCCGTCGGAAAGGTGAATTTGTCGACACCAACGAAGACATCTTCGGCTATCCCCACCGGATAAGCAACCATATGGTTAGCTAATTCCAATGTCAATCGTGTGGGGACTAGCTCGGGTAGAGATAATTGTTTCCAAACACTTAACGTCATTAAGTTAATACTAGCACCTAGATCAGCTAGGGCCATATAATTCTCTACCCCGGGGAAGTTGCATGGAATGAGAAAACGACCCGGATCACCAAGTTTGGTTAGTAACTTCCTTAAGAGCACTGCGGAGCAATTCTCATTAAGTTGGGTCTGAGCGATATCAAGAATCTTTTCTTTGTCACTGAGAAGATCTTTAAACATTTTAGCATACTTCGGCATGTGAGCGAGAGCCTCAGCAAAGGAGATGTTGAAATTCAGTTGTTTAAACATTTTAAGAAAGTTAGAAACCTGAATATCATCCTTGTTCTTCAACTTCTCTTTCCTCAACCTTGAGGGATAAGGTATATTGGGTTGAGATGAAGGCTTTGGAATGGAATGATCACTCACATCCTTGGGTGGTGGAGGGGTGGAAGTAGAAGGTGGAGGAATTGGAGAAGGGGACTCGTTTTCCTTTGTCATAATCACCGATGTAGGTGTAGGAATCTCGGGTTCCTTTAAACCTTTTCCACTTCGGGTAGTGACTGCTTTCATCTCCCCTCTTGGATTAGCAACGGTGTTACTCGAAAGAGAACCCGAACCAGAGGTTTGAACACTTGGGAAGAAACTAGTCATCATATCCCTTAAGTCATTCGTTTGACTAGTCAAAGAGTTTCGCATATCGGCTCGAAGATCATTCCCTTGTTTCGCCATATCTCCTTTCAAGTTGATGATTTGTCGCTGAAGATTCTGCACTAGTGCGTCATTAGTCCTCATGTAAGTTTCAACCTCGTGATTAAATGCGGTGGGTTGGTTGGGAGGAAGAGCATGGTAGGCAGGTGGTTGATAAGCGGGTTGTTGGTAAACTTGGTTGTTTTGGTTTTGAGGAGGAAAACCGGGTGGTGAAAGGAAGTTGTTTGAACGATTACTGAGCAAATTGTGGTCACCTTGAGGACGTGCTTGATAGCCTCCCGTAGAAAAGTTACCGTTTGCGGCATACACATTGTCCGGATTGTCGTGAGTCGAAGGACAATCGATGTATGAATGATAACCCCCGCATATTTCACATGACTGACGCAAAGCATTAACTTGCGCGTTGTTGCTTTTGGCATTGTTAGCGGTTTGTAAAGCAAGTGCTTCAACAATTGAAGTAAGATTATCAATTCTCTTGTCGGCGTCACTAGTACTAGCACTAGCCATATTAGCCCGAACACTCCTAGTTTTCACTCTAGACTTATTCTCAATAATATCCCACGTGACATTAGAAGACTTAACCAAAATGTTACCCCCCGAGGCACTATTTAGTGAATCTTGGTCATTCATGCTTAAACCATTGTAAAAAGTATTAATTTGATGCACTTTTGTGAAACCATGTTGTGGACACTTTCTTAAAAGTTCCTAAAAACGGTCCCACGATTCACTAAATGACTCACTATACTTTTTTCAAAGTTAATGATTTCATTCCACAAAGCGGTAGTACGTGAGGGTGGGAAAAATTAGTTGATGAATTTGGTCTCTAAATCCGACCACGTAAGAATACTTTGTGGCGGTTCCTTATCAAGCCAATACCGGGCTTGTCCCTCTAAGGAGAAAGGAAAAAGTTAAAAGCGAATTACTTCTTGTGAAACCCCATTATACTTGACCGTATTAATAAGTTGAAGAAACCTTTTGATATGGTCATGAGGATCATCAAGTGTACGCCCCAAGAATGGTTGAGCAGAGACCATTTGAATGAAGCCGGATTTGAGCTCAAAGTTGTTGGCTCCAATCTCGGGTATGACAATAGCATCGGTGTTGACCTCTACTTGCGATTGCAATAGCTCGATCATTGGTTGATTGTCCATGGCGACAATAGGTGGAGTTTTGACTTCGGCTTGAGTTGCTTTCTTCTTACGAGCACGGGTACGCATACACAACTATAAAAGGAAAAGAAAAATAGACAAGAAATATTTTTGGTTTTTAATGTTTTTCTATTTTTTTGGATTTTTGAAAATTTTTAATTTTGATGGATTTTTTAAAAGTTTTGACACGAAAAATAACGTTCAAAAGTGAACGGATCCCAAAATCCAACGTGTCTCTCACTAAAAACCGTTAATCTTAACGAAAAGAGCCGGCAGCGGCGCCATTTAATACAAGGTTTTCACCTAATATGAAAAAGATTCGTTGTTCCAGTCTTTTCGAATTGATTACCAGATAAAAGTGAGACTCAATCGTTCTTGGTGGAAAAATAAAATGGTTTGATTATCTATTTTAACTAAAAGCAAATATGGAAATGTCGTTGTGTAAAAATGAAAGCTTTAAAAGATTAAACTAAAAATTACTAATTAAAAATAAATGATTAAAAACTTAAAAAGTAAATTTAGAACTTAACACTTTGCAAAAATAAAAACTTAAATCCATCGGAATACCCATGATCGGAATCCCATCGGAATAGTGGTATACAATCGGAATGAAACCATCGGAATGCTTCGTCAGAATGTATCCAAGGAAATCCTGTCGGAATAACTACAAAGGTATCGGAATCATTCACTATCGGAAAACAACTCTATCGGAATGTAAGAATGAACACTACTGTCGGAATGTTAATCGGAATAACCGTCGGATTCCCAAAACCCTAATCCGATGGTAGTTATCTGATTGATGGTCGGAAAGGGTATACCCTTTTTCGACAGTTTGAAAAACGCAATAAGCAAAATCAATAAGCTCCGTTTATAAAAAGCACAATCCAAAACTTTACCAACTTTTACTGAAAAGAACTAAACAAGAACGAATAAGAACTTTCAAAACTCTAAATAAGCAACTTTTAAAGTAAACTTTAAAAAGACGGATCTTTTAAGAAAACTTAAAAGTAAATAAGCTAAATACAAAATAAGCCAATAAGCATGATAAGCTCAAAGCGCAAACCGTATAAAAACTTAGATATGAACAAAAAGATAAACTTGTTGATCACATAAACATCAAGATTAAGCAAAATGTATACTTAATCCGAATCAAGATCAAAATAAAAAACATGAAAGGTAGAATAAGATGGATATTAAGACAAGATTAAGCTTTAAAAAGTAAAGATTAGATTAAACAAGAAAGGAAGATAAAAGATGAAGTTCCTAGTGAGAGAAAGTTAAACACTTTCTCTCTCTAAAATTAAAAACTACAAAAATGAAAAATGAATACTAAAATGAACTAACTAACACCCTCCTAATGACACACTAGGAGGGTATATATAGGAGGTGGGGAGGCTAAGTGTTTATGCTTCCTTCTTTCTTTCTTCTCGTCTCGACTCGATTTAATTTCTTTGTCTTTCTCGACGTCATCTCGGGATTTGTCGATATAAATTGAACTCGTCTTATAATTTTCTTCTATAGTTAGACTTGGTTCTTCGACTTCATTAAACTTCCGTCTTTAGACTTTTTATTCGATAAATCTTCAGAATAGGCCTTGGACTTCCGTTCTTTTTCCACTCTTGATCTTTTGACTTCGTCTTTTCTCGTTTTCTTCCATAAAAGCCCGTGATAGCCCATGTTTTCTTCCTTTTTCATATTTTTATCCTGAACCACAATAAAAACACAAACCACGCATAATTCCAACTTTTACGACATAAAATACACGTTTTGGTCTTGTTATTATTGGAAATAAGTGGTAAAAGGATAAGTGTTTTCACACTTATTAACTACCTAGTTCTATAAACATAAAATCAATCGGAAAGGAATAGTTTAAGAGATTTAAAGAGCATCCTTTTAATAGTTTATTAGTTTTCACTAATTTACCATCAGCCAATTCCACTTCGTAACTGGTATTTATCTGTGACAACCCAAAACCCGAGGTCATTTATTTAATATTATATAATATTATTTTTACGAATAATTTTGAAATTTTTGATGAGTTGAATGAAATGACGATTGATGGTTTTATTTAAAACCGACATTGGAGGTCTTATTTTCATCTTTTTACTAATAGCAAGGATTATTAGTGACCACGATATCGACGAATACCCGAGATTTTATGTTTTATCATTTGTTGTCTCGATGTTTATATTTTTGACGTTTTTATTTTAAGTTCGTATTAAGTCGAGTCGAGAGTCGATATTATTATTTTTGAGGTACGTTTTAATTTTTTAAAAGTATCTTTATGAAACCCGAGCCCCGTAAATATTTTAAAAATTGACTAATAGTTATTTCCCACTTTTTAGCTAACTATTTACATTTTTGCCACAAATTTTGCTAAATTGAAACTTTGGTCCCTACCCCACTATATATAAAGCTTAAACAAACACATACAATTCATTTCTTCATTTAAATTTTTTCTCTTCTCTCTCTTTTCTCTCCATTTTGCCGAAACCTACCCCATCACCAAAACCAAACTTCAATCAATTTTATCTTGAGTTTGAGGTTGAATCCAACTAAACCAAGCATAGACCCAATCTTATATTTGATCAAGGATCATATTGGTGTAATAATTCCTTACATGCAAGCACATTTTTTTTTCTTGATGTTGGTAGGTAGGAGCTATGATCATGCATGGCATTTTCATGACGATCCATGGTGATTCTTGCTAAAGATCTTGTTAAAACTTCATTTTGATCTAAAGATTTTTATTTTGATTATGATTTTGATGTTAGGTTGATGTATGATGATATTATGGTGTAGAAATGACCATTTCTATGGTTGGTTTTTATCAAAAAGTTGATTTTGTACAAGATTTTTATAGTCATTTTATAACAGTAAGTAAAGTGTAAAATCCGAATTTTTATGTTTTGAAAATGGATTAACTTATAGCCTAAGGATGTATATAATTTTCTTAGCTTCGATTTGATATAAGGTAGAGCTTCTTGCTCCAAACGAGCGCGAAGTTATGATGTTTTGAATGATCGTGTACCGGGAGACGAGTATCGGCACTACAAGTAGTTGTTGTCGATAGATGGATCGAATCTCGGGGACTCTAAATGGATGTTTTGAAAAATGTAAACTACTGATAATGAGGTGTTTATTTTATAGGTTTAGTTTACTTTAAAACCCGAGTGACGGTTTTGTAAACGGAGTCGTTTAAATAAGTTAAAACGATTGTATGAAAAATTAACGTAAATCTGTCCGGATTTTATAGTGTGAAAATGAGTTGGGTAAAGTACTTTAAAAGTAATTTCATTTGATAAACTTGTAAGAGGACTTTCTATATATAGTAAGTTAGTTTATCGAGTCGTGTCATAAACGGTTGACAAGTTTAAAAGGGGTAAAATAAGCTAGTACATGTAGTATGTACCGGCGGACTTTGTAAAAAGTGTAAAATGGTTGAGTAAATGTGTAGTAAAGTATAATGAAGTTATTTATATCGTTTTTCTCTCGAGTTTATCGTGACTTTATGAGTTTGAGTTTGATGTTGTTATGTATGATTTATTTTTCAAGTTTATCATTGATGAACACGCCTTATTTGATAGGTTGCGGTTTTTGTGTTTATCGGGCATCAACTATCGTCGAAGATCGTCTTACTACTGCTATTACTCCAGATGAGTCTATAGCCTCACTTTTGTACTTGTTAGAATGATTTTAAAACCCGCGAGGGGGATACATGCTATTTGAAAGTAAAATGAACACAAGTCATGATTGATTGTTTGGACCCGAATGTTGCCTTTGTTTCCTTTGTTGTTTGAATTGTATAAGTATCTAATTTGCAAAAGACCCTAAATTCATGAGCCGTTAACTATCTTCTGATTTGATGTTGTGAGTTGGGAATAGCCACTTATTCTAATAATAGTACTATTGGGCTGACGACCCTATCTGAGACCAGGGCTTTACGCTGAGTAACCCGCTGGGAAGGATAATTTTACGAGAATGAGAATTGGTATTTTTGCAAATGATACCCTAGTAGGGGCAATGGAGTTTCATCTAGTCATGCCGGCTTTAGGCGTGGGTGACTAAGTTAAGGGGTCGGTGTCATGAGCTTAATACAATTCAGTAGCTGTGGTTATATACCAGAATGCCTGACTAATAGATTGTGTGCACGGCAATTCTATTAAATGTTCTTGATTGATTTTTCTCTTGTGTTCAAATGTTGATTTATAAAACCTATAGACTCGCTCAACCGTTGTGTTGATGATTTTAAGCATGTATTTCAGGTATTGAAGATGATGAATTGCGGAGCTTGCTGGAGAAGGATTGCGGGATTGCTTTTGTGGTGATTGGTCTAAAACGGATTTCTTCCCTTTTTGTCATAAAAAAATAATAATGTACGGTCACGTATTGTTGTTGATTTGATAAAGTCTTTGGGGACCTAATTATAACTCTGATATTTCTAAAATTATTTTATTTGGGGACTGAAAGTTTTAGACAGTGTTTAAATTATATTCTTTTATATTTCAAATTTATCATTTTGAGTTTGTTCAAAATGTCTTGTGTAACAATGTTTGTATTTAGCACCCAAATGTGTATTTCCGCTGCGCAATGTAATTTGGGGGTGTTAAAGATTGGTAATCAGAGCTTTTTAGTAATAGCGAATTAGGTCAATTTTTGAGAAATGTCCTAAACTATAACTTTGGTGTCGAAAATATTTTACAAAAGCAACGCAACTTCTCCGCAAGGCTCCGGTAAGATTATTGTTTTGTATTGTTTTATAATTGATGTATCCCTTAAAATTGAATTGATTTTAGGGTATTTATTAGGTAAATACTATGATGATATTTGATGATGTATTAATGATATATTGATGTTGTTGAAAGTACCTTGAGTACTTTTTATCGTAATTTTCTTTATGTAATGAATATGTATATAATTTTACGTAATGACCTTATGTACTGCCGAGGGTCTAAGACAGTAGACCAGATGTTGAATGATTTTACAACCGATTTTTGCGACTTATATCGGGTATGAGGAAGTTTGATTAGTTGATGTATGATAGATATGTGGTTGAAATTGGTGTGATTAGAGGGTTTATATGAAAGAAAGGTGGTTTTAAAGGTTGTATTTGGTATGTGGAGATTTGAGTTTGTTAGGACTTGGAAGATGGATGAGATTGCTAGTGTTGGGTCGATTGTGATGAATTGGTGTGTTTGAATTAAATGGTTTAAAGAGAAGTATGTAAGTTTTGAAAGGATGAGTGGGTGGAGCCTCAGGTGAGATTGATTCTAAGTATTGCTTGGAAGCTTAGGAATGTTGAAAGTCGTACTGAGATTTGCCTTGTGATTAATCTGCCGTGTAGCAGTGAGTATTTGGATTTTGAGAATGAGCTGCCATCAGGTTATGGATTTGACCTTGAGGTGTGAAAAGGGAAATAGACAAGTGTGAAGAAGCTGACAACAATGTTAAGGAGGATGTGGAGCTACTGTCTAAGGAACAAATCGTTTGATGGATTTATTTGTATCTTATTTCTTGTGTGATCGGACTTATTTAAACCCTTGGGTCGTAGCATTGTGATGGAACTTATTATCTTTTAAGTTTATTCGGTAGATGATTGTAGTGACAGACAGTGCCACTATTATGTTGAATCCTCGACTCAATCTAAATTACCGTCATGATCTATGATGTGCCTTTATTAACTCTTTCGAGTTTTGGTTGATGAACCATTGTATTTTGTGTTGTTCGTGCATGTAGTATCCAAGAGACATCCTGATAAAGAATTCCTTCTTTATTCTTGATATGTATACTTATCATGTTTCTTTCTTCTGTGATAATGGAAGAAGGAGTAGGGGAATTATATTTCTGTCATTAGTAGATCGCTACGTGACTAAGTTTCTTGAAATATGTTGCCAAAACTAACGACTGCTACTGTGAACACTATGAATGAACAAGTTATTGCTAGAGCATTTGGAGCTGATCGTGCTGCCAGGAATTAAAAGATGCTGAGGTTAATTGTGTTGGAGATAATGGTGCTACAGTAGATGCTACTGAGAATAATGATGATGCTGCTGAGAATAATGATGATGCTGCTGAAAATAATGGCGATGCTGCTAACAATGATGAGGATGCTGCTGATCTAGATGATAGTGTTGCTGTTGTTCTGCAAGTTCCATAGAATGTACTTATGTTAGTTTTCAGAAGTGTGGTTCTGCGCTGTTTGGTGGTATTAGTAGTGCATTAGAATTGCATAGTTGGATTGATAAGATAGAGAGTACTTTGAGATTATCGGGTGTTCAGAAACTAATAAGGTGAAATATGCTACTGCTGTATTTCAGGATGGTACACTAAGATGGTGGAATACCAAGTGACTACTTTAGGATTGGTTGTGACTAATAGTAAGGCATGGACCGTGATGAAAGGACTGTTGACTGCTAGGATTTGTCCCAAGAGGGAACATGGATAGTTGGAATCCGAATTGAGATAATTAGTGCTAAGGGACGATGATATTACTGCTTACTAGGAAATATTATAAGTTATATTTGCTATGTCCTGATACTTTTGTGAATGACCATAAAACAACGAAGCAGTACATTAGGGGATTGTCTAGTGATACCAAGAGTGAGATTATTTCTTTTTTAACCTGAATCTTTAGATGAAGCTGTTCAGAGGACGTTTGATTTAATGGACGTGAAAGTGCCAGTTAGGAAAGATAGAATTGTTGAAATAATAAAAGATAGTAGGAATCTACTCAGTCTAACCCGAATCAAGGTCAGAATTGTAAGGATTACAGTACTAACAATAACCAAAGACAAAATCGAAATCAGTATTTAATCCATGGAAGGAATGATGGAAATTCATGCTGCCACGTTGGCTGGAAGTAGCCTAATAAATCTTAGGGTGTTTGCTGTACTCTATATCATGTAGGTAATTTTCTACAATTGCGACTAGAGTTAGGAAAACCTGGTCATAAAGCTGCTAAGTGCAGAACAAGAGGATTAGTCAATGGAATTACTATCCCTGGAGTAGTGATGTGTTTTAGCCGTGGTGAGAAAGAATACAAACAAAGGAATATTCTTACTTGAGATTCTTTATGTCAGTATGTTGTTTGGTTTCAGATCGGGTAGAAGCTGTAGAAATGTAAAGATTCAGTTGTTTTATCAACAGAGAGTCAATTAGATTGACAATTAACTATGATGTGGAGTTAACCGATGGAAAGGTTGCTAGTGTTAGTTTTACACTGAGAGTGTGTTCCTTGAATTTAGGAAAGTAGGTATTTAATATCGACTTGATGCTCAAAGAGTTGGAATCTTTGGATATGGATTATTGGTATGAATCGGTTAGTGGTGCGAATTGCTGATGCTTGAGGTTGAACTAACCTTCACTATAAATTGATGGCTGCTGGTTTAGATTATGCTGCGAAGCTGAGTGTTGACTATGAGAGGTGATGAGTGAACCTTCCGTTTGAGAAGTATCTTGTTTGGAAACAAGGAAGTATGTGAAAGAGGGATATGATGTATTCCTAGCTCAGGTAATTAGTGATAGAGTGGTTGAGGAGAAGTGGAGAGATCTGTTAACGACTCGAGAGTAATCTGAGGTTTTCCTGAAGTTTTGTAGTGTTGCTGCCGCATTATGAAATGGAGTTCGTGTCGATTGAGTGTTGTAAGCAATAGGTGTAGTGCTTCTGCGTTTCATTGTGTAGTGCTGCTGCGTTCTGTTGAGTAGTATTTGTATGCCTTATCATTTGGCACCGTCAGAGTGGAATGAGTTATTCGGTCAACTACGAGAAGTGATGGATAAGGGATGTATTAGATTAAGTTTCGTTACAGTGATGATCGCTTGCGTTGTTTTTCAAGAAGGATGGAATGTTTCGGATGTGTATTGATTATCGAGAGTTTAACAATTGACAGCCAAGAATCGGTATCCATTACCGAGGATTGATGATTCGTACGATCTTTGCAACTTGTCTGGATCCAGTGTGTACTCAAGGATTGTTTTGAGTCCTGGTTATCATTAACTGAGATATTAGGAAGGAAGATATTCCTAGAGTTGTTTTTCGTACTTGATGTGGGTACTTTAAGTAGCAAGTGATGTTTTTGGAATGGACGAACGTGTCTGCCGTCTTAAAGGACTGGGTGAATCTTGTGTGTAAGATGTGCTAGGAGGAGTTATTCATTATATCTATTGAAGATAATCTATTTTATTCCAAGAGGAAAAGAAGGAACATAAGTAGCATATGAGGATGAATTTGGGATGGTTGGAAGAAGAGAAACTGTATGTAAGTTCCCTGTGTAAATGTTGGTTGAAATATTTGCGTTTTCTAAGACAGTTGATTGACAACCAAGGTATTTGTGAAAATCTTGCCAAGATTGAAACGATCAATGATTGGTCGGTACCAACGACGCTGACGGAAATCTGTTAATTCCTTGGTTTAAGCTGGGAATAATCGGAGGTTTATCGAAAGGTTTTCACTGATTGTTAAACCATTGATTAAGCTAACTAAGAAGAATTGGATATGGAGTCCCACTTATACATCTAAATTGTAAGTTTCGAGATCTGATCCTTATCAGATGAGGAAGTTGTATTCTGAACACTGAAGGGTAGGTTATGTTCTGCACCAATGTTGTCATTGTTGAAAGGATCTGAAGTAATTATAGTTTGTAGTTTGATGTGATGTGTCTCATAAGGGTTATGTAATTGTAGTGTTTGCTTTGAGATCGTAGAAATATTACTTGTATGGAATCAAGTGTGTAGTAATAAAGGATCATAGAAGTTTCTCCATAATTAATTTCCTGGGATGATAAAAGAAATGAGTAAAGGATTACCAGTTATATATTTCGAGTATTTGAGTATGATGGTGGTTATGACCGTGAGTGATTATGACTACGAGATTCGCTACCATCCGGGAAAGGCAAATGTGGTAGCTAATGCACTTACCAAAAAGAAAAAGGGGTAAATCTTTTAAGATTTGAGTTTTGGTAATAACAAGAAGTGTGGGCTTGATAGCAAGGATATGAAATTTTAAGTTAGTGGTCTGAATTGAGAAGGAGGTCAAGATAAGTGATTTCGACATTTTGTTAACTTATGGAAAGGATTTTGTTGTAATGCCAAGTTAGGCATGGTATATTGAGCACTCCTAACATATATAAGTTGAGAGAGTGAGACTTAGTGATTAAGGAATCTCACAAGTCAAGTAATCGATACGATTTGGTTTGGATAAAGATGAAAGTTGAGTTGAGTACTGTGTGTTATACAGAGACTGATGGATAGAGTGAAAGGACGATTCGAACATTGAACGGTATACTTGTGCGTGTGTGTTGACATAGAAATTGTTGGAATCTTTATATGACGATGATTGTCATGCTAGTAATGAGGCTGTACTATTGATGGTACATAAATAACTTCAATTTGTGAAGGTTAAAGATAGTGAGTTATGGACATAAGATTAGTTTTTCGGTGTACTGCAGAAATTTAGGTGGAATTGAATGACTGAACTAGAAGTGATATTGGCAATATTGATAAGATTGTATGGGTTAAGTACCGTTTATTAGTAAGAAGGAGTTGTCAGAAGAGTTATGTTGGCAATCGAAGGAAGTCGATGGAATTTGAAATTGGGAAACGTGGTTATGCATAAGGTGTCGTTATGACGGGTGACATTTGTTTTCAGAACAACAACAAGGAAGGAATTCAACTTGAAGATAAGTTGCTTTTCAAAGCAAGAACTTTGAAGAGTTCTTATGAGGTCTAAATATAGTAAGGATTATATTGTGAAGATACAAGAATTATAGGAATGGATTTGAAATGGTGAAAGAAGCATGAGGATTTCTTTAAGGAAAAGAGTTCTCATTTGTTCTAGAGGTATGGGATGTGAGTATAAGAGGGGCAGAGCGCCGGGAAATCGCTCTCTTTTAGGAGGGTAGGATGTGACAACCCAAAACCCGAGGTCATTTATTTAATATTATATAATATTATTTTTACGAATAATTTTGTAATTTTTGATGAGTTGAATGAAATGATGATTGATGGTTTTATTTAAAACCGACATTGGAGGTCTTATTTGTATCTTTTTACTAATAGCGAGGATTATTAGTGACCACGATATCGACGGATGCCCGAGATTTTATGTTTTATCATTTGTTGTCTCGATGTTTATATTTTTGACGTTTTTATTTTAAGTTCGTATTAAGTCGAGTCGAGAGTCGATATTATTATATTTGAGGTACGTTTTAAATTTTTAAAAGTATCTTTATGAAACCCGAGCCCCGTAAATATTTTGAAAATTGACTAATAGTTATTTCCCACTTTTTAGCTAACTATTTACATTTTTAGCCACAACTTTTGCTAAATTGCAACTTTTGTCCCTACCCCACTATATATAAAGCTTAAACAAACACATACAATTCATTTCTTCATTTAAAAATTTTTCTCTTCTCTCTGTTTTCTCTCCATTTTGCCGAAACCCACACCATCACCAAAACCAAACTTCAATCAATTTTATCTTGAGTTTGAGGTTGAATCCAACTAAACCAAGCATAGACCCAATCTTATGTATGATGATATTAGGGTGTAGAAATGACCATTTCTATGGTTGGTTTTTATCAAAAACTTGATTTTGTACAAGATTTTTATAGTCATTTTATAACAGTAAGTAAAGTGTAAAATCCGAATTTTTATGTTTTGAAAATGGCTTAACTTATAGCCTAGGGTTGTAGATAATTTTCTTAGCTTTGATTTGATATAAGGTAGAGCTTCTAGCTCCAAACGAGCGCGAAGTTATGATGTTTTGAATGATCGTGTACCGGGAGACGAGTATCGGCACTACAAGTAGTTGTTGTCGATATTTGGATTGAATCTCGGGGACTCTAAATGGATGTTTTGAAAAATGTAACCTACTGATAATGAGGTGTTTATTTTACAGGTTGAGTTTACTTTAAAACCCGAGTGACGGTTTTGTAAACGGAGTCGTTTAAATAAGTTAAAACGGTTGTATGAAAAATTAACGTAAATCTGTCCGGATTTTATAGTGTGAAAATGAGTTGGGTAAAGTACTTTAAAAGTAATTTCGTTTGATAAACTTGTAAGATGACTTTGTATATATAGTAAGTTAGTTTATCGAGTCGTTTCATAAACGGTTGACAAGTTTAAAAGGGGTAAAATAAGCTAGTACATGTAGTATGTACTGACGGACTTTGCAAAAAGTGTAAAATGGTTGAGTAAATGTGTAGTAAAGTATAATGAAGTTATTTATATCATTTTTCTCTCGAGTTTATCGTGACTTTATGAGTTTGAGTTTGATGTTGTTATGTATGATTTATTTTTCAAGTTTATTATTGATGAACGCGCCTTATTTGATAGGTTGTGGTTTTTGTGTTTATCGGGCATCAACTATCGTCGAAGATCGTCTTACTACTGCTATTACTCCCGGTGAGTCTATAGCCTCGCTTTTGTACTTGTTTGAATGATTTTAAAACCCGCGAGGGGGATACATGCTATTTGAAAGTAAACTGAAAACAAGTCATGATTGATTGTTTGGACCCGAATGTTGCATTTGTTTCCTTTGTTGTTTGAATTGTATAATTACCTAATTTGCAAAAGACCCTAAATTCATGAGCCGTTAACTATCTTCTGACATGATGTTATGAGTTGGGAATAGCCTCTTTTTCTAATAATAGTACTATTGGGCTGACGACCCTATCTGAGACCAGGGCTTTACGCTGAGTAACCCGCTGGGAAGGATAATTTTACGAGAATGAGAATTGGTATTTTTGCAAATGATACCCTAGTAGGGGCACTGTAATTTCATCTAGTCATGCCGGCTTTAGGCGTGGGTGACTAAGTTAAGGGGTCGGTGTCATGAGCTTAATACAATTCAGTAGCTGTTGTTATATACCAGAATGCCTGACTAATAGATTGTGTGCACGGCAATTCTATTAAATGATCTTGATTGATTTTTCTCTTGTGTTCAAATGTTGATTTGGAAAACCTATTGACTCGCTCAACCGTTTTGTTGATGATTTTAAGCATGTATTTCAGGTATTGAAGATGATGAATTGCGGAGCTTGCTGGAGAAGGATTGCGGGATTGCTTTTGTGGTGATTGGTCTAAAACGGATTTCTTCCCCTTTTGTCATAAAAAATAATAATGTACGGTCACGTATTATTGTTGATTTGATAAAGTTTGGGGACCTAATTATAACTCTGATATTTCTAAAATTATTTTATTTGGGGATTGAAAGTTTTAGACAGTGTTTAAATTATATTCTTTTATATTTCAAATTTATCATTTTGAGTTTGTTCAAAATGTCTTGTGTAACAATGTTTGTATTTAGCACCCAAATGTGTATTTCCGCTGGGCAATGTAATTTATGGGTGTTAAATTATCTCAACAGGTTCAATGTCAATAAGGGCACTAAATTTAGTGGATACAAAGCTCCTATCGGCACCCGAATCAAATAAAGCAACAGCATAATGATTGTTGAGTAAAAACGTACCAGTAACGACATTCGGATCCTCTTTCTTAACCTCAACCGTTCAAAGTTGATAACCACCACCCTGGGGGTTTCTTCCAGGTCCAATCGCTTTCAACTTAGGGCAATCCGATTTCTTATGACCCTCTTCATTACAGTTGAAGCAAATAACTCCCCTCTTACACTTTTCCACCTTGTGTCCAAGCTTTCCGCAATTTCGGCACTTCAAGCAGTCGCCGACATGCCTATTATTGCCACACTTAGGACACTTTTCATCATTGGGCGGTGTGTTGTTGGTAAGAGCATTTGCATTCCCCTTTCTCTGATTTTGACGGCGATTGAAATTTTGAATATTATCACTTGGACCTCCACGATCGCCATCACCCTTTCTTTTCTCACCAGCATGTGCTTCATCTTCCCTATCCTTAATTATTTGCCCAATGAGTTGGTAACCATTCGAAAAACATCATCAATGGTCAGTGGTTTTGATGATGTCACATCCCCTCGGATATTCTTGGTCAACCCTTTAATGTATTGTTCAACTCGGATCTCTTCGGGTTCCACCAATCGAGGACACATCAAGGCCAACTCATGGAATCGGTTTGTGTAGCTATCGATGTCCACACCTTTCATTCTCAAGTGAATCAACTCTTGCTCCAACCTAATGATCACACTACAGGGACTGAACTCTAGAGTCATCCACTTTTAAATTTCAGCCCAAGGAGTAGCATTAGCAACATCAATACCCATGAAAGCGATTCTCCCATTCCACCAAGTCAACGCACGACCTTTAAGAGTAACCATAGCAAAAGTCACCTTATCTTCCTCCTTACACTTACTAATCCGAAACACCGACTCAATCTTCTCAATCCACTGGCTTAATCCTACAGCATTTTCAGTTCCATTAAAAGGTAGAGGTTCACACTTCATGAACGTCACATAAGTACAACCACCAACTTTAGGCGCATTAGGTCCAAGCTGTAACACCCCATTTTGGAAATGGAAATATCACAGTAATTATGGCGTGTCATCAAAGCATACAAGGTAAAATGTCTAAACATTACTTGACCATATAAAGGAAAATACCGGAATCAAACATCGGTAGTCCAAAAGTAAAGCTCATCACACACAAACATAGTATAGTAAAGGAAAAGGACTAAACAATGTCCAAAACATAAGTATCATAAAGAAAGGAAATGCATAATGTAAAGAAGGCTAGACCGCTTCCAGTCCATATGCACGTACTCTTAGTGTCTACGAGCGTCCATGAGTACCTGCTGTTTTGGGAACATAGAAAAGGAAAACGGCTGAGCAATACGCTTAGTGCACGGATGTACAATAAAGCATGAATAGGATAAGCATATAACATAATAACAGCAGAAGAAACTAAGTCCCGAGTAACCTGGTTAAGTCTTAATAAAACTGGTTTTATAGTTTGAAAGTCTTATGTTTATCTTATAAAAATTGTTTGTCATATTTTACCGTTAGCCAATATAGGTCATGAAAATCCACCGTGCATGAATAATTGGAGGGGTGACCTCATCATGCAAATTAGAGGGGTTGCCTCTAATTTAATATACTGGTTTTATGGGTAGGAGGGATCAGCTCCTTGTGAAGGATGCAAGGCACACACCACATTCACCATGTAATCCTGAATAAAAACGGGTAACTAGGATGCACCCATACGCCCCACATGATAAATATAAATAAATGGCCAAAAGCTAAAGGGACGCCACGAGCAATCACTCCGCCGTGGTGAAGTCATAACATCAGTGCCTCTAATGTTATGGTTATGGTACCTCCATAACTAGGTGAAA
Organism: Glebionis coronaria; assembly: GCA_025667525.1. Lineage (NCBI taxonomy): Eukaryota > Viridiplantae > Streptophyta > Magnoliopsida > Asterales > Asteraceae > Glebionis > Glebionis coronaria. Next base: position 657,237,304 of record CM046874.1, on the reverse strand, counting down.
CTGGTCATGCATGTATATGGCTATAGGTAATCATATTTAAACATAAGCAATCAAACTCATACTTACACTACGGGAAAACAGTTGGCTGCATACGGGGAAATCCTAATAAGGAAAGAATGTCCATACTGAAAGGACGGGAATCTGTACCTTATGTCCAGTGAACGAGAACGATGAACTACGAGAATCCTACTTCCGAAACACTAGTGCTACATAAATACGTACATGAAATTAGTATCTGCTTACTAATACATAGCTGGTTTTATGTCATGTCTTAGCTTATTTTATATGTTCTTACTATGTTTTACTGTTTAACGCCTTAAACTGTGTTAAATCTCATATTCTGCTTAATCTGATTAAGAATTTCAGGTATTTCATGTGTTATTATACTTACTGTGTAATAATAAGTAACTTTCCAAAAATAGCAGGTTTCCTAAAATAGAAAGTTTCCAAAAATAGAAAGTTTCCAAAAATAGAAAGTTTCCAAAAATAGAAAGTTTCCAAAAATAGAAAGTTTCCAAAAATAAAAAGTTTCCAAAAATAGAAAGTTTCCAAAAATTGATTTACTGATTAAAATAGATAAGTTTCTAAAAATAGAAAGTTTCCATAAATAGATTAGCTGCCTTAATTAAATAAGTTTCCATAAATAGATTAGCTGCCTTAAATAAATAAGTTTCTAAAAATAGATGGTTTCCATAAATAAATTAGCTGCCTTATTTAATTAAGTTTCTAAAAATAGAAAGTTTCCTATAATTAAAAATAAGCTGGTTAAATAAGCTAAGTAAATAAGCCTAAGTGATTTCATGATTATTTCCTAAGTCATATGATATATTGTATAGTTTAATATTTATTTCATGTAATTTAATTAAACTATAGGTTATAATATTTAATTGAAGTATGACATGTTTTTAATTAAATATACTAAATACTTAGGTTAAAAATATGTATTATTAAATATTAATAATATAACCTAAGTCATGTTAATTAATTAGTTATATCCATGGTTTTTAAAATAATTAATTAATTATAAGTCTTAATAATATAAATACTTAGGTTAAAATAATTTCATGATTATTAATAATTAATTAACCTAAGTCATGTTATTAAATTAATCACATATTTTATTAATTTAATTTTAACATAAGTTCATAACATAAAAAAAACTAACATAACCATGAACCGGATCTAAGCTTAAAAACATGAACCAGACATGAATCGACACCGTACCGCGAACCAAATCGGGGTACCCCCTTGCTGCCGTGGGACCCACACGCACCAACCAAGACCATAAGGTCTTGGTGGTGTCGGCTAAGCAAACCGAAACCCCCTTGGGGTCGGTTGCAGCCTGCGGCCCAAAACAGAACACCCCTTAATCTACCCTTTGATTTATTTAATGATCAAAACATGTTAGATCTAGGTTTAATTAATGTGTTTTTATAAAAACATCACATGTTCATAATTAATAAAAAGATTAAATTAAAAGAAAAGGTTTAAAAAGGTTTTACCGTATTCGTGGATCAAGGGAATGAAGAACAAACACGAACAAACAACAAATCTTCAAGATCCAAGATCAATGAATCACCTCATATGGTGATGTGTAGGTGGCGGCACAAAGAACAAGGGAGGAAGGGGTTTTAGGTTTTTCTTAAAAATTCTTCTGTAACTTAATTTGAGTAGTGAAAACTAAATATAACCCCCTTTAGTAAAATTGGTAATGGGCTTGGCCCATTACCCTTGTTTTAGCCGCGGGTAGGGACCCCCCCCCCCCATGGGGTTCCCGTACCTCTTTTTGTGTCTTGTTATTTAGTTAGTCGTTTGTGTTTAATTATGTTCGCGTTTTAAATGTTCTCGTTACGTAAATACCATAATCTAATATATTTAATTACGCTCTATTAAATATATATACGTAATTAATAATAGCTCGTGTTTTAATTACGCTCGTGATTTCGTGATCGCATGTTCGTGATTAATTATTGCTAAATAATTATTACGTGATCGTTCATATAAAATACTTATCGTGTTCTAACACGTACGTAATACGTAAACTCCTAACACGTAATCGTAATCATAGAATTTTGACGAATGGAATCGTCTTCTTTCTCATGACTTGTTCTTGTCTGTCAAGAACTCGTTCGGGTTCTTCTATAAAAGTGAGATCTTCACGTATCTGTTCCAGTGGATATTGAACCATGTGAAGGGGATGATATTGGTACCCTCTGAGTAAGGACACATGAAACACATTGTGCACATGCGAGAGCTGCGGAGGCAACGCTAATCGGTAAGATACTTCAACGACTCGTTCAATGATATCAAACGGTCTGATGAAACGAGGACTGAGCTTCCCTTTAATCCCAAAGCGTCTAACACCACGTGCCAGTGAAACCTTAAGGAAGACGTGAACTCCTACGTTAAAGTGTAAATCCCTACGATGCTTATCGGCGTAACTCTTTTGACGTGACCGTGCCTCCTGAATTTTCTGCCTAGCTACTACGATCTTCTCATTTGTCATCTCTATGATTTCTGGTCCTTTGAGTGTTCGCTCGCCAACCTGATCCCAGCAGATTGGGGCGCGACAGTTCCTGCCATACAACATCTCAAATGGAGCACACTTGATGCTTGCGTGCCAGCTGTTGTTGTATGCAAACTCCACCAAACAAATGTATTCGTCCCAATCACCCGTCCATTCCACGCACATGACCTCAACATATCCTCCAATGTCTGAATGGTTCGCTCCGACTGTCCGTCTGTTTGAGGATGGAAAGCCGTGCTAAGCTTAAGTTGTGTACCCCAAGCTTTCTGCAGACTTTTCTAAAAGCGCGAAGTGAATCGAGGATCTCTGTCTGAGACGATGCTGGATGGTGCACCGTGGAGTCTCATGATCTCTCGTCTATACGTATCTGCGAGTTTACTTATCGGATCTTCCTTGCGGATAGGTAAGAAATGAGCTGATTTGGTAAGTCGATCTACGATAACCCAAATTGCATCGTGCTTCCTTTTGGTAGGCGGAAGACCGGTAACAAAATCCATGGTGATTTTGTCCCACTTCCACTCTGGAATATCTAACGGGTGAAGGAGACCGCCAGATCGCTGATGCTCGATCTTAACCTGCTGACAGGTAAGACATTTGGAGACATAAGTGGCCACATCCTGTTTCATACCACTCCACCAAAAGTACTGCTTGATGTCATGGTACATTTTAGTTGAACCAGGATGTATCGAGAATGGGGAGATATGAGCTTCAGCTAACAAAGCTTCCCGGAGTTCTTGGTCATCAGGAACACAAAGTCTCGTGCCCTGCCATACGATACCATCTGCATCTACTCTGATTTTCGTCTGCTTCTCCAAATTCTGTACTATCGCCCAGATTTCTCCGTCATCCTTCTGAGCTTCCTTGATCTTAGATAGCAACTAGGGTTTTACTCTAAGATTAGCCCAGTAACCGTGCTGTCCACATACCATGTACTCGATGTCTAGTCGCTCCAAGTCTCTTATGATTTCCTCTTTGATTCTAATGTCGTTGATCATTCCGGATTTCCTGCTAAGGGCATCTGCTACTACATTTGCCTTTCCGGGATGATACTGTTGATTAATGTCATAATCCTTCAACAGTTCTAACCATCTCCTCTGCCTCATGTTCAATTCACACTGAGTGAAGATATACTTCAAGCTCTTGTGGTCCGTGAAAATGTCACATGATTCTCCATATAAGTAGTGTCTCTATATCTTCAATGCAAACACGACTGCAGCAAGTTCCAGATCGTGCGTGGGTTAATTCTCTTCATAAGGCTTAAGCTGCCGTGAAGCGTACGCGATCACTTTCCCATGTTGCATGAGAACACAGCCAAGTCCCTTCCCCGATGCATCGCTGTAAATTTGAAATCCACCCGTACCATATGGTAGAGTAAGAATAGGTGCAGATACTAGCTTCTGCTTCAGGTCTTCAAAGCTCTTCTCTCGATCTTTAGTCCAGAAGAATTTCTCCCCTTTCCGCATCAGTTTGGTCCATGGTAGTGTTAGGCGGGAAAAGTTCTCCACGAACCTACGGTAATAGCCAGCTAAGCCTAAGAAACTGCGGACTTCCGTTGCCGATGTCGGCCTCGGCCACTTAGTAATGGCCTCAACCTTCGCTGGATCCATAGTGATTCCTTCTGCTGATACAATGTGACCTAATAATGCCACCTTGTCTAACCAAAACTCACACATGGAGAATTTAGCATACAACTGCTTCTGGCGAAGAATCTGTAGTACTGTACGAAGATGGTCTTCGTGTTCCTCCTTGGACTTTGAGAAAATCAGGATGTCATCGATGAAAACAATGACGAATTTGTCCAGAAATTCATGGAAGATTCTGTTCATCAGATCCATGAACACTGCTGGAGCATTAGTCAGACCAAATGGCATAACTACAAACTCGTAGTAGCCATAACGGGTACGAAAGGCAGTCTTAGCAATATCTTGCTCCTTGACCCGTAGCTGGTGATAGCCTGACCTAAGATCGTTCTTGGAAAAGTGTTTGGCCCCTTGGAGTTGGTCAAACAGATCGTCAATGCGTGGCAGTGGATACCTATTCCGAATGGTAATCTTGTTGAGCTCGCGATAGTCTATGCAAAGACGCATACTGCCGTCCTTCTTCTTAACAAATAAGACCGGTGCGCCCCATGGAGATGCGCTCGTTCGAATGAAACCTCGTTCAAGAAGTTCTTGCAGTTGATCCTTCAGCTCCTTCAGCTCTATGGGAGCCATGCGATAAGGAGCCTTGGAGATTGGTTCAGCTCCTGGAACCAGCTCGATACTGAATTCCACTTCTCGTGTAGGTGGTATGCCCGGAAGTTCTGCTGGAAACACGTCTTGGAATTTCGACACTATTGGTTGATTCTGAATCGATGGGGATTCAACATCCATGTCGTGAACCGTAGCTAGATAACCCTCGCAGCCATGTAACAGTAGTGCACGCGCTTGCAGGGTGGATATGACTTATACAGACCGTCCGGGTATGAACCCATTATGAATGTACTCTAGTGCATTGACATCACCGAAGATAACTCGATATGAATGGCAGTCTATGGTAGCATGATACTTGGATAGCCAATCCATGCCCAAAATCATGTCGAAGTCATTCATGTCCAGCGGAAGTGCGTCGACAGGTCGAACCTTATCATCAAATTCTAAGGGAAGACTCTTGTATACATGGGTGATTAATATAGAGTCCCTCAAAGGCGTGGAAATAGTAAGCCTATTTTCTAGTGGCAAAGGAGGCATCCTAATGTTCTTAGCATAAGCAGTAGAAATAACCGAGTGAGTAGCACCCTATCGAAAAGAACACATGCAGCGCGACCATACATATACAAGATTCCAGTGATGGTACTTGTAGACTTATTGTCCTGGTCTCGAGATGTCGTGTAGACACGCCCGGCAGTAGGAGGCGGCTTGGTATCAGCCTGTCCCGATGTACCCTCCATATCGCCCTTACGGTAATCCTTCATAATATGGCCAGGAAGACCACACTTGAAGCACGCATTAGTATTACGGCGACATGGTCCTGGGTGCCTACGGTGGCAAGTAGAGCAAAGAGGATGAGTGTATCCTCCAGCAGGTGCTCTGGCTGGTTGAGGACCTGATAAAACATTTTACATGAGACATAATATTTGGGTAAAAAGGACGAAGCGGATAATTGTAAGATTGAATACCAGTGATAGCTGGACGGCTAGGCTACGAACCTCTCTGGTTCTGGTCCCTACCGTTTCCATGGTTCCTGGTAGAAGTTTGCTAAAGTGTCAGAATATGAGTTATAACATAAAACATAAGGAATTTTGTAATTATTAGGACCTGCTATTGCTGGATTGCCCGGTGTTGTTACGGTAATTGTCATTACCGCCACGCCTATCCGTAGCAGAACGGTCGTTAGTCTGACCGTTTCCCTTGGGCTGATGAGGCTGCTGCTGAGTAGCCGGCTGAGACCGGTCCTCAGTTTTCTGCCTGGAAGATACAGTTAAAGAGATGAATATTTGATATATGTAAAGTATACGGATTGGTCACCACTTGAATACGAAGGTTTACCTCTTGTCGGGTCTTTCGGCTTCCCCGAACTCATCCCTCTCCTAAAGCATCTCCAGTCTACGTGCTGCATCTGCTACTTGTGCTACCCTATCCAACGGAGCACCTGATAAATTATTTGCAATCCTTGGATTTAGAGCCCAATGGAAATGTATTGCTTGTTCTTCAGTGGTGCCCGCAGCTGCTCTCAGGACACCAGTATAGCGAAGGAAACGCTGCATGAAGTCATTGCTGCCTTCGTCAGGTCGCTGTCTGACGCTATAGTATTCCCTCATGAGCCGATTCCTTCCTTCCATTGGAAAGATGTTAGGCGAGGGAGGATAACTGTTGTTATGAAGAAGAGCGTCTTGCATTTCTACATCAGCAGCTGCAAATATTGCCCAGATATCGTTTGCGTTTGCCATCTGACAGTATGACATAAAACATATGATTAAACAGTTCAAACATAAAATATAAATATATACATAAAAAAATTTTATACTAAAAATTTCATGAGAAAAATTTTATGCAAGAAAATTTTGTGTATGAATGCATGATGCAGTTTTATGAAAACTTTGTATGCTCGAGAGTGAACGCCTCTGGCCAGTTCACCCAAAACAAAAGACATAGCGAGGGGACGCCTATGGGTCGGTCCCAAATGTAAAAGTTTCGATAAAACACATGCGACTAAATAGAGCCAGTCCTGTACCAACCATTACTTAGTCAAAAACCCTGTAACAATGACATCTATATGTATGCTTAAAAATGATGAATGCATGAAACAACTGTCAGTTCTAGGAAGACCGTAGTGACTACCCACTAATCATAGGTCATATTTGAGAGCCTATAGGTCGAAGCCTTGGCTCTGATACCATAATTGTAACACCCTATTTTGGAAATGGAAATATCACAGTAATTATGGCGTGTCATCAAAGCATACAAGGTAAAATGTCTAAACATTACTTGACCATATAAAGGAAAATACCGGAATCAAACATCGGTAGTCCAAAAGTAAAGCTCATCACACACAAACATAGTATAGTAAAGGAAAAGGACTAAACAATGTCCAAAACATAAGTATCATAAAGAAAGGAAATGCATAATGTAAAGAAGGCTAGACAGCTTCCAGTCCATATGCACGTACTCTTAGTGTCTACGAGCATCCCTGAGTACCTGCCGTTTTGGGAACATAGAAAAGGAAAACGGCTGAGCAATACGCTTAGTGCACAAATGTACAATAAAGCATGAATAGGATAAGCATATAACATAATAACAGCGGAAGAAACTAATTCCCGAGTAACCTGGTTAAGTCTTAATAAAACTGGTTTTATTGTTTGAAAGTCTTATGTTTATCTTATAAAAACTGTTTGTGGGTAGGAGGGATCAGAGGGGTTGCCTCTCATGAATAATTGGAGGGGTGACCTCATCATGCAAATTAGAGGGGTTGCCTCTCATTTAATATACTGGTTTTATGGGTAGGAGGGATCAGCTCCTTGTGAAGGATGCAAGGCACACACCACATTCACCATGTAATCCTGAATATAAACGTGTAACTAGGATGCACCCATACGCCCCACATGATAACTATAAATAAATGGCCAAAAGCTGAAGGGACGCCACGAGCAATCACTCCGCCGTGGTGAAGTCATAACATCAGTGCCTCTAATGTTATGGTTATGGTACCTCCATAACTAGGTGAAACTGGTTATGCATGTATATGGCTATAGGTAATCATATTTAAACATAAGCAATCAAACTCATACTTATACTACGGGAAAACAGTTGGCTGCATACGGGGAAATCCTAATAAGGAAAGAATGTCCATACTGAAAGGACGGGAATCCGTACCTTATGTCCAGTGAACGAGAACGATGAACTGCGAGAATCCTACTCCCGAAACACTAGTGCTACATAAATACGTACATGAAATAAGTATCTGCTTACTAATACATAGCTGGTTTTATGTCATGTCTTAGATTATTTTATATGTTCTTACTATGTTTTACTGTTTAACGCCTTAAACTGTGTTAAATCTCATATTCTTCTTAATCTGATTAAGTATTTCTGATATTTCATGTGTTATTATACTTACTGTGTAATAATAAGTAACTTTCCAAAAATAGCAGGTTTCCCAAAATAGAAATTGTCCAAAAATAGAAAGTTTCCAAAAATATAAAGTTACCAAAAATAGAAAGTTTCCAAAAATAGAAAGTTTCCAAAAATAGAAAGTTTCCAAAAATAAAAAGTTTCCAAAAATAGAAAGTTACCAAAAATAGATTTACTGCTTAAAATAGATAAGTTTCTAAAAATAGAAAGTTTCCATAAATAGATTAGCTACCTTAATTAAATAAGTTTCCATAAATAGATTAGCTGCCTTAAATAAATAAGTTTCTAAAAATAGTTGGTTTCCATAAATAAATTAGTTGCCTTATTTAATTAAGTTTCTAAAAATAGAAAGTTTCCTATAATTAGAAATAAGCTGGTTAAATAAGGTAAGTAAATAAGCCTAAGTGATTTCATGATTATTTCCTAAGTCATATGATATATTGTATAGTTTAATAATTATTTCATGTAATTTAATTAAACTATAGGTTATAATATTTAATTAAAGTATGACATGTTTTTAATTAAATATACTAAATACTTAGGTTAAAAATATGTATTATTAAATATTAATAATATAACCTAAGTCATGTTAATTAATTAATTATATCCATGGTTTTTAAAATAATTAATTAATTATATGTCTTAATAATATAAATACTTAGGTAAAATAATTTCATGATTATTAATAATTAATTAACCTAAGTCATGTTATTAAATTAATCACATCTTTTATTAATTTAATTTTAACATAAGTTCATAACATAAAAAAAACTAACATAACCATGAACCGGATCTAAGCTTAAAAACATGAACCGGACATGAATCGATACCGTACCCCGAACCAAATCGGGGTACCCCCTTGCTTCCGTGGGACCAACACGCACCAACCAAGACCATAAGGTCTTGGTGGTGTCGGCTAAGCAAACCGAAACCCCCTTGGGGTCGGTTGCAGCCTGCGGCTCAAAACAAAACACCCCTTAATCTACCCTTTGATTTATTTAATCATCAAAACATGTTAGATCTAGGTTTAATTAATGTGTTTTTATAAAAACATCACATGTTCATAATTAATAAAAAGATCAAATTAAAAGAAAAGGTTTAAAAAGGTTTTACCGTATTCGTGGATCAAGGGAATGAAGAACAAACACGAACAAACAACAAATCTTCAAGATCCAAGATCAATGAATCACCTCGTATGGTGATGTGTAGGTGGCGGCACAAAGAACAAGGGAGGAAGGGGTTTTAGGTTTTTCTTAAAAATTATTCTATAACTTAATTTGAGTAGTGAAAACTAAATATAACCCCCTTTAGTAAAATTGGTAATGGGCTTGGCCCATTACCCTTGTTTTAGCCGCGGGTAGGGACCCCCCCCCCCCCCCATGGGGTTCCCGTACCTCTTTTCGTGTCTTGTTATTTAGTTAGTCGTTTGTGTTTAATTATGTTCGCGTTTTAAATGTTCTCGTTACATAAATACCATAATCTAATATATTTAATTACGCTCGTATTAAATATATATACGTAATTAATAATAGCTCGTGTTTTAATTACGCTCGTGATTTCGTGATTGCATGTTCGTGATTAATTATTGCTAAATAATTATTACGTAATCGTTCATATAAAATACTTATCGTGTTCTAACACGTACGTAATACGTAAACTCCTAACACGTAATCGTAATAATGCTATATTAGGAAAGTTTTTAACTAGTACGTACAATCCTATGGGTACTATGCATGGTAAAAGCATGCGGGTTTTACACAAGTCCTCCTATATTTCCTCCAGCATTAGCATTCAAATTATTAGCATTCACATTCACATTAGTACCACCAATTCCACTACCGCCAGCTCCATTATCGCCAGCTCCACTACCGCCAGCTCTACTATCGCCAGCTCCACTACCGCCAGCTCCACTACCGCCAGCTCCACTACCGCCAGCTCCACTACTGCCAGCTCCATTTCTATCATTTGCCATAAATTCAGTCATAGATGCGACAACTTGCTCCGCAATGATCCTACGTACATCATCCTCAGTCACAGCTTTCTTGGACGGCATGGTTCTATAATTTCACAGTTTCAAAGTATATTAAACATTCACCCAACAAGGAATTCATATAAGATGGATTGAATTCATAATCAAGATACAAATAAGGCACGATATGGAATTCAAGAAAAGATACATATTTCATTGGATTAGAAACAACCGCATTGTCTTAATTTAAATTCCACATCAAGGTTTCTAGCACTATACATGCCCAAAATTCGTGCCAGATCTACTAACTAATAAGTCGGTTCAGTCAAAGTTACAAAAGATACAAAAGATACAAAGATGACTACCAAAGATAGACTGGTCTACTGAGAACCGCCAGATGGTCCATCATCCATCGTCTTCGGTATCTTCGTCGGACGATCACAAGACACATCTTCTGCTGGGCGCTTACGAATCACTCCTTTCTCGACCATCTCGGTATAAAACCTACTGTTCCAACCAACAGATATATTCAACTATTTCTCAGCCTTCTCACGCATCGCACGAGCTACACTCAACTGAATCTCCATAGTATCCACCTTTTTCTTCATTTCAGCATACTCACCACTTTCCAACACAGATAACCTCCTAAACGCCTCATTCAAACCACGCTCCACATCAGTCAAATCCAAATTAAGCAACTCTCGCTCTTTCTCACCAACCTTAGTCTTCGACTCCAACTAAGCAACATGAGTCTGAACAACACCTAAACTAACCTCTGTCATACTACCTCGAACACGAGAAGCATCTAAATCACGTCTCAAGGCCCAAGGTGCAAATCCATCAATATGAGTAGCCTCTCGAACCCTAGACGACTCTTCTATCACATGCCTATGAGTAGCTGAAGGTCTACGTAATTAATGGCCTATTCTATGTGATGGATTTGGTGGATTAGATTGGTTGATTGATTGATAATTAATGAAGAAATGAAGGAATGAGATGAAGGATTAGAGAGAGAAAGGAGAGAAGGGAGAGAATTGTAGAGAGAGAAAGAAAAGATGATTAAATGATTAAGTGGAAAATGTAATTAACAACCCCCTCCTAACATGCTAGGAGGGGTTATATATAGCCCACCCTACATGTGGGCTATATGGACTATACAATAAGTAAATAGATCACGAGCCCGTTACATAATTATAGTTGGAGCGACCGATCCTTCATAAATACGTAAAACGTATTTCCAACAATCTCCCCCTAAGGGAGGTCGCTCCAAGAAACAAAGTTCTAAATAGTCTATAACTCGTGATCTATGCTAACTAACATGTGACCGAGACTTTATTGGAAAAACGTATTTCCAACAATCTCCCCCTAAGGGAGGTCACATCTTTTTACAAAATCTTAAACCTAGCATCTATGCTTGAGTCTTCGATCTTGTTCTTGTGAATATGCTTGATGTGATCTTTGACTTTAGTCTTGAGCATGTTTCCTTGCCTTGACCTTTTGCATTCTTCACTTGTGATATTTGCCTCTTTGTGACTTCATGTTCCACATACTTATACTTTTAAATTCTTGAAAGCTTCAGAGTTTGATACAGCGGAAGACTTGACCTTCAGGCTTTCTTGAATTTGTTGAAGTACTAATTGTATGTAGTATAAGCATGTGGTGACGACTTCTTCTGGATTGTACACCGCAATGCCACCTTCTTGTTACGCTGCATAAGACAGTTAGCAACAAAACAATATACACGGATGAAATGGCCTTGAACATTTCATTCTAATTCGGTAGCATTTTACCTCCGGTCGGTGAAGACCGTTGGACGATATTAAATATCGTACTTGTGGCAGGTAGTTTCAATAAAGAACCTCCTTGACAAGATTTCGCGGGTAAACCCGTTCTCTTTACTCGACCGTCCAAAGCAGACTGCGAACGTAAAGAGTGAATCATTTGGATAATATTATCCGCATGATTTGAAGCCGTCAATTCATGTTCCTGGAACAAGTGAAGTTCAATTAAGAACCGCACCATCGTTGCTTTCCAGTTGTCACTAGCTTGATTCATAAAGAATCTTGCAAGTTACCTACCAAGTGCTGTTTGATGTTAACACTAGAAGGATTTCCACTCGTCACTGTGATCAATAAAGAGTCACTCTGAGTGTTCTGGCAAGATCATATGATAATGCGTAGAGGCCTGGAACGTGTTTAAATTCATTTAAGAATTAAACCACTGTTGCTTTCCAGTTATCACAAGTTTGATTCATAAAGAATCGCACAAGTCACCTACCATGAGCTTTTTGATATTCGCTCAAGAAGGATTTCCATCTTCATTGTAAATACTTTCGTATTACTCGGATGTTCAGGCAAGATCATGAAGATTTTGCGTAGGACTCTTAAGAACTTTCTTACTTTTCACAGTGTGTGAAGAAGCAAGGAAATATGAAAGTGTGTCCTAATGAGATATTTGATGATCTCAAATGGCTCTAGACTCGATCGTGCATTATGGATTTTTAGTGATCGGAGGCTGGAGAGGAGTGCCACCTTTTCAATACCAATTTATTCGGAGTGAATAAATCAATAGATAATGTGTTGATCTCCGTGTGATTAAAACAAATACCTTTTGAGAGATATTTGAGTTAGCTGGGAAGGGTTGTGCATTGCATCACTGGGTCCATGACGTCTTTCTTCAATATCGAGAATCATTAACAAAAATAATCTCAATAGCATATGTATTGACCCGGTTTCTGCCTAAGGTTGTAAGGAGGGCTTCTTTCTTTACACCCTTTATCTTTACAATTCTTTTTCATTCTTAAACCCCTTCAATGCTTACCAATACGTCATCACTAGCACCTTGTTGTGATTGTTCCAGTGCTAACTTAAGTACTTGGTCGGCATTCAGCTACGTTCACAATCTTTCTCCATCTTTCCTAAGGACTACTATTTCTAGCTATGGAATGTCCTTGGGAAGATTCCTCCGGTTCTAGAGAAATCATTGGACTTTAACCTATCCTACCATCCTTATGTCACCACAATCTTCACCGTCGTGAATAGAGATGTTTTGGGTAAGTGTATGTCACCATGAAATCCATTTTGAAGTGCAAATCCATTTTGCTCCCCCTTAACATATGCTACGATATTCGAAAACATTTCGCACATGTCGGGATGAGCTAACACGTTAAGTCAAACCATTTATGATTGATCATATCTCATATTAAATCACATTTTCTCCCCCATATTAAAAATATTAACCCAATCGATGTTTTTAATATCAATTGATTTAATAACATTTTAAGAAAAGTTGGGAAGAAAAATGCAAATCCAATTATCTTCGTGATATTAACAAGCTCCCCCTCAAATTAATGAGGGTGTACTTGAAACGTAAATTAAATACCTTTTAAACACAAGTGTAAGGTATTTATTACGTGCAAAGATCAAATATAATAATGAATTCACAAGGTTAGCAATGTACGAGGTTGGACCTGAATAATGGAGAACAGCATATGAAAGAAGCACATGGTTCTTGTTCACGAATGTTGGTCACCTCGTCACGTTCCCGAGAAAATTAATTCTCGTTGTTGAGTCAAAGCTTTCCGGTGAAATGCTTGACTTGATTATGAAAAACGGGTTGCTATCTGAAATAATAGCAAACCATTTTGAGCATGTTTTAAAAGTTTGAACTTCTGCTCGAACTTTATTTACAACCCCGTGTCATTATTGAATGACATTTCTAGGTTCGTAAATATTATCGATTCCAGAAGACATGCTCGTTTTATCAAAACATTTTTGAACACACAATTTTGAAAGATTTAGAAAAACCTTTTGAGAAATTCTTGAAAAATTGTGTTCAAAGTTTTGAAAAACAATTACTTGAGCTTAAGATGTTGAATATCTTAAAAGCTCAAGTCCGAGAAGTTGTGAACTTCCCATTGTTAAGGATAAGTTACCATCGGCGATAAACTTTCCTTTTATCTGAAGAACGAGTCCTAAGCTGACATTTACTTAGAAGTCGTGTTCATGAGCTTGAAAACTTTGACTGTTTTAACGGAAAGCTCATGACCGAGAAAGGTTAATTTCTCGTTACGAGGAAAAGTTCTCTTATTTAAAAGATACACTTTCCTTTCTGAGCTTAAAACTTCGAATGTTTTAATACAAGCTCATGACCGAGAAAGGTGAATTTCTCGTTAAGAGGATAAGTTATCATAAAAGATAATCTTTCCTTTATTTTAAGTTCGAGTTACAGTCTGACATTTAACTGTAAGTCATGTACACGAGCCTAAAACCTTTGAATGGTTTAAATGTAAGCTCGTGTCCGAGAAAATTTAATTTCTCGTTGTAAGGATAAGTTTATCATCGGCGATAAACTTTCCTTTATTTGAAGCACGGGTTACCATCTGATATTTAATGATAAACCATAATGCATGAGCTTAAAAACATGGAATGTTTTTGATATAAGCTCATGCCCGAGAAAAATGAATTTCTCGTTTTTTAGGATAAGTCATCATCGGGATGAACTTTCCTTTCTTTGAGGATCGAGTTACAGTCTGTTATGTGACTGTAAGTCCTTGTGTTGCAGCTTAACCATGAATCCCCTGAGACATTTGTTTCTCTGATATCTGCTTCTTCAGCAACCAAACTCTAAGAGTGTCCTTAGTTGAACGGTACACAACGATTGGACCGCTTCGTTCTTTTGGAACATCAACTTTGGTACCTGCAATCTCATTAGGAATTTGCATGCTTTGACGTGGTTTAGCAATATCAATTATAGAAGCACATGGGGGTTCACAGTTGGCTTTACTTGTTTCAGAGGCGACCTGAGTAGATGATTCACTAGTCTTGGCTGGCAAACGTTTCCTTTTATAGAAGACCTTAAGTTTAGGCGTAAGTGAAGTATCATCTTTATCAGTTTCCTCCCTAGTAGACTTAGTAGAATCGGAGACTATCCTAGTTAAAGGGCACTCGTTTCCTACAAGAGTGAAAGTTCTACCAGTGGGGCGCCACATTTTACCAACGGGTTTGATTTTAGCGACCCACTGGGATTTAAGTCTAGCACGGGAGTTCACCTCATTAAGTAATTTTTTGATACAGGCATCATGATTTGCCGTAAAGACACATTTTCTACATGTTTTACAAGTAGCATATTTAATGTCCGAGTAAGATCTAGAATCCTTAGATGATTGATTGATGCTCCTAGGATTGGACATGCTACGGTTAGCAGTGTTGGGTACACTAGAAGGCATCTGACTGGGTTTGGAATTCCTATCTCTTACATGTGTCTTTTGCTTAGCTTCCCTAAGATCAGGTTCATGGCAAACGTCATTTGAACTAGTTCTAGACGTGGTCTTGGTATTTTTAGGGAAACTAGAGGCAATCATATGATTTGGTCTTGCTAAAGCTGGAGTGATCACATTGGGCCTAGTTGCTGGAGTGACTGGTCTAATAAGATGAACCAAATCAACTTGGGAGGCAAACCGCGGTCTCGAGGATTGTGGTCGCTCGGATCTAAATGCAGTAGGTTGTCTGACAATCGGTTGTCTGACGAACTGATTTGTAGGCGGTTTCCCCAATATTGATGGTTTTTCAAGCTTAGTGTCCACACTAGGTCCTTTACTTTTCCTTAACTCGTTTTTCAACGCAGCTATAGCAAAAACCTTTTCCTGTACTTGGGCCTTTAAAGTCTCATTTTCTTTTAGCACTCTATCTTGGGATGCCAATTTAGACTCTAATAACTGAATTTGTTTCAAAAGATTATCCTTTTCAGCTTTAGAATCTAGAACAGTTTGATCCAATTTTCTTTCAAGAACAACGTTTGACTTTTCAAGTTTTTCAAAATATGTTTCAAATTTGTCCGTTTTCTTAGAAAATTCAAGTTTGGCATCCTCAAGGTCTTTAGATTGCCGAGCTACGATCGTTTCGAGCTCTTTAATCTTGGAATCAGAAGCAGTCAATGAATCAGTTATAGGATAATTATCATGATGTTTAGCATTCTGAACAATCTCTCCCCCATTATGACTTACATCGGATGAATCAGAAGTGGTATTGCTATCACTCGTTTCCATCCCATGTTTGTCATAATTAGGTTCAGAATCCTCAAAATGCGGCATATCATCAGCATATACATCATAAACCACATTACATTGTACCATGTTTGCAGGCTCTGCGTCATAAATGGGTAAGGTGTCATCAAGAGAAATCTCGTGAACATTCCCTGACGTGCCACTGGCATCATGTTGTCCTCCTGATTCGGTGCTCTTGCCATCGTTAGGCTCCAAGTTGTCAACCGTATGACCAATTTCCTCTTGCAGCTGCGTCATTGATTCTTGCACTCCATTAACATACACTTGCTGAAGTTGTGATCTTTGATATATCGAGGACGAGACCGATGACATGAGTTTCAAAATCGTATCACGGAAAACTCGAAGCTCGGTATGTGTATCTCGAAGAAACGATTGGCAAATCATTGAACTTTCAGGCTTGATGATATTAAATTGGAGGAAAGGCGTGAGGTGTGTCACAAGAGCCTTATATGCAAGTACCGATGCAGAGTGATTAAAGTTGTCACGGTTGAGTTGCTCGGCGAGTTGGGTCAAAGCGGTAAAAATGGAGTCGATGAATATATGACGATCTTGTCCAAAGATTGTCACAAATTCGCTCCCTCCTTGAATCCCCGAAAGAGTGACAAGATGAGACTGGAGTAGTTGAAAGGAGGTGATGCCACTTTTCTTAACTTCGTTTTGCCTTAAATACAACTCTCCCTTTTGACATGTCGAATCGAACGAATCCATTAAAGATCGATTAAAACGAAAGACCCGTAAATAATACTGAAAATTCCTCGATGGATGGTATAAATGAAGCTCGTCACTTTGACTCGTCACGTTTGTCTTTAAATCCGGCCACAAAACTTTTAACCCGTCACTATAACTCGTCACGATAACCCGTCAAAAATTTTTCACGATAACTTTTTTTTTTTTTTTTTTTTAAAAAAAAAAAAATATATCCGCTTAACACGATTTGCCAAAAAATTACTAACCAAAATGCTAAAAATATAAGAGTGACAAAATAAAATTATAAAAGTGACAAAAATACAAAAAAATAAAATGTGATATTTTTTAAAAATAAAATGTGATATTTTAAAAGAAAAAAGGATTGATTTAACTAAAAATTAAAAAGTGTAATAATTTAAAATGAAAAATAAGAGTGAAAAAATAAAAACGTGATATGAGTTATTGATTAAAAAATAAATGGATATATTAAAAAACGGATATAAAAACGTGGCTGGACACTTTGTTTCTTGGTTTCTCCGTCTGGCAACACGTGGCCCAATGACATCAATCCACCGCCCCTACTCCTTTTACTTTGTTATATCCGCCCGATATTTATTACTTCTTCTCTCTCCCCACACAGTCTAAACCTAATCTCTCTCACCTCACTTTGTAACCTCCGTCTACAAAACTCCACCAAACTCTCTCTCTCCTTACACAGATAACACTCCGTCTAACCAAATCTCTCTCTCTCCTCAGAAAAACTCAGTCACCAATCTTAACTGAATGCACCTCATCTCCTTTTGCACCCCGAGAGCAACGAATCAAATAAAGGCTTCAAGATCTTCTAATGAAGGTCTCAGGTAGATGTGTTTTTTAATTTTAGTCTCTCTCTTCGTCTGTAGCGTCTTTCTGTAATGAGTCAAGAGTGAGGGTGTGAGGGGTTCGAGTGGTGTTGTGAGATGGGTGTACAGGGGTTTGAGGGTGTGAGTCGTGTCAGGGTGGGTAATACGAGAGGGTGGGTGATTGTCAGTCGAGAGAGTGGTGAGTGTGTAGGTGTTGTGTGAGATGATGGATGTGAGTCGAGTCTGTTGGGGTGGTGTCGGGATTTGTTTTTAGTCTAGGGTGGAGGGGTCAAAAAGATGAGACGAGGGAGAGTGAGGGTGTGAGGGGGTCGAGTGGAGTCCGAGAGGATGTTTTGTTTGGGGTCAGGCGAGGGTTGTTTGAGAGATGAGAGTCGAGAGGTGTTTCTGGTCGTGTTAGGATGAGTCGAGGTTTGGGGGTTTTTGTTGATGTCGAGAGTTGTGAGGGAGTGATTCTTGTTTGTCGAGAGTTTGTGGTCTGTGACGAGGGTCTGGGTGATTTTTGTTGTCGTGAGATGAGTGTCGGTCTAGGGTGTCGAGAGGGTGTGAGGGAGTGAGGGTCGAGTCAAGTGTGTCCGAGAGAGTTTGGGTTAGGGTAAAAAGAGAGAGTGTGTGTCGAGGGTGTTTGTCTGAGTCGAGAGGGAATGAGTCTTTTTGAAAAGACGATGATTTGCCCGTTTAATTTGAATGGGCTTCATTCGGAAGAGTTCCGAATCGGAACATTTTTCTTGATCCGGAAGTTCTTGGATCGGAAGTTCTTGATCCGGAACTTCTTGATCCGGAACTTTTGGCTTGATCCGGAAGTTCTTGGTTCGGAAGTTCTTGATCCGGAACTTGTTGATCCGGAACTTCTGGCTTGATCCGGAAGTTCTTGGTTCGGAAGTTTTGTGATTGATATGGAACTTTTAAAGGTTTGATTCGGAACTTAACAGTTTGATTCGGAACATTTAGACTCTGAACAGTAGGAATGGTTTGGATGGGACTAAGATAATTGGACAAATTTGGACAAATGGACAGAATATGATAACCAGGAAACAATTGACAGTTTGACAGTTGACCAAAAAAGAAAAAACTGACCAAAAAAAAGAGAAAAAATCCAAAAGAAAAATGATAACAGCTGATAACTGAAAACTTGACCAAAAAAAAATGACACAACTGATTAAACGACACAACTGATTAATAAAAATTTAAATAATAAACTGATTAAAAAAATAAAAAAGGATAAAAATTTATATAAATTGATAAAATTTAGAAAACATACCAACTTTTTATATAAATTGATTATTAAACTTGTGATAAAAAACAATAAAAAATACAAACTTTTTATAAAAACACAACCTTTTTAAGATTTGATAAAGAAATTTTTGATTTTTATAAAAAAAAATTTGTGATTTTTTATCTAAAAAATAAGTAAATTTGAAGATTTGATATGATAACACATAAAAACATAAACTTTTTATAAAAAATACAAACTTTTTTAAAATTTAAGCATGATTAAATCAAAACCCACCAAAATCAAACACAATAAAAGAAGAATAAACCAAACTAACCATGGCTCTTGATACCAATTGAAGGTCTACGTAATTAATGGCCTATTCTATGTGATGGATTTGGTGGATTAGATTGGTTGATTGATTGATAATTAATGAAGAAATGAAGGAATGAGATGAAGGATTAGAGAGAGAAAGGAGAGAAGGGAGAGAATTGTAGAGAGAGAAAGAAAAGATGATTAAATGATTAAGTGGAAAATGTAATTAACAACCCCCTCCTAACATGCTAGGAGGGGTTATATATAGCCCACCCTACATGTGGGCTATATGGACTATACAATAAGTAAATAGATCACGAGCCCGTTACATAATTATAGTTGGAGCGACCGATCCTTCATAAATACGTAAAACGTATTTCCAACAGTAGCAATCCCATCGGTACAATCAGGTGCATCATCATCCTCATCATCCAGATTCAGACGATTCAGACAATTCATCTCTAAGTAACTCAAACTCAGAATCAGACCAATCAAGTAGAGGGGGTAAGGGCTCACCCTCCAGTACATCATAAGGGAAAATAAGCTCAGACTCATCATCATCATCAATCTCTTCATCTATACCTACTCTTCCTCAACATCCTCGTCGTCATCCTCATTACCTACATCATCTATACCAATCTCATCATCATTCTCAATACCAACATTATCATTATCATTCTCTACAACATCAACCTAAGGGGCAATCTGATCTCCTAGTCCTATCTCGGGCTCGGGATCCTCAAATAGTTCCTCCTCTTCATCATCTATATCCTCATCTACATCATAATCTACTAAGTCTAAATAAGGTTTATCATCTACATTAGGTTCGGGAATAGCATGGTTCTCTACATGAATATTAGGGTCAACCATGATAATCTGCATTTATTATATATCTTGTATCAGCATAAAAATAATTATTAAGCAGTTACATACTGAAACCACGATATATACATATATAAATTGAATTTTATATATCAAAATATATATCTTCTCAATAAGGCTTGTGGGTAACGTCGGAGATCTTTGGCACCGTTATAGTCAAAAGATTTTTCAAACATTTTAAGAAAATGTTTATAGTTAAAAGATTTTGAAAAGTTTTGTTCAAAACCTTGGTTTTAAAAATCTTTCGTTCTCTATAACGAGAGCTCTGGTACCAAACTGTAACACTCCCAAATTTCATATCGGTACAGCGGAAGAGTCAATAGAGTGTTACGGGATAGAACATTAACTTCAATCATAGACAACGCATAAAAACGGTTGTACAAGGTTTAACATACATTCATTCTAAATAAAAGTTTTAAGTGTACAACAGGTCCCCAAATTACACAGTCATAAAGTTTACAAAACATAGATCGAATGAATAATTTTTATTATGTGGGCCATTAGAGTCGATCTCCCTCCAAATTACCTTGAAACACCTGAGATAAAACATCCAAAATTTATATCAGCGAATGCCGAGTGAATTCATAGAGTTTAATAAAACCGTTATATAAAACAATCATCAAAATTAGAACACAAGTATAATATCAGAAGTAAGTCCTCGTATTGCTAGTCAGGTAATATATTAATCAAATCATTCATCTCAAACCGTCCATGAAACCGCAGTCTCAATATTATCATTATTCGTATCGTTATTGAATTGTGTTGTTATACATTTTTATTATTGTTGGATTATTATTAGCCGCATGACATTGTTACCTTACTATCACAAACAACGGGTCGCGAACCCGACAAACAATTTGCCCATCTAAGTTAGCGTGTCGTCACAAAAATCACGCTATGTAAATCTTCTAATACATAAATTCGCTTACCACTCAAGGTGTTGCGACGGTGATCAACCGTCATGACGCGAACTGGGGTGATTTTCCCCAAATAGTACTATCATATGCATAAGCGTCTACCAAATCCCGGTTGTTCACAATTCATGCTAATGGGAATTTAAGTGACATAACCTAACTATAATAATCCTTTACATCTCATTATTGGGTCATAGCATCATTCGGGTCCATATCAATAAGCATACCATCGGGACTACTTGTGTTCTATTTTTTATCAAAAACTAGCATGTTATCTCCCTCGCGGGTTTACAAATCATTTTATAAAACATTTAAAAGAGTGCGAGGCTATGAACTCACGTTGATTAACAATGGCGGGTTATCGGCTACGAGCGTGCTTCGATCACGGAAACCTATATAAATAATACTCGGTCTTAGACTTTTTGTTCAATGACTTTAAAAAAATAGCTACGTATATATATATATATATATATATATATATATATATATATATATATATATATATATATATATATATATATATATATATATATATATATATATATATATATATATATATATATATATATATATATATATATATATATATATATATATATATATATATATATATATATATATATATATATATATATATATATATATGATGATTTTTTTTATAAGTATGATGTTGATCATGTGGGATTTTATCTCTTTATTTACTCATTATAGTGTCGTGTGTTGGTAAATTTTTAGAATAGTTTCACTAGTTTAACTTGTTTATACCTTGAGGCCCAATAAGCCCAATACGTTATATTAGTCTAATTACACTTTTAATATCAGCCCTATACTCACATGTTGGGCTCAAGTGGATTAAGCCCAATGAGTAAGTCCATTAGTGTTTATCCAAATTAGTTGGGTTTATAGTCCAATAAGGCTACTTTGGCCCGTTAATGTCCATATGTTATAAAGCTCGGGTTTTATCAGTTTTTACTTGTAACATGTACTTATACATCAGTATATGAGTTATAAAAACTTTACTTAGACAGGTCCGACCGTCTAAGTTTTATTTGACAAAAACGTTGATCTTTCGGTTTTAGCCGAAAAGACGTAAAACTTATGTATATAGTTTTATAACTTATAAAACATATCAAATTGCTATTTTTATAAAATGTCCCATTTACTTATCAAAGTATATACTTATTTATAAGTATTATGTAAGTTATTGGGTTTTAGGTATACATTTTATATTAGTTTTACTTGAGTGCTAATTTTATAATATATACTTTTATTTTACAAATCTGATTATGAATTTCACTTTCACCATGTTTACCATATCTTGAGTTATACAAGGGGATAGAATCTTATTTTTGGGCAGAACAAACTACATGATATGTGCTACAATTAATTCCACTTTAGCTACTGCTCAATCAACCTCTAAATGTCTCTAACAGTTCGTCCAAAACAGACTATACATATTTGAACTTCAATAATGTTTTGATCATATCTCACTCATTTTATGGATTCTATTGAGTGGCCAACTCTCACATATGTACAAGTCACATACCTTACTGTATATTAAATTATCCAAGTCATTTTAACAAGTTATCATATGGTTCTTTACTGTTTTATACAGCCTACTATTTTAAACATGATTTTAACATCTTTTCAAGTAGCTTTTAATCTTTTTAACCAAGTTTATCAACACATGATCCCCACATAATACTTTTATCATCATATATCATCATATACATATACATTAAGAAAGAAAATACAAATTTACATTTACAAAATAACAAGGTAATGAAAAGAATGATCTTGTTACCAACTAAGATAATGAAAGTTAAGATCAAGGCTTGACTTTTGATGAAAAAACTTGTGGTAAACCAAAACCAACTTCAAGATCACCAAAATTTATAAACTCCTTGTGGAAAATCAGCCCCAAGACACCAAGGAAACTTCTTTTTGGATGTTATAATCACCTCCAATCAATAAAAATTCAAAAGGACATCATCTTATGTATGAATAACATAAGATTTGTGGTTGAATCAAGATCAAAATGGGGTGTTTATGGTGTAGGTTGGACGATAAGGGTGAGGAGAGTGAGAGATTTGAGAGATTTTCATGTATGAAAATGAGCTAGTGGTTTGAGTTTGAGTTGTTTTAAGTTGTATATGGTTTTGGGAAGTAAACTAGGACAAGTGTCCGAGTTTATCATGTAAACTTGACACATCCTTGATGTGTTGGCTTAAGCTAGCCGTCCCATATGTGGGGGTGGGGCAAGTTTACTTTGCCTCATCCCCATTTAATTACGGGTACTCCTTTATTCTAGTTTCCTCGATTTGCGTGCCCTCGGGTCGTTTTACGAAAAACTTTTTTATAAATTATGAATCAACGGCACAAAACGAATCTAATAAAAATTGTCTCATCAATAACGGAGTTCAAAAACGTAAATACGTAATCCTAGGGTTTCTGGTTTAGTCGTAAAGGACGTTAAATTATGCACGTAAGCCCAAATTTCAGTTCGTAAATTGCGAGTTCATCAACCAACACAAAATAAGTTTCAAAATAATATACGAGAAAATAATTTACTACCTAAAAATGTTAGATTGTCACACCACCAAATACCATGAAAGCTGTTGTTGAAAGTGCACCAAAGATAGGATCTAAGCGGTCGATGAATGTTCCAGCAGGCAGTACATTTACGACAATTACTCATATGAAGAAACAATCTAGGAATAACAAGGCTCAAAAGACTTTACAATACGATGATTCAAATTCTTTACAAATGTGATTCTATGTGAAAAGTATGTTACTTGAGAATAATACGACATTACATTTGTTGATTTGATTATGTACATTCAATTTTATATATTAATGCAATTGAAATTTGATTTCAAGAATTTTCTTATTTGTTTTTATTGAATTCTGAAAGGTTACTAGAAAACGAAACATAGTCACACTTATTCACATTCCAATGTGTGACTACATATCATAAAAAGTCACACAAACATACAATTCTATGTGACTATTGGATGAATATAGTCACACAAAATACAATTTGCTTGACTTGACAAAGCATAGTCACACTTATTACAACTATTGGTAACTCTTTGGTTAATTGTATGTGACAAACTTAGTGCCATTAGCATGATTTGTGTGAATACATGTCATAAAAGGTCACACAAACAAACAATTCATGTGACTATTGGATGCATATAGTCACACAAAATACAATTTTCTTGACTTGATAAAGCATACAGTCACACTTATTTCCACTATTGGTAACTCTTTGGTTAATTGTATGTGACAAACTCAGTACCATTGCATGATTTGTGTGACTACATGTAACACCCAATTTTGATAAATGGAATGTCATGCGTAATTATGGCGTGTCACCAAAGCATACAAGGATAAATGCTTAAACATTACATGACCATAGGGAAAACCAGAATCAAACATCGGTTCCCAAACATAAGCCCAAAACATAAATAAAGTAAATGAACAAAAAGCAAGACTAGACAAGCATAAATATGAAGTCAAGAGGAGAAGGAATCTAAGGTAGCTCCCATCCTATGCGTGTCCTCCAAATGCTCCAGTCAGTCCTTGAGTACCTGCCGTTTTGGGACATGGAAAGGAAAGTAACGGCTGAGTAAAACGCTCAGTGCACGGATATAGACATAGTATGAATCACTAAGCATAATAAAGACTTAATTGCAGCGGAAATGTATATGTCCTGGAAAACCCGGAACGTGTTCATAAAACTGGTTTTATAGTTTGAAAAGCCTTATGTTTAGCTTATGAAAACTGTTTAACATATTTTACCATTAGCCAATATAAGTCATGAAAATACACTGTGCATGAATACTTGGAGGGGTGACCTCATCATGCAAATAAGAGGGGCTGCCTCTAATTTAATATACTAGTTTTTGGGTAGGAGGGATCAGCTCCTTGTGAAGGATCCAAGGCACACACCACATTCACCATGAAATCCTGACTGAAAACATGTAACTAGGATGAACCCATACGCCCCACATGATAAATATAATATAAATGGCAAAAGCTGAAGGGACGCCACGAGCAATCACTCCGCCGTGGTGAAGTCATAACATCAGTGCCTCTAATGTTATGGTCATGGTACCTCCATAACTAGGTTAAACTGGTCATGCATGTATATGGCTTTAGGTATTCTAATTAAACCTAAGCAATCATACACGTAACTTATACTACGGGAAAACATTTCGCTGCATACGGAGAATCCTAATAAGGAAAGAATGTCCATACTGAAAGGATGGGAATCCGTACCTTATGTCCAGTGAACGAAGAAGATGAACTGAGAGGAATCCTACTTCCGTATCACTAGTTCTACATAAATACATACATGAATAAGTATCTGCTTACTAAATACGTAGCTTGTTTTATGTCATGTCTTTGCTTATTTTATGTGTTCTTACCATGTTTTACTGTTCTAAAGCCTTAAACCGTGTTTATCTTATATTCTGTTTAATCTGATTAAGTATTTCTGGTATTTCATGTATTACTATACTTACTGTGTAATAATAAGTAACTTCCCAAAAATAGCAGGTTTCCTAAAATAGATAGTTTCCAAAAATAGAAAGTTTCCAAAAATAGAAAGTTTCCAAAAATAGTAAGTTTCCAAAAATAGAAAGTTACCAAAAATAGAAAGTTTCCAAAAATAGAATTACTGCTTAAAATAGATAAGTTTCTAAAAATAGAAAGTTTCTATAAATAGATCAGCTGCCTTAATTAAATAAGTTTCCATAAATAGATTAGCTGCCTGAAATAAATAAGTTTCTAAAAAATAGAAGGTTTCCATAAATAGATTAGCTGCCTTATTTAATTAAATATCTAAAAATAGAAAGTTTCCATAATTAGAAATAAGCTGGTTAAATAAGCTAAGTATATAAGCCTAAGTGTTTTCATGATTATTTTCTAAGTCATATGATATAGTGTATAGTTTATTAATTATTTCATGTAATTAAAATAAACTATAGGTTAAGATATTTAATTAAAGTATAACATGTTTTTAATTAAATAAAGTTAAATACTTAGGTTAAAACATTTGTGTTATTATTTATTTATAATATAACCTAAGTCATGTTAATTAATTAATTATAACCATGGTTTTTAAATAATTAATTAATTTATAAGTCTAAAAATATAAAAATACTTAGGTTAATCATTTCATGATTTTAATTATTAAAATAACCTAAGTCATGTTATTAAATTAATTATGTCATGTTCATTAATTTAATTTTAACATAAGATTATAAAAGCAAATAATCTAAACATACACCATGAACCGGATCTTGACTAAGAACCATGAACCGGACATGAAATCGACACCATACCCCGAACCAAGTCGGGGTACCCCTTGTCTTGATGCTGTCGTGGGACCCACACCAACCAACCGGGGCCATATGGTCTCGGTGGTGGTCTAGTGGCCAAACCGAGACCCTCTCGGGTTCGGTACAGGCTGCGGCCAAGAACAAAACACCCCTAAACATCCATTTTGATTTTATTCCAACCCAAATTCATTTTAGATCTATGATTTAATTAGGTTTTATAAAAAAACATAACATGTTCTTAATTATTAAGAGATTAAATCAAAAGAAAAAGGGTTAAATGATTTACTGAATACGTGGATCTAAAGAATGATGAACAAACACGAACACCAACAAGAACTCCAAGATCCAAGATCAACAAACACCCCTTTTGGTGTGGTGAAGGGTGGCAGCCAAAAAGAGAAAAAGAAGGAGGAGGAGGATTTTAGGTTTCTGTAAAATTCTTCTATAGAAAAAAATGAGTAGTGTAATTTTCCTTAACCTCCTTTTAGTAAAAATTGATGGGCTAATCCCATCCTCCCTCCTTAATTTCGTGGTAATGGGGCCCACAAGGGGTAACCCGAATGTTTTTCCGTGTCTAAAATATTGGTGCGTTCTCCTGTGTTCTCGTGTGTTCTCGTGTTCGTGTTTTACGTGTTCTCGTTAAATATTAACCATGACTTAATATATTTATTTGTGTTTGTAATAAATATATATACGTAATTAATATTAGCTCGTGATTAAATTACGTTCATGATTTCATGATCGCATGTTCGTGATTAATTATTGTCAAATAATTATTGCGTGCTCATGCGTAGTAAAATACTTATCGTGTTCGAACACGTACGTAATACGTAAAATCCTAACACAAAATCGTAATCATGCTATAATAGGAAAGTTTTAATCTAGTATGTACGATCTTAAGGGTACTATTCATGGTAAAAGCATGCGGGTTTTACAACTCTTCCCCCCTAAAAAGAATAATTCGTCCCCGAATTATAGGTAACCTAACTGAAAGAGAAACATACCCGAATCAAACTGAGAGGGTATGTAAGATAATGGAATGTGCGGGTTTCCTGGCAGAAGGAACGCGGAACGTGACATGTCTTGGAAGGACATGGAACGTGACGTGACTGAAAGGACATATCTAATTGACGAGAGAAAACGGAAAAAAGGTCCGGATGAACTTGTCTGTTTCCAAGTGGCCTCCCTCTTGGAACGGTTCCTTCAGAAGATCTTGACACTAATGATAAATCTTGGTCCTCCTGACCTTGACTTGGAATACGAAGAAATTCTTGGTTATCAACGGAAGGTAGATCCGCTAAATTCGATCGAGGAAAATAAGAGTTAACGTGCTAGGGTAACTAAAACGTTACGATGCAAGACAATCTGACTTAACTGATAATTAGAAACGATGCGCGAGACATAAAGAAACGTAGTACGTGAAAAATTTTGAACGTGATACGTGAAAAATTTTGAACGTGCTACGTGGAGATATGACGAGTGTAGTATGAGTAAACATATCGTGATACATGATACGTGTAACATATCGTGATCATGATATGAGGAACGTGGAATGAACATGACATGTGAAACATATCGTGATCATAGAATATAATGGCGCTAACGCCAAACGCTACAAGGTGAGACGTGGAATATGACGTGAAACGTCTATCTGATGATGGAGAGTTATACTAAACTTGGGTCTGGTCTCTCAAGTTCTTGCAAAACTTCCCAAATGAGAAAAATGAACGTAAAATCGTAAGCCAAGATACGATCATGAACGTGAATAGTGTCATGAACACGAGCGTGAAAGCAAGTCGTGAAATTTGAACAAGGATGTGAAGTAAATTAGGAGCACAATTATGAATATTTGTTTGACCCGATAATTGAGGGATTGCCAAGTGATCGGATGAGCCTTGGCTGGAACATGTCCAATCAATCTGTTGGTTCTGAAATCCGTACGGATGTAAGGATTCTGCAGACTTGATCAAACTGTTGACAATAACCTAGATAGCATCATGCTTCTTCTAAGTTTGCGTTAATCTGGTAACCAAAATCCGTGGAGATCTTGTCACATTTCAATTCACAATTTCAGATGATGAAAACATCCCAGTTTGTTGGTGTCCTATCTTAACCTGTTTGTATGACAGGTATGAAGATATGAACGTAACTGTATCTTGCTTCATCGAACTTGATACATAGGAGTTGCGAAACTCTGAGTCCATGAATCTAAACTTCTCTTAGCGTACGATCTTCTATAACACCTAATGTAATGTAGGGTTATCTTATACGCATAAGCTGAGTCATGGTAAGATTAACCATGCAAATCCATGTGATCCAGCATGTCACTGTGATCAACCAGAACTGATATAGGAAATTTTCAGGGTGGAATTTCTCTTGTCATAGAATTTGCAACATAGTGTAGATATGGTCTTCCTGTTCTTCTTCTAGGCTTAAAGGAAATCAGGTTATCCTTAATGAAAACACTGATGAACTTGCTATGAGTTCATGAAAACTCATTCTTATAATGCCGTTAGAGCATTGATGAGACTAAATCAAAATCATAAATCTAGTATGACCGAGTCGTGTACGAATTGTAGTCATGGACATTACCTGCTCTTTCCCTCGTCACTGTTGGCAGCATGATCATGAGTTTAATCTTGGAAATGTGATTAACACTATAAGGTCGATTGGACACGTTGTCAATACGTGGAGGAGAATAACGGTCATGAATGGTGATTTGTTTAAGCCGACGGTAGTCGACACATAATCTCATGGTACCGTCCTTCTCCTTGTAAGTTCTTCTGGAATGTATGGGAAGATTTTAGAATAATCAACTGGCTATGCGTAAAAGACTTAAGTGGTCGTGTCTTACTGACAGCTAGAAAATTTTAGCGACCATGGCTAACAACGCACATGCTTGTAAGCATTGATAATTTGTACAAATTTTCCCGATGGAATATCAAGCTGAATGTATTCAGGGGCCTGAACACTACTGTACATAATTATGAATCGTAGCATGGTGCGCTGTTCATAGTCCATAATTAGGATAAAATTCATCTCGTGTTTGTCTGAGGAAATGCGTTAGCAGCTTGGATCTCATCATTAAACTGAAGGAAAACCTTCGTATGCGTGGGAATACGAAAGGCGTCCTTCATGGTCATGAATATTTGAACTATGGTGTAAGAAATAAAAGTGACATCGGCAACGTGACAGTTCTCACAGATGCGCCGATAATGGTATTGAAATTCTTGTGGCCTGATTAATACATGGCACAACAAAATAGATATACCCTTGGAGGGTATCCTGAATTTCTTAGAAATGTTCCATAGTTGGACGCGAGTCATGTGTCTTGACTCATTTCTTGGAACTA
Organism: Glebionis coronaria; assembly: GCA_025667525.1. Taxonomy (NCBI): domain Eukaryota; kingdom Viridiplantae; phylum Streptophyta; class Magnoliopsida; order Asterales; family Asteraceae; genus Glebionis; species Glebionis coronaria. The sequence continues at coordinate 657,207,564 of CM046874.1, read as the reverse complement.
TAAGCATGACATATGTCTTGACTGGTGTCTTGACATGTGTCTTAAGGAGGTATACGTGAGACATGTGTCTTGACGGATGTCTTGACATGTGTCTTCAGAAAGTATACGTGAGACATGTGTCTTAACTGATGTCTTGACATGTGTCTCGAGATGTGAAACAAATATAACCACAATATAAGGTTATTATGCCAGAATTGGCGGATCGGTTGGACTACTAATCCTTTTATTTCTGATCACGTCCGTGGCCAGAGTTTCGGTTGCGATTTCTAGGATAGTTGTTGTCATAGTAGTGGTTACTATCGTCCTGTCTGTCAGTTCCATGATGGTCATTCTCATGACCGTGATTCATGTAACTATTCACCTGAGTGGCCGGCTGGTACCGGTTTGCACTCCTATGGCTGAAATGACAGCCAAATGACGTGTGACATGTAACTAAGAATTAGGGACAATGATTGATGGGAATCGTCTGATGGTGAAGCATCTTCTCGTCCAATTGCTTTGCTCCGACACCTTTGTCTTCGTCTTGTAGGATCTCCAGGTTGGGAACAGCATCCGCATCTCGTAGCGTCTCCGAACGTCAGCAGCATCAACCTTTAGTAACAATCCCAAGTTATGAGCGGCATCAACAATTTGTAGAGTATTAGCAAGTGGACATATGCCTGAGATGATTCAGAATCGACTAGCGAATACGCGTGCAGTATTGCAAGGGAAATACACATGGATTTAGGTACGTGTAATACACATGGAACACGGTACATGGAGTCCACGTTGAATGCACATGAAATGATCGGTATGGGGTCGATCATTTGTCATGATTTAAGGGAAGTATATCGGTTAAACGGTTAAGAAAACCATCATGATGACCTGGCAGTATTAGCATAGACATCATTCTGGTTATAACGGAAACGTTAAAGTGTGGTTACACAAAATTCAACGATGCTTTGCCTGACAGCATGATCAATGAAAAACAACCATGACTATCATGAAAGCATGATTCAATGAAATCTAACAATGTCTTGCAGGACAACGTAAATAACAAAAGAGGCATAAAACATAATCAACATGAAGACGGAATTATCATGAAGACACATGAAACCATCTATCACGAAGAAGTGTATAACATAATCAGCATGAAACTGAAGTTAACAATGACATTATGAAAACATACTTGACATAAAAACATAATAACTTATGAGGGGCCATGAAAAAAATTTATGCCAATTTAAATCACGAGAAAAATTTTATGCATGAAAAACAGTGCATGAATGCGTAATGTAGTTTATAAAACCTTTATATGTGCGAGGGAACGCCTATGGGTCGGTTCCAAAACAAAAGACATGGCGAGGGGACGCCTATGGGTCGGTCCCAAAGTTAAAAGTTCCAAAACAAAAGACATGGCGAGGGGACGCCTATGTACCAACCATTACTTAGTCATAATCCCTGTAATAATGATACATGAAACATGAATAAATGAAACTCATCTGTCAAAACTTATCAGAAATTTTTTTTATGTGACTAATTATGAACTACTGGGGTTCAGTCCACATAGCCACACTTCACGAGGAACATTATGCATGAAACAATGACACGTAACTAAATATGAATGACGGTTGTCCATCCATATTAGTAAAACAATATCGATGAAAACATCAAGGGTAAAACCTCAAGGTGCTGAAAACATCATGGTTAAAACAACAATGCGCTGAAAACATCAATACGTGGAATAACAAACGTTGGCTTAGGAAGCTCCTGGTGACTACCCACTAGTCACAGGTCGAGTTTTAGAGCCTACAGGTCGAAGCCTTGGCTCTGATACCATAATTGTAACACCCCATTTTGATAAATGGAATGTCACGCGTAATTATGGCGTGTTATCAAAGCATACAAGGATAAATGCCTAAACATTACATGACCATAGGGAAAAACGGAATCAAACATCGGTTTCCAATCATAAGCCCAAAACATAAGTAAAGTAAATGAACAAAAAGGAAGACTAGACAAGCATAAATATGAAGGAAAGAGGAGAAGGAATCTAAGGTAGCTCCCATCCTATGCGTGTCCTCCAAATGCTCCAGTCAGTCCTTGAGTACCTGCCGTTTTGGGACATGGAAAGGAAAGTAATGACTGAGCAAAACGCTCAGTGCACGGATATAGACATAGTATGAATGACTAAGCATAATAAAGACTTAATAGCAGCGGAAATGTATAAGTCCTGGAAAACCTGGAATGTGTTCATAAAACTGGTTTTATAGTTTGAAAAGCCTTATGTTTATCTTATGAAAACTGTTTAACATATTTTACCATTAGCCAATATAAGTCATGAAAATACACCATGCATGAATACTTGGAGGGGTGACCTCATCATGCAAATTAGAGGGGCTGCCTCTAATTTAATATACTGGTTTTTGGGTAGGAGGGATCAGCTCCTTGTGAAGGATGCAAGGCACACACCACATTCACCATAAAATCCTGACTGAAAACATGTAACTAGAATGCACCCATACGCCCCACATGATTAATATAATATAAATGGCCAAAAGCTGAAGGGACGCCACGAGCAATCACTCCGCCGTGGTGAAGTCATAACATCAGTGCCTCTAATGTTATGGTTATGGTACCTCCATAACTAGGTTAAACTGGTCATGCATGGATATGGCTTTAGGTATTCTAATTAAACCTAAACAATCAAACACGTAACTTATACTACGGGAAAACATTTGGCTGCATACGGGGAATCCTAATAAGGAAAGAATGTCCATACTGAAAAGACGGGAATCCGTACCTTATGTCCAGTGAACGAAGAAGATGAACTGAGAGGAATCCTACTTCTGTATCACTAGTGCTACATAAATACTATTTGAAACATTCAAAACGTTTAAAGCCGAAGTAGAGTTACAACTAGGAAAGAAGATTAAAGCTCTTCGTTCTGATCGTGGTGGTGAATATTTAAGTCAAGAGTTTAAAGATTATTTAAGTAAGAATGGAATTGTTCAGAAACTTACTTCTCCATATACTCCACAACAAAATGGTGTATCTGAAAGGAGAAATCGTACATTATTGGATATGGTACGGTCTATGTTTAATCTTACAACTTTACCATTATCTTTTTGGGATTATGCTCTTGAAACTGCTGTTCGTATTATGAATATGGTTCCCACAAAGAAGGTTGATAAGACACCATATGAACTATGGCATGGCAAGAAGCCATATTTGTCTTATTTGAAAGTCTGGGGTTGTGAGGCGTATGTGAAACGTGACTCTGGAGATAAACTCCAACAACGCTCAGTAAAATGTATCTGTGTAGGTTACCCTAAGAAAACTATGGGTTACTACTTTTATTATCCGGCTGAGAACAAGATAGTTGTGGCTCGGTATGGAGACTTCCTTGAAAATGATCTTGTAAATCAAGAATTCAGTGGGAGAAATTATGATCTTGAAGAAATTCAAGAAGATACATTGTCTTCTGAAAATACTAGCGATGAAATTCCTGTAGAACCAGAAAGTCTGAGTGTTCCACCGGAATTAATTCCTCCACGTAGGTCTCAAAGGGCTATACGTGCGCCGGACAAACTATGTCTATACATAGAGGATGATGAGGAGGAAGTAGGGGATCTTGGTGAACCTGTTAACTATCGATCCGCAATGTCTGATCCAGAAAAGTCAAAATGGATAGTTGCGATGAATGAGGAAATGAAATCCATGGAAATCAATGATGTTTGGAGTCTTGTAGACGCACCTAAAAATGCTAAAGTAGTGAAAAATAGGTGGATCTATAAGAAGAAAACTGACATGGATGGTGATGTACAATCCTATAAAGCACGTTTAGTGGCTAAAGGTTTTACTCAAACTTTTGGCATAGCCTACGAGGAGACATTCTCTCCTGTAGCAGACTTACGAGCTATTAGGATTCTCATAGCTATAGCAGCATACTATGACTATGAGATATGGCAAATGGATGTTAAAACTACCTTCTTGAACGGTCGCTTAGATGAAGACATCTATATGCAACAACCGGAAGGGTATGTTGATCCTAAATATCCAAAATGCGTGTGCAAACTTCAAAGGTCTATTTATGGCTTGAAGCAAGCATCACGTCAATGGAATAAGCGATTTGATGAAGAAATCAAAAAGTTTGGATTTATTCAAAATCGTGATGAGCCATGTGTTTACCGCAAAGCTAGTGGGAGTAATGTAGTGTTCCTAATTCTATATGTCGATGACATATTGATCATGGGAAGTAACATTCCAAGACTTAAGGAAGTTAAGGATTATCTTGGTAAATGTTTTTCTATGAAAGATTTGGGAGATGCTGCATATATTTTGGGAATTAAGATCTATCGAGATAGGAGTAGACGGTTAATTGGTCTTAGCCAAGATGCTTATATTGATAAGATATTGAAGAAGTATAACATGCATAACTCTAAGAAAGGTTTTCTACCGATGGAGGTTAAGCATGAGTTAAGTCATGAGAAAGATGCATCAACACCTGAAGAGGTGGCTTACATGAAGAAGGTGCCTTATGCTTCGGCTGTAGGATCTATTATGTATGGTGTAAGATGCACAAGGCCTGATGTGGCATTTGCTCAGAACTTGGTCAGTAGATACCAACAGAATCCAGGAAAGTTCCACTGGAGTGCTGTTAAGCATATTCTAAAGTATTTGAGAAGTACGAAAGATATGTTTTTGGTATTCGGGGGTAAACCAGACACAGAACTGAATGTAACAGGATTCTGTGATGCGTCCTGGCAATGTGATAAAGACGATACGAAGTCTCAGACGGGTTACGTGTTTGTCATCAATGGAGGAGCAGTTGACTGGAAGAGCAGTAAGCAGAAAACCATTGCTATGCATGCGACTCAATCTGAGTACATGGCCGCTTCAGAAGCTGCAATGGAAGCTGTTTGGATTAGGAAGTTTATTGGAGATCTTGGAGTGATGCCTTCAATTAAAGAACCTATTGATATATATTGCGACAAATCTGCGGCAATAATATTCGCCAATGACCCTGGAGTCATGAAGGGCGCCAGACACTTTAAACGTAGATATCACTACGTTCGAGAACAAGTGGAAGCTCGAGAAATAAAATTAATAAAAGTTCACACAGATGATAACGTAGCTGATCCTTTTACTAAGGCTTTGTCTAGGCCAAAGGTAGTTAAGAATGCCAAGGCAATTGGGCTGCAACTAGCTAGCGAATTCATGCAATAAATCTGTTGATTAGTATTTGGATAAAGGATGTAAGACATTATTGAATTGATGAAATAAAGATTGGATTTCGTTTATTTTTCTGTTATTTGATTTTGTATCCTATTTTACATGTTTTAATCCGTGAGCATTATGATGTTTCTAAATGTCCGTTGTCGATTAATAATATGGGAGTATTATTAAATTAAGACAATTCAAAATTGTGACAGGGTATACTTGAAAGTATATTGGTCAATTTTGGAGGATATTTGATGGATCAAATATTGGACTTATCCCAACTATGTGATTTTACTTTATGGATCTTTGTCATTAAGCAAATCATAAATAGTTATCCTTAGACCTGAGATGCCAGAAAACTGCATTGAATATAGTGCATTTCTGTAAGGTAACCTAACGCTAAACGTAACTGGTAGTCATAAGGGTTATTTTCAGAAGTGTTGCGAAGTTCATGTGTTTTGCTTGTAGTCGAAATGGGATTCGTTTCCTTCAAATTATTATTTGAAGTATAAATACAACTGGGCCCCTCGGGGGAATAGTAAGTACCCTCAAGGTGAATCAACTTTTTCTTGTCGATGAGACATGGTAAGTTGAGAACCATTTGTTGTGTGGACCACGTCCAACACCAAGTGAAACCAAGTACCAGAACAAACTCAAACCAGGAACCACATCTTGAAACAGCCAAGGGATATTATGTACAAGTATAAAAGCTAAACTGTGTTAAAGTATAAGCATATATTATATAAAAAGTATATATATTTTTTTTTAGTTTGTTTGTGTTTTTTTTTTTTTAACTATAAAGAATAAAATTCACCAATCACTGTACATATTGGTGAAAAGAATCAAAATAAGAACAAAAATTCAAAGTATAAACACTTACAACCCAGTCACCTTACATACCAGAAGCTGCCTTCTTATCCGCTAGCAACCGTGCTTGAATACCCTCTACCAAAGATGTGGCCATACTCGACTCATTCCCAGAAAGAGCAGTAGAAATCTGCAAGTGACTTGCCAACATTGCTTTCATGGAAGAAATAGTCAAAGGATACACAATATCCGTCAGCATAAACACCACATGACCAGATTCTAATTCCAACACATGAACTCCACATCCAGCATATAGCTTCCAGTGAATAATCTCCCATTGCATTTGATCCTTCCATACGCCCAAAGCAGTAGCAGATGGAGGAGGATCCACCATTAGCTTGAGATCGGCCCAAAGACGGATACCAGGCCAGGAAGACACCGCCATGGGGTTAAACGGCATACTAGAATCAACAAGCCCAAACAACGCCATAAGATCCATACGGTCAGCCCACGATAACACACCCTGCAAACCCGTGACCAATCGCACAGTCCCATCACTCAAAGTAATCCGATGGGAGACGCCACCAGGAAGTGTTGTAGACCTTTCAACCGTGTAACCCGTAATGCTTCCATTGCCCAAAGGCAAGTCAGAATCGCTATCCGAAGCTGCATCAATTAAGTTCTCAGGATCACGCTCCTCAAAAGGAACTGATTTACCACGGCGAACACGACGAGCAAGTTTCTGGCGAGTGGAACGTCGAGGCGTGGGAGCCGAAGGAGTTGATTCAACCTTCACCTTAACTTCAGCAACAGCAGGAGAAGCAGTAGAAGTAGACTCAGGAACATGTCCACCCAAAGAACCACTAGGAGCTGCATCAGAAGTAGGATTAGGTTGTGTTGCAGGAACTTGTGGTGATGAAGATGGCACATCAGATGTAGCAGCAGTAGGTATGGTGGGATCAACAAAAGTGCTTGCAGAAACATGGGTGGTAGTAGTAGTAACAGGTGTGGTGGTGGAAGCATGAGTGGTGGTGGTAGTAACAAAGATGGTAGTAGCAGGACCAGCAGTAGAACTAGTAGGAGCAACCAAGGGTGTAGTAGAAGGACCAACAGAAGTAGCAATAGAACCAGAAGGACTACCATCAGAACCAGGAGTGGGCACAGATGAAGGACCAGAAGCCAGTCATGTAAGGCCATATCCACCAGAAGAGAGCAAAAATCCTCCATCAGAAGTACCACACACCATCATAACCAAGAAATTATGTTGTTAAATACTATGTATACGTTAGACTGACCTAATATGTACACAAAGCCTCCCCTTAGGCTTTGCCTCCCCTCAATCCTAGACCTCAAGGATTGACCATCCCAATATGAACCACCAAGTGGTTAAACCGAGGACCATCAAAAGCTTTAGTCAGCAAATCAGCAACATTGTCATCCGTATGAACTTTAAGAACCTGTATTAGCTTCTTCTCATTGGCATCGCGTATAAAATGATGACGAATCTCAATATGCTTCGTCCGCTGATGAAAGACAGGATTCTTCACAATGCAAATAGTGCTTTGATTGTCAATAAAAATTTTGGTATTCATAAAATTGAAACCATAATCCAACATCTGATTTTGGATCCATAAGACTTGACCACAACAACTAGCAGCCGCAACGTATTCAGCTTCTGTTGAAGAAGTAGCTACGATTGTCTGTTTCTTACATTGCCATGAAATAAGCCGACGACCCAAAAATTGACAACCACCAGTAGTAGACTTCCGATCATTATTAGCACCAGCATAATCACTATCACTATATGCTTCAAGAACAAAGGGAGATTCTCTAGGATACCATAGACCCAATTTAGGTTGAGCCTTGATATACTTGAAAATCTTCTTCACTGCATTTAAGTTCGAAACCGTTGGAGTCACCTGGTGTCTAGAACAAGCACTTACTGCAAACATAATGTCCGGACGTGATGTAGTCAAATACATAAGAGAGCCAATCATAGACCTGTACATATGAACATTTACCAGGGGATCTGGCTCATTCTTAAGTTTGATTTTAGCAACTTCATAAGGAGTTGCTGCTGGTCTAAGAGGATCCATTTCAAACTTCTAAAGAATCTCATGAACATATTTATCTTGACTGATGAAAATCCCATCCGATTGTTGCTTGACCTGAAGACCAAGGAAGAAAGACAGTTCTCCCATGGCACTCATCTGAAATTCGCCTTTCATCAAGTGTTCAAACTCATCACACCACTCCTTCTTTGTAGAACCAAAGATAATGTCGTCCACATAAACCTGAACAAGGATAATATCCTTGGAATTCCGCCGAAGAAATAGTGTTTTGTCAATAGTACCTCTTCTATAGCCATTCTTTAACAAGAAAGTGGAGAGACGCTCATACCAAGCTCTAGGAGCCTGATGTAAGCCATAAAGAGCATTGACCACCTTGTAGACTTTCTTGGGATGGAGTGGATCAACAAACCCCTTAGGTTGAGTAACATACACTTCCTCGTCAATTTTTCCATAGAGAAATGCACTCTTGACATCCATCTGGAACACTGTAAAGCCAACATACGAAGCAAAGGCCAAAAACAGACGAATGGCCTCGATCCTGGCAACAGGCGCAAAGACTTCAGTGTAGTCAATGCCCTCAATTTGAGTGTGTCCTTGTGCAACAAGTCTAGCTTTATTCCTGACAACAATTCCCCGTGCATCCTTCTTGTTTTTGAGAATCCATTTGGTATTGATAGCTGTCTTCCCATCTAGTAAGTCAACCAGAACCCAAACATTCTGAAACAAGAATTGCTGCATTTCCTCCTGCATAGCCTCCACCCAACTTTGATCCTCAAGAGCATGAGAAACAGACCTAGGTTCCACCTGTGAAAGAAAACAAGCAAACAAACAGTGTTGAAAGTCCGTATGATTATTACGCTTTTGATCCTCAATATAGCCCACAAGAGCATGATGATCAGACGAGGCCTTCTGCTGCATTCTGCGTGTCTTGACGGTAGAACCAGGATCTCCAATAATTTGAGTGGTAGGATGGTCTTTATGGGATTGCAAGACTGGATTGGAAGAAACCTCCACTTCTGGTGCCAAGTTATTGAGATCACCAACAACATCAGCATCATATGAAGCATTTTGGAAAACCCCGTCTACCGGTTGTTTATGTATATCATCCAGCTTGGTAGAAGACTTCTTTTCATGGTTCCCCAAATCAGAAGGACTGGAGAAACGTGTATTGGAAGCAGACTCACTAGCCGGAGTACCAGTAGTTGAGTGACTAGCACTAGGAGCAGAAGATGGAGTACCAGGAGCAACTTTGTCAGTAGGCTCAACCAAGGGAAACTCAAAACTACCTTGAGCCGCTGCTTTAGTAGCCTCTTGTTGTTGCTTGAGAAGAGTATCAAGAGCTGCTTGGGAATCCTGTACACCCAATGGAGTTGCATCACTAGGAGGAGTAGGAGAAACCGTGGTGGAATAGGATGGAACCACAAAAATGTCATCCTCATCATCTGAATCAGAAAGACTAGAAGGAACACCAGTACTTGAAGTTGCAAACACTTGTGGTCCATTCTGGACCTGTTCCTTGTATGTTTGTCTTCTCCTCAAAATACTTGAGATTAATAGTGTCAATTATCCGTTTGGCTTGAAGATTGTAGACACGATACGCCCGAGAATGAGCTGAATATCCCACAATATATCCTTCATCAGCCTTGCCATCAAACTTCCCCAAATAGTCACTAGTATTCAGAATAGTGACTGGACACCCAAAAGGCTTCAAATGAGCAATATTTGGAACTTTGCCCGTGAGCAGCTCATAAGGTGTTTTCTTGTGTGGATTTGTAATAGACACCCTATTCAAAACATAACTTCCAGTATTAACAGCTTCTGTCCAGAACATGGTCGGAAGCTTGGAATCGGCAAGCATAGTTCTTGCTGCTTCTATTAGTGTCCGGTTCTTTCTTTCTGCCACACCATTCTGTTGAGGAGTCCTAGCAGCACTATAATCTCTTTTGATGCCCTTAGCATTGCAAAGTGCGATGAGGTCTCTATTTTTAAACTCGGTTCCATTGTCGCATCGAATACCTTTAACTTTCTTGGACAACTGATTCTCTATCAAGGTAAGAAAATCTCGAAGAATTGAGTAGGTCTCACTTTTGGCAGCCATGAAGAACACCCACGCAAACCTGCTATAACCATCAGTCACCACCAAACAAAATTGCTTGTGTTCAATGCTTCTGATGGAAGTAGGACCAAATAAGTCAATGTGTAGAAGCTGCAATGGTTCAGTAATAAGACTTAAAGCAGTAATGGCCTTGAAGGATGCTTTGTGTTGTTTGCCTTTGCTGCAGGCAATACAATTTATATCATTTCGAAACGTCTTGGGAGGTAAACCAGAGACCAGATTCATATTGGCAAGTTTGTGAATGGTCTTGAAGTTCACATGTCCCATCCTTCGGTGCCATTTAGTGGCTTCATCTTCTGAGGCTTTTGCAACCAGACATGCTAGTTGACCAGTAGGGTTGACTTCATTCAACTTGATACTATATAGATTGTGTCTTCTAGGAATTCTGAGTAGAACTTGTGAGTCATCCGGAAGCTCAAAATCTTTGGAAAGCACAAGTGCATCAGTATCGGTGAAGAGTACAAACTGCTTCTTGTCACAAATCTGAGAGACCGATATCAAGTTGAAGTGTTGAAGCGCTTCCACATAGTAGACCTTCTCAAAATTTAGATTTGGAGTCTTTATCGTTCCTTTGCCAGTGATTCTGCCTTCACCTCCACCAAAATAGACCTTGCCTCCATAAAATGGTACAAAGTTAGAGAGAAGGCTTTTATTGCCAGTCATGCTCCTGGAGCAACCACTATCAACAATGCCTAGACTAGGATCCTGGTATGGAGTAACCTACAACAACAAGATAATAACAATGCAAAAGTTAGTGTCTTAAGGGGACCCAAACCTTTTCAGGTTTGAGCCTGCCTTGTGGATCATTAGAAGAATGCCAAGAAGATTGATGAGATCCACTATTGTTCCTTGGTTGCCTATGCATCATATGGGTATTATTATTTGACCAAGAACAACCTGCTGAGGGCTTAACAGAAGTTCCCAAAGTGCCCAAACCAAGATACGTGTGGTTCTAAGTTATGCGGATAGATTGGATTAAAATTTGGAAAGAAATTATTGGTTGATTGGAATCCATTATCTCTCCAATAATCAGACGCGAAAGGAGAGGCTACTCTAGAAGTATTAAACAGTGGAGCACTAGGATTAAGTCTTCTAGAAGCATATGAAGAAGCTCCTGGTGAACCAGGAGCAAGTAAAGCATGATTAACAGATGCATGTGTGTCATAATAATCACAATCTTTAATTAAATGAAAGGAACTGCCACAAACAAAACATGTTTTGAAAGACCTTTTATTAGAATGAGACTGTTTCATACTGCCTGCTTTATTACACACATTTCTAGGAAAAACATTCTTCCTAGGACTCAATAAACAAGGACCAGACACACTTGACTTGGCGGCAACTTTTTCTTCACACTTCCTAGCACCAGTAGCAGCATGTTCATTCGACTTGGAACTCATAGGTCTTGACTCTTCACTTGAACCATTAGATGCAGAGTCACCGGCTTTCTCACTGAAAGTACATGAGACAAAGTCATTAGTATTAGTAGAACTAGTTGGGGACTCAAGCATTTGTGATCCATCCGAGTCATTACGCCATGAGGTGGGCATAAAAGTTCTAGTAAGAGGAGGAGGGACAGCATGCATTTCTGCTGCGGGTTTAAACCTATTGTAACTAGGTTTGGCCTCATCCTCTTTGTCGGCATCAAAGACACTTGAGAAAGATAAATCAAATACATCTTCAGAATCAATATACTTTTCAAATCCTAAGCCTCTTTTAGTTCTGCCAGACATGCTACTATCAATTAATTTTGAAAGATTTTTAGGTGCCTTTTGCCATTTGTCAAATCTTAACATTGTAGCTTCTAATTTAGCTTGCATCTCCTCTTTTTCTTTGATACTAGCATCTCTTTCAGTTTCTGTATATTTAAGCATATTTGTAGTGTTTTCTAAATCAATGCTTAGTATCCTGATATTATCCTCATACGCACGTTGTGTATCTTGTAACCACTTCTTTTGTTGTTCCAATGTGTTTAATGAAGCTTTATAGGCTTGTACCTCTAAAAAATACTTATCATTTTGATCATTTACTTCATTAAATTGGGACAACAATTCTGTGTATTTATCATGACAACCAAGAGGACAATGTTGTACCTGAGGTGAGATGCCCATAAGAGAAAACTCTTCTGCTTCTTCTGCATCGGAGAGATTCCCAACAATCATTGCCAACACATCAGTCGAGGATTCCGCTGATTCTAGAGTAGAATCCTGATGATCATTCCAGTTGACCATAGAGTCAACAGATACCAATGCCTTCCTGTCATCTTTAACCTCCTGAACCTTGAAATCAGAGTACCTGCTCTTCTCCTGATCATTCTTGCTAGGGCACTCTCTTGCAAAGTGACCCTGTTGCTGGCAGTTATAGCACCGTACCTTGCTTCTATCGAATCTTGCTGGCTCCCGAGGGTTGTAATTAAATTTCCTTCCTGCTTTCTTCTCAAACTTGTGAACCCTAAGAGTAAGCATGGCCATCTGCCATTTAAGATCTATCTCATCCAGGTCAAGTTTAACGATCTGTTTGAAGTCATCAAAAGCAAGTTGTTGTTCAGAAGTAACATCAGCCACAAAAGAATGAAGAACAGCTTCTACCATACTACCAGACTTGGCAACAGGATCAGGAGCAGAAGACATGGGACTAGATGCATATGACATGGGACCAGTATGCTGAATAGTATGCTGGATAGTATGCTGGGGAGAGACAGTATTGCTCGGGCAACTTGCATATGACATGGGACTAGATGCCATAGAGCTCACAAAGGCTGAATTAGCAGGGGTGGGAAAAGAGTCACTCGGATATCCTCTCACATGAGGTTCGAATGTTCTGAGCCTATGAAACAAATCATCAAAGGTGAGATAGTCAAGCTCACCTTTGGCTTTGAGAGAGATCACCACCTGGTTCCATGAGTAGGGTAAGGCTTTAAGAAACCTTGCATTAATGTCACCATCATCAGGTTTTGACCGTAGTTGATTCAATTGGCTCAAGATCTTCTGGAACCTATCATACCCTTGATTTAGACCTTCAGTTTCTGAGATTTTGAATTCGGTAAATTCATCTCTAAGCATGGACCTTCGCATTTTCTTTGACTCCTCATTCCCGCCGAACCTTGCTTTTATGCCATTCCAGATCTCTCTGGCATCATCCAAATGGTAGAAGTCACCCATGTGGTCTTCAGGAAGAGATTGAAGCAAAATTGTTTTTGCTTTTACCTCCTTCTGAATAGCGATGATTTCCTCATGAGATTTAGGGTCAAGAAGAGTAATATTACCGTTCTTGTCTCGTCCAGTAAGCTTCCTGCTGTTTCCATTCAGAATGATCTTCCAAAGATCTTGATCAGTGTTAGTGATACACCATTCCATCTTCGTTGCCCAGTTATCATATTCACCCTTCTTCAGAAGAGGGAATTTTCCATTCGTGTTGGAGACCGTAGCCAGGATCTGCTGAGGTTGCACAATTTTAGGAGTGCCTTCTTCTCCTGTTTGAGTAGAAGTTGAGGCAGACATGATGAACAGATTGTTAGTAATAAGAGAACGTGATTCTGCTTGTATAGAGACCCTCCCAGGCTCTGATACCACTTGTTGGGTCTACTAGATGTAGATCTTGCAGCCTGTCAGGACCGGTGAATGACTTCTGTAATCACAAGTCAAATCACAAAGAGACTCTATACACAGTATGAATGTAGAATATAAATATAAACAAGAGAAACAGCATAACTATAAAGACTTGATCCTTTCTAAGGATTTCTAATATTGATAAAGACTAGAACTACGTTTTGTAAAAGTATGTCTAACCCTTCTGCCTAAGGTTCCTTTTATACTACAAGGAAACCCTAATACATCATTAATGAAAACGTGTAAAACTGATATGCATATCCTTTCCTAACATATCTCATGCATATCCTAACAAAATATTAAGTAAATAATAAAGTTTGACTTCGACTAGGACCAGGAGCAGGACTTGCTCCAACTACGACTAGGACCAGGAGGAACTACATACCTCCTAGTCTACCTATTACATATAACTATTACAATGGTCCTAACATCATATGATATAATGTATAGTTTATTAATTATTTCATGTAATTAAAATAAACTATAGGTTAAAATGTTTAATTAAAGTATAACATGTTTTTAATTAAATAAAGTTAAATACTAAGGTGAAAACATGTATTATTATTTATTAATAATATAACCTAAGTCATGTTAATTAATTAATTATAACCATGGTTTTTAAATAATTAATTAATTATAAGTCTTAGAAATATAAAATACTTAGGTTAATAATTTCATGATTTTAATAATTAAAATAACCTAAGTCATGTTATTAAATTAATCATGTCATGTTATTAATTTAATTTTAACATAAGATCATAAAAATAAAAATCTAAACATACACCGTGAACCGGATCTTGACTAAGAACCATGAACCGGACATGAAATCGACACCATACCCCGAACCAATTCGGGGTTACCCTTGTCTTGATGCTGCCGTGGGACCCACACCAACCAACCGGGGCCATATGGTCTCGGTGGTGGTCAAATGGCCAAACCGAGACCCTCTCGGGTTCAGTTTAGGCGCGGCCAAGAACAAACACCCCTTAAACATCCCTTTCTAATTTATACCAAAACCAATTTCATGTTAGATCTATGATTTAATTATGTTTTTAAGAAAAACATATCATGTTCTTAATTATTAAAAGATTAAATCAAAAGAAAAGGGTTTAAACGAATTACCGAATGCGTGGATCTAAAGAACGATGAACAAACACGAACACTAGCAATAAATCCAAGATCCAAGATCAATCAAACACCCCTTTGGTGTGTTTGAAGGTGGCGGCCAAAAGAAACAAAAGAAGGAGGAGGAGAGCTTTTTAGGTTTTTGTGAAAATCCTCTGTAAAGTGAAAATGAGTAGTGTTTTTCCCTTAACCCCCTTCTTTAGTAAATTTTGATGGGCTTGGCCCATCCTCCTTCCTAATTTCGTGGCATATGGGCCCACATAGGGTAACCCGATCATTTTCCGCGTCTAATTAATAAGTATGTTCTCGTGTTCGTGTTTTACGTGTTTGTTCGTGTTTATTTGTGTTCGCGTTTTGTGTGTTCTCGTTAAATAATTACCGTGACCTAATATATTTATTTACACTCGTAATAAATATATATATATGTAATTAATAATAGTTCATGATTTAATTACGTTCATGATTTCATGATAGCATGCTCGTGATTAATTATTGTTAAATAATTATTGTGTGTTCGTGCGTAATAAATACTTATCGTGTTCTAACACGTACGTAATACGTAAAATCCTAACATGTAAACGTAATCATACTATAAAAGGAAAGTTTTAATCTAGTATGTACGATCTTAAGGGTACTATTCATGGTAAAAGCATGCGGGTTTTACATGCTTGTCATAACGTTGCCCTAAGACGGCCCCTATAGCATAATCACTTGCATCGCACATGATTTCAAAGGGTAATTCCCAATTAGGAGAAACAAGAATGGGAGCTTCGGTAAGTTTCCTTTTGAGAGTTTCGAAATCTCTAACACAATCCTCATTGAAATTAAAAGGAGCATCCTTCTCGTGAAGGTGTGTCATAGGTCGAGAGATTTTCGAAAAGTCCTTGATGAAACGACGATAAAAGCCCGCGTGGCCTAGGAAACTCCTAACTCCCTTAACGGTTTTGGGATGAGGTAACTTGGCGATGACGTCTACCTTAGCTTTATCGACCTCAATCCCCGCTTTCGACACCTTATGTCCTAAGACGATTCCTTGTTTACACATAAAATGACATTTTTCTCAATTAAGCACAAGATTGGATTCTTCACAACGTTTTAACATTTGCTCGAGATTAGATAAACACGACGTGAACGAATTGCCAAATACCGAAAAGTCATCCATAAACACTTCCATCGACTTCTCGATCATATCGTGAAAAATCGCCATCATACACCGTTGAAACGTACCTGGTGCATTACAAAGTCCGAAAGGCATCCTATGATAGGCAAACGTTCCATAAGGTCACGTAAAAGTAGTCTTTTCTTGATCACGAGGGTCGATAGGATTTGAAAGTAACCCGAAAAACCATCTAAAAAGCAATAGAATTCATTTCCCGCGAGTCGCTCCAACATTTGATCCATGAAGGGCAAAGGAAAGTGGTCTTTTCGAGTGGCATCATTTAACTTTCGGTAGTCAATACACACCCTCCAACCGGTCACAACACGAGTGGGAATTAACTCGTTGTTTTCATTGGGCACAACGGTCATTCCTCCCTTTTTCGGGACACAATGGATTGGGCTCACCCATGGGCTATCGGAGATAGGATAAATCATTCCCGCGTCAAGGAGTTTCAACACTTCCTTTTTAATGACATCGTGAATTTTGGGATTCACCCTTCTTTGACTTTGAATTGCGGGTTTGTAGTCCTCCTCCATTAAAATCTTGTGAGTACAAAATTTTAGGGCAATACCCTTAATGTCGGAAATTTTCCACGCAATTGCCCCTTTATGAGCCTTAAGAACTTTCAAGAGCTCGGGTTTTTCATCATTAGCAAGACCTCTTGCAATAATAACTGGCAACTTGTCATCACCTTCCAAGAATGCGTATTCAAGGTGAGAAGGAATATCTTTCAATTCGAGGATAGGCGGTTCCTCGATTGAAGATTTTGGTTCAACACTCATAACTTCCATCGGCGGAAGAAATGGTGGAATAGAAGTATCATCACTAATCAACACCTCATCTTCATTGTCGATTTCATTTAAAGTAAGATCGCCTCCTTGGAATGGAGTGAGATTTGGTGTAGAATTAGCAAGAATCGGATCCAAAATAGTGGGATTGCCACTTGACGAGCTATCGGAAAAACCTAACACTTCTTGTGAAAACTCATCGCAAACCACATCAACGATGTCAATGTGATTGATGGTAGCGATTGCATAAACATGAGAAGGTTTCGAGTTTTGAGTAGCGTTTATAACAAGTTCCTCTTCGTTGAATCTCAAAGTGATAGTTCTTGCATGAACGTCGATAAGTGATCTCGAGGTGTCTAAAAATGAACGACCTAAAATTAGAGGAACTTGAGGATCCGCGGGGATGTCAACTACTATAAAATAAACGGGATAGTAGAACTTCCCCACTTTCACGAAAACATCTTCGGCTACTCCACATGCTAAAATCGTAGAATGATCGGCCATCTTGATAGACATGTTCGAAGGAATAAGAGCCGGAAGCGAAAGCGATTTCCAAATGGAAAATGGCATCAAATTAATGATCGCACCAAGATTGGCCAAGGCGAGGCATTCTTTCATATCTTGTATGTCACAAGGAATGAGAAACTTTCCGGGGTCACAAACTTTTTCCGGTATGCGGTTAAGATAAACCGAAGAACAATTAGCAAGCTTTGAAAGCTTTTCCTTATCGCTCATCATACTTTTAAAAGTGGAAGCGAAACGAGGCATATACAACAACGCGTCGGCTAAACTCACATCAAAAATCACTTGTTGAAACATTTTTATAAAAAGCTCGATTTGTTGTTTGTTACGTACTTGCAATTTCTCTTTGTTTCGTCTCGAAGGCTAGGGTAAGGGTGGTGTGGGTTGGACATTAGGCAACGGCCTTGGAATCTCGGGTTCCACAATTGGTATTGGTTCAACCGTAGGTGTGGTATGAGCGGTACTTCGTGGGATTGTAATGTGCTCCTTTTCGACCATCACTTCGGGTTCTTTCTCGATTTCCTTCTCCGTAGAAGTACTTGGACGAGAGATTGGTTCCTTGAAAGTTTTACCACTTTGTGTAGTAATAACCTTCATTTCTCCCTTCAGGTTTGCAATGGTATCACTAGGAAGACCACCTGAGGAAGAGGGTTAACACATGATTGCTTCAAATATTTTAGCCATTCGGTCCTCAAATTTTGATTGTCTAGCATCCGCTTTTAACAACTCTTGCTTAATCTCATGTTGTCCTTGTTCCATCTTTTGTTGATTTTGTTGAAGACGTTGAACATTTCCTTCCATTTTATTTGCATGAGTTTTAAGTTCATTAGCAAGTTCGTTTTTAAGCTCGTTTTTCAACTCGGATCTTAAGCTAATCATCTCACGTTGCATGTTATCAAATTTAGCATCATTTGCTTTAGCATAATCCAAAAATTCTCCTTGAAGATTTTTAGTGTGAGCATTTTGAAAACCTTGTGTAGTGTTTTGAAAATCACGGTTTTGGTTTTGATTAGTGACTTGTCCATTTCCACTTTGATAATTCCCCTTGTTGTAGTTACGTGAATTGCCTTGGTAATTACCACCTTGGTTGTTGTTTCGATAGTTCTTAGCATTTTGATTTGGTGGAGCTTGATTTGGGCGGGAACCTTGGCCGTTTTGGTTGTAAGTTCCCGCTGCTACATAAGCACTCGAAGTGTTACCATCCGTGGCAATGCACTCGGAAAGATCATAAACAACTCTTAGCAACCGCTTTCCAATGAGACATAAGATTAGCAAATGTATCGAAAAACCGATTTTCCTCATTAGCTTCATCATGTAAGGCATTAATGCTACGAGACGATGACGACGATGAAGAACCCAAATTGGCAACATTCGGTGTGTTACCAGGGCTATAAACCTTAGATCTATTCTCGATAATCTTTAAAGCTTCATCGGTCGTTTTGCACAAAAATTACCACCCGCGGCGGCATTCAAGTAATCTCGTTCATGATCATTAAGCCCATTAT
The DNA here is from genome assembly GCA_025667525.1 of Glebionis coronaria. NCBI lineage: Eukaryota > Viridiplantae > Streptophyta > Magnoliopsida > Asterales > Asteraceae > Glebionis > Glebionis coronaria. The sequence goes on along the minus strand of CM046874.1, from coordinate 657,188,660 downwards.
AAAAAGTATCAATTTGATGCAATTCCGAAAAATCATGGTGTGGACATTCATGTAACATTTCTGTAAAGCGTTCCCATGCCATTGAAAAACTTTCATTATTTCTTTGAACAAATCGTGAAATCTCATTTTTCAAATGTGTTGTTTTAGATGGTGGAAAAAACTTGTTCACAAACTTAGAAACGAGATCACCCCATGTCAAAATCGAATTTGGCGGTTCTTTCTCAAGCCAAATTTTTGCGGGTCCATCTAACGAGTATGGAAACAACATCATCTTAATGACGTCATGTGGAACATCCTTAAACTTGCTAGTAGTGGTGAGACGGTTAAAATTCCTTATGTGATAATGCGGGTTGTCTTTCTCATGACCTCTAAACTTATTTGCTTGAAACATCGACATTAAACCCGTCTTAATTTTGAAATTCTCCGCAAGGATGGAGGGAATCACAATGGCCTCTCCAAAACCCTCGGTGGGTGCTTGTAGCAACTCCATCAGAGTACGATTAGCCATGACGACTTCTTGTTCTACAATAGGTTCAACAATTGGAGGTTGTTCTTCAATCAACGTCTCTTGATTGGCTTGCTTTTGAAGACGTTTACGAGCTCGTTTTGCTTGATTACGAGTGATCATAAACTTCACGAAGAATGGGAGGTGAGCAAAGAAGATTCTTTTTGGGTGTTTTGTAAATTTTCAATTTTTTTGTGTTTTTGATTGTTTTTAATTTTTTTGGATTTTGATGTATCTTCGTAGACAACAATCTACCAAATCTCTCCTCGAATCAAACTCTAGATTAAAGAAGCCTCACAAGAATGAAAACGATCACGTGGAGTGAAGCCTTCGAATGACTTTAGAACTTTGGTGAAAACCAAATTGTTCAAGAGGGTTTAATCACAAAGAAAACAAGCAAATATATTATACGTAATAATACTTTGGGCGGCAAAACCCTCGGTTAGCCTTCAATCTCAAAATACTCACAAGAAAGGGGGGAAACGAGGCGGCGCGAAGCACTTAAGAGCCTTTTCCTTAGGGTATATTTTATAATACCCGTCTTATACCCACCTTATAGTTCGTATTTTTTAAAAATCGAGCTTCACGAAAGTATTTTTCTATTTTTGCGTTTTTCTTTTTGTTTGAGATTCAAATACAATAATTAGGAGATCAGATCCCAATTAAGGTTGTGTTTTCACACTTTTGGAGATACTTTGTATTTATTGTGATACTTAATACAATATAGTAATAGTTATTTCACAAGAAAAACCAATAAAACCGATAATACGTATTAGTAGATTTCTACTAATACAAATACTATTTATGGTTAATATTAAAAACAACAAGACAAATTAATCATGACACACCTCCCCGGCAGCGGCGCCAAAATGATTGTGGTAAATTTAGACCTTTAGGAAAAGGAGCGTAAAAGCGGTAAGTATTGAACAAATGATTTTAGGAAAAACCAAGTGTTAATGACCCTAAGGTGAAGTTCGTTTCCCAAGGAGGTATATGTGTGTGAAAAACTTGTAAATGTTTGTGATTAATAATGGTTTAGAAGGGGATGAGAAAAGAGGATGACGAAGACGTGAAACTAATTACTACGACGACAAAACGTAAAACCGTAAAACAAGCTAAAATAAAAATTAATTCTAAAAATTACCAAAAATTCACCAAAAATCAAAATAAATAAACTAAGAGTTTACCAATGATCAAAACTTTTTCAAACCTTTTAATTAATTAAATATACAATTTTTAAATGCTAATTAAAGCCCTAAAAACCAAATAAATTATCAAGAAGCCCAAATAAAGATTTTTCAATTGGTAAACCTCTAAAATGGCCTAAAAAGATTAAAAACTATTTTTAGAAATTTTTAAACTAATAAAAACTATTTAAAATGATTTAAAAACTATTAAAACTTAAAATAATTATAAAAATTAATCTGAAAGTGATAAATTTATTCTAAGAGTTGCAAAAATCCTATTTTAATGTATTTAAGCTAAGAAAAATGTAAAAAGTTGAAAAATGTGAAATTTGAAAAATAATAATAAAATAATATTAAAATAATATTAAAACCCAAAAATTATAAAAAAATTCTAAAAACTTGCAAAGTAGTTTATTTTGACCTAAATGAACAGTAAATGGAAGTGAAATGACCAGAATACCCCTATTGGGCCCTCAAATGGGCCAAAACCAAAAACAGTCCACTTAAATGGGCTTTTTAGTCCAAAAAGTCAAACTTGGCCCAATTGACTTGGAAAAGCCCTATCTGACTCAAAGTTCACTTCTAAGCACAAAACTCTAAAGGCCCAAAAGGTGAAAGTGAGCTTATCACAGCTTATTAAGCAAACAACTTATCCTTATTGGGCTTTTTAGCCCATTAAGCAATAAGCTAATGCCATAAGCTCTAATTTGACACACAACCTTCTTTTGGGATGCTTAAGAGATCTGTAAAAAGAAATTTTGAAAAAGCACACTCAATAAGCCAGAAATAAGCAAAGAACAATTTCACAAAACGACAAAATAGTCGGGTTTGAGAAATAAGGCACCTCAGGACTTGATTCAACTTGCAAAATGTCACAAATGAACTCAATAAGCCAAATCAATCAACAAAAATCCAATAAGCAACACCAATAAGCCAGAATAAGCCCATAAGCACTTATGAAAAAGTCAATTAAGTTGGTTTTCTAGTCAAACCTTAAAGTCAACACACCAAATGCTCTAGTATGAACAAATGGGTCAAATAATGAGCACCTATTACAAAATCCAAGTTGTTGCTGGTTAAAATAAGCTATTATAGCTTATTGATAAGCTGAAACCCAAAATACACTAGCAGGGGGAACTTTCAGTAGGAACTGGTTCCCACTGCTTTGACTATTTGACCAAGCTTTTTAGAGAGATTTAGTTAGATTCGATTAGAGACAAGGGCACCCTTGTGATCAGTGAATCACAAGGAGTCATTTGCAACAAGGAAATCACAATTTGGTTCACACAATAAGCCAGAAATAATCAAACAGTCACCAGATATTGCTCAGACATGGGAAATAAGCAGTTATGCATAAATAAGCAGATATAGCATGAATAAGCCAACCAAATTCAACAGGATGCATACACAAGCTATATAAACTATGAATAAGAACAAACAAACTTAAACCAAACACTGAATCAAAGTAAATAACAAGATCAAAGCAGATACAGTTACTGATAAGAGACAAAGTGAATATGCCAAAACTTTGCTGATCTAATTGACACTAAATCCAACTTCAATGCTTCAAATCTCTTTCCCTGGTGTAATTAACCTGGATTTAACACTTGTTAACCCTAGTCTATGGTTAGATCTAGGTGTTCTCTAAATTTCAACCAATTTCACCAAGTAACAAAGATTTTATAGCCCCTTAATGGATCTAAGTGTTCTCAAACCACAAAACCTGCAAACAGATGAACAAGAGCACCAAGTAAACAGATACCAACAATGAACAACATAATACAACCACTTAACAAACCAATAAACCTGCTTATGTAGTTAACCCAAACACCCCTTAAAAACTTGTTTTGACAAATTTTCAGTGGATAATCCCGATTCAACTCACAAATCAAGTCAATAACAACACATAAACATCAAACAATACCAGATTAACAATAATCAACCATAAAAACACAGATTCAAGAACTAGCATGCAGATTCACCAAAAATTCAGAAAATAAAGAGGAAATTGAAAAAGGAGAAGATGCAAACCTCCAAGACCTACAAACAGGCGCTGGATTGTTTGAGCTGAGGTACTAGCAGAACAAGTACCAGCTTCCAAGTACCTGCTAAGATGAACAAACAAAAGTGATGCACAATAAACAAGCACTTTCTGATTTTTGAAACCCAAGCTTTATCAACTAAAACCTTGCCTCAAAAACCTTCAAATATCAAAATGGAACTCAGATTTAGGCTATTCTAACACCAACTTTTAATAAACAAGAACAAGATTTCTCAAAATTCAGAAAATCAAATTTTATTAACTTAAAAAGGGATTACAAAGATTGATAGCCTAAAACTGGAACAAAAGCTCCCTCACAGGTTGAGGAGTCTTTTTATAGGCAAATGCTAGCTATGCACTATTCACAAATCCTAGAAGTGAAATTCTTATTTTATCCTTAAGGTCTTCTAGATGATTCTTGGTTGTGAGGTGTCCAAAGTGATCAAGGACGTTCATTTTATCTTTAGGATGAAGCAAAGGCTCTCAGCTGTTGATCTTGACACGTGGCATACCTTGGAGAATAAGTTGTCACATGATAGGTGAAACGGTTTTGGGTGTGGGGTCACATGGTGAGTGGGAGTGAGGGTTTTGATGTGGGATGAGTTTCTGCATGTGTGAATCACACATGTGCTAGGGTAATTGAAAATTACCCCTTGTTTAAGTGAAGTAATTTATGGGTGGATGAATGGTAAACAGTGGTAAGTTTGATCCGAATTTGGGGGAAACTTGTCTGTTTGGCGCATTTCTTGGTTTGAAAGTTTCAAATGAACACCTTTGGCCCTTGTGTTTTGGTGAAATGGGTATTTAATGTTTTCAGCCAACAAAACTTGCATTCCTTTGTTAATAACTTTCCCAACTTCACACTTTTGGCACAAAACTTTGGTAAAAGGATATCAAGGGTTGTTTTTGCCATTTTTCCATAATTCAAGGACTGATTTTGGACATTCTTGATCTTCAAAGGTATTCAATGTAACTTTGACTTGATAAGGGACCATATTTGGCAATTTATAATTTTTGAGGGACTAAACTTGCCATTTCTTCAAAGTTGAAGGACCATTTGTGTAATTTTGAAAAACTTAAGGGACCAAACTTGTAATTATGAATATACAAGGGTTTTAAGTGTCATTTCTTCATTCATTGAGGATCAATCTTGCATGTATTCAAGGGTATTTGTTGGATAAATCATGAACTAGGGCCCGGTTCTTTGTACGACTTCGTTTCTCGTGTCCGTTTTCCTTGTTTCTTGTGATCTTTTGTCTTTTTCATGATATCCATACCTAAAACACAAGTAAACAAATACAAGCACAATATATGGTATTTTATGACATTTTTATGCATTTAAAGCCCGAAAAGAACGATGAGATCATGTAAAAATGCCATCTCATCAGCTCCCAAGTTGTTGGGAGGAAGCATGGGGCATTTCACTGATGCACAATCAGACAGATCATACTTCTTGAGCAAATCCTTAATATATTTTTCTTGACAAATGGAAATTCCATTTGAATTTTGTTTAATTTGAAAACCCAAGAAAAAAGTTAATTCCCCCATCATGCTCATTTCATATTTTTTGGTCATTAATTTGGCAAACTGTTTGCTCAATGTAATATTGGTTGAACCAAAAATTATGTCATCCACATAAATCTGTACTAAAATGACATCACCCTTGGACCTATAAGTGTACAGGGTTTGATCAATGGTACCTCTGACAAATTTATTTTCAAATAAGAATTTTGATAGGGTTTCATACCAGGCTCTAGGCGCTTGTTTCAGCCCATATAGTGCTTTGTGAAGTTTACAGACGTGATCTGGATACTCACTGCTTTCAAACCCTGGGGGTTGATAGACATATACTTCCTCTACAAGATTGCCACTTAGGAAAGCACTCTTCACGTCCATCTGGTATACAGTAAACCCCATATAAGCTGCAAAGGCTAGGAAGATTCTGATAGCTTCCAATCTGGCTACTGGTGCAAACATTTCATCATAGTTAATCCCCTCAGATTGATTATATCCCAGCACCACAAGCCTAGCCTTGCTTTTGACAATCATGCCAGCTTCATCCCTCTTGTTTCTATAGACCCATTTAGTTCCAACCACTTGCTTCCCAGCTGGAGCTTTTACCAGAGTCCACACCTTGTTCCTCTTGATCTGATTCAACTCATCTTGCATGGCAACAACCCACTCTTCATCTAGAAGCGCAGCAGCCACAATCTTAAGTTCATCCTTAGAGAGAAAATCAGCGAAAAGGCATTCATTCGCTGAGGCGGTTTCCAGAGATCTCAATTTCCCTCTGGTGGTGACTCCCTCAGAGGGTTCACCAAGAATATTCACCAGAATAATATCTTGGTTCCTACTCCATTTGGATTGAGGAGCAGAGGTCTCTGTGGGTTCAGGAGTCATAGAAGGTTCAATGAATGCTGGGGGATCTTCATATATTATTTCTTCATCCATAATCTCTTCATCAAGAGGAGAGATTGGTTCGATGAGATCAGCATTCACTATAGTGGGTGGAGTGATTGGTTCAGCATTTTCAACCTCCAGAGTGATGTCAGAGATTGAATGAGGATCAAATGCATGAACATAAGGGAAGTCCTTGTGACAGGCCTTACATGATTACTTGGGATTTGAGAAATCATCCTCTGGATATGATTTAACTTCATTGAAGTCAATGTCACATTCTTCTGTGTTGGTGTGATTGATGACAGCATCTGCTTCATTGAAGGTGACATGGATAGATTATTCTAGTTTTTGTCTGCGGATGTTGAATACTCTATAAGCTCTGGAGGTGGGAGAGTAGCCAACGAAGAATCCATCATCAGACTTTTCATCAAATTTTCCGAGGTGATCTCTGTAGTTGTGAATAAAAACAGGGGAACCAAAGACATGGAAGTATCTTACATCAGGGGCTCTCTTCTAATACACTTCATAAGAGGTCTTGCCGTGTCTCTTCACCATAATGGATCTGTTTTGTGTATGACAGGCTGTGTTCACAGCTTCTCCCCAAAATTGTTTAGGAAGTCTTGATTCATTGAGCATGGTTCTAGCAGCCTCTATGAGGGTTCTGTTTCTTCTTTCAGCAACATCATTTTGTTCAGGGGTGCCTGGGTTAGAAAAGTTCTGTGATATTCCCTTTTCATCACAAAAGGCTTCCATGGCATAACTCTTGAATTCAGTGCCATTGTCACTTCTGATAGCCTTAACTCTACAGTCATTGAGGTTCTCTATTTCTCTGATGAAGGACATTATTCTTTCAGCAGCATCACTCTTTCTTTTGAGAAAGAATACCCATGTGAATCTGGAGAATTCATCTACAATGACTAGTGTATACTTGTTGTGATTAAGGGATTAAGGTTTTACTGGTCCAAATAAGTCCATGTGAAGAAAATGGAGGCACTTATTTATGGAGAATGATTGTTTTGTCTTGAATGAGGCTCTGTGGTGCTTCCCTTTCTCACAGGCTGAGCAGGGTCTGTCTTTGGTGAAGGTCAAAGAGGGAAGCCAGCTACTAAATCATTCTTGGCCAGTTTGTTAATGTTTTTGAAGTTGTGACGGGAGAGTCTCTTATGCCATAGCCAATTTTCACTATCAGATGATTTGGCATAGAGACAAGTGTTTGTCCCTTCTGGACAAGATCATGTCGATGACATACACATCCCTTCTTCTGGGTGCAATTAGAACAACATCATCATTTTGATTGAAGATTGTTCTTTGGGTCTTAGTGAACAGACCTTGAATCCAGCATCGCAGAGTTGACTAATGTTGATTAAGTTGTGCTTCAGTCCATTGACATAAGCGACCCTTGCTAAGGTTATTCCATTACAATCCACTGAGCCATAACCCTCATTGGCCCCTGAGGAGTCATCTCCAAAGACTACTTTTGGACCAGACTCCTTTTTATATCTATGCAGATATTGTTGAACCCCTGTCATATGTCTGGAGCACCCACTATCCAGATACCAAACAGATTTCTTCAGATATTCCTGCATAGATATAACAAAGCCAGATTAGTTTCTATGCTGAACCCACTTTCCAGTGGGTCCATGCTGTCGCTGACCAGCGACATTGGTCCTTCTCTGGTTTCCTCCCCCTCTTTTGTTGCAGTCTCTGGGTTCATGACGCATACTTCCATAGATGTCACATCCGGGATAATGCTCGCACTCATCAGAGTGATGGTCGAAGAAGCCGTAGTAATTGCAGGGGGATTTGGTCTGTAACCCTGAGAGTTGTCTCTGGGTTTAGGCTCAGCTCTTCTTGAGGGCCTGTGAGGAGTTTTTTTATCTCATTCGAGTTTTGGTTCTTTGAACCGCAATGACCTCCTCATGCTCTCTAGAAGTGTGTTCAGTAGACTCGCATGTGATACATTTTGGTTTCTTTGAGCAATCCTTAGAGGAATGATTCTTGAAACCGCAATGCTTGCAAGGTCTGAACAAAGCTCTCCCCTTAGAGCTACTAGATCCTTCACCAAGAGAGTTAACAGATGGACTATTAACTCTGGGGTTGATTTGTTCTTTCAACCCCTTTACTTCTTCCATCAAGGTGAGGAGAAGTTACTTGGTGGGTGAAAGCTCTTCAGGGGGAGGAGTGGGTTTGTTGGAGTCCTTGGCCACAAAAACCTTTTTGTTCGCTTTATCAACGACTTCGAGAATTTAATTCCCAGGGGTTTTGGTTAGAGGTTTTGGGCCAAGCAAGGAATCAGATGGGTTAGCACCAGCAAGTCTTGGTGGGGCTGGTACCTCTGATTTCTTGTCAAAGTTTTTCTCATCCACAGAGGTGGAAGATGGAGAAGAAACATCTGACGGGACAAATTTAACACTGGGAACAGGTATATGGTTTTTATATCTACACTTTCCCCCAATAGCCTGAACCACATCACCAGGTATGGATTCAGCGACTATTTCTTCCACTGTGGATTGAGCCAAATTCCATTTTTCAATGGTTTTTCTGAGTTCTGAGTTTTCATCAGATAAAGACTCATTTTCAATGGATAATTTGCTTACTTCATTCTGAAGTTGATTAGCAAGATTCACAAATGGTTTAAGATTTGTTAATTCAGATTGGCAAAGATTTAACTCTGTTTAAGACTATGAAATTTGTTTAACAGGTTTTTTCTTTGCTCTTCCACAAAGTGGAGGTCAACCAAGGTATAGTCACTGACATGGTCTCTATCAGGACCTTCAGGCATAGATTGCATTCTATGTACCTTTTTCATGGTGATGTCCACCCATTGACCAGATCTTGCTTCACTTTTACCCACAGCGGGTTCTTCATCAGCGACAGCCATAAAGGCTCTGACGGTAGTGGTACCTTCATCCTCAGATGTGAGGGGTTCATCATCCCAGTCGAATGAGGCAGCAATCAGACCTTTTTCAGTCTTCTTACCATCTTTTTTCTTGGCTGCATCATCAGCTTTTTGGTTTAGTTTTAACATCTCAGCTTTCAAGGATTTGTATTTAACTTTGTAGTCCTTCTTCCCCTCTGAGTCAGAGTGAGAAGTTTGCTTGAAAGGTGAGGTGGAAAACTTCTTCTTGCTGTTGTTGTTGCTGGATGAAGGAAAGCTTGGAGAGGAGGTTTTGTTTGACCATTAATCCATCTGAAAGTGACCAGTCTTTCTACAAGTGTAGCATGACACCTTGGATTTATCAACCTTTGCAGCTCTAACTCTACCAGATCTCTTGTAGTACCTCTTCTGGTAAGCTAGAAGAGCTCTATCATGGAACTCAGCATGTAATTCATCAAGAAAATCTTGACTACTTTTGGTGTCCTCTTCTATGTCAGAGTCGCTGTCCTGAAAGGAATGGTTAGCAACAAGAGCTTTTGAACCAGTGAGATTGGTGGTAAACTTGTCAGTCTCTGATTTGTAAATGGAGTCAATTAGCCCTTCTTCATAGTTATATCTACCAAACAGTTGGGCTAAAGTATCATTTTTATAGCATTGTTTGCTCTTAAGGTCTGATTTAGGCTAAGCCATTTTCTATGTAAACTATTGAAAAATGTAGCATTAACCTCAGTCTTAGGTAGAACAACTCCATTGTTTCCTAAATCATTCAACAAAAACATAAGCCTAGTATAAGTTTGAGCAATAGTTTCTGTTTCCAAAGCTTTAAAAGCGTTAAACTTAAGTCTAAGGGCTTGGATTTTGGTTTCTTTTGTTTCCTCTGGACCTTCATACCATAGAACTAACTCAATCCACATCTCCTTAGCAGAGTTGCATTTAATAATGGACTTCATAATGTTCTTTGGTAGGAAAGAGACTATGATACTTTTGAGTCTCTTGTCCTGGTTAGCCAGACGTCTATCCGCTGGAGACCATTGCTTAACAGGCTTCTTAATGAGTCTCTCAGGGGTAGAGGCAATGGCCATAGGTACATAGGGACCATTTTCTAAGATTTCTATCAAGAAGTGTTCTAAACCATCTAAATATATAAGAAATTCACTTTTCCAACTTGAAAAATCTTCTTCATCGAATGCTGTAACATTGGACACATGTGACCTGATAGGTGTGAAAACACCCATCTTTTCTACCACTTAATTACAGTAATAACCGGACCAAAACGTGTATTTTATGTCTTTTATGTCGGAATTATGCGTGGTTTGTGTTTTGGTTGTGATTTAGGACGAAAAGGTGAAAAGTGGAGAAAACACGGGATTTCACGAGCATTTACGGACTTTTATTAAAGAAAAAGATTGAAAGACGAAGTCAAGAAGTCAAGAGTGCAAAAAGAACGGAAGTCCAAGACCAATTCTGAAGATTTATCGAAGAAAGAGTCAAAAGAAGGAAGTTCACTTAAAGCCGAGGAACTCAAGTCTTATTTATTGAAGAATTAAAAGACGAGTCCAAAGAAATCCCGAGCCAAAAGTCGTTAAAGTCCAAGATTAAAGAAGATTTGAAGGCTTAAGGACTAATGGCGCAATTAACAAAAAGATTAAAGAAGAGGAGGGACCTAAGCATGCAATTAAGGAAGAAAGGAAGGAGAGGAGGAAGCTTCCTCTAACCTCCTCCCTAATCCCCTATATATAGTCATTAGCTAATCACTTTTCATTTTGTTGGATAGCTTGACAATCTATCTCTTCCACCTTTATTTTATGCACCTTTAATTACTTGCACATTTAAATACATGTTTTGCACCTTTAATTACCTTTAATTTCAAGTAAGTGTTTCTTTTAATTACTTGCACCTTTACTTTATCTTGTTAATCTTCTTCTACCTTTCTTTAATCTTTACACGTTTTCATCTTGTTAAGTTGTTTAAAGATTTGATTTTTATGCTTTTGATTGTTTTAAATCTCTTATTTTCATAGCTTATTTGATTTATTTTCAAGTTTATATAGTTTTTACAAAAGTTATTTTTATATAAAAAGTTGTTTTTCTTAAAGTTTATCTTTTTCGTGTCTTAAAAGTTGTTAACTTTCAGTTTCGTAGCTTATTTTTATACGTTTTGTCTTAGAAATTTTGTCTTGTGCTTATTAGGAGTTTAGCTTATTTTTCTAGCTTATTTTGTGTACTTTTCCCTGTTTTCCGATCGTGACAATCGGAAAAGGGTTTTACATTCCGATCGGTGTGATCGGATAAGGGTTTCTATATTCCGATTGGAGGCATCTTGGTATTCCGATCGTAGCAAGGTAATAGGACATTCCGATTGGGACAAGTGACAGATATTCCGATTGAGGGTTTTCTTTGATATATTCCGATTGAGGTGCGTTTTGGTTATTCCGATCGTATAAGGTGACAGATATTCCGATTGGTGTTCCAAACAGCATTCCGACCAAGGTCTTTTCCATATTCCGATCAGGTAGGTTCATCATTCCGATCTGAGGGTCGTGGGTTATTCCGATTGGTGTAAGTGACATATTCCGATTGGACAACCTTGACATTCCGACAGGTTTGGTTTGATATTCCGATCAAGGTGTGATCGGAATATATTCCGATTGGAGGGTATTTCGCATGTTTTGTCTTGTTTAATTTTTAGTTTATGATTACTTGTCTAACTTTAATTTCCGTCACGCTTTAATTTTAGTCATTTAATTAAATTACTTTCCGTCACGTTTTTAAATATTACACATTTAATTTTAAATTAGATTTAGATTTATTTTCACACACTTTACTTTGACGCCACTTTACTTTCAACGACATTTACTTTTAAGTCTTTGCACATTTAAATTTAAAACCAACCAAAAATATTTGTTTCACCAAAATAAAACTGAGTCACATAGAAAACACAAGTTTTTCAATTCGAAGAGACACACGACAAAGAATCTTTTTAACCTGAGTAAAAACCAAGTTATTAAATGGCGCCGCTGCCGGCTCTTTTCTTTAAGATTGACGGTTTTCTCTGAGAGACACGTTGCTTTTTGGGATCCGTTCACTTGTGAACGTTACTTTTCTTGCATAAAAAAAACAATTCACAAAATCATAAAAATTAAAAATTGATAAAAAACCATAAAAATTAAAAATTTCAAAAATCCAAAAAGATTTTATCTTTATTGTGTATATATATTGTATTTGTGTTTGGTTTTGTTTTCTTTTGCATTTTCAGGTGTATGCGTACTAGATCTTCTAATTATCAAGAGCCCGAGCCTCAAGAAGATTTAGATATGGCAGGTGTTAACAACAACAACATGCCACCGCACCTCAATAATAATAATAACAACAACAATGCTCTTCCACAGCCTGATCTTCGGACCATGGAGGAACTTTGTCAACCAACAATGTTTGGACGAGGAGGACCGATTGCGCCGATGCAAATCAATGCTCCTGAGTTTTCGTTGAAGCACCACATGATTCAGCAAGTACAAACAAACCCATTTAGAGGATTGCCTGATGATGATGCCAACAAACACCTCGACAAGTTCATTACAATCACCCAAAGCATGAAGTTGGCTGGTGCCATAATGGATGAGCTTCGCCTACAACTCTTTCCACACACTCTATTACATCATGCCGAGAAATGGTTTGATCGTCTCCCGAAGAATTCTATTCACACTTGGGATGATATGACTCAACGCTTTTTGTCGCGCTACGTTCCACCATCCATGGTCACAAGCCTTCGCAATCAGATCAGCGGTTTCATGCAAGATCCCGATGAATCTCTTTTTGACGCTTGGGAGAGATATAATGTCTTGATCGACCGTTGTCCAAACCACAACATGCTTCCCGTCACATTGATTGATACTTTCTACAACGGTTTGACTTTTCGAGATCGTGATACGATTAATGCAGCCGCCGGTGGCACATTCATGAAAAGGAGACCCGAGGAGTGTAGAGAGCTTATTGAGAACATGACTACTCACCACAAAAACTGGGAGTCCTCTGCTTCTTCTAGAAACAACACGAGAGTCAATGTTTCTTCTACCTCAGCAAACCCTGAGATGACCGAACTCACCCGCATGATGGCCGAAATGAGCAAAAGTATTACGCTTCTCGCTTCAAACCAACAACAACAACAAGTTAAAGCGGTTGCTAATCCTTGTGAAACATGTGGCGGTCCTCACTCATACACCGATTGTCCTTCGACACAAGGAAATCCGGAAAATGTGTATGCAGCTTACGGTAATTATTCACCGGAAAATTACCAAGCTAGACAACAAGGGGATAGAAATCTGCTGAGCTACCGTTCCAACAACTACCTTTCCCCCGGTTTTTCTCTTCAAAACCAAAACCCCGCCAACAACTACACTAGAAGCAACCAAATCCCACCTAGAGCTTCTAATCCCTATCAACCACCCGCCCAGCAAAACCCACCCATTAATCCCGATGTTGAGGCCATCATGAGAACCCAAGGTGAGCAAATCAAGAACTTGCAGAGCCAAATTATCAATCTGAAAGGAGATATCACAAAGCAAGGAAATGAGATTAGATCCGAGCTTCGAGATCTCATTCAATCCTCCTTTAGCAGTCAAACCAATGATTTGAAGAATATGCTTGCTAGTTTTTTGCCCGCCGCTCAACCTTCTACTTCAAGTTCTCTACCTTCAAACACCGTCACTAATCCGCGAGCCAATGTGAGTGCTATTACTACCCGTAGTGGAGTCACCATCGTAGGACCACCAATCCCACCAACATCATCTACACCTCCTCCACCACCATGTATCCCTACTCCTCCTACACCTAGTATTAGTGCACCATTACCGTCTCCGCCTCGACGTGATGAAGTTTCCACAAATGACCCTTCAACATCTCAACCTTTACCTACACCCTCACCTTCACCACCCAAACCCAATATCCCTTATCCCTCTCGTTTAGGCAAGTCCAAAATGCTAACCAAGGAGGACTCCGAAGTGTCACGCTATGTGAAGATGATTTCTCAAATGAACTTCAACATTAGCTTTCTTGAAGCACTTGTCCACATGCCCAAATTTGTTAAAGCATTTAGGGAACTACTTAACAAGAAGGAGAAGCTGATTGAACTCGCCAACACTCGATTAAACGAAAACTGCTCTGCAGTTATTCTTAAAGAACTTCCGGAAAAGCTTGGAGATCCCGGTCGTTTTGTGTTGCCTTGCGTGTTCAACAAAACTGAAGAATTTACTGCCCTTGCTGATCTCGGGGCTAGTATTAATTTGATGCCTTTGAGTGTTTGGAAAACACTATCATTGCCCGACCTCACTCCAACAAAGATGACTCTTGAACTTGCAAATCGCACTCTCGCTTACCCCGTTGGTATAGCCGAAGACGTGTTCATTAAAGTTGGCGCATTTACTTTCCCGGTCGATTTTGTCGTAGTTGATTATGAAATGGACCCTCGTATTCCTTTAATACTTGGTCGGCCATTCTTGAGAACCGGACGAGCTTTAGTGGATGTTGTCGAAGGTGAGTTAATCTTAAGAGTCGGGGATGATGCACAAGTTTTCAAAATGGGGAAGCTTACTAGTACAACTTTTGGAGGTCGAGAATCAGTGAATATGATTAATGTGCTCAATGACTTTACCGTCTATGACAATCCTCTATTCGACTCATCGATAATCCACTTTTTCATGATGATGTGGATGATTCTCTCCCTACTTCTGAAGCTTCTCCCATTTATGATTCTCCTCCGGTCTTTGATGCTTATGATGATGATGATTCTAGCTCAGATTCGGATGATTTTGATGATTGTACTTCTGAGTATCCCGAGCTGCCCACTTTCGATGATTTTGATGAGGCTGATACTCTCTCGAGCGATTCTTCACATGATGAAGATACTCCGCCATCACTCGATCCTACTTTGGACAATTATTCATTTGAGGAAGATTTCTCTGAATTTCTCAACACTTACTTCCCTCATGAGAGTGATGCTCCTCCTTATGACTTTGAAGATTATCGTCTTGATCCTACTTTGGATTTGAAGCACATTCTGTCAAAGGAGAAGAAACCGGTCGACACCGAAATCCGTTGCACTTATGATTTGACACCTCTTTGTCCTCCTTCTGAGGACGAGGTTGTGCTTCTTTACGGATCTTCTTCACACTCGGCTGAGCCTGAGTGCTATTTTCCCCTGAAGGAAAAGGTGTTCGACCCCGGTATTGACGTCTTTAAGCCATCTCAGTATCCACCTGATGAAATAAAAGGAAAAATCTTTGGAACTATTGAAGACATGCTTGCACCTCACCATACTTGCTCCCACCGTACTCCATCACTGCTTAAGGGAACCCTGCCACTTCTTCTTTGGCTTGCCTTGTTCGCCTTAAGCTTGTGTTATTGGCTCAATGAAAACTATGTCTTTGATCCTGGTGGATATGTTTCATGCTTCTTCCGTTGATGATCAAGGTCGAGTCAAGCTCGTGACTCGGATAACAAAAACAAGCGCTTCTTGGGAGGCAACCCATGCATCTATCTTTTTGCTTTCTTTATCATAAGTGTAGGGGGGACCCTTTGGATTGCTATTTCCTCTCCTCATTTCTTAATCAGGAATTCGAGCTTCAATGATCCACTTTCGATGATTCTTGACGACCCGTGATTCCGTGTTCTACTTCTTCCCGGTTCTATCCTAAACTCTTTTCGATTCACTATTTTATATTTTCTCAATATTAAAATAGGAATCTCTTTAGTTGTCTTTTCCTTAGCGAGATTTAAACAAAGTGCACAATGTCCTAAGTGTAGGGGAGTTTACTCCCACATGCTTAAACATTGAGGACAATGTTTATCTTAAGTGTAGGGGGGACTTCTATCGAAGTTAAGTGGTCTTTTCCTTGTATTTGTCCTCATTTTAACCGGAAAATCAATTTTTCGACATTTTTCAAAATTTTTGATCTATTTTGGCCTATTAGTATTTCCCTTTGTAGAGTTATTTTCTTTCTTTGCTAGAATAAATGTTTAATAAGTGGTTTTTATTTTCAAACATTGTGAATCTTTTGACTCAGCCCGAGTTTACTCTAGCTAGTATCCTTAACATGTTTAAGTCAAGTTTTGCTAGGCTTTTATATAGGGAGCTATAAAACGCGAAAGTCTTAACTCTCACGGGTTAAGAACAAGAACTTTTCGCAAGTTCCTATAATTGATCCTAGAGAGTCGTTTATCAAGGGAACTTTAAAATGCGATTTCTAAACTTGAAAAAGTCTAAGAATTTGCAAGATCCTATAGGCGACTCGAAAACCCAAAACTTTGATTTAATAGGCTAAGCGTCCACGAGTCTCATTACTTGAGATTTTAAACTGTGGAGAACGAGAGATGATAGAGCCAATTATAAGTCGGTATTCTTTCGTGAATTTATGTGAGTTAATTATGAGCCTATTCTCCCATCGCTTGCTAATAATTTATCTGCTAATAAATAAGGTTGCACGATTTGAAAAGTTACTTAGCTTCTATCCCCAGATCGTTTAAAAGTTGCACGGTATGGATTAGAGTTCATAGCCAAGGCATAACTTATTGAAGCGGGACGCGAAGATTGGCGAGTCCGAAAAGGCCCTAACAAGGCATGAGGGCTATGTTTTGTTGCTAAAGATCCAAAGTGATGTGAAGAATCATTTATCGAAAATCAATATGAAGGATCGAGACACACGACGTAAAGCAAAAACTCCCCAAAAGTCATGGAGAAGTGTATCCGAAAAGACCCTAGCAAGGTATGAGGATAAATAGATCCAAGTCAATAAAGGAGGCGGATCGTTGTATATCAAAGTCCAAAATAATGATTGGAGAAAAATGAAGAAGTCGTGGTCCAAGTATGAATCTCTCAAAAATTTCAAGTGAAGAAATTCCAATTATGAAGAGAAGACCATTATTTCATGAACGTCTCTCAAGATTTGAAGTATGAAGTCGCTGCCAAATATCGGTCCGAGAAAGGTCTCAAATCGCGAAACGAGTTATGCCAAGATATGAACTTTATGAGGTCCCGAGAAGCAGTTTTAAAAGATTTGGTCCTTTAGCTAACTATTGATTAAATCGTTCACTTTATTTTTAGACTAAATAACTATCAAAATAAGTCAAACAATGCATCCTCGTGATCATTCAAGACGACAATAAAATATAAGAGATACCCCTAGGAATAAGGGAGTCTAAGTGAATAATTGGCCCACATGAGTTCGTGTTAGTTTACTAACTTATAATAACAATGATCTCGTTTTTAAGCTTGGTTTGGAGAAAGTGAAAAGTTGAGGATGATGATTATTCATGACATTTCCAAAACCCAAGGTATGCTTTTTAATTTCTTTGCTTTGAATTTTTGTAATTTTCTATCTTTTTAATAAAGGCCAACGTGGATTAATTATGATGAAAAATGTAAACGTGCTTTGTAACTAATGCATTGCATGAGGACATTGCAATGGTCAAGTGTAGGGGATTTGATAGGTGTGAAAACACCCATCTTTTCTACCACTTAATTACAGTAATAACCGGACCAAAACGTGTATTTTATGTCTTTTATGTCGGAATTATGCGTGGTTTGTGTTTTTGTTGTGATTTAGGACGAAAAGGTGAAAAGTGGAGAAAACACGGGAATTCACGAGCATTTACGGACTTTTATTGAAGAAAAAGATTGAAAGACGAAGTCAAGAAGTCAAGAGTGCAAAAAGAACGGAAGTCCAAGACCAATTCTGAAGATTTATCGAAGAAAGAGTCAAAAGACGGAAGTTCACTTAAAGCCGAGGAACTCAAGTCTTATTTATTGAAGAATTAAAAGACGAGTCCAAAGAAATCCCGAGCCAAAAGTCGTTAAAGTCCAAGATTAAAGAAGATTTGAAGGCTTAAGGACTAATGGCGCAATTAACAAAAAGATTAAAGAAGAGGAGGGACCTAAGCATGCAATTAAGGAAGAAAGGAAGGAGAGGAGGAAGCTTCCTCTAACCTCCTCCCTAATCCCCTATATATAGTCATTAGCTAATCACTTTTCATTTTGTTGGATAGCTTGACAATCTATCTCTTCCACCTTTATTTTATGCACCTTTAATTACTTGCACATTTAAATACATGTTTTGCACCTTTAATTACCTTTAATTTCAAGTAAGTGTTTCTTTTAATTACTTGCACCTTTACTTTATCTTGTTAATCTTCTTCTACCTTTCTTTAATCTTTGATTTACACGTTTTCATCTTGTTAAGTTGTTTAAAGATTTGATTTTTATGCTTTTGATTGTTTTAAATCTCTTATTTTCATAGCTTATTTGATTTATTTTCAAGTTTATATAGTTTTTACAAAAGTTATTTTTATATAAAAAGTTGTTTTTCTTAAAGTTTATCTTTTTCGTGTCTTAAAAGTTGTTAACTTTCAGTTTCGTAGCTTATTTTTATACGTTTTGTCTTAGAAATTTCGTCTTGTGCTTATTAGGAGTTTAGCTTATTTTTCTAGCTTATTTTGTGTACTTTTCCCTGTTTTCCGATCGTGACAATCGGAAAAGGGTTTTACATTCCGATCGGTGTGATCGGATAAGGGTTTCTATATTCCGATTGGAGGCATCTTGGTATTCCGATCGTAGCAAGGTAATAGGACATTCCGATTGGGACAAGTGACAGATATTCCGATTGAGGGTTTTCTTTGCTATATTCCGATTGAGGTGCGTTTTGGTTATTCCGATCGTATAAGGTGACAGATATTCCGATTGGTGTTCCAAACAGCATTCCGACCAAGGTCTTTTCCATATTCCGATCAGGTAGGTTCATCATTCCGATCTGAGGGTCGTGGGTTATTCCGATTGGTGTAAGTGACATATTCCAATTGGACAACCTTGACATTCCGACAGGTTTGGTTTGATATTCCGATCAAGGTGTGATCGGAATATATTCCGATTGGAGGGTATTTCGCATGTTTTGTCTTGTTTAATTTTTAGTTTATGATTTTAATACTTGTCTAACTTTAATTTCCGTCACGCTTTAATTTTAGTCATTTAATTAAATTACTTTCCGTCACGTTTTTAAATATTGCACATTTAATTTGAAATTAGATTTAGATTTATTTTCACGCACTTTACTTTAACGCCACTTTACTTTCATAGACATTTACTTTTAAGTCTTTGCACATTTAAATTTAAAACCAACCAAAAATATTTGTTTCACCAAAATAAAACTGAGTCACATAGAAAACACAAGTTTTTCAATTCGAAGAGACACACGACAAAGAATCTTTTTAACCTGAGTAAAAACCAAGTTATTATGACCCCCCTCGAACATAAAGTAGTTGGGGAAGGTCATCATCATTATTATTAGTGCTTAAAACTGGTGTAGGCATGGTAGTAGATCTGGTGGCCGATGCGGTGGTCGAAGTGGTACCTTGACTGGTTTGACCATATGGTGGAGGAGGTATAGTATCATCCATATTAAGATCTTGATTTTAAAAACAAGAACGGTTTATGAAAAGTTTTATAAATCAAACCGCTCTGATACCAATTGAAAGTCCCTTAATATGACAATTGTTGATAACTATAACTCTTATAACAACGAAAAACACAATGAAATACTTTTCAAACGTGTAATGCTTTATTAACTGTTATAAACAAAGTATTACAAAGTGCTATGAATACACTCGTTGAATGACAACAAGAAATGAACCCTAGAACAAGTAAACAAAATTCGAGACTCAAGTTTATAAGGGAACCAATGAGACGCTGGTAGACAGCTGAGGGATCCTTGGTTCCAAGGTGAGAAAGAACTTAGATAAATTATCCAAGCACAAGGGTTGATTTAATTCTCCTTTCTCACTCATATTTATAGTGTAAGAGGTTGCTTCCTTAGTGGGAGTAGTTGATACGTGTCACCTTCTGAATGGAAGATTACAACGTATTAAATATATGTCCAAATCGAGACATACCTTTAAACAACTTTAGGTGAACAGTTCTGCCAATTGTTCAACTTTTGTCCCACTAGGTCGTACTAGGATTTATCTTGAATCTTTTGTTTTGTCCCGCTCAAAACACTTGGTAGATTATCTCGCCTAAACTATAAATGATTGGACAAGCTTTGCTTGTCCCAGACTTCTAGGGTTCTTAAGTGATCTCTGAGCATTGTCAACTCAGAGATCCTTGAACACTAGCACATTCCTTCTACATCCCAGCTATCCATAATCGCTGGTGAGTATGACTTCAGATTGTCTTCGACTTCTCTGACATTGTCTTTAACTTGAATGTTCCTAGTGTGCCAGCTGAGGCTTTGCCTTCCACTGGTCTGGTCTCTGTCGCTGGTCCTCTCAGCGATCAGTAACACTTAGTCTAATTAAACAAATCTAGACTGGGCCATAGTTAAAACTTTCATTGGCCCAACAAAAACAATATAGAGCGAGGCTATAAATTCACACCTTATATAGAAGTAGTCGACGTAACGAATGACGATCACTGACTATGAGGATGCCTGGGAAATTCAACACCTAACAAATAACGCGTAATGAGTCAACTCATTTATATAACTTTAAGTACTATATAATACATACATATTAGTCAATTGTCATAATTACTAACTCACGCCAATACCAAACAAGTAGTTGTTACTAGACTTATACTATTTATCTACGTTATTAAAGTTACTACCCATTTTACGATTTCGCCGATACTTACCAAAAGTATGGGCTGTTTTCTATGACTTAAGAACCTATATAAAATTCAAGAAAATTTATAAAAATATCTTATGACCTGTAGAAAACTCATTTTAGATCCCATAAAAAGTTTTCACTTTTATGACCCATTACTCATTACATTTCCAAACATACACTTTTAGGACTGATTTTTCACTTTGACCATGTTGGACTTGTTTGACCCATTTAAAGACACCATTAGCTACTTTGACTCCTAAGTCCAAAAATAGACTCACAAATGCAGGTTTAAAACCAAAAACCAACTTTCAATCATTTACCAAACTCTATATATTGTCCCCGGGATTTGACCTAAAACCAAACACAGTTTCGGATTATGTTGATTTCTCATCTCCCGGTACACGAACTTTCAATATATTATAACATTTGACTCGTTTGGAGTCGTAAGCTCTTTCTTATACCAAATCGAAGCTAAGACAAAGCTATACAACTACATCCTATGTTTATGACCTGTATTTAGACATAAGGTTTTCAAAAATGACCTCAAACAATCTGCCTAAATTTTACCACTTCAAAATCACCTTAACACTTGATTCCAAACCATTTTAACGTCACCTAGCTCTAACTTAACCACTAATGACCAATCCTAATCACCTTAATCAGTACTTATCACTAAGAACATCAAATCCTCTCAAAAAACCATTTGCCTAATCATACATGCAATGTGTTTAACCCATTCAAAACACCTAAAACACAATCCTAAACATAACCCCATAAACAAACACATCAAACACCATGATCCACCAAACACCCCCATATGGCCGTGGGGTGTTGGTGATCAAAACACCTAAACCAAACAAATTTTGGTTAATTCAAATGATGATTTAACATAATCTAAACACAAATTAAACATGTATTAAGTTTAATTACATCAAATCAAACTTTTGAAAAATCTTTTAATTCTTGAAAAATCATGTTTACGCATGTTGAATTAAAGTATGTAAAAACACTTACTAATGGATTTAAAAAGGTGGTCTAAACTTGGAATTAATCAAAAATAAGAAGAAAAAAATTTGTGGTGGCGGTGGTGGTGAAGGCCAACGGCCAAAAGAGAGAGAGAAGCGGGTGGGGTTTTTTTTTAAAATGTGTTTTTGTGTGTGTGTTATTTCCCCATTTTGTGATGTTTTAAGGGACCTTTCTTGCAATTTTGGCATTCTTTTGGCTTCGTTTTTAAACGACATTACTAGTTAGCGGGAAATGACTTATTGGTCGACCTTGAAAATTTTGCGGGAGTCGGGGTCGTCCCGAACACTCCAAAATACTTTTTAGGCAATTTAAACGCACCTAGAATAAAATAAAACGCACCCGGCTCGACTTAATACGAACCAAAAATAAAATTCTCAAAAAATAATAATATCGATAAAGCGACAATAAGACATAAAAGTTGGGCATTCGTCGGGATCGTAGTCGTCATCGTCTTTCTTAAATCGTCAATCGTTAAGATTACGGCCTTAAACGTCGGTTTCAACTTAAACGATTAAATATATAATAAACGAAATTTCTTAAAAATTTCAAAAATATTCATAAATTAGGGTAAAATAAGTGACCTCGTTTTCTGGGTATCACGCATGCTATGGCCACTACGAATTTGTAGTCATGCCATTTGGCCTTACCAATGCTCCCAGCAGTGTTCATGGATTTGATGAACAGAATCTTCCATGAATTTCTGGACAAGTTCGTCATTGTCTTCATCGATGGCATCCTGATTTTCTCTATGTCCAAGGAGGAACACGAAGAACATCTTCGTACAGTACTACAGATTCTTCGCCAGAAGAAGTTGTATGCTAAATTCTCCAAGTGTGATTTCTGGTTAGACAAGGTGGCATTCTTAGGTCACATTATATCAGCAGAAGGAATCACGATGGATCCACCAAAGGTTGAGGCTATTACCAAGTGGCCAAGGCCGACATCAGCGACTGAAGTTCGCAGTTTCCTAGGCTTAGCTGGTTATTACCGTAGGTTCGTGGAGAACTTTTCCCGCTTAGCACTACCATTGACCAAACTGATGCGAAAAGGGGAGAAATTCGTCTAGACTGAAGAACGAGAGAAGAGCTTTGAAGACCTAAAGCAGAAGTTAGTATCTGCACCGATTCTTACTCTCCCATCTGGTACAAGCTGATTTCAGATCTACAGTGATGCATCGAGGAAGGGACTTGGTTGTGTTCTCATGCAACATGGGAAAGTGATCGTGTACGCTTCAAGGCAGCTTAAGCCTTATGAGGAGAATTACCCTACGCATGACTTGGAACTTGCAGCAGTTGTGTTTGCATTAAAGATATGGAGGCACTACTTGTATGGAGAATCATGTGACATTTTCACGAACCACAAGAGCTTGAAGTATATCTTCACTCAACGTGAATTGAACATGAGACAGAGGAGATGGTTAGAGCTGTTGAAGGATTATGACATTAATCTGTAGTATCATCCCGGCAAGGCGAATGTAGTGGCAGATGCACTTTGCAGGAAGTCCGGAGTGATAAACGGCATTAAAATTGAGGAGGAAATCATAAGAGACTTGGAGCGACTAGACATAGAGATCATGGTACGTGGACAGCACGGTTACTGGGCTAATCTTAGAGTGGAACACGAGTTACTCTCTAAGATCAAGGAAGCTCAGAAAGATGATGGAGAAATCTGGGCGATAATTCCGAATTTAGAGAAGCAGACAGAATTTCGAGTAGACACAGACGGTATCTTATGGCAGGGCATGAGACTTTGTGTTCCTGATGATCAAGAACTCCGGGAAGCACTGTTAGCTGAGGCTCATAGCTCCCCATTCTCTATCTATCCTGGTTTGACCAAGATGTACCACAACATTAAGCAGTACTTTTGGTGGAGTGGTATGAAACAGGATGTTGCTACTTACGTCTCCAAATATCTTACCTGCCAGCAGGTTAAGATCGAGCATCAGCGATCTGGCGGTCTTCTTCAACCGTTAGATATTCTAGAGTGGAAGTGGGACAAAATCACCATGGATTTTGTTACTGGTCTTCCGCCGATAAAGAAGAAGCACGATGCAATTTGGGTTATCGTTGATCGACTTACCAAATCAGCTCATTTCTTACCGATCCGCAAGGAAGATTCGGTTAGTAAACTCACCGGTACTTATAGAAGGGAGATCATGAGACTTCACGGTGCTCCATCCAGCATCGTCTCAGACAGAGATCCTCGGTTCACTTCACGAATCTAGAGAAGTCTGTAGAAAGCTTGGAGTACACAACTTAAGCTTAGCACGGCTTTTCATCCTCAAACAGACGGGCAGTCAGATCGAACGATTCAGACATTGGAAGACATGTTGAGGTCATGTGTGTTGGAATAGACGGGTGATTGGGACGATTATATCTCTTTGGTGGAGTTTGCATACAACAACAGTTGGCACGCAAGTATCGAGTGTGCTCCTTTCGAGATGTTGTATGGCAGAAAGTGTCGCGCCCTAATCTGCTGGGATCAGGTTGGTGAGCGAACACTTGAAGGACCAGAAATGATAGAGCTGACTAATGAGAAGGTCGTAGTAGCTAAGCAGAAACTGCAAGAAGCACGGTCACGTCAGAAGAGTTACGCATACAAGCATCGTAGGGACTTACATTTTAACGTAGGAGATCACGTTTTCCTTAAGGTTTCGCCGGCACGTGGTGTTAGACGTTTTGGAATAAAAGGGAAGCTCAGTCCTCAATTTATCGGACCGTTTGATGTTATTGAACGAGTCGGTGAAGTATCTTACAGTTTAGCGTTACCTCCGCAGCTTTCTCATGTTCATGATGTGTTTCATGTGTCCTTACTCAGAGGGTACAAGTATCATCCCCTTCACATGGTTCAGTATTCACTAGAACAGATTCGTGAAGATCTCACTTTCACAGAAGAACCCAAACGAGTTCTTGACAGACAAGAACGAGTCATGAGAAGGAAGACGATTCCATTCGTCAAAATCCTTTATATGGATCATATCGAGCGGGAAGCCACTTGGGAAACAGAGGAGTCTATCCGTGCTTCTTACCCTCAATTCATATTTTGAATTCGGGTATGTTCTTCTTTTCCAGTTTACTTTATCTATAATTCGGGGACGAATTATTCTTTTTAGGGGGGAAGAGTTCTAAAACCCACATGCTTTTACCATGAATAGTACCCTTACGATCATACGTACATGATTAGAACTTTCCTTTTATAGCACATTTACGTTTCACGAACAAGAATTATAAGTATTACGAACGTGTTATATCACGATAAGTATTTAATACGTATTAAGACACGATAATTATTTCAATAATAATTATAATCACGAACATACGAACATGAAATCATGAACGTAAAGTATTTAATACGTATTAAGACACGATAATTATTTCAATAATAATTATAAGACACGAACAATAACTATTAAATCACGTAAAACACGAACACGAGAACACACTAAATATTAAACACGGAAAACATTCGGGTTACCCCATGTGGGCCCCCTTACCCACGGCTAAACACAAAGAAAAGGGCCAAGCCCATGCAATTTTACTAAACAAGGGAAAAGGGAAAAACTTTTTTCATAATAACAAAAATTAGAAAAACCAAGAAAACCCTAATCTCTCTTTCTCCTCTTCTTTGGCCGTCGGGTATAGCACACACCAAGGGTGTGTTTGGTTGTTTTTGTTGTTGATTTATTGCAAGGTTGTTAGTGTGTTCATCCTCCTTTGATTCACGTAATCGGTAAACCCTAAACTTCTTTTCTTTTTATGATCTTGATTAATTAATCACATGAAATCATGAATGGTCTAAAAACAAGTTATAAATCATGTAATTAAACATGGGGATAAAAATAATTAAGGGTTTAAGGGGTGTTTGTCTTTGGCCGACGCAAGAACCAAGCCCCAAGGGGGTCTCGGTTTGTTTTTGATTCGCACCAACCGAGACCTCAAGGTCTTGGTGTGGTGGTATTGTGTCTCGGCAGCAGGAGGAAAAGGGACCCCCACCTTGGTGGGGGTATGTTTGTGCTCGGGTGGGTCTCGGCTAGAACAAAAAACCACCACCGGCTTAAGCCGGTGGCTAAATAAGGAAAGCAGGGGGAACCCCCATGCCGTGGCAGCAAGGGGAACCACCGGCTAGCCGGTGGGAACTTTTGCTAGCCGGCGGCTAGGTCTTGACCAAGGGTGCGTTTATGACTGGTTCACGGGTCCGGTTCACGGGGTTCATAAATACGGTTCATGACATGTTTAGATTTAAACACGGGTTCGGTTCATGGGTTACTTTTTACAAGGTTAATTCTTTTTACAAGTTTATATTTTTACAAGACTTAAATTAAATTAATTAAAACATGTACATGATTAATTTAATTTATACATGATTTAGGTTATTAATTTTATTATTAATACATGAATTTTAACCTAAGTAATTATCATTTAACTAGACTATATAATTAATTAATTATTAAAATCATGACTTATAATTAATTAATTTACATGACTTAGGTTATATTATTAATAGATAATAATACATGTTTTAACCTAAGTATTTTCACCTTTATTTAATTAACTTATGTTATAGTTAATTAAATACTTTAACCTATAGTTTATTTAATTCACATGAAATAATTAATAAACTATACTATATAATTCATGACTTAGAATATTAATCAGAAAACAGTTAAGCATATATAATTAGCTTAATAATCCAGCTTAATTCTATTTATGGAAACTTTCTATTTCTAGAAACTTATTTAATTAAGGCAGCTAATCTATTTATGGAAACTTTCTATTTTTAGAAACTTATCTGTTTTAAGCAGTAAATCTATTTTTGGAAACTTTCTATTTTTGGAAACTTTCTATTTTTGGAAACTTTCTATTTTTGGAAACTTTCTATTTTTGAAAAATTTCTATTTTAGGAATCCTGCTATTTTTAGAAAGTTACTTATTATTACACAACAAGTATAATAATACAAGAAATACAAGGAATACTTAATCAGAATAGATAGAGTACATGATAAACACAATATAAAGCTTAAATCAGTAAAACATGACATGAACATATAAAAACAAGCTAAGACATGATATAAAACCAGTTACGTACTCAATAATCAGATACTTATACACGTATGTATTTATGTAGCATTAGTGATACCAAAGTAGGACTCTCTTCCGTTCGTCTTCTTCGTTCACTGGACACAGGGTACGGATTCTCGGTCCTTTCAGTATGGACATTCTTCCTTATTAGGATTTCCCCGTATACAGCCAACTGTTTTCCCCAGAATATATTTTATATGTTTTTGAATTGCTTATGTTTAATTAGAATACCTAAAGCCATATACATGCATGACCAGTTTCACCTAGTTATGGAGGTACCATAACCATAACACTGGATGCACCAGTGTTATGACTTCACCACGACGGAGTGATAGCTCGTGGCGTCCCTTTCAGCTTTTGGCCATATTATTATTATCAGGTGGGGCGTATGGATGCATCCTAGTTACATGTTTTCAGCAGATTATTCAGGTGAATGTGGTATGTACCTTGCATCCTTCACAAGGAGTTGATCCCTCCTACCCAAACCAGTGTATTAATTTAGAGGCAGGCCCTCTAATTTGCATGACGAGGTCACCCCTCCAAGTATTCATGTACGTTGATAATTCATGACCTATATTGGCTAATGGTAAATATGTTAAACAGTTTTTACAAGATAAACATAAGGCTTTTCCAACTATAAAACCAGTTTTACTAAGATATAACCAGGTTATCCAGGACTTAGTCTTTTCCGCTGCTTCATGCTTATATGCTTATAATATTCATGCTTTACTTGTATATCCGTGCACTGAGTGTTATGCTCAGTCGTTTTCCTTTTCATGTTCCCAAAACGGCAGGTACTCAGGGACGCTCGTAGACTTTAAGCGTACGTGCATATGGATTGGAAGCTTCCTAGCCTTCTTTACTTTATGCATTTCTTTATACTTTGATACTCATTTCCATGGACATTGTTTAGTCCTTTTCTTTTACAGTACTTATGTTTGTGTGTGATGAGTTCTACTTTTGGGGTACCGATGTTTGATTCCGGTATTTCCCTTATATGGTCATGTGATGTTTAATACATTATCCTTGTATGCTTTGATGACACGCCATAATCACGCGTGACATTCCATTACCAAAATTGGGTGTTACAGTTTGTTAGATAATTCGTTTTATGATTGTGTTTGACAATAAATGTCTTTGTAATTTGTCGTGATCAAAACTAAGAAAGATTAATTAATACTAATAATGTTTTTAGGCATTGCTTTGCATTAACAGTACTTGTGATATAAATATCAAGAGTGTTTTGTACCTTCAACGTTTTTTGACAACAAAATGCTCCCCCTCAACATATGCATAGCACATATCAAGTTGGATTTTCCATTAAGCCCTTTTCATTTTTAGCCACATATGTTTACAAGTCTCCTTAATCCCATTTCTCCCCTTATCCAAAATGTTAACCATCAATATTTTGGATATTAATGGATTAACCGGTCTTTGGGTAACAAAATGAAATCAGTTGTTGGCCATAAAACATATCAATGCTCCCCCTCAAGTTAATGAGGGTTAGTTGTAGTGCTTGAGTATGATATATTTTGAAAGATTTAGAATCTCGTGAGAAATTCTTGAAAAATTATCATACTTTCACACTACAGCAAGCCACAAAAGCATAATATTCACAGTATTTACATATTCACAATTAAAAAATATGTAGTTGACCTGATATAGTACGGCCCATTTTAAGTGGATCGTTTCATTAGCTTGTGGTGTGCTCTATGTCGTCTTCCACCTACGAATCGTTCTAAACTTCTCATAAGACGTCTTCCCCTTAGCTTTTCATCAATTTTCTTGATCACGTAGTTGGCACTCTATCAAAATATCGGGTGCCATTCTATAGTAACCTCTGGAAGATTCTTGTTCTCATTGAGGTGCACCAACTTTTCCCGGATATGTTTGAGAGTCCCGTCACAGAATTTGTGAATATCTGGAATTCTCATGAACTTCATTAGTCCACGACCATTCAAGTAGAAAATGTCATGAATCGGGTCAGTTGTGCTGGTGTATAGAGATGTGTCTGCATGCCTAGGCAACACTTGAGTGTGTGTAAAAGAAATATTCAGCTTCCTTTGATAACTTTCTACGTTAAGTTGCAGGTCTTCAACTCTTTTCTTGATGACAATTTGACGTGTGAACATTCTAAGAGCTGAATTCAAGGCAATGATTTCTTTAGAGTTCAAGTGTCTAAGCGTGTTGTGAGTTATCAGAAGCAGCATGTCTACAAAATCTTCGAGACGAAGAAGTGGAAAATCTCCTTCTTGGATAGTGTAGATATTATCATCATCTCTTTTAATTCTGATCTCTTCCAAGTGGTGATAGCCTATTTTGGGTTGAATCCTAACTCCTTGGATGCTTCTGATTCAGAGATTAGAAAAGACTTGAGAACCTGAGTTGTGTAGACATGCATAGTGTAGGCGCGCCGTACACGCTCATCCGAATGTGAAGCTCCCAATTCATCATATCGATCATATTCAGAATATACTTTCGGTACCCGGAGACGATTGACTTTTTCTTCTATCCAAGGTATCGACTCCCAGTTTACAGCCTTTAGCAATGTTAATGAGGTCGCATACTTGTTTGCTCCCTTGACCAAGTATTCGAGATCATTGCTGACGAAGAAGTCGAGTGCTATTTGATCATCATCTTCGGCTGTCGGAAGAGGAGGTTTTTTAGGTGCATGAAGACTTTCCCTTTGAGTAGTTCTCATTGCTTTCAGTAGCTCATTAGTGTTGTACTCGTATTCCATTCTGATGATCTTGGATCTAGCAAGAAGGGTGGGATCTTTAAGACCTCGCACAACCATTGCTTGGGTTATGTTAGGCCCATAGTTATACGCCAAGTATCTTGAAAAATCTATAGTATTGCTGAGGAATTGGGAGAATTCAGCTTCATCAGCATTTGTCAATGGACGAAGTGCAGCAGCGTTTGTAACCCAAGTTTGTTCAGGTGCATTTTCATCTTCCTCGAGTGTATCAACCCATGTTGGTTCACTTGACTCTGGAACATCAAGAACTTGAGTAGAAATAGGAACATCCAGTACATCAACATTTGGTACAGGTTGATCGGGTTCTGGCAATGGTTGTTGCACTGAAGGTGTGGTAACTGAAGCAATGGTAACTGGGGCAGATATGACTGGGACAGATGTAGTTGCAGGAACGGTTGTGGTTGGAGTAGATTATGAAGCTGTAGCAGCATCTACATCATGAAACTTCTTGGTGCGTCTTCCTTGTCTAGATGGAGGTGTCTTGGCTGTTGGAGTTGATTTATCTTTGGTAACATCATCCTTGTGAGATTCGTCACCTTTGGCAGCATCATCCTCCATAGTATCATCATCATCGGACTTGTCTTTATCAGACTTGTCTTCCTCATCTCCGTCTTTTTTCCTTTTATCACCGTCCCCTTCTTCTTCATCATCACCATCACCGCCTTTACCATCACCATTATCATCACCATTATTGTTTGCATCACTACCACCTTCGTCATCACTACCTCCTTCGTCATCACTACCTCCTTCGTCATCACTCCCTCCTTCGTCATCACCATCGTCATCATCATCATCATTGTTTTCTGATTCGTCTTCCTCCTTCTCTTCATTTATGATGTTGTAAGGAACTACAGTGCCATGTTTCTTGAATATCTCAGTATCTTCATCCATAGCATTTTTAAGAGCCTTGTGAAGGATCTTTTGAGCTTTGGTTTGGTTGTAGGACCCGACTTGAATCATACGAGCATGTAAGATCTTCTTCAACTCATATTCCGTGAGCCTTTGAGCAATTAGAAAATCAGACTTTTGAGTGTTGGGAGACTTGATCATTAAGTTGCTTGCAGCAATTTGTTTCATCCCGTCTCGCAGAGCAGGAATTGCTGTGCCGAGAGATTCTTGAACCTTTGCATCAATTGAACCAACAAGTGTTTCGTTAGTTTTGGCAAGTATCTCTTTCTCCTCTTGGTACCTCTTTTATAGTTCTCGAAGACGATTGATCGTTGCTTCATTTTTGGCGACTTCAGCTTCTTTGACTCGAGTAAGTTCTTCTGCATGTGATTTTTGGGATAATTCAAACTCTTCTTTGAATTTAGAAATTGCGTCTTCTTGAGCTTTTCTTGTGGATTCTTCACTTTGCAGTCGACGAGCTAAATCCTCTTTGACTCGAACCATCTCTTCTTGTTGAGCTTTTATGTGTTGTTCCATTGTAGCATGAACAATGTCGGTAATGATGGAATCAAAGATACTGGTGCTATCGGTGTTTGTTGTGGAGGAGCAATGGTCATAGCAGTGTTTAACACTGAAGCTGAGAGAGGTTGAGTTGGTAGAGTTAAGGGAGGTTGAGTTGAAGCAGGTGGGGTCACTGTAGTAACTGGAACCGTCACGAAAGTGCTTGTGGCTTTGTTAGGATCAACATTTGTAACAAGATGTTTAGTGTTTACAAATGCAGTCGTCTCAGCAAACCCAACAATATCAATACTCTTCAATCTATCATGAGCTTGTTGTTTGACATGTTAGTCAACATCGTCATCATCTTGGGTAGATTTCTCAAGAATAGGAATGTATTCATCATGCTTCCCAAATTCATCAATATCAGTAGGTAGTATGGTTTCTTTTGCCTTCACACCAGAACCACTACCCCCCGTGTCTTTCTTACTTTGCATGACAACTTTTTTATATTGCGTCTTTCAGTTTTACGAAGTTGTTCTTCTTCATTTATATTTGCATCTTCATCCTCAAGCGTCATCTGCTTCCCACTAGACTTTGTGTTATCTTCTTTGGAAACACTTTTCTTTCTTTTGGGCTTAGGTGAAACTGTTTTTTCTGATGGTTCACTATGTTTGTGTTTGTCATTGGGTTTTGGTGAAGAGAATTCTCTAGACGCGACTCGTTCTTTTTGTGCTTCCACCTCTTGAAAAAATTTCTTGTAAGCCTCACTTTTCTTGATTGCATCATTCAGTAGGAGATCAGGAACTGGAGCTAAAATCCCTGAATAGGTATCCCTTTGTCCTTCTATTTTCATGGAAGTCAATAAGTCATCGTCCTCTTCTGTATGATAGAAGAATTCTCCACGTTTATCGACTTCGTCATATTTTTCATGAAATAATTAATGATTAGATTTATGAATCGTGGATATGGAAAGTGGTCAGACTTCTTCTTTTTGTTGTCGAAGAGTTGATAGGTGAACTCAAGCCACCTAAATTTGGCATAATCTATCTTTTGTCTCTTAAAGATTCCCCAAAAATACAAGCCTGAGGAAATCTGAATGAGTCATAGCCACTAAGTTTTGCAGTAAGACATCGGATGAATATGTTGAATATCTCCTTCCATGGTTGTCCTAACTGCGATGTGGTAAATTGTGACAAGCTTTTCAATTTTGTACCATATACTAACGATTGAAGCGTCTCTACAAGATCCTCCTTAGTTGGATCCTCAACAAACTCTTCCCCTTCAGCTAAACGAGGTAATCTAAGGATATTTCGGGTAATGGAGACTATCTTTTTACGTTTTTCAATTGTGAATGAGATCTTCGTGTTAGACAGTGATTTCTTGGAAACCCATAATTCATACATGTAAACCCTTGGAACTAATGTCGTATACCGCAATGCATTTGTGATTGGAGACTTTGAAAGCATGCTGAGTTGGAACAAAGTCTTCTTGTAGTCTGAGATTATTTTGCTTGTGATGACGTATAGTCCCCAACCGGTTCATGAACCCGGCTCACGGGTACTACCCGCATCCGGCCCGTTACTGATGGGTTGGATTAATATCATTTAAGCTTATGGGCTTCGAATGAACAGTGACCGCATACGTGTGTGCAGCCCACGGCCGGTACAGGGTCAGAAAGAATCATAATCTTATTATGATTAGGATTTACCCCAAAGTAGAGGATATACACTCACCATAATTAGGAGATTACAATCAAGCTAATTATGGAACTTATCCTTTGCTTAGGGCCGAAGCATCGGTGACAGCCCATTAGGGTTTCACCGCCTATATAAGGAACCCCCAAGGGTTCCACAAAGGTATTACACTCTACACACTCTCAACTCGCATCCGATTCTTAAACCCTAACCGATTACATACTCTCACGCCGGAGTCTGATCGTGGGATACATTCCCACAGTAAGCCTAACGCGTGTTGTTTTGGTGTGCAGGATCCCAACCAGATATTTCACTTGGTGTAGGAGCCGGAACCCAGCTAACCTGAATTAAGCCTAATTCGGGTCTAGCAAGGTTCATCCAACTTTTGTATCAGCAAGTTGGCGTCATCTGTGGGACCATTACACTAAGCTAGAACAAATTCTTCTCGATCTCTTTCAATGACGAAAGGACATCCGCAAGGAAATCCCAAGAACACAAATCCTGTGAATCGAAAGTCCACAGGGGACGGGATACTCATCCCCACTCAGTCCCCTAGCAACCAAACAGGTGGACCGAATAACCAGAGTGTTTTTCAGTCCATGGGTGGGATAGGCGCGTCCGCTATCACCCCACCACCAACCTCGACCTTGGATAACCCTGATCCAGGGAGTGCGCCTAAGCTCCCTAACAAGGAGCCGCGCGGGCCATCGAATGAAGAAGAAGTGGAATTCAAACCACTTAGTGAGGAAGACCTCGCTCGAGTTCTCACGCAGAACTTTGAGAGGGTCGTCCCAGGAATCGCGTCCAGGTTAAACCTAGGTAGGAACCTCCAATCTAGGCTGAACTTTGGAAGGGCCATATCCGGGACCTCTCCTCAGACTCAAAAGAAGAAGAGGGAAAGACCCCAAGAACGAAACCTCTTTGAGGAAACCCCTCAACCTCGGAATGTGTTCAAACGCATAGGGTATCTTGTTATGCAGGAACTACTACAATCTCGTGAAGAAGGAGATAGATCTAATGACTCAACCGAACGACCGGACTTGGAATTAACCAGGAACAATCGACGCACAAGCGTGTGGGATAGGGTGAATACCGGAAAAAAGGCTCCTAGATCTTCTCATAGAGTTGATCCTTTACCAAGAGGTGGGGCACCGCCCCCTTCCCACGGTCCATCAGGAGAAGATTCGGATGCCCATCCACCCAAGCGTTGCTGACCTAAGTGTACTCCTCCACCACCATCGGACGATGAGGGGTGCTACGGTGGTCCTTACTACCATGAGGTAGAAGGGGGTGATCCCTCTCGCCCATGGTGTGACCCTAGTCTCACCCGTCCATGATGTGATCCTAGGGAAGATCCTTTTACTCTCCGCATACGGAACTACTCCAAGGATAAGAAGCGTCGCATGCCAGCGTGCGTCAAGACTTATGATGGGTCTGGTGATCCGGATGATCACCTAAAGATATTTGACACGCAGGCAAAAATCAAACGATGGCCCATGCCTATATGGTGCCAAATGTTCAATTCAACCTTGATTGGCAATGCCCGTGATTGGTTTGAGGGACTTCCTCCCCGAAGCATTGATAGCTTCACTGAGCTGTGCACGGCGTTCAAAAACAATTACACTCAGCTAAAGAAGTATAATAGGGATCCGTTCTCATTAGCAACCGTCAAGCAACGACCTGGATAATCTACGGAGGATTTCACGACACGTTTCAATGACGAGTGCACGCGCACAAAAACGATGCCGGAGCTCCTAAAAATTTCCGATTACATGCATGCCATAACGGACAAGGAATTAATTAGGCGCCTCAATGACAAGCGACCGAAGAAGTATGACGACCTTATGGAAAGGGTCAGGAACTTCATAGAAGGAGAAACCGCGGTAGTCGCGGTCTATCCTTCAAAGGGAAACCACAACTATCGATCGAACGACCAGTCCAGGAGACAGTCGGGTGGTCAAAGCAACCAAGGCAGTGGAAGGAGCTCGGAATACAAGAGCCAAAACAAAGGAGGGTGGTCGGAGGACAAATTTACCCCCTAAAGATGTATTACCGGGAGATCTTGCTGACAGAAGGGGCCAACTTCCCGAGACCTCCCCCAATGACGACTCTGGTGGACCGTCGTCAAGGAAATCGCTTTTGTGAATTCCACAACGACAAGGGCTACGGCACGGAGGAATGTATCCATCTCAAGAAGCACATTGAGTCACTGATCAAGTCAGGCAAACTCAAACATTTGGTCAAGGATTGGAAGGACGGAAAGGATAACAAGAAGCACGACAAGAAGGATCCCCAAAAGGACAAACCTTCGACTATATACATAATCCAATCCTGGCAGCGCCGCACAAAGCAGAAAATTAGTCAAAATTTTTCACGCGGCAGAGAAATCTCATTCCCTCCCATTACGGCAAGTGACGTGGCCGATGCACCTCTCACGATTGAGATAAGCATTGGAACACACAACGTTCGCCGTATGTATGTGGATGGAGGGTCGTCAGTGGAAGTACTGTACGAACACTGTTTCGTACAGCTACGACCAGAAATAAGAAGCCAACTAGTACCGGCCACGTCGCCGCTCATCGGCTTTAGTGGAGACACCATCTGGCCAATAGGACAGCTGCGTCTGCTAGTAACCATTGGGAATGAAGAGCATTCCACCATGGCGTGGATGAACTTTATGGTGATACGCTCACACTCTCTATACAATGGGATCATAGGAAGACCATGCATCCTGGCCATACAGGCAGTACCCTCCACAGCTCACGGAATGATTAAATTCCCTGTGGAAGGAGGAATTGTCACCATCTATAACTCAATCATACCAGCATCCGAATGTCATGCCGTGGCAACACCAGTCCTACCTGTCCTCGTCAAGGGAGGATCACCACCCCCAACTGGAAGGTGGCAATCCATCCCGATTATCCGGAACAAGAGGTGTCCATTGGAGGAACACTCTCGGATAGCGGCAAGAGGGCCATGTGCTCTCTTATGAAAGCAAACCTGGATGTATTCGCATGGGAGCCCAAGCATATGACGGGTGTGCCGCGTGCGATAGCAGAACATAAACTCCAAATCCGCCAGGGATATCCTCATGTTAAGCAAAAGAAGCGTGGTCAATCACCAGAACGCAACCAAGTAATACTGGATGAAGTACGGAAATTAGTGGACACAGGAATTATGCGCGAGATATACTACCACGAGTGGTTATCCAACCCGGTCATGGTCAAGAAGCATGACGGGAGCTGGCGCATGTGTGTGGACTTCACAGACCTGAACAAAGCATGTCCGCAAGACTGCTATCCGTTACCAGAGATTGACTGGAAGGTGGAATCCCTATGTGGGTATCCCTTTAAGTGCTTCTTAGACGCGTACAAAGGATACCACCAGATCCAGATGGCGGAAGAGTATGCGGAGAAGACGGCGTTTCATACTAGTCCGGGCGTATACTGTTATACAAAAATGCCATTCGGACTAAAGAACGCCGGGGAAACATATCAGCGACTTGTTGATAAAGCCTTCGACTCACAAATAAGCCGTAATCTTGAGGTCTAAGTTGACGATCTAGTCATGAAAAGTCATACGGAGGAGGCACTTCTCCGTGACGTCCAAGAGACGTTTGACACATTGAGGAGGATTAATATGAAACTGAATCCAAAAATGCACGTTTGGGGAAACTGAAGGGATGTTCCTTGGATACATGATCGATCCAAACGGGATCAAACCTTGCCCGGAAAAGACAGACGCGGTGATACAATTACCATCTCCTCAGACGCGAAAAGAGATACAATCATTAAATGGAAAGCTGGTCGGGCTAAACAGGTTCTTGTCGAAGTCCGCGGAGAAGTCACTCCCCCTAGTAAAAACACTCAAGAAATGCATCAAGAAGGGAGATTTCCGTTGGACAAAGGAAGTTGAGGAAGCTTTTAGTCAGCTTAAACAGCACCTCACAGCTCTTCCCATGGTGATGTCCCCCCGACCTAACAAACATCTCATCATGTATATGTCGGCTACACATGGAGCAATAAGTGCAGTACTTATGACTGATAGGGACACAGTCCAAACTCCGATCTACTTCATAAGTAGAATGCTACAAGGGCCGGAGTTGAATTATTCCTCTATGGAGAAATTGGTTTTAGCATTAGTATTTGCCACAAAACGGTTACGCTGGTACTTTCAGGCGCACCCAATTGTGGTTATTACTGATCAACCAAAAAAACAAATCATCTTTAAACCAGACGTGGCCGGTAGGCTACAGAAGTGGAGCATTCTGCTAGGAGAGCATAACATCTCCTATAGACCAAGGACAGCGGTCAAAGGCCAAATCTTGGCAGATTTCTTAATTGAGAAGCCATATGAGGACGAACCAGTAATACAACGAGAGGAAACTCCAGCAGAACCATGGGTCTTGTTCACTAACGGATCCTCGTGCACGGACAGGTCAGGAGATGGTCTCATTCTTACGAATCCGGAAGGAATGGAGTTTACCTACGCCCTGCGTTTTGAATTCACAGCCACTAATAATGAGCCAGAATATGAAGCGTTGATTGCGGGTTTAAAAATCGCCGCTAGAATGGGAGTCCACAACCTTGAGGCTTACGTAGGCTCACGGCTTGTCGCAAACCACATTCTATGGGGTTACGTAGCCAAGGAGGATAACATGGTTCGATACTTGGAGAAAGTCAAGTCACTCATCGCTACTTTCAGCAAGTTTTCTATCAAACAGTTACCAAGAGGTGAAAACAAGAAGGCGGATGCTCTTAGCAAGATTGCGTCTACAAGTTTCGCCCACTTATCCAAGCAAGTCTTGGTAGAAATACTAA
Source organism: Glebionis coronaria (assembly GCA_025667525.1). Lineage (NCBI taxonomy): Eukaryota > Viridiplantae > Streptophyta > Magnoliopsida > Asterales > Asteraceae > Glebionis > Glebionis coronaria. Next base: position 657,151,239 of record CM046874.1, on the reverse strand, counting down.
AGGAAAAGTCTATAACGGAAGGGGAAGTCGCAGCTATAGTTGAGGAAGATGGACCTACATGGATGACCCCGATCATCATCTATTTAACTGATGAAACCCTTCCGGATGAGGAAAAGGCGGCACGACGTATCAGAAGGAAGTCGCAGCACTTTGAGCTTCGAGAAGGTATTCTTTACAAGCGCTCTCTCTTACAGCCGTGGTTGCGGTGTGTTGGGCCACGCCAGGCTACTTATGTGATCAGTGAGATAAATGAAGAGTCATGCGGTATGCACGCAGGTCCCCAATATGTAGTGGCACGAGCTCTACGCACAGGATATTATTGGCCTACTATGCCTAGGGATGCACGCGACATGATTCGTAAATGCAGTGATTTCCAAGTGCACAAACTAGTACCACGACATCTGCAGCAGGAACTGACACCCATCACATCCCCATGGCCATTTTATAAGTGGGGGATTGACATTGCAGGACCTTTTCCCGTGGCTGCAGGGGATTGACACCCATCACACGATGGATAGAAGCTAAAGCGGTTAAATCCATTACGGGCAAACAGGTTAAAAAGTTTGTTTCGGAAAACATAGTGTGCCGTTTTAGCTTTCCGGGAGAAATCATCTCGGACAACGGGAAACAGTTCGTGGATAACCCATTCAAGGACTGGTGCGCAACATTGAATATCACGCGACGCTTTACATCTGTTAAGCACCCGCAAACAAATGGTCTTGTGGAACGAGCAAATAGAAGCTTAGGTGAAGGCATCAAGGCACGCTTGGATGAACGAAGTGCCAAATGGGTAGATGAGCTGCCACATGTCCTATGGGCACATAGGACTATGATTAAAACAACCAATGGGGACACTCCATTTGCGCTGGTCTACGGGACTGAAGCTGTTATACCAGTAGAAATTCGAATGCCGACCATCCGCACAGCGGAGGTTAATGTCGTCACGAATGACAATCAACTCTGGATTAATCTGGACTTGTTGGAGGAAAAAAGAGAAATAGCGGCTATCAATGAGGCAAAGTCCAAGGCACGGATGAAGGCTTATTACGACGCCAAGGTTAAAGGTGTTTCCTTTCGACCGGGAGATTTTGTTTATCGTGCCAAAGAGGCAAGTCGAGCGGAGAATACAGGAAAGCTGGGCCCCAAGTGGGAAGGGCCGTATGAGGTTACGGAATCCTTAGGACGGGGCGCGTACAAGTTGCGTGACATGGATGGCCGTGACCTGGAACGCACATGGAATATCTGCAATCTTAAAAGATGCTATCTTTGAAAGGCTACGGCTTCTGCATGTACACTTCGCTATAGTTGGCTTCAATGAAGATCCATGTATTCTCTTTTCTTTTGATTTTCATGCTTTCTAGGTTCTTTTTTTTAGGATTTTTCATTCTTGTCAAAAAAAATCGTAAACGTTCTAATAAAATGTCGTGGTGCCTAGGTAGCTCCACGGCTCGTTCTTGTGCAAATTATTGTCATGTCTTTTAGATTCCATGTGCAAATTGCTGTCTTGTAGATTTATTTATTATTTATATCATGTGTTATCTCTTAGTCATATGCATTCATTCAAAACCGTACATGTACTATTCACCTCCAGGCGGGGTAAGAGGATTAACTGAACCTAATAATTCAACTTGTCACATAAGAGGGATGCAAACCCAGTGACGCGGATCATGTATCCTTGCTAGACACCTTATTTACAAGACGTTGTAATAAGTTTCCGCATACCGTACTTACATAGTATCAAACATGCTAAAGACACACGCTGCACGTCTAGTGAAATATAGACTTAGTTTTATTCTTGATAAGCCGTGACACGTCATGCACCATAGATATACGATATCTAAAGAAAATAAACAAGTTTCAAGTTCAATACACAAAATAGCCGTGGTTACCACGGACTTACATAAATAAAGTTCTAATATTATGGATTCTAGCCGTATACATACATGGACGAATAAAGTATAAGGATACAAATGTTTACAAAGTAAATTACAGAGGAGGTAAGAACTATCCTCTCTCTCTCTCTCTTCCCTTCTGCAATCGGGGCACGAAGGACCTCGCCGCGAGCATCTTTGCCACCCTGTGCCCTAGTCATATTAGCATCCAACGCCTCGGCTAAAAGCTTCTCACCTTTCATCACCTTCGAAAGAGAGTCGTAGGTGGGTAGGATCAGTTGGATGGGATCGGCTGTGATCTTGGACATTATCACCTCGTTGGAAGCATCCTTTAACGACTCAAGGTCAAGGAAGGGGTGCTGGATTTCCCAAAGGGCGGCCATGGAGGCGGTCATCTTATCTTCCGCTCCACGGTTATGGTAGGCGTGTTGATAGATGTCTTCATCCTTGCCTATAAATTCTGCGGCCATGAGTAAACCCTCGTACCTACCACGATCGATGTCGTCTGACACAACATCCGCAAAAGCCTGCACAAAATGAGGAGCCTCCGTTACTTGGGTCACGGCGGGACGCATCCCATGGCCCACCATCCATCTACGCCCGGCTATGGCCGTAAGCAATAGAGGGCATAGCACTTCGGCGCAATCTGTTTCCAACCTGTTCAGCTCTCCTTCTGCTACTGCGGCTTGTTCTCTCATGGCAATCTGTGTCTGGATGAGTTCTTCCTTGATTGTATCGCATTCTTGGGCATTAGAGAAGGCTTGTGTGAACAAAGAATGTAAAAAAAGGCGCGAACCTTCTCATCTGATGCAGCTAGGAGGACTTCCAGTTCAGCAATACGCTCCTTACGGGAATTGGCGTGGTTGGCCTGTTCCTTAACTATTGATTCTGCTACAACCAAGGCTACCTTCAGGGAGGATATAGTCTTCTCATGTTTCTCGACCATCTCTTCTCTGCGAGCGATTTTCCTCTCAACACGGCTCACGTTGGCCAAGGCTCCTTCCAGACGGCGCCTTAGTGCCGCACCGACTGTTACCTGGTGCGTCGTGGCCACGTCATACTGCTCCAGCATCGTGTCGTGCTCGAGATCATCTAAATCATGCGCCAGTGCTGGAGGGGTAATGTGGTCCATAAATTCCTTACACGCAGACTCTGCCTCTAGTTTCGTAAGGCTGGACAAGTTCCACGATGGGCAGAGGTTGGTGCCGGACCCTCAGCATGAGGCTTCTATTCGTGCGTCGGGGGAGGGGACGGGGGCCTCGTAGATATTGCGGGGGAGGGTTCCTTCTCTTCCTCCTTCTCCGGTGTTCCTATTGACGGATCCACCCTGTTATTAACACACACACTTATGAGATTTTGTTCGTGGATTATATTTTATGGAATATCGATTAGTACTTATGTTGTGTCAATTATGGGTTCTGTAGTAGAAGCAGCCACGACATTCACAGGAGTTGCCTTACAGACTTGATCGTCTACATGCGGCGAGGGGTTGCCTTGGGGCATGGAGTTACTGCTTCCTTCTTGGAACTACGGGTGATCTTGCCTTAGTTTCTTGGGAGGAGCATTGTGCTCCCCTGCTTCAGCCTCTACGTTTTTTTGCCAACTTCCTGGTGGTCTTGCGCTTTCTGGATTTTGGCTTTGATGGTTGAGGGGGATCCAAAATCTTGTATTGTTTCATCTTCCTTACCGGTACGATTGATAAATGGGTTGGTGAGTTGTTCTTCTTCATCTTAGTGTGGCGGGGCGTTCTCCAACAGCAGCTTTTCTCCATCTTCATTATAGAAATCGAGGGGGACTTCTGGATAACGGGCTCCTCCTCATCCGACCGCTGCTCAGTCGTTTCTTCCAGTGGGATGGTCATGTTGACGGTGGCCGCTATTAAGGGCGGTTCACCTTCTTTCAGTGGTCGAGACCCTTGTGGAACTTTCATTGGATCGCCTTGGCGTAATAAACCGAACAACTTCATCTCTGTAGACATTTGGATGCATAAGAGTTAGTAAATTCAAAAAGTATTGCTAGACACGTTTGCATCTAATAACTACCCTGTCTATGCTCGGTCAGAAAGCACGGATATCTATCCTCCCTCCCATAGTAATAGCGGTTGATCACTACTAAGCAAAGGAAGTGCTCCGGCAGACCCCTATGGAATTCAGTGCGGTGGGTGTCTAATATTTTCAAATCCTTACTACTATAGTCCTTGGATTTGGGAGGATAGTCGACAGGCACTCTGTTTTTAAAAACAAAAGGGGTGGGGAATACTTTTTCATCTACGAAAAAATAGTGGTCGTACCAGTTCTTAAGGGAATGTAAGGGTTTCCTATAAGTCATGGGTGCGGTTGCAGATCGTTTCTTAAACGGTAGCCACCCATTCACCATTTGAGAGGCGTAGAAAGCCCTGAATAGATTCATGGTAGGGGTTACCTCACATGTATAGCACGTAATCTCAAATTGATTGATCTTACATGCCCCTATGCAATGGAGCTGGGTTATGTGGAAGTCATAGTACAGAAGCAGATCTACTAAGAACCTAGATAGGGCGATGCGGTAGTTAGCCGAGTCAAATAGACGCGTATACATGCCTATCTTTCCTTTTGGAGCATCCGTAATAGCTTTACCGTCACCTGGATAGGTCGGATGTACGCTTTCGGGAATATAATACTTAGATAAAAATTCTATGTATTTCTCCGCATGCATCACGTTGAGGACATCCATAATGACAGGGTTATCTTTCACCATGTTTTATAAATAGGATTAGAGAGGCGTGATGATCTAACCTGCGGTGGTGGAAATCCGTGGAAAAAGAAGAGAAGGAGTGAAGTGTTGAGCACAAGTATAACAATGGCGGAAAAGGGAGTATGAACTGTGTGTTGTACAGTTATACTGCGAATTATTTTATAGGGTTGCCTCGAGTTACGAGGTGCCATGGATGTTTGCCACGTGTAAACCACTACGCCCATCTAACGGATGGGATTTCTGACACTTCTGAGACGTCAGAAGGGACCCATGAGTCACTTCTTGACAGTTTTACGTGGCTCAAGGGTGGGCCTTTCTGGTGCACTTTTGCAGACATGCGACTACCATTAATCCATTCATTAAAGTTGTCCCGGTCGGCTTATTCTGGAGTACGGCCCTATTTGCGACAACAAGGTCTACGGGACATTGGTTAGTCTAGAGGTTACGCCTACGGCTGTAAGAACTAGACTGGGGGACATGATGACGTATAGTCCACAACCGGGTCATGAACCCGGCTCACGGGTACTACCCGCATCCGGTTCGTTACTGATGGGTTGGATTAATATCATTTAAGCTTATGGGCTTCGAATGAACAGTGATCGCATACGTGTGTGCGCCCACGCCCCGACACGGCCGGTACAGGGTTAGACAGAATCATAATCTTTTTATGATTAGGATTTACCCAAAGTAGATGATATACACTCACCATAATTAGGAGATAACAATCAAGCTAATTATGGCACTTATCCTTTGCTTGGGGCCGAAGCGTCGGTGACAGCCCATTAGGGTTTCACCGCTTATATAAGGAACCCCCAAGGGTTCCACAAAGGTATTACATTCTACACACTCTTAACTCTTATCCGATTCTTAAATCCTAACCGGTTACTTACTCTCACGCCGGAGTCTAATCGTGGGATACATTCCCACGGTAAGCCTAACGCGTGTTATTTTAGTGTGCAGGATCCCAACCAGATATTTCACTTGGTGCAGGAGCCGGAACCCAGCCAACCCGAATTAAGCCTAATTCGGGTCTAGCAATGATCATCCAACTTTTGTATCAACAGCTTGAACTTAAGACGTTCATGAATTGGCACTAGCTTGAGATCGGCTTGTCGTTGTTGATCCATAGTGAGAGACATGTTTCTGCAAAAGAGAAAACACACAAGGTTGATACGGACAAATGTATATATCACAATGCATAGATATCCTTCAAGCATGGCAAACCTATCACATAGCAAACAAATACATGATACAAGCAATTGATTTCACAAAAAATGTATCCTAATCTCACATAAGACTGAGTAAAGGGGAAAGTTTTGAAGAATTTAACTTCTCAAACCAAGTGTTATGCCACTTCGGAACCAACCTACACAATTAACTTCGCAAAAGTGCTAAGCAAAAGAACTTCGCAATATTCTTTGTAAAAGAACTTCGCAAAATACATTGTAAAAGAACTTCACAAAAGACTCACTTCGCAAAATCTCATTTCGCAAAAGCTCACTTCGCAAAAGCTCACTTTGCAAAAGCTCACTTCGCAAAAGCTCACTTCATAAAATCTCACTTCGTAAAAGCTCACTTCACAAAAGCTCACTTCACAAAAGCTCACTTCGCAAAAGCTCACTTCGCAAAATCTCACTTCGCAAAATCTCACTTCGCAAAAGCACACTTCGCAAAAGCACACTTCGCACAAACTCACTTCGCAAAAAAACTCACTTCGAAACAAAATTTTACTTCGCAAAAACAATTACTTTATAGTAAATGCCACCTCTAAATCAAATTACTTCGCAATTTCACTTCTCAAAAAACTTACTTCGCAATTTCACTTCTCAAGAACTCACTTCGCAATATTACTAAGTAAATGTACTTCGCAACCCCACTTCGCAACAAAACTTTACTTCGCAAAAAAACAATTACTTCGCAATATTACTCGGTAGTAACATGAAGATTTTTACTTCCCAATTTGGAATGGTCCTATCTGTTCATCACTAATCTTAAGCCGCTTATTATCATTAGGCAATTACAGTTGTTTTTAAGGCAATCTAAACATTATACTATGTTTTAATACCTATTCTAACCAAAACCCATCTATCAATTTATCCATTCGATCACTTAATTGAAAACCCACCTATAAACCCTAATCTGAATTAATCAAGGCATACGGGTTCGATTGAATGAGAAACACAATGGATAGACATAGAAAATCATTAAGTTATAATTACCTAGATGATATAACCAGTAGATTAGCAAAAATAGACGAAACTTGAGGAATTTCAACAATGGCGGAAATAGTAAAATAGTGTTTGTGTGTATGTTGTAAACGAAACAGAGATAAAAGAAAATGGGGCGGGAATAGATATTTTGACCTAGGTCAAAATTTTTTGATTTTACACTTTTGGTCCTCCTTTTTCTTTCAATGTTTCATTTAGTTAAAGCCCTTTTTAGTTAAACATCTATTAAGTAAAACTTAACATTCGTTATCACTTAAATAGTCTATTAACTATTTTTTCGCACACAACTAATCAATGCACGTAATCGAGTCTACCTAAAAAATAATAATTTCTAAAATCTAATCAAACGCTCGAGAGACGATCTACAAACAAATCCAAAATCCAATAATTTGAAAAACTCATGACGAAGATGAATTGACATTTTCTCCCCCTTAAAGAGTTGTACTCTTTGTATTAAGGAGTACTGATGAAAGACTTTTTTCGTTTAAGTTGATATAAAAACGATTCGTGGTGGCAATAAGATTTCTCTTATTTTAGCAAAGTAATGCACTGAGACGTACACTAATTCGTGTTAGATAAAGTTATTAAGTAAACTTGATCCCATGCAATGTTTTTTAAAGTAAACCTTACCCGAGAAAATTAATTCACGTTGTGAGCCAATGTTTTCAAAAGAAATACGTGACTTTAATGCGAAAAGCGGGTTGTAGTCAGAAATAACTACAAGCGATATGGGCATGTTTTAAAATATGTACAACTTTCATACGGACTCTATTTATGGCACTATGTCAATTTTAATCGACTTTTCTAAGGCCGTAAATATTACCGTACTAAAAGACATGGCTGAATTTAAAATGAAAAATATTTTTGATTTTCATGATTTTATATTTTTTATGGTTTTTGTAGGTTTTATATTTTTGTATTTTTCTTTTGGTGGTTTATATATATACGATAATATAAACGATCACGATAAAAAAGGATACTCATGAATAGTTTACCACCACTATTCTGCAGATTCTTCTACCAACTCCTTAAGAGTCGTCGGTGAAAAAGATTTCATGCCCAGCTTTTCGATCAAAAACTCGATACAGCCTCGATCTAAGGCTTTTGTGAATATATCCGCCAGTTGATACTCAGTGTTGACAAGATACATCTCGATTACTCCATTTTCCACTTGCTCTTTGATAAAGTGGTAGCGTATGTCAATGTGCTTCGCCCGGGAGTGTTGAACATAGTTGCAGCAAAGGGTAATGGAGATTTTGTTGTCACAGTACATCGGAATTTCGTTGAATCCAAGACCGTAGTCAGTTAATTGTGATCTCATCCATAGAACTTGAGCACAACAACCGGACATAGCAATGTATTCAACCTCTGTACTTGATATCGCAACACTTTTCTGCCTTTTGGATGCCCAACTAATCAGTCTATCTCCATGAAGTTGCACACTGCCGGAAGTGCTACATCTAGTATCTTGACACCCAGCATAATCCGCATCTATATATGATATTAGTGCAATAGAGGAATCCTTCGGATATCACAGACCACGATGAAGTGTTCCTTTAAGATACCGAAAGATCCTTTTCACAACATGTAAGTGCTTTTTGGTAGGCCGAGCCTGATACCGGGCACACATGCATATAGGAAATTACAAATCAGGCCTGCTAGCAGTCAGATAGAGAAGGGTGCCGATCATTCCACAGTAAAGTTTAGGATCGACGGCAATCCCATCCCTATCCTCATCTAACTTGGATCTCTCCACCATTTGAGTATCCACGGGGTCACAGTTTTCTAAATGATAATTTTTCAACGATTGAAGATCATATTTGGATTGATTAATGAAGATTCCTTTGAGATTTTGAGAAATTTGCTACCATAAGAAAATTGAAAATTTTCCCATCATCGGCATCTTAAAGCGTGTGGACATGATTTTCTCAAAATGATCAGACAGTCTTTGAGTAATGGCAGCAAATATTATATCGTCAACATAAATTTGTACCAGTATCATGTCGTTGTCCTTCTTGAGAATGAAAACTGTTGGGTCCACTTTGCCTTTGGATAATCCTTCCGAGATGAGATAAGACGATAGGAGTTCGTAACACGCGCGTGGAGCTTGTTTCAACTCATAAAGAGTTTTCTTGAGCTTGTACACGTGATTAGGATACTCTGAGTTGACGAATCCATTCGGCTGGCTTACGTAGACATTTTCCCTTAATTCACCATTGAGAAATGTCGTCTTAACATCCATTTGGTAGACGATCATATTCATGTGAGCAGCATAAGCAAGGAATAGTCTAATCGCCTCCAATCGTGCAACAGGAGCAAAGGATTGTTCAAAGTCAATACCCAAAGCTTGTTTGTAACCTCGAGCAACCAATCGAGCTTTGTTCTTTAGGACTCCACCGAACACATCGAGTTTGACCTTATATACCCACAACAATGTAAGGATGTCAACGTTGTCGGGGAGAGGAACTAATTCCCATACTTCAAGGCGTTGAAATTCATTAATTTCCTCTTATATGGTTTTAATCCAAGATGATTGTGTCATGGCTTGTTGCCAAGATGTAGGTTCCTTCTCGCAGAGAAACGCATCAAAATAGCAATATAATACGTGCTCTTGTAGTTGATGACGTGTCAAGACTGGTTGATCGATGTCACTAATAATATTGTGTATTGGGTGATCCTTTATCCATTTGGTGTTGTGATTTTCAATCCGTGGTGGTCTAGAGTAAATGATTGCAGGAGCTTCCTCTGAGGTAGACGCACCGTTAGGGTTTTCGGGTATTTGTGAACCAAAGAATGGAAGCTCTTGTAGGTGAGCAATTTCCAAATTGTGATCATAGTAATCCTCTTCAATATCATTAGGAACAAGTAGGGGTGTTGATTCGAGTGTAATTTGAGAATTGTTGGGTGATGGTGCATCTGGTTCAATAGTGACAGTAGATGCATTAGACTAATTTCCATTATCTTGAGCAACAACTTCGGGAATTGGAGCTACTGCTGTAGGTGCTAGAGAATCATCACTTGGAGGATCAAAGAATTCATCAAACATAGGTTGAAATAACTCATCCCACTTGAGCCTTTTAGGTGGTGTAAATGATAGAGAAGAAGGATTTTTGGGAGTTAATCTGGAACTGATAGTACCGGTTCCCATCTCATGAAGTGCGGGTTCAGAGTTGTGTTGCTCAGAAGCCATCGTTGTCAGCACATCAAAATCAGCATCCAAATTTTATACTATCTTGCCAAGACGACAGTTATAAATTCAGTAAGCCTTCTTTGCGGGTGAGTAACCAATGAAAATTCCAATATCAGCCTTCGGTTGAAGTTTGCCCAAATTCTCACTATTAGTATTTGGATAGCATAGAGCACCAAACACATGAAGAAATGAAATATCGGGTCTGTGTCCATGAAGAAGCTCATATGGAGTTTTTCGATGGCGCTTACGAATGATGGAGCGGTTTTGGGTATAACATGCGGTTGCCACTGCTTCAGCCCATAGGAATAAAGGAGCATTTGCATAAATCAACATGGTTCTTGCAACTTCCATAAGTGTACGGTTACGTCTTTCCACGACACCATTTTGTTGTGGAGTGCGAGCAACTAAAGTTTCATGTGAAATACCAACCTCTTCATAATAGTCTCGTAGAGTCTGATTAACAAACTCAGTTCCATTATCAGTTCAAATGCGGCGAACAGTAGCATTTAGACGCACTTGGATCATCTTCAGAAAATTAATAATATATGCTGGTGCTTGATCCTTGGTTGCTAAGAACTTAACCCATGTAAACCTTGAAAAATCATCCACCATAACGAGGATGTATTTTCGACCACTCACACTAGCCGTACGCATTGGCCCGCAAAGATCCATGTGCAAAAGATACAGTGGTTCTTGGTTGGTGTCTTTTGCTTTGGGTTTGTAGTATTTCTTTGTGCTTTTCCCCATTGAACACGCGGAACACAAATGGTCCTTGTCAAACTTGAGTTTTGGAAGACCACGAACAAGCTCGTTTTTAGCCAAATGGTTAATAGCATCAAAGTTAAGATGAGATAAACGATGATGCCACAACCATGACTTGGTCTTAGATGCTTTAGAGAGAAGGCATACAGGAGAGGCGGCCATCATGTTTTGATTGGATAGTGTATAGAGATTATCCCCTTGAGAACCTTTTAACAAGTCATTTCCTACAAGATCACGGATGAAGCAAGTATGTTGTCGAAAAGCAACCTCAACATTTGAATCGCAAAATTGTCCCACTGAGAATAAGTTATGACCATGTCCCTACAAGTAATACACCCTTAAAATTGTAACATTCCCAATTTGATATTCACCATAACCTATGATCTTCGCAATATGGTCGTTGCCAAATTTCACTGTTCCTAGAAACTTGCTGACGAAATTTCTGAGCATCGAGCGGTCTCCGATCATATGCTTAGAGCATCCAGAGTCCAAGTACCAGAGGATGATTTGGACCACCTGAAAATATCACCAGGCAATGACGATGTATTGTGTTGAAAATATTTTTTTACGTATTTAGAAAGGATCGGTCACTCCAATGATATTGGGCTCGTGATCCTATATAGCCCGTATAGCCCACATGTAGGGTGGGCTATATATACCCCCTCCTAGCATGTTAGGAGGGGTTGCTCATTTTGTGTTTTACACTTTTCATAATCACATCTTTACTTTCTCTCTCTACCTCTCCTTCTTCTCCTTTCTCTCTCTAGTTCATCTTTCTTCTCCATCTCATTCAATAGGTAAATCATAACTTGCTCAATCCTAAGAAATTATGGACCTACGATTGGTATCAAGAGCTTTGGTTGATTCTTCGGATTTGAGTGTTTTTATCTATTGTTTTGGTGGTAAAAATCCTTTCTTTCTAAATTTATTTATATCTATTGATTTACTTGGTCAAAAGTTTTTTCTATCATCAGTTTTTTATAATTTTTTGTCTTAATCCAATCATTTTTTGGTGTTACGTGTTTTGATCAGTTTCATAAACTTTTCTCACATCCACATAAACTTTGGTCTCCTTTCATCTATTAGAGTCATCATTCTTTATCACTTTTGTCTCGTTCTGGCATTCAGAAAACCAATTCTGGATAGTCTCTAGCAGTTCTTATTCCGGATAAGCAGTTTTTATTCCGGATAAGAAGTTCTTATTCTGGATAAGAAGTTTTTTTGTTTATTCCGGATAAGAAATTGTTTCGATTCCGGATAAGCTGTCAAAGTTATCTTCCGGATAAGCTGTCGAAACCTTATTCCGGATAAGAACACAAAAGTTTATTCCGGATAAGATGAAGAAAGCTTATTCCGAATAGCATTCAGAAAGCTTATTCCGGATAAGAAGGAGAATATTTATTCCAGATAACATATTGAAAATTATTCCGGATAAGCAACAGAACAGAAGGTTTATTCCGGATAAGATAAGGAATGATGTATTCCGGATAAGGACTCTCGACTCATTCAAACATAACGGAACTCATCAATACATACCAAGACCTCACCCAACCTACCGAGACTCGAACCCACTAGACACATTTTAGAAACCAAAAATAGAAACACAGGATTCGACTCACGACCAGACTCACGATTCAAGACTCTAGTCTCAAAATTCCCTCGACAAACAGAAACGAACTTAGACTCAAACACCAACCTTTTATCTCCACAACACCAATCTAAAACCTAACCCATCATCTCCTAACCCATCTAAACATCAACCAGACTTGAACCAAAACCAAAAATAATATAGATATCAGATTCATCGCGTGTTTAGACATGCATACCATACCGAGATCTATTTAGATCTTTTACACGAATTAAAATCATCACAGACACGTGTTTGGTATTATACCAATTTTTTATATTCTAAATTAAATAAAGTTTTATAGCAAACTTGTTATATTCTTTATTCTTTTCGATCTTTTTCTCAACCATCCTTAAATTTATGAAATAATGAATGATGTATAACAATTTTGTTATAATCAGTTCATTCTTTTCGATTTGAAGACAATCCAACAACATGCAACACCTTACCCGAGACCCGATCCACGGATCTTGAAGTCCTTGTCTTCTACTTTCGTCATCTTACGTATCCTTTCGAGGTTTATAGATTAGATGTGTTTTGTAGATTGATATGATTAGATGATATAGGAGCAGAATTGTCATCTAAATGGAGATGGGGCGTATTTAGGTAGCAGTTTGGTGGCTGTTGAGATCTGTAGAAGAGAAGCTGTTTTTGTTTTGGTGGCTGAAGAAAGAGACGGATTGTTGATGAGTGATTAGGGTTAAGAGAAATAAAAGTGTTGGTTTGGAGAAGAAGTAGTGAGACGGTGTATTCTAGGTGGGAGTAATATACTATATCTTTCTCTCAATTTAGTCAAATAAGAACTCGGGTATTAGGTGGGAAATAGGTGGGTGGAAGCCACATGTGTGGTGTCTATACAAGTGTTGAAATACCTCTATGTCTTTCATTTGGTAATAATTCATACAAGTGTTGATTGTGAAACGAGTGACTTCTTAAATCAATTTTTAACCGTCAAACGTTCTAAAAGTCTAAAGCATTTCCTAAATCAATTAAATACGGAGTTATAAAACATTTTGAAATATTTTAAAATATTTGACGAGGCAGTGAGACATTGATGAGACAAAGTTTATTTGACGAGACAGTGACAAATGGATAAATTTTGAACTTTAAGTGGTTACGGATTTTATCGGGTATTTTTATTTGAAATTGAAGACGGTTTTTCGAAGGCTTGTTCTTATTTCATCGATAAATATTCCTTACCTTATTTTTCATCGAACTTTCAATGGAGTCGTTGCATTTGACACTTCAAGAGGGAGACTTGCATCACATGCAAGACAACGCTAGAAAAAGTGGCCTCGCGTCATTTCATCTACTTCAGTCTCATCTTGTCACTCTTTCATGGATTCAAGGAGGGAGCGAATTTGTGACAATCTTTGGTCAAGATCGTAATATATTCATCGATTCACTATTCCTCAACTTGAACCAACTTGCTGATCAACTTAAAAAAGAAGACTTTAATCACTCTGCATACGCACTTGCTTATAAGGCTCTTGTGACACAACTCACGCCTTTCCTCCAGTTCAATATCATCAAGTCTAACAATTCAGGGATATGCCGGTCATTTCTTCAATACACACATAACGAGGTTAAAGACTTCCGTGATAAACTATTAACATTTATGACATCAATTTCGTCTTCGACTTATGAAAGATCCAGACGTCAGCAAGCGTATGATAATGGAGTGAAAGAATCTATGATGCAGATACAAGATGAGAATGGTCATACGGTTGACAACTTGGAGGCTAACGATGGCACGAGCACGGAATCAGGAGGACAACATGATACCAGTGGCACGTCAGGGAATGTTCACGAGATCTCTTTTGATGACACCTTACCCGTTTATGATGAAGAGCCTGCGAACATGGTACAATGTAATGTTGTTTATGATGTATATGCTGATGAATTGTCGCATATTGAGCATTCTGAACCTAATTATAACAAACATGGGATGGAAAAGAGTGATAGAAATACCACTTCGGATTCATCCGATGTGAGTCATAACGGGGGAGAAAGTGTTCAAAATGCTAAACATCATGATAATTGTCTTATAACTTCTTCTTTGACTGCTTCTGATTCCAAGATTAGAGAGCTCGAAACGATTGTAGCTCAACAATCAAAAGATCTTGAGGATGCCAAACTAGAATTTTCTAAGAAAATGGACAAATTTGAAACATATTTTGAAAAACTTGAAAAGTCAAACGTTGTTCTTGAAAGAAAATTGGATCAAAAAGTTTTAGATTCTAAAGCTGAAAAGGATAATCTTTTGAAACAAATTCAACTGCTTGAATCTAAGTTGGCATCCCAAGATAGATTGCTCAAAGAGAATGAGACTTTAAAAGCTCAAGTTCAGGAAAAGGACTTTGCTATAGCTGCATTGAGAAATGAGTTAAGGAAATCTAAAGGAACTAATGTGGACACTAAGCTTGAAAAACCATCAATCTTGGGGAAAGCGCCTACAAATCAGTTCGTCAGACAATCGATTGTCAGACAACCTACTGCATTTAGATCCGAGCGATCACCATCCTCTAGACTGCGTTTGCCTCCCAAGCTTATACGGTTCATATTTCTAGAACAGTCACTCCACCAACTAGGCCTAATGTGACTAAATCAGCTTTAGCAAGACCTAATCACATGATTGCCTCTAGTTTCTCTAAGAATAGATCAAAGAACACGTCTAGAACTAGTTCATATGATGTGCGCCATGATTTTGATCAAAGGGAAGCTATTCAAAAGACACAAGTAAGAAATAGGATATTCAAACCTAGTCAGATGCCTTCTAGGAGCATCAATCAATCATCTAGGGATTCTAGATCTTACTCGGGCATTAAATATGCTACTTGTAAAACATGTATAAAATGTGTCTTTATGGCAAATCATGATTCTTGTGTCAAGAAATTACTTGATGTGGTGAACTCCCGTGCTAGACATAAAACCCAGTGGATAGCTAAAATCAAACCCATGGGTAAAGTTTGGCGCCCCACTGGTAGAACTTTCACTCTTGTAGGAAATGAATGCCCTTTAACTAGGATAATCTCTGATTCTACTAAGACTGCTAGGGAGGAAATTGAAAAGGATGATACATCACTTAAGCCTGAACTTAAGGTTTTCTATAAACGGAAACGTTTGCCAACTAAGACAAGTGATTCATCCACTTAGGTCATCTCTGGCAGAAGAAAAGACAACTGTGAACCCCCACTTGCTTCTAAGATAGATATCGCTAACCCATATCAAAGCATGCAAATTCCTAATGAGAATGCAGGTACCAAAGTTGATGTTCCAAAAGAACGAAGCGGTCCAGTCATTGTATACGTTTTAACTAAGGATACTCTTAGAGTTTGGTTGCTGAAGAAGCAAATATCGGAGAAACAAGTGTCTCAGGGGATTCATGGTTAAGCTTACCATAAAGGACTTACAGTCACATAACAGACTGTAACTCGCTCTCAAAAGACAAGAAAGTTCATCCCGTTCATGACTTATCCTCAAAACGAGAAATTAAATTTTCTGGGACACGATCTTACATTTAAACTATTCAAAGATTTTAAGCTCATGTAAATTGCTTCTCGTTAACTGACAGACGATGACCCGGACATCAGAGAAAGGGAAGTTTATCTACGCAACGATAACTTACCCTCAAAACGAGAAATTAAGTTTTCTCGGACACGAGCTTACACTAAGACCATTTAAAGATTTTAAGCTCGTGTATAAAGGCTCATCATTAAATATAAGATGATGACCCGATCTTCAAATAAAGGAAAGTTTATCGCCGATGATAAGCTTATCCTCATTAACGAGAAATTAAATTTTCTCGGACGCGAGCTTACATTAAAACTACTCAAAAGTTTTAAGCTCGTGTAAATGGCGTATAAATATATTTCAGATTATGCCCCGGACTTCAAAGAAAGGAAAGTTTATCGCCGATGATAAACTTATCCTTACAACGAGAAATTAATTTTTCTCGGGCATGAGCTAATATTAAAAATATTCGAAGTTTTTAAGCTCATGCATAATGACTTACAGTTACATATCAGACTGTAACTCGGATTTCATATTTAGGAAAGCTTATCTTTAAAGATAGCTTATCCTCGTAACGGGAAATTGAATTTTCTCGGTCATGAGCTTGTATTAAAACATTCCAAGTTTTAAAGCTCCGAAAGGAAAGTGTATCTTTTAAATAAGAGAATTTTCCTCATAACGGGAAATTCGTCTTTCTCGGTCATGAGCTTTATGTTAAAACATTCAAAGTTTTTCAAGCTCATGAAAACGACTTCTAAGTAAATGTCAACTTAGAACTCGTTCTTCAATTAAAAGGAAAGTTTATCGCCGATGATAAAATTATCCTTACAACGAGAAATTAATTTTTCTCGGGCATGAGCTAATAATAAAAACATTCGAAGTTTTTTAAGCTCATGCACAATGACTTACAGTTACATATCAGACTGTAACTCGGATTTCATATTTAGGATAGCTTATCTTTAAAGATAGCTTATCCTCGTAACGGTAAATTAAATTTTCTCGGTCATGAGATTGTATTAAAACATTCCAAGTTTTAAGCTTAGAAAGGAAAGTGTATCTTTTAAATAAGAGAACTTTTCCTCATAACGGGAAATTCGTCTTTCTCGGTCATGAGCTTTACGTTAAAACATTCAAAGTTTTTTTTTTCAAGCTCGTGAAAACGACTTCTAAGTAATTTTCAACTTAGAACTCGTTCTTTAGTTAAAATGAAAGTTTATCGCCGATGATAAACTTATCCTTAACAACGGGAAGCTTACAACTTCTCGGACTTGAGCTCATTTTGTAAGATATTCAACATCTTAAGCTCAAGTAATTAGTTTTCAAAACTTTGAACACAATTTTTCGAGAATTTCTCAAAAGGTTTTTTCTAAATCTTTCAAAATTGTGTGTTCAAAAACGTTTTGATAAAAAGAGCATGTCTTCTGGAATCGATAATATTTACGATACTAGAAATGTCATTCAATAATGACACGGGGTTGTAAATAAAGTTCGAGCAGAAGTTCATAAGTTTTTAAAACATGCTCAAATGGTTTGCTATTATTTCTGATAGTAACCCGATTTTCATACTCAAGTCAAGCATTTCACTGGAAAGCTTTGACTCAACAACGGGAATTAATTTTCTCGGGCATGGTTTACTTTATAACCATGTAAGGGATTGTGCTTACGGAATAACACAATCTAACACGAATATATGTACGATTCAATGCATTTATTTGTTAAAACAAGAGAAGTCTTGTTTTTATGAAGTTATCATCTCCACCAACCGTAACAATTTACAATTGATATCTACATACTCGACGATGCGACTACTCAAACGGTGACTACAACTCTTTCAATAGAACACGGGTCAACAATTGAGGGGGAGCAATTGTCCAGCATTCAGAATCCTTGATGCCGAGAGTGCCATGTTCACATATTGGTGTCAAGACAACGATATCAATCATACACATGGAGTTAACAGATATCTTCAGACGTGACGAGGTGACCAACATTCGTGAACAAGAACCATGTGAATCTTTTATATGATGTTCTCCATCATTTCAGGTCCAACCTCATAAATTGCTAATCTTGTGAATACATTATCATATATGATCTTTTCACGTGATAAATACCTTACACTTGTGTTTAAAAGGTATTTAATTTACGTGTCAAGTACACCCTCATTAATTTGAGGGGGAGCTTGTGTAATTCATGAAGATAATTGGATTTGCATTTTTCTTCCCAAATTTTCTTAAAATGCTATTAAATCAATTGATATTAAAAACATTGATTGGGTTAATATTTTTAATATGGGGGAGAAAATGTGATTTAATATGGGAAATGATTAATCATAAATGGTTTGACTTAACGTGATAGCTCATCTCGACATGTGCGAAATGTTTTCGGATATCGTAGCATATGTTAAGGGGGAGCAAAATGGATTTGCACTTCAAAATGGATTTCATGGTGACATACACTTACCCAAAACATCTCTATTCACGACGGTAAAGATTGTGGTGACATAAGGATGGTAGGATAGGTTAAAGTCCAATGATTCCTCTAGAACCGGAGGAATCTTCCCAAGGACATTTCATAGCTAGAATTAGTAGTCCTTAGGAAAGATGGAGAAAGATTGTGAACGTAGCTGAATGCCGACCAAGTACTTAAGTTAGCACTAGAACAATCACAACAAGGTTCTAGTTATGACGTATTGGTAAGCATTGAAGGGGTTGAAGAATGAAAAAGAATTGTAAAGATAAAGGGTGAAAAGAAAGAAGCCCTCCTTACAACTTTAGGCAGAAACCGGGTCAATACATATGCTATTGAGATCATTTTTTAAATGATTCTCGATATTGAAGATAGACATCATGGACCCAGTGATGCAATGCACAACCCATCCCAGCTAACTCAGATATCTCTTAAAAGATATTTGTTTTAATCACACGGAGACAACACATTATCTATTGATTTATTCACTCCGAATAAATTGGTATTGAAATGGTGGCACTCCTCTCCAGCCTCTGATCACTAAAAATCCAAAATGCACGATCGAGTCTAGAGCCATTTGAGATCATCAAATATCTCAATAGGACACACTTTCATAATTCCTTGCTTCTTCACACACTGTGAAAAGTAAGAAAGATCTTAAGAGTCCTACGCAAAATCTTCATGATATTGCCTGAACATCCGAGTAATACGAAAGTTTACAATGAAGATGGAAATCCTTCTTGAGCAAATATCAAAAAGCTCATGGTAGGTGACTTGTGCGATTCTTTATGAATCAAACTTGTGATAACTAGAAAGCAACAGTGGTTTAATTTCTTAAATGAAATTAAACACGTTCCAGGCCTCTACGCAATATCTTGGTGATCTTGCCAGAACACTCAGAGTGATACCTTAGTGTTCACGGTGATGAGTGGAAATCCTTCTAGTGTTAACCTTAAACAAAACTTGGTAGGTAACTTGGAAGATTCTATACGAATCAAGCTCGTGACAACTAGAAAGCAACGATGGTGCGGTTCTTAATTGAATTTCACTTGTTCTAGGAACATGAATTGACGAGTTCAATCATGCGGATAATTCTATCCAAATGATTCACTCTTTATGTTCCCAGTCAGCTTTGGACGGTCGAATAAAGAGAACGGGTTTACCCGCGAAATCTTGTCAAGGAGGTTCTTAATTGCAACTACCTGCCACAAGTACAATATTTTATATCGTCCAACGGTCTTCACCGACCGGAGGTAAAATGCTACCGAATTAGAATGAATGTTTAGAGCCATTTCATCCGTGTATATGTTTTGTTGCTAACTGTCTTATGAAGCGTAACAAGAAGGTGGCATTGCGGTGTACAATCCAGAAGAAGTCGTCACCACATGATTATACTACATACACTTAATACTTAAACAAATTCAAGAAAGTCTGAAAGTCAAGTCTTCCGCTGTATCAAACTCTGAAGCTTTCAAGAATTTATAAAGGTATAAGTATGTGGAACATGAAGTCACGAGGAGGCAAATTTCACAAGTGATGAATGCACAAAGTCAAGGCAAGGAAACATGCTCAAGACTAAAGTCAAAGATCTCATCAGCATATTCACAAGAACAAGATCGAAGACTCAAGCATAGTATGCTAGGTTTAAGATTTTGTAAAATGGTGTGACCTCCCTTTGGGGGAGATTGTTGGAAATACGCTTTTCCAAGGAAAGTCTTGATCACATCATTGTTAGCATAGATCACGAGCTATAGACTATTTAGGACACTGTAACTTGGAGTGACCTCCCTTTGGGGGAGATTGTTGGAAATACGTTTTTACGTATTTAGAAAGGATCGGTCACTCCAATGATATTGGGCTCGTGACCCTATATAGCCCATATAGCCCACATGTAGGGTGGGCTATATATACCCCCTCCTAGCATGTTAGGAGGGGTTGCTCATTTTGTGTTTTACACTTTTCATAATCACATCTTTAATTTCTCTCTCTACCTCTCTCCTTCTTCTCCTTTCTCTCTCTAGTTCATCTTTCTTCTCCATCTCATTCAATAGGTAAATCATAACTTGCTCAATCCTAAGAAATTATGGACCTACATATTGGAATCTAATAGTTCCTCTGAGTTATCAGGTACAGATATATTTATCTTAGATTTGCTATCAGAAGAATTCTTAGGCTTCCAAATTTTCTTCCTAAATGCCGGCTTAGATTCTAGTTGTCTAAGATCCTGAGGTACTTCTTCACTGGTAGGCACAATAGTGGGGGTATTCCTAGTTAAAGGGCGCTTTTTCCATTTTTTAGTGCTAGTGTTCCTATTTAAAGGATGCTGAGACCGAACTTCCGTGGATGTGATCCTAGTTAAAGGGCACGTAGTTCCATTTGCAGTAAAGGTCCTACCAGTGAATTTCTTCCCCGTTGGAGTCCATTCAAGATTGTTCCTAATTGTATACATTTCATTCACATGGTCAACAAGACATAAATCATGACGCTGAGAAAACATGCATTCATTACAATTCCAACATCTCAAATTAGAATTCACATTTTGCTTAGGCTGCTACACAAACGCATGGCCTTTAGTCTTAGCTACATGATTCTTTTTATATAAATTTGAAATAACATTCCTAGGATGAACTTCTACTTTCTTCTTCGCAGTCCTACTAGTGGAAGGCTTGATCCTATCTTTCTTGTCTTGAGATCCTTTAGCCTTAGTAGACACAATTACTCATGTAGAAGCCAAGGAAACATTAGTGACAGATTTTGATTTAGCCTTTATGGGTGTGTTTAAAATAGGCTTAGCTCCTGGGTTCTTATTGAATGGAGTTTATACAAGGTTCTATTCACCAAGTATCAAAGTTCGTTGTTCCGATCTTTTCGAATTGATTATTGGTAGAAAGTGTGACTCAGTCGTTTTTGGTTAACAAAAAGAAAGTTTTGATTATCTACTTCTAAGTAAAAAGGTAAAAGTGAAACGTGATAAAAATAAACTAAAAGCAATCAATTAATAAAAACAAAACAATTTAAATAATAAAACGTATATTTAAAACGAAACAATTATTAAAAATAACACAAAGACAAATCAAGTTTAAAATACTATCAGCAAAAATGGCGGGAAGATTAAATTTAAATTTGAAAATAAAGACAAGACATAAAAACTAAGACTCCATCGGAATCCCCATCGCAATCCTGTCGCAATGTGACAAAAAGCAATCCTATCGCAATCCTATCGCAATGTGACAAAAAGCAATCCTATCGCAATAATGGAAAACTACTCTCTGTCGGAATAATGAAACTGAATCCTATCGCAATACACTCAAAAACAAACCAATCGCAACCCCAATCGCAAAACGAATCGGAATATAAAACCCTATTATGATGTAACCATCGCAATGTGTGTCAGAATCCCAATCGCAAAAGGGTTTATCATTGCGATGGAATTGTGATCCGAAATAAGCTAAAATTTAATCTATTTTTAATAAGCTCAAACCAAAACTTGATCAAATTAATAATAAGAAGAACTAAAAAGAAAAAATAAGAACTTTCAAACTTTAAATACACAACTTTTAAACCAAACTTTAAAAAGATTAAAACTTTAAGAAAACTTTTAAAAAGATAAGCTACATACAAAATAAGCCAATAAGATTGTCAAACTTATAGCTTAAATCGTATACAAGCCTAGAAGGAAGCAAAAAGATGAAATTTTTAACAAATCAAACATCAAAATTAAACAAAAAGCATAAAACTTTCGGATTAAAGATAAACAATAATTAAGAAGGGTAGAATGAGAGAGATTGTAAAAAGCTTGAAATTAGATTAAGATTAAAGATTCAAACACAAGATTAAAGTGAAAGATTAAAACTTGAAAGAAAAACTACAGAGAGAAAGTGGAAAACTAGAGAGAGAAATTAATCTACTCCTAAACTAATCTAACCTACCTAAAAAAATGACTAACTAACTAACTCCCCTTCATGTGGTGAAATGAAGGGTATTTATAGGAAAGGAGGGGATGCTTGTGTTGCTCTTTTCTTTCTTTCTTTCTTCACGTCTTTTTGTCTTTTAAGTTCTTCGACTTTTTCGACTTTGTCTCGGGATTAATTTAAACTCGTCTTATAATTTCTTCATTTATTAGACTTGAGTTCTTCGGCTTAATTAAACTTTCGTCTTTAGACTTGTTCTTCGATAAATCTTCAGAATAGGCCTTGCACTTCCGTTCTTTTTGCACTCTTGATCTTTTGACTTCGTCTTTTGTATTTTTCTTCCATAAAAGCCCGTGAAAGCCCGTGTTTTCCTCCCTTTTCACGTTTTGGTCCTAAATCACAACAAAAACACAAACCACGCATAATTCCGACATTTACGACATAAAATACACGTTTTGGCCTGGTTATTATTGTAATTAAGTGGTAAAAGGATGGGTGTTTTCACACCTATCAAATCCCCTACACTTGACCATTGCAATGTCCTCATGCAATGCATTAGTTACAAAGCATGTTTTACATTTTCCTTCACCATCAATCCATATTGGCCTTTATTAAAATGATAGAAAATTTCAAAAATAAGAAAACAAGTAAAGAGATCAAAAACTTACCTTTGGGTTTTGGAAATGTCATGAATGATTATCACCCTCAAGTTTCACGTTCCCCAAACCAAGCTTAAAAACGAGATCATTGTTATTATAAGTTAGCAAACTAACACGAACTCATGTGGGCCAATTATTTACTTAGACTCCCTTATTCCTAGGTGTATCTCTTATATTTTATTTTTGTCTTGAATGATCATGAGGATGCATTGTTGACTTATTTCGATAGTTATTTAGGCTGAAAATAAAGTGGGACGATTTAATCAATAGTTAGCTAAAGGACAAAATCTTTTAAAACTGCTTCTCGGGACCTCTTAAAGTTCATATCTTGGCATAAATCGCTTCATGATTTGAGACCTTTCTCGGACCGATATTTGGCAGCGACTTCATACTTCAAATCTTGAGAGACGTTCTTGAAATTATGGTCTTCTCTTCATAATAGGAATTTCTTCACATGAAGTTTTTGAGAGATTCTTCATTCTTGGACCACGACTTCTTCATTTTTCTCCAATCTTTATTTTGGACTTTCATATACAACAATCCACCTCCTTTTAGGACTTGGATCTATTTATCCTCATACCTTGTTAGGGCCTTTTTGGATAGACTTCTCCATGATCTTTTGGGGAGTTTTTGCTTTTCGGCGTGTGTCTCGATCCTTCATATTGATTTTTGTTAAATGATTCTTCACATCACTTTGGATCTTTAGCAACAAAATGTAGCCCTCATGCCTTGTTAGGGCCTTTTCGGACTCGCCAATCTTCGCATCCCGCTTCAATAAGTTATGCCTTGGCTATGAACTCTAATTAATACCGAGCAACTTTTAAACGATCTTGGGGTAGAAGCTAAGTAACTTTTTAAATCGTACAACCTTATTTATTGCAATTAAATTTATTAACAAGCGATGGGAGAAAAATCTCATAATCAACTCACATAAATTCATGAAAGAGTACCAAACTTATAATTGACTCTATCATCTCTCGTTCTCCATAGTTTAAAATCTTAAAGAATGAGACTCGTGGATGCTTAGCCAATTAAATCAAAGTTTTGGGGTTTCGAGTCGTCTATAGGATCTTGCATCTTTTTAGACTTTTTCAAGTTTAGAATTTGCGTTTTAAAGTTCCCTTGATAAATGACTCTCTAGGATCAATTATAGGAACTTGCGAAAAGTTCTTGTTCTTAACCCGTGAGAGGTAAGACTTTCGCGTTTTAAAGCTCCCTATATAAAAGCCTAGCAAAACTTGACTTAAACACGTTAAGGATACTAGCTAGAATAAACTTAGATAAGTAAACTCGGGTTGAGTCAAAATATTCATGACTTTGAAAAATTTAAAACCACTTTATTGAACTTTTATTTTAGCAAAGAAAGTAAATAACGATAACAAAGGAAAACTACAAGGCCAAAATAGATTAAAAATTTTGAAAAATGTTGAAAAATCAAATTTTCTGGTTAAAATGAGGATAAATACAAGGAAAAGACCACTTAATTTCGATAGAATTCCCCCCTACACTTAATATAAACAGTGTCCTCAATGTTTAAGCATGTGGGAGTGAACTCCCCTACACTTAGGACATTGTGCACGTTTTTTAAATCTTGCTAAGGTAGAGACAACTAAAGTGATTCCTATGTTAATATTGAAAAATATATAATAGTGAATCAAAAGAGTTTAGGATAGAACCGGGAAGACGGGTACACGGAATCACGGTTCGTCAAAAGTCATCAAGAATGTATCTTTTAAAGCTCGAATCCCTGCACATGATAAAAAAGAAAACAACAAAGACATACAAGGGTATCCCCTACACTTATTATAAAAACAGATAAAGATAGATAGATAATCGGGTTGCCTCTCGAGAAGCGCTTGTTTTTGTTAACCGAGTTGCGAGCCTGACTCGTCCCCGAATTAAATGGTCCATGGGAAAGCCTCAATTGTAATACCGGGATCAAAGACCTTGTCCTCGTTCCCGGAGGAAAATACAACAGGGGAGGCTGGAGGATAAGTCTTGAATGGCATAAAAGTTCTCTCCACATACGAAAAGTATGTGGGATCATGATCCACGGGAGGTGGGGTGGGTAAAGTAAGCAAATTGTCATCCCCCAAAGACAATTGATGCTCAGACAGAGGCAAAGCCGTAAGGTTACCAACCATAAAATAATCAATGGCACCTCCCGGGTCAAAGCACTCATCCTCTGTACTGGTGTTTAAAGGAGTGGATGAAAGGTGCTCGGGAAGGGGACTTGGGACAATACCTTCCTGCAGCAAATTATCAAAAATAATATCCCCCACCGTGTCATCATCATCAATACCCGGAGGTATTGAGACAATGTCGATTTCCTCCATAGTTGTATTATTATTCTCAACTGAAGTAATAGACGGAGGTAAAGACTTGGAAATAGGAGCAAAATTCAACGCTTCAATCTTAGCAATAAGAAGATGAACTTTCAGTAATTTGTCGCGAAGAATAACGTCTTCCACTTCATCTAAAAGACCAAGTTCATGGGCGAACTTCTCATAAGTCGGAGAGAATAAATCAACATCGCCTTCATCGCCCGGAGGAGAAGGAGAAATTTCAAAAGTGAAATTCTTATAGCATGGAGAAAAATCATCATCATTAGGAGCGACCTCTTCCGTAAGCTCCACAAAATTCGATGCATCACAAACCTCATCAAAGAATTTATCAAGACAAAAATCACTAATCTCACTCAATGTATTACAATCCTTAGTCGCATTATGGATATCAAGAGTAGGAGTAGTAATCTCAGAAGATGGGTTGAGATTGTAGATATCATCCTCATCATCATCATCATAATAAACTGGACCATTCCAGTTAGGAGTGATATAGTCGACTAACTCCTCCTTGATAACCTCCACATCTTTAAGAAGCTCATGAAGCAACTTTTGTTGATCATCTCCCCGAGTATGTTCAATTAAACCTATTCTATCACACGCTGTAAGTAAACATTTTGGTGTAGAAAAGAAGGGAAAAACGACCAAATTGGCTCAAAAATGTGTAGGTGGATTTCAAAATTTGGTCACCATCAAGCAAAGGTTGCCTTTCCTGATGCAAGTCAGCTCGGAGTTGAGCTAAACTTTCAAGAATGTCATTCAAAGTAGTGAGTTGTTGGTCAAGACTAATTCCCTGAGAGGATTGATGATTGAGGGTGTGATGTGGGGGCTCAAAGTTATACAAACCGGAATCATAGCACGGAATTGGCTCAAAGATATTCATTAGTTGACAAGAAGAGGCATCGTGAGGGCCCCCACAAATATTGCAATACGGGTATTGAGGAAAACCCGGTTCATTTTGAGGATAAGGATTGTCATATACGGGAGAGGGTGAGAAAGTATTGTAAGAGGAGAAGTACGAATTTGTTGAGTTGCAAAATGGACAAAATCCAAATTGTGGATCGATATCAGAGACGCACCGCTCACAAGTACACCATTGACATGTTTGATAACCATGCCATGGTCTCCCACACCGTACGCAAGACGAATCCATGAAGAATTAAAAATTATAGGGGTTGAGAAAAAGAATTAAACACAATAGAGGGTTAAGAGGAATATTTTTTGTGCAAGAGTTTGAAAAAGAAATGATGTTTATGACTTTTTAAATGTTTTTTTTTTTGAAAATTTTTGACGCGAAAAATAACGTTCACGAGTGAACGGATCCCAAAAGTCAACGCGTCTCTCACAATAAACCGTTAATCTTCACGAAAAGATCCGGCAGCGGCGCCATTTTATACAAGGTTCTTTTCACCAAGTATCAAAGTTCGTTGTTCCGATCTATTCGAATTGATTATTGGTAGAAAGTGTGACTCAGTCGTTTTTGGTTAACAAAACGAAAGTTTTGATTATCTACTTCTAAGTAAAAAGGTAAAAGCGAAACGTGATAAAAATAAACTAAAAGCAATCAACTAATAAAAACAAAACAATTTAAATAATAAAACGTAAATTTAAAACGAAATAATTAATAAAAATAACACTAAGACAAATCAAGTTTAAAATACTATAAGCAAAAATGGCGGGAAAATTAAATTTAAATTTGAAAATAAAGACAAGACATAAAAACTAAGACTCCATCGGAATCCCCATCGCAATCCTGTCGCAATGTGACAAAAAGAAATCCTATCGCAATGTGACAAAAAGCAATCCTATCGCAATAATGGAAAACTACTTCTGTCGGAATAATGAAACTGAATCCTATCGCAATACACTCAAAAACAAACCAATCGCAATCCCAATCGCAAAACGAATCGGAATATAAAACTCTATTGCGATGTAACCATCGCAATGTGTGTCGGAATCCCAATCGCAAAAGGGTTTATCATTGCGATGGAATTGTGATCCGAAATAAGCTAAAATTTAAGTTATTTTTAATAAGCTCAAACCAAAACTTGATCAAATTAATAATAAGAAGAACTAAAAAGCAAAAATAAGAACTTTCAAACTTTAAATACGCAACTTTTAAACCAAACTTTAAAAAGATTAAAAATTTAAGAAAACTTTTAAAAAGATAAGCTACATACAAAATAAGCCAATAAGATTGTCAAACTTATAGCTTAAATCGTATACAAGCCTAGAAGGAAACAAAAAGATGAACTTTTTAACAAATCAAACATCAAAATTAAACAAAAAGCATAAAACTTTCGGATTAAAGATAAACAATAATTAAGAAGGGTAGAATGAGAGAGATTGTAAAAAGCTTGAAATTAGATTAAGATTAAAGATTCAAACACAAGATTAAAGTGAAAGATTAAAACTTGAAAGAAAAACTAGAGAGAGAAAGTGTAAAACTAGAGAGAGAAATTAATCTACTCCTAAACTAATCTAACCTACCTAAAAAAATGACTAACTAACTAACTCCCCTTCATGTGGTGAAATGAAGGGTATTTATAGGAAAGGAGGGGATGCGTGTGTTGCTCTTTTCTTTCTTTCTTTCTTCACGTCTTTTCGTCTTTTAAGTTCTTCGACTTTTTTGACTTTGTCTCGGGATTAATTTAAACTCATCTTATAATTTCTTCATTTATTAGACTTGAGTTCTTCGGCTTAATTAAACTTCCGTCTTTAGACTTGTTCTTCGATAAATCTTCAGAATAGGTCTTGGACTTCCGTTCTTTTTGCACTCTTGATCTTTTGACTTCGTCTTTTGTCTTTTTCTTCGATAAAAGCCCGTGAAAGCCCGTGTTTTCCTCCCTTTTCACGTTTTGGTCCTAAATCACAACAAAAACACAAACCACGCATAATTCCGACATTTACGACATAAAATACACGTTTTGGCTTGGTTATTATTGTAATTAAGTGGTAAAAGGATGGGTGTTTTCACACCTATTAGGAGTCATGGCAATGGTGGGGGTTTTTTGTTTAAGTGGTGCAAAACCCAGTTGTCCTATGAAATTAAGATGTGCTAAACAACACTGAACCCTCTCAATATATAAGTAGACAGCATTGTATTCATTGTTCATGGGATTAGATTCATATAAATCATCTAAGATGTCCCTTGTAAGAAGCACATGCCTAATCGCATTTTTCATATAATCCATATATGATAGTGAATTGTTCTTATGGTACGGGTTCTTATAAATCACCACTTCTTTTGTCTTTGGAGCACTAGAGGTCGGGGCAGAGATTGTAGCTTAACGATCAACAACTTCTTGTCCTTTGAGTTGAAGTGTCTCCTTTAATTCAGCAATAACCATGTTTTTATCTATGAGCTGAATATTTAGGTCAGAGATTTCCTCACATTTCTTGTTCAGTTGGTCAACAAGTGACTTTTGCTCTGCCGCATTAAAAGCGAAGCGTTCTTCTATTGAACCAGAAACTTGTGAGACACCCTGCCTTACTTTTTCAAACTCCCCTAGCATAGAAGTAATTCTATTTTCCAGGGCATGATTTTTAATCTCTGCAGCCTGTAGTTCCAATTTCTCTGCTAATGATTCTCTCTTAAGTCTCATGATTTCTTCCTCTAATTCCTGAACCACCTGAATCATCTTGTCACTTGTCTCAACGTTGTTTTCACAATAATTTTTTTTGAAGGAGTTTCATTTTTAGATTGGTTTTTAATTTCAAGAGATATACAATGTTGTTGAAGCTCATCAAAACATTTTGAAAGTGAGTTATAAGAATCTTGAAGCTTTAAAAATTCAGCGTTAGATTCGTGACAAGAATGATTATCTACATTATTCACAAGCTCAACAATATTCACAGAGAGATCATGCACATCATCACATTTATTCACAATAGATGTAATCTCAATAGCACATTTAATAGTTACAACTTGCATCACATCAAGAGACACTACTTGATCCAAGAATCGGTCATATTCGGACAAAATATTTTCTTTCTCAATTAAATGTTGCTCATAAGCATCATCCATTTCATGGATAAGTTTTTGAACTTCAGCCATTTCGAAATTAAGATTATCCCCGAGATCTAGAAAACCCTCTTTAAGATTGTTTACAAACGGAACGATCTCTTTCTCAAACACCGATTTCATGTGTTCGAAAGCCCATTCTCCAGCGGTATTAGCCATTGAAGTCGTACATTCCTTAATGACCTTGTCAAATCCGGTAAAGTATCCTCTAATCTCTTTCAAGCTTAGCAATATTGTACTTACCGGTGGAAGACCCTTTGGAATTTCCTTAGGTTCATTTAGGTTGACAAGTGTAGGAAATATACTAAGGTTTTCTCTAGTAGCCATGTAATTTGGTGTATGGAAAAATTCCCTTTGTATGTTAAAGCGAGTTCTAAAATCCATTTTTACATACTCTTGATTAAGTTTATCACAATCAAACTTAGGATATTCCATAATCATTTTTGACTGATTCTCGTCAATTAGTGATATACACTCATAATCATTTGAATTACCAATCGGGTCTAAGACCAAACCTAGCTTTGTTGCATCATAAATTCACGGGTAATGGTTAATAGCTTGTTTTGCATAACCCGGGTTATGTAGCAGGTCTGTAAAACGCGATAGAGTAAATTCCTTAAAAGATGGGTACTAGATGTGAAGCGGAGTATTGTTTTAAAAGCAAAACTTCAGTCTTTTTAATTTTCTCAGACGCCTTAATTTCCGTCTCAACTCTTTTAGACTTGAGAATTTCGAAATCCATTTGCAGTTTTTGAAAATTAGTAACGACTGACTCTTTTTCTTTAAGTTCTTTTGAATGATTTGCTCTTAAACTTTCAATTTCTAGCAAGTTATCCATTTAGACTTTCTTAAACTATCAAACTCTGGATTGCTTAAGGTATTGGTCAACGGAGTTAATTCCAAGGTTTGAACCTTTTCCTTATACAAATCAAGCTCGGTAGATAATGTCTGACTAACACTAAGGGTTTCAAGGACCACAATATTCATTTGGCCAAGCATAAATACCGACACCATAACCAAATCTTGTTGAGCAGACGAATTCGTAAACATAATAGCTCCAGGTTATGTTTCACTCAAAGTATAGGGACTTACATTGATATTGCTATCATTCTTTGTCTCCTCGTTTGAATTACTAATCACCGAAGGCTGTTCCGGATACGAAGCCGCTTGCTTAACTTGATAAGGTACAATACTAGTATCATTAGCAGTATTTGGTACCTCAGCGATGCGATCAGACCCATAGAGAGAGAGAGATTTGCCATGAGATCTGCCTTGGCGGTGCATCACAGTCTGAATCATATGCAGCAAGATCATCGCATTGATATGCGGCATTGTTTGTGAGAGCTGTTATGAGTCCTTCAGTATCCGCAACTCCTGGATCTGCTAGAAATGCTAACTCCTCCTCATCGAGCTCTCGACCTTATGCTTGAGTATTAACCATGTAAATTTTTTCTTGAAACCAGGTACCATCCCTCTTCCTCTTTGGCTGCTTACACTCCCGAGCCATGGTCCTTCCCCTTTGCAGTTATAGCAGATGATCATCTTCACTTTTCCAGTACTGTTTCCTCTTAGAGCAGTGTTGAATGGGCGTTGAGCAGTATTGGATGAACTTGGTCTCCCCTGAAGTGGTTGCACAGTAACTCTACCATCTTAGATTGTTGCATGTTGACGAGAATTAGAAGAGGTTCTCAACTGATTGTTTGTTGGAGATGGTCCTCTATAACCTCTTTTGTTCAATGTTTGAGTTATGTAGGCAGATATTTGTGCTAGTACATCAGTAGGATTATCCCCTTGTCTGAAATCGAGAATTGGAACCTCATCATCGCAGTAGAAAACCGGTGCTAGTGGAGCCACATACACACTGGAAGGAGTATTGATATGTTGGGAATAATGGGGTTGAGGAACTTCATGTTGCTAGTAGGTGATAGAAGGATTTGTTGGTGGTTGATAAGGAGAGTATGGTTGTTGAGCACGTTTTGATGATAATGATGGTTGCTGATATTGTTGCTGATATGATGTAGGTGGTTGTGGTAGTATCGAATACTAAGGAAAGCTTGGAGTTTGATACAAGGGTTGATATGAAGATTGTTGTCACATAGCATACCGAGTGTTGTTATATGACAAAGTTAGATGATTAGCCATTAATGCCAATGGTTCGGAATAAGATCCTTGAGACATGCGTTTCTAGAGCGCATGCTTCTCGTGTTGCTGCAAGAAAGCATACAGTTGATCTAAATTTGATTTGTGAAAATCCTGAATCAATTTAACGTCACTGACGTATTGGCTCCACTGTAGGGGTAACATGTTCAAAAACTTGGTGTTGAGTTGAAACTGAGCAATCGTGAGATTATACACATACAAATCATTCATCAATGTAGTGAAACGCCAGTAGTAATCATGAAGTGTTTCCCCTGGAATGTATGAGAACCTATCAAATAAGTCATAGAGTTGACACTCTTGTTCCTTCATGGAAAGGGATGTCCCTTGTAACAAAATCTTTAAGAGATCCCAAAGCTCCTTTGCTACCTTGTGTTTTCTTACCATACGATAAATATCAGGTGGAAGAGCTTAAAGTATGGTCTGAACGGCCTTCTCATCTGCATCAGCAACGATTTGGTTGGCAGCCGTAAATTCATGAAATAGCCTTGGTAGAGGCACATTGTCTACAGTAACTTCGCCCCAATCGAGTGGACCTTGCTCAATGGATTGAACCATAAGTCTTCCACTAGGTCTTCCCATAATATAAGACATCATGCGACCTTTCCATGCTTCAAATAGCTCTTTGATAAGCAACGGTGGATGGGTATCGGTACTTGAGATGATAGAAAGATCGGTAAGCGATGTCATTGTCGGCATAAATGAATGAGGATTCATTTTTTATCACTTGAAGAAAAAATATTATCTTTTGATCGTCCAATGAAATAAGGTTGTGAAACTGTGTTGTTGTTCATGCTTAGTTTCTGTGTTGGTGAAGAAATCGTCAAAATCCCAAAGAACTTTCAAAGTGAATCTCAAAAAATTTTAAAAATTATTGAATAAACTACAAATCTACTTCTGAATAATTGACAAACAGAACTTCGAAATAATTCAGAACTTCGGAATAATTCAGAAAGACTACTTCGGAATACATGTGTACTTCGCAAAAGGAAGTACTTCAAAATAATTCCTGATGAGCACTTCCGAATAATGCTAAATGATCACTTTGGAATAATCTGAAAGAGCACTTCGGAATACTACTAAATGATCACTTCAGAATAATCTGAAAGAGAACTTCGGAATACTTGAACTTTGTACTTCGGAATAAAAATTATCTTCGGAATTTAGTGGACTTTGGAATAAGGACTATCTTCGGAATACGATAGTACTTCGGAATACTTGAATTTAGTACTTCGGAATAAGAACTATCTTCGGAATTCTATAGTACTTCGGAATACTTGAATTTAGTACTTCGGAAAAAGAACTATCTTCGGAATTATATAGTACTTCGGAATACTACTTAGTGAACACTTCGGAACGTAAAGTAGTATACTTTAGAATAATGAGAGACCCTCGTGGGTACTTCGGAATAAAAGAAACCCTCGTTAGTACTTCCCAAAACACAAAGAATATCCAATTTTTTTGAAACCCAATATCACTGTTAAGCTTTAAAACACCCCGAAAATCACCAGATAACCAAAAAATTTTGCGACTTTAACCAAATCAAGTAAACAAAATCACTACCACAACTATGTAGTTGATTTGTTTACCAACTTAAACCATAAAAACGCGAAAAAATTTCTAGATTTGAGATTGATTATCCTTAAAACTCCTAACACAATAAAAACTAAAGAACAACACAAATTAAAACCTTAAATCACCCCATGGCTCTTGATACCAATTGTAGAATGATGATAATCTATGATCCTATCAAAAGGGTTGTTGTTTCTAGAGAGAGAAACTAGAGAGAGAATGATGGAGAGAAACTATGTGTATTATTGAAACAAATGAACAACCAACACCCTCTCCATCAAAGAAGAGGGCTTTTATACCCAAGTCCCTAGTGGACGTGGGCCTTCCAACCCATAGACAAGCCCATGGGCTAGGTTGATAATGTAAAGATAGTAACTTTCTAACTACGAGCTTACAACGTTTAATGATATTGTTGGAGTGACCGATACTTCTAATATACGTTAAAACGTATTTCCAACATCTTTTGTGGACGCAAAGTTATCGTTTTCTTGATAACTTCCTGAAGTTATGTTTATGGAGATAATGCTTGTTGCTTGCTGATGAATGTAGTAATTGTTTTCTTTCTTACTTCACTGAAGTTATATTGATAGTGATAATTCTTTCTTGCTTGATTATGGACGTAAATTGTGTTTTGTCTTGATTATTATACGGAAGTATTGCTATAGATAAGCCTAGGTCGTGTTAGCTCATTAGTCCCCTTATCATGAACCGTTAGCTACATAGGTTGAGTAAGCAGTTATGTTATAGATAGATCTATAGGATTTTAAAAACTCTCCTCCGGGTTTTAAAATACATCACCACGGCCTCATTTGGTTGTTTCTAGGTGGTCTAGGGCAAGACACTTATGTGGGCATACTTGTATATTTTATGTGTGCATCATTTGTGCGTACTTGTCATTAGTCTCGGTGTCATCAGCTTACTACTGTCACGACTGGGTAAGCATTATCCAATATGCTTGTCATTATATCTTTAATAATGGATTCATACTAAACTTTATACGCTTACCACTATATCTCCTACAATGGATTCACATGTTTTAAAACATTGTGCGGTCTAATTGAATGCTAATCTTGAATATTATCTTGTATTGATCTTGAACGCGAATCTTGAATATGATATTGTATTTCTCATGAATGAGAATCTTGAATATGATCTTGTATTGATCTTCAATAGAAATCTTGACTGCGATCTTGATATGAATCTTGTATGTGATCTTGATATGGATCTTGGACGTGATATTGACATTATTCTAATATGTTATCTTGGTCTGGATTTTAGACGTGATATTCATATGGTTCTTATATGTGATCTTGATTGAGACATTGACATGAATCTTGAGAATAGTATTGTTATGAAATATTGACAGTGGCCATTGAATGCGAACATGAACTAGAACTTGTTTATGCAATGAATTGTTTTGTGTTAGTTGTAATATTTTTGATAAACGTTGATTTATGACTGAACTTTGTGGTAAAAGTTGCTTTGGTTGCGAAACTCTAGATTTCTAAATGCTTTTCGATACTATTTTTTTTAGTTGGCGTGATAAATTATTAAAGTGTCATAAACAATTTAATAAAACTTATAAACTTGCCAACTTTATGTTGACCGTTTAAGCATGTATTCTCATATACTTGACTATATGATTATTTGGGGTCTGCGTTGTGGTTTTTGACATAGAGGTCGATCTCTCGGATCAAGCTCTCGGATAATCATGATGTAAATGATGTAACAACTCCCAAAACTCGTATGCTTTCACTAAACCTATTTTGGGGTTACGTTAACCGTCCCATGTTGTTGGCCTGGAAGATGTAGCGCGCGTCAACGAGGCAGTCCTTGTTACTACTTTATTTTGTTAGAGTTTGTTAAGCATATTTCTACGTGCATGCATGTATGTGAAACAAGCCGATACGGTTGGCTTGCTATATGTAAAACCCGCTTTAAAAACCCTAAGATCATTAAATGCACGAATTTACAGTTAAATTTAAACTTTCTAATTAATTAATACACGCCATGAATCATGAATATTTAATACGAATTTTACGCATATTAATTAATTATACCTAGAATTACATATGTAAACATGCATGAAAATGCACGATAAGTAATCATGTATAATACTTAAAATATGCAAGACATAAAAACACGAACATTAAACGAACACATACGATAATAAATTAAGTCACGAAAAATAAACAATGTGTAAGTATATGTATGTGTGTGTCCGCGTCCAAACAAGAAGAAAGAAGGGCCCAAGGCCCATGTCCAATATAAATCCTTATGTACATTAAATAAGGAATCATAAACATAAAACACATAGAATTAACAAAACCCTAAAACACTTTCTCTTATCCCTTTTTATTTTTGGCTGCGACGAACAACAACAAAAACACAAGGATGATTGATTTTGGATCTTTGTTTATAATAAGTGTGTAAACACTTATCCTTTTGCCACTAAAATCAAGGAAAACAAGACCTAATCATGTGTTTAGTATCGTAAATGTCGGAATTACGCGTGGTTTTGTGTTTTTGTGTGAAATAGGTACAAATGATCAAAAGGAAAGAAAACATGGGATTTCACGGTCAAATGTTGAAGAAAAGTCCAAGAAAGAGACAAAGACAAAGTCAAAGACCAAAAGTGAACTCAAGATCACGAAAACCGACAAAATCGACACGGGTTTGAAGAAATTGTCAAGGAAGTTGAAATCAAGCTCGATTTTAGTGGATTTAATCTTATTGGAGTTAAATGGGCTAAGTGGGACCCACAATTAAGCTTATTGGGCTTCAAAGCCCATTTATGGATAAATAAGTTAACTATTGGGTCCAAGGCCCATTGAAAGCCCAACAAAATTGAGACGTATGAAATTTAAAAGCTCAATTAGCCCAATTCAATAACAAAAAAACGGATGGAAAATATTTGGGCCGAAAACCCATTTGCAAAAGAAGTAAAAGAAACGGTTAAAGTCATATCTTACCCTTTGTTTTTTTTGGTCAACTCATACACTTCCCCTGGTCAACAATACGTTTGTTAAAACGTATTTATGAAACCTCCACTCACACACTTAATAAATGATTTACCCTCACCCCCCATTTATTTATTTTCGTCAATAACAAAGTTACTCCCTCCTTCTCTCCCAAAAACAAACATAGCCTCCCATTTACCCAATCTCAAACCCTAATTTACCCTTATCACTTAATTGCATCAAAGAAAATTGGGGGTTTTACCCAAATCGTGTGATTCACACGTTTCTCAAATGAATCCCTCCTTAATTCGGGATGAACACCAAGGTGGTGGTCCTCATCTCAATCCAACGTGGCCTTTCCCCTGATATTATTGAATGTGACAACCAATATTCACAAATCCACCAATCCTTGATGGCCACATAAGCAGGGAACTAACACAAGAAACACATCTCCCAATCCACGCTGGCAATCCATGTGCCCCCAGGAGCATCTCAACCGTTGATGAAGAAAAAGAGAGAGAAGAGAAGAAAGAGCGGCTGGGATTTATTCCTTGCTCACCAAGATCCTCAACAAGTTTTCTAGGGTTTCTCTATAAAAACCCCATCAAAGATGTAATCGGTGTGCACTTTTATTTCAATTTTTTATTTTTATGCAATTTAGTTTTTTAGGTAAATTTGTAATTTTCAATTTTCCAGTAATGTAATCCAAGTTTTAGTTATTAATAAAAATTTTGTTTCGGTTTAATTAATCTCGTCTCATTTTATTTTCTGTCAAGTTTTGTTATAATATTTAATCTGTTTTTATTTTCTCAATATTATTATTAGTTTTTTTATTATAATTGATAAAGTAAAGTAAAAGTGATTGGATATTTTCCCCTAATGGGAAAATTAAAAATTTGTTCCGAAAAGTTGTTTTTGGTGCAAGCTGTTTAGTTCAAATTTTTATGGTGGTGATGATTTGGGTTCGAGGTGGTGTATGATTCGATAAGACTGCTCAGCGCAGATCTTCGTCCCAAAGGCTTTCATCATCAGGTTTGATCTTCCATTTTTATTCTATAAGTTTTAGTTTTAATCTGCCTTGTTTATTTGCTTTGGATTTGAGTTTGTTGAATCTGCTTAGTTAGTAATCTGCATATCTGTTTAGAGTTAAGCTACTGTTTAGATCTGCTAGTTCTATTAAATTCTTTTAGTTTTTTTTAATCTGCTTTAAATTGATTTAGATATGCTTTATTTGGTAATCTGTTTATTTAATCTGCTTATGTCATTTAGTTTATTTTGTTAGAGTTTTAGTCTGCTTGGTTTGTTCCCTAGTTTTGGTTTTAGTTGCTTATTTTTTGGTTTGGATAGATCTGCTTAATCTCTTAATTTGCTCTGCTTATTTTCAGCCTGATAGTGTTAGGACCAATTTACTTATCTGCTTGGCTGTTTTGTTTAGGTTTAATCTGCTTATTTTCATTTGCTTATTTAGATTTATATGCTTATCTGCCTTATTGCTTATTAATTTGTTTTAGTTTATTTGATACTGCTGATCTGCTTATTTGTTAGTTTATTTAGCTTATTTGGTTTTGTTGGTTTTGCTGATATTTACTGCTTAAAACTCAGATCCATTTGGTCTGAGTAATTTTAAAAGTCCAAAAATAATTAATAGCAAAAAAGGGTCAACCAGGGATTCGAACCCTTGACCTCCAGTTTAACTGTCCAGCGTGTTAACCAGTAGTGCTAGCCTTTCTTTTGAGTTTAAGTACGTATTATTTAGTTAATATAGGATAATTAAAAGCTGTCAGTTTAATTAATTTAGTTTAATATAGTTTAGTTTAATTAGTTTCTTTCAAAGTTTTTAATTAGTTTTAATTCAAAAGTTTTGTATAAATTTTCTTTTATAAAGTTTAAATAAAAAAAATAAAGAAAAATATTTTATTTAATTTGTTTTTAAAATTAGTTTTTTTTATTAGTTCAAAATTAATTTAGTTTAATTTGTAAATAGTTTTAAAGTAGATTTTGTTTAAATTTCAAAATAGTTTTTAAATAGTTTAAAATTAGTTTATTAAATTTAAATTAGATTTGTTTTAATCATTTTAATTAGTTTTTAAATAGAAAGGTTTTAGTTAATTAAACTAGATTTAATTTTTAATTAGTTTAAAATAGTTTTTTTAGTTTTTAGTTTTTAAAATACCAAAAAGAAATACGTTTTCACCAAAAACAATTAATCCACGTTAAATTTGAGATCAATTCGAGTGAGTCGAGGAAAACGAGACATAAAAAGACTTTGCAAAAATTGCTACATTAAATTGGCACCGCTGCCGCTTCGCTCATTACGATTGAAGATTTCGTGAGACGTTTGGATTTTGGGATCCGTTCATTTTGAACGTTATTTTTAAAAACAAAATCAAAAACAATAAAAAATCAAAAATATAAAAATACAAAAAAAAATCACAAAAGTAAATTCTTACCTAAGATTTGCAACAAAAAAATTAAAAAATCAAAAAGTAATACTTTTTCCTAAAAGTATTACACCAAAAATATTACGTATTAGTGTTATTTTTCTTAGTTCAATTTCTTTCGATTTTTATTGTGAATATATATTTTTCTAAAAAATACAAAAAGATTTTTCTTTTACTATATTATATTACGTAGCACAGTTAATTTACCTACTTTTCAAATAAGGCCTTAGTTGGGATTTCATCACCTAACTATTGTATTCCAATCCACAACAAGGAAAAAGGGGAAAATAGATAAATACTAGTAAGACGTTTGAACTCGATATATACAAACTATAAGGTGGGTATAAGGCGACGCGCTATAAAAGGCCGTCTAAGGAAAAAGGTTTTTAAGTGCTTTGTGCCACCTCGTTTCCCCGCTTGCTTGTGCGTATATTGAGAGGGACGACCGATTATTGGTTTGCCAACTCAATTAGTATTAAGTATATATTTTTGTAGCTTTTTCATATTGAACCTCGAGAGGGATAATCCATTTCCTCTCAAAGTCGACCGAGGTTTCCTACCTCATTCCAAATATTAATTGTATGTGCACTCGCGCGCGTACATACATACCGATTGGTGTACCAAACACTTCTAATTCTTCCAAAAAGAAGAAAAAGAAGAAGAAAAACAAAAAAACCGTCATTCAAGCCGATCCCGAGAATCGAGCTTTCGACAATACAATGGCAACGGATAACCGACCTATGATTGAGATTTTACAATCTCACGTTGAGGGAAACGATGACGCTATCGTTGTCCCCGCAATTGGAGCAATTAATTTTGAAATTAAAACGGGTTTTATTCAAATGGTTTCCGCTACACCATTTTTGGGTCGTTCCCAAGATGACCCCCATGATCATATCAAGAGATTTATCCATTTGATTAATACGGTGAAATAAAATAGGTTGCCACAAGAGGCCATTCGTTTACAACTCTTTCCTTTTTCCCTCGAGGGACAAGCCCGGATTTTGCTTGATAAGGAACCACCCCAAAGTATTACCACATGGATTGATTTAGAGACCAAGTTCATTAACTACTTTTTCCCACCATCACGGACCACTTCTTTAAGGAATGACATTATTACTTTTGAACAAAAATATAGGGAAACGTTTAGTTAGTCTTGGGATCGATTTAAGAGCTTTTAAGAAAATGTCCACAACACGGTTTCACTAAAGTGCATCAAATCAATACGTTTTACAATGGTTTAACTCTTAATGACCAAGACTCACTTAATAGTGCCGCGGGGGTCAATATTCTTGTGAAATCAATGAACAAGACTTGGGCCATAATTGAAAACAAGGCTAAAGTGCAAACAAAGAGCGTTAGGGCCACTATGGCAAGTGCTAGTTCTAGTGAGAAAGACAAAAGAATTGATAAGCTTACTTCGCTTATTGAATCAATTTCTTTACAAACCAAGGAAATAAAGGGTCAAGTTAATGCCTTGAAAGAAACTAGTGAAACGTGTGAGACTTGTGGTGGACCACATTCATATTTTAATTGTGACAAGGTTTACAATCAACAACAACAAGTTTGTGCTTATAACACCAATGCTAATGAAAGGGTTCAATTCAAACCAAAGGTTGATGTTAACCATTTGTCTTATAAGAGTACTAATTATTTGGCTCCCCTGGGTTTTGTAGCTCCACAAAAACCACCCCACCCGCCCAAAATACCCAAAACCAAAATAGGAACCAAGGTCCTCAAATGGGTAATTTTCAAGGGAATTAAGGGAATTTTAATCAAGGTTTTCAAAACAATAACCAAGGTTTTCATAATAACAACGGTTTTCAACCTCAATATCAAAACCAAGGTTTTCCTAATCAAGGGTTTAACAATCAAGGGTATAATCAAATGAATATGCATAATCCTCAAATGGACTTGGTTCTACAAAAATTGATCGACCATGAGCGAATTATGAGAGAAATGCAAGAATCGACCGATAAGAAATTTTTGACAATGATTCAAGCCCTTAGACCCCAAGGAGCCTTACCATCTAATACCGAGATTAACCCTCGTGCTAATGTGAGTGCTATCACTACTCGAAGTGGAACCACTTTAGTGGGACCTTCCATCTCTTCGCC
This sequence comes from Glebionis coronaria, assembly GCA_025667525.1. NCBI lineage: Eukaryota > Viridiplantae > Streptophyta > Magnoliopsida > Asterales > Asteraceae > Glebionis > Glebionis coronaria. The sequence continues at coordinate 657,110,645 of CM046874.1, read as the reverse complement.
CATAAAGGAGAGACAAGGCCCAGAGGTCATAATGAGTAATCCTACTCCCCCTTCGGTGATTCCTCCCACTACCACTCCTAGTACTAGTACTCCATTACCTAATGAGCCTAACCATAAGGTTGTTCAAGAAGCGAGCCCTTCTCCTTCTCAACCTTCCAAGTCTAAACCCAATATCCCTTATCCCTCTAGGTTAGACAAGGCTAAAGTGCTCACCAAAGATGACGTTCATGTCTCCAACTTTTTGAAAATGATTTCCAACGTCAATGTTAACATTAGCCTTATTGAAGCACTTGCTCAAATGCCAAAATTTGTGAAAATGTTCAAAGATTTGCTTAATAAGAAAGAAAAAATGGTTGAGCTCGTTAACACTCGTTTAAATGAAAATTGTTTCGTGATTCTTCTCAAAGAGCTTCCCGAAAAGCTAGGAGATCTCGGACGATTCGTGTTACCTTGCTCGTTTCCTCAAATTGATGATTGTATGGCTTTAGCGGATCTCGGCGCTAGCATCAATCTTATGCCACTCTCGGTATGGAAACAATTATCATTACCCGACCTTGTACCGACTCGCATGACTCTCGAATTAGCCAATAGAACTCTCGCATACCCCGTTGGTACTGCCGAAGACGTTTTTGTTAGAGTTGGTACATTCATTTTTCCCGTGGACTTTGTCGTCGTCGACTATGAGATGGATCCTCGTATTCCGTTAATACTTAGTAGACCAATCTTACGATCCGGAAGAGCCTTAGTTGATGTAGCCGAAGGGGAGTTAATTCTTAGGGTCAGGGATGAACAACAAGTTTTTAAAATGGGAAAAATCATAACAAAATCAAATGGAAAAGAGTCAGTCAATATGATTGATGTTCTTAATTATGACAATGAAGATATTTTTATTAATCCTTTTGGAATTGAAAAGTCTAATCAAAATGATTTTGTGATAACTTCATCCCTTCCCTTAGAGCCTCAAATTTTTAAAACTCCTATTTATGATACCTATAGTGATGACACTTCTTCAAGTGATCACACTATCTTCGGTTTAGACGACCCATCTTTTGACCCACCCACTTTTGACCCACCCATTTTTGATACCCCAATCTTTGATACTTACGATGATGACACTTCTTTAAGTGATCTCATTAACTTTGATGACCCACCCCATGATCTTAATGCACCTCATATCTCTATGAGTGATTCTTCCATGGAAACTCCTTTTGACTTTTATACCCCAATTTTAGAAGTCATGACTTTTGAGGAGGATCCTCCACTCTTAGAGATCATTCCTACTTTAGAGGTTATGCCATTTGAGGAGGATTTAGATATCTTTCTAAATACCTATTTTCCTCATGAGCATGAGTTTTCCTATGACTCTGATGATACTTATGTTTTCACATCGAGTTTGGAAGAGGACGACCTTCCCACTTTGGATTTTGATGATATTTTGAGCTTAAATGTCAACACCTCTTGCTATTTTCCCGTTAAGGAACCGGTGTTTGATCCCGGAATAGAGACTTTAGTGCTATCATTTCCAAATCACCTTACCCTTCCTTATGAGAGAATTTTGCCTAAGGATGCCCCACTTTTCTTTGCTTTGTGTGATTTTACCACCTCGGGGTTTATTTCCTTTAGTGATGGAAATTATGTATTTGACCCGGGTGGATTTTCATGGGGTATTCCTTATATGACTTTACTTCACCCTTTATCATGGAGAGATTTTCCTCCCTTGGAAATCTCGGTTTTCCCATGATTTTCCCATTTGAATGATGACATTCGATAAATCGAGTCGAGCTAGAGACTCGTGATAAATAAATCAAGCATCGTTTAACTAGGTTAGATTTTTATCTTTTCCATCCTTTCCACCCTTTTCACCTTCACCCATTTCAACCAATAAGTGTAGGGGGAGCCAAGTAGGTTGTTTGTATGTTGTGATGTTGTGTGCAGGGACATGTGCTTTAATTATCCACTTTTGGTGTTTTTGACGCGACCCGTGATCCCGTGTTTCCCGTGTACCCGGTTCCTTCGATAAGTTTTTGCTATTGTGATTCAATCTTGTATATAAATAAGACGAATAAATGTAATCACTTTAGTTGTCTCTTCCTTAGCTCGATTTAAACAACGTACTCAATGTCCTAAGTGTAGGGGAGTTTAGTCTCCCACATGCTTAAACATTTAGGACAATGTTTTTATTAACTGTAGGGGGGACTTCTATCGAATTTTAGTGGACTTTTCCATGAATTTGACCTCATTTAACCAGAAAATTTAAATTTTTCAACGTTTTTCAAATTTTTGATCTATTTTGGCCTAGTAGTATTTTCTATTTTGTCATTGCATCGTATTTATATTTTCTATTTCAACAATAAAGTCAAAAAAATAAATAAAATGGTTTTAACAAGTTTTGATATCTTTGATATATTAGGCCCGTCATGAATATTTTGACTCAACCCGAGTTTACTTATCCGAGTTTACTCTAGCTAGTATCCTTAACCATATGGACCTTAATTGGTTTATTAGGCTAAGCATCCACGAGTCTCATTCCTTGAGATTTTAAATTATGGTGAACGAGAGATGATAGAGTTGATAATAAGTTTAAGGGTTAATTCTTATTTATATGAGTTTTGTTGCTCTTTCTTCCCGCTTATATATTTAATTGCTTAATAAATGAGGATTTTTGCGGTGTAGATTCGATATCTTAACTCTTAGCCAAATCTTTTATCTCCTTGTAATTAAAGCATGAACACATTGAGGGTGCCAGCGTTGTGTACTTCCGACTAAGGTGGCTCATAACCACTAAGTAGGAGGTATTCAGACCATGGGACCGCGGAATTTGGCCTACTATATATATCATCAATAAAGAAAGAATAAGATTAAAACATGACCTCAAGGAGCCTTAGGGTGTGGGGCATGTAGCACGAACCTTGTCATTAGAGCCTTAGGGTGTATGCCATGGTAAGTGTTGAATAAAAATTGATAAAAAAATCAATTCCCTCGTTTATCGTTCAAGGAGCCTTAGGGTGTGGACAATAGATGAGGAGCAGTTTTACATCTTAAAGAGCCTAAGGGTATATGATGTGAACTTGTTAAACTCCACATAAAGTCAAACATGACTTTGGAGGAATAATTAATAAGTAGTACTATTGGCCAAATTTTGGGTCCGGGAATTTATTCCCTAAATCGTGTTAAATCATCCTTGATGTGGTCTTACTTTAGTGACAACGTTTTTGAGGACGAGGTTAGGTTTTGAGTGTCGGGTTTGCACCATTTTGCCTTCATTTTTGGAATAATAATTATCAAATAAGTCAAATGAGCCTATGGGTGAATGACAATCAATAAAATCTAGAGATACAACGTAGGAATTGGAGAAAGAATTTTACACAATTGTCTTATATAAGTGGTTTTAACTTGAGTACTTATGGTAAAAAATGATCTCGTTTTTAAGCTTGGTATGGGGAACGTGAAACTTGAGGGTGATTAATATTCATGACACCAAAGCCCTAATTTAAGTCTTGGATTTCTTTACGAGTTTCTTCCATCAAATAATTTCCAAATTAATAAATCGTTATAACTTTTTGTTTCCTTTTAAGTTTTTATCTTTTCATCGTAGTAGTAATATATCTTAATAAAGGCCGAGATGGATTAATTATGAGAAAAATGTAACTTTATGCTTTAAAATTGTGCATTGCATGGGTTCATTGCAATGGTCAAGTGTAGGGGATTTAATAAGTGTGTAAACACTTATCCTTTTGCCACTAAAATCAAGGAAAACAAGACCTAATCATGTGTTTAGTATCGTAAATGTCGGAATTGCGCGTGGTTTTGTGTTTTTTTGTGAAATAGGTACAAATGATCAAAAGGAAAGAAAACATGGGATTTCACGGTCAAATGTTGAAGAAAAGTCCAAGAAAGAGACAAAGACAAAGTCAAAGACCAAAAGTGAACTCAAGATCACGAAAACTGACAAAATCGACACGGGTTTGAAGAAATTGTCAAGGAAGCCGAAATCAAGCTCGATTTTAGTGGATTTAATCTTATTGGAGTTAAATGGGCTAAGTGGGACCCATAATTAAGCTTATTGGGCTTCAAAGCCCATTTATGGATAAATAAGTTAACTATTGGGTCCAAGGCCTATTGAAAGCCCAACAAAATTGAAACGTATGAAATTTAAAAGCCAAATTGGCCCAATTCAATAACAAAAAAACGGATGGAAAAGATTTGGGCCAAAAACCCATTTGCAAAAGAAGTAAAAGAAATGGTTAAAGTGATATCTTACCCTTTGTTTTTTTGGTCAACTCATACACTTCCCCTGGTCAACAATACGTTTGTTAAAACGTATTTATCAAACCTCCACTCACACACTTAATAAATGATTTACCCTCACCCCCCATTTATTTATTTTCGTCAATAACAAAGTTACTCCCTCCTTCTCTCCCAAAAACAAACGCAGCCTCCCATTTACCCAATCTCAAACCCTAATTTACCCTTATCACTTAATTTCATCAAAGAAAATTGGGGGTTTTACCCAAATCGTGTGATTCACACGTTTCTCAAATAAATACCCCCTTAATTCGGGATGAACAACAAGGTGTGGTCCTCATCTCAATCCAATGTAGCCTTTTACCCTGATTTTATTGGATGTGACAACCAATATTTACAAATCCACCAATCCTTGATGGCCACATAAGCAGGGAACTAACACAAGAAACACATCTCCCAATCCACGCTGGCAATCCATGTGCCCCCAGGAGCATCTCAACCGTTGATGAAGAAAAAGAGAGAGAAGAGAAGAAAGAGCGGCTGGGATTTATTCCTTGCTCACCAAGATCCTCAACAAGTTTTCTAGGGTTTCTTTATAAAAACCCCATCAAAGATGTAATCGGTGTGCACTTTTATTTTAATTTTTATTTTTATGCAATTTAGTTTTTTAGGTAAATTTGTAATTTTCAATTTTCCAGTAATTTAATCCAAGTTTCAGTTATTAATAAAATGTTTATTTTGGTTTAATTAATCTCGTCTCATTTTATTTTATGTCAAGTTTTGTTATAATCTTTAATCTGTTTTTATTTTATCAATATTATTATTAGTTTTTTATTATAATTTGTAAAGTAAAGTAAAAGTGATTGGATATTTTCCCCTACTGGGAAAATTAAAAATCTGTTCCGAGAAGTTGTTTTTGGTGCAAGCTGTTTAGTTCAAATTTTTATGGTGGTGATGATTTGGGTTCGAGGTGGTGTTTGATTCGATAAGACTGCTCAGCGCAGATATTCGTCCCAAAGGCTTTCATCATCAGGTTTGATCTTCCATTTTTATTTTATAAGTTTTAGTTATAATCTGCCTTGTTTATTTGCTTTGGATTTGAGTTTGTTGAATCTGCTTAGTTAGTAATCTGCATATCTGTTTAGAGTTAAGCTACTGTTTAGATCTGCTAGTTCTATTAAATGCTTTTAGTATTTTTTTAATCTGCTTTAATCTGATTTAGATATGCTTTATTTGGTAATCTGTTTATTTAATCTGCTCATGTCATTTAGTTTATTTTGTTAGAGTTTAGTCTGCTTGGTTTGTTCCCTAGTTTTGGTTTTAGTTGCTTATTTTTTAGTTTGGATAGATCTGCTTATTCTCTTAATTTGCTCTGCTTATTTTCAGCCTGATAGTGTTAGGACCAGTTTACTTATCTGCTTGTTTGTTTCGTTTAGGTTTAATCTGCTTATTTTCATTTTCTTATTTAGATTTATATGCTTATCTGCCTTATTGCTTATTAATTTGTTTTAGCTTATTTGAAACTGCTCATCTGCTTATTTGTTAATTTATTTAGCTTATTTGGTTTTGTTGGTTTTGCTGATATTTACTGCTTAAAACTTAGATCCATTTGGTCTGAGTAATTTTAAAAGTCCAAAATAATTAATAGCAAAAAAGGGTCACCCAGGGATTCGACCCCTTGACCTCCAGCTTAACTGTCCAGCGTGTTAACCAATAGTGCTAGCCATTCTTTTGAGTTTAAGTATGCATTATTTAGTTAATATAGGATAATTAAAAGCTGCCATTTTAATTAATTTAGTTTAATATAGTTTAGTTTAATTAGTTTATTTCAAAGTTTTTAATTAGTTTTAATTCAAAAGTTTTATATAAATTTAATTTTATAAAGTTTAAATAAAAAAATAAAGAAAAACATTTTATCTAAATTGTTTTTTAAATTAGTTTTTTTTATTAGTTCAAAATTAATTTAGTTTAATTTGTAAATAGTTTTAAAGTAGATTTGTTTAAATTTCAAAATAGTTTTTAAATAGTTTAAAATTAGTTTATTAAATTTAAATTAGATTTGTTTTAATCATTTTAATTAGTTTTTAAATAGAAAGGTTTTAGTTAATTAAATTAGATTTAATTTTTAATTAGTTTAAAATAGTTTTTATAGTTTTTAGTTTTTAAAATACCAAAAAAAATACGTTTTCACCAAAAACAATTAATCCACGTTAAATTTGAGATCAATTGGAGTGAGTCGAGGAAAACGAGACATAAAAAGAATTTGCAAAAATTTCTACATTAGTTTAACAACGGTATCGTGTTCGTTCATTCCTTTTAAATCACGTGTTAGTATCACTCTAATCTTTTCTTTGTTTTTACTTAAATTATGTATGATCATTAAAAACAATTCAAGAACATGTAATTAATCATATATCTATCAAGATTAAAAACAAAGTAAGGGTTTGGGGGAATTAATCATAGATCTATCAAGATTAAAAACAAAGTAAGGGTTTGGGGGTTTGGTTTGTCCCGATCGCAGCCAACCGAGACCCACTTTGGTCTCGGTGGTGTTGCTATTCCAGCAGCCGCAACCCATCTTGGTGTCAGCGTTGGTTTAAAACCACCAGCCGCAACAATTAGTTGGCGGTGGTGGTGTTTTGTTGACAGCCTCAAGGACCAATAACCCCGTAGTGGGGAACTTAGCCCAACAGTGGGAAACCGAGACCCACTAGGGGCTCGATGGCAAGGTTGTCGCAGGCAGGGGAAACCTCAGCGCAAGCTGGGGGTCAGTTTGGTTCGGGCAGCAGCGTCAAACCGAGAGCCCTTGGGCTCTCGGTGTGGGGTTGTGGCTCGGACGAGTCACGGCAGCAAGAGGCCGCAGCCTTTGGGTTGTGGTGCTGGATTGTCAGGTCTCGGGGTTTTGGGCTCGGGAACTTGACATTTTTACAAGGATACGTAATTAAACCATTATGTAGAAATTACTTTATGTTATGTTTTATTAATTAATAATATTAATTAATATATGGTTTCATTAAAAACAAGACTTAGGTTATAATTTTTATTTAAATAAATCATGTTATGTTTGTATGTACATTTATTTAAATAAACTTATGCTAAAATAATTATTAATTTAACTATTCAGGTACAATGATTTAATTAATTAAAACTTAGGTTAATTATTTTTAAGATAAAGTTTAATAACATGAAATATGTAATATTATTAATTAATATTAACTGATGATAACATGATATGACATTATTAATTAATAATAATATGTTAAGCATAAGTATTTATTATTATTAAACTTTACAATACGATTACACGTGATATAATATAAGCTTATTAAAACTATAGGTTATACCACTTAATCATTTAATAAGCATACGATCAATTATGGAAATAAATTAATTATGAAAATATATTAATTATGGTAACATGATAAATATGGAAACACACTAAATATGGTAACATGCTATTTATAAAAACATGCTAAATATAGAAACTTTCTATTTTTAGATACTTACTAATTATGGAAACTTTCTATTTTTAGAAACATAATATTTAAGGAAACTTACTATTTTTGAAAAGTTAATATATATGGAAACCTGCTATTTTTGGAAGTTAATATATATGGAAACCTACTATTTTTAGAAAGTTACTCATTATGTTAAAACAAGTACTTTGACACATAAAACATGGAATACATGAATCTAAAACACATAAAACTATAAGAAACACATGATTAAACATGAAATAATAAGACATGACAAGAACAAGTATAATAAGTATAAACACGTCAAGTAAACTAGATAACAAGCATGTATAAGTAAAACCGACACTTATTCATGTCACTTTATTATGTAGCTATTGTGAAGTCGGAGTGATCTTTCGTGTTTGTTTTTGTCTTCATTTACTGGACATAAGGTACTGTTGGGTCCACTAGATGTGGATCTTGCAGCCTGTTAAGGATGGTGAATGACTTCTGTAATCAAAATTCTATTCACAGAGAGACACTTGTAATACACAGTATAAGTGCAGAATACAGATACTATGAACAAGAAGAAACAGAATAACTAAATAACTTGATCCTTATTAAGGATTTCTACTATTAATATGAAATGAATAATGATGATGAAAGGTGTGTCTAACCCTTCTACCAATGGATTCCTTTTATACTACAAGGAAACTCTAATACTACATTAAACCAAAACGTGTAACTTCTGATATTCAAATCCTTTCCTAACATGTGACAATCCGTCAATTTATGGTCGATATTTTATTCTCAAATATTTATTTGAAAATATTATTTTATGAACTCACTTATTTTGGGAAGAAATTTGGATTTACGTCTTGGAGTAGCATCGACTACGTCTAAACCGGAGGATTCAACGTTACGTGCTTACGTTTACATACACCGTCCTTGGTGACAGTCCGACATTTCAGAAAATAAATTTATCCGTAAATATTATTTTGGAGTTTAAATTTGTGTTGGTTCATAAACTCACAAATTTACGAGAAGAGATTAGGACTTACGATTTTATTTTAACGTCCTTTACGACTAAACCGGAAACCTTAGGATTTCGTATTTACGTTTTCGAACTCCGTTTTTGATGAGACAATTTTTATTGGATTCGTTTTGTGACGTTGATTCATAATTTATAAAAACTTTTTTCGTAAAACGACCCGAGGGCACGCAAATCGAGGAAACTAGAATCGAGGAGTACCCGTAAATAAATGGGATGAGACAAGTGGGACACTTGTCCCACCCCACTCCCAAAACCGGCCAACTTAAGCTAACACACCCTTAGGTGTCAAACATACACATACTAAGTTACACTTGTAACTTAGCTTCACATGGAAGCTTACACCTTCCATCAAAAACCACTAGCTAGATTACTTCTTCCCATTTGCAACATGAAAAACCATCTCAAAACTCTCTCACCCTCCCTTGATTGCCGTCCCACCATCATCATCAAACACCACCTTTCATACAAATTTTAACCATAAACATATGTTATAATTAACATATGTTAATCTCCATTCAAAAAGATGAAGATTGGTGCAACTTATAACATCCATGGAGGAGTTTTCATGGTGTCATGGGGCTGATTTTCCACAAGGAGTTCATGAAGATTGGAGGTCTTGAAGATGGTGTTGGCTAATCACAAGTTTCACCATCAAAATCCATGTTTTGATCACAACCTACATCATCATGGTGGTATAAAGATTGTCCTCCTCATCTTCATGTTATTTTGATTATGTAAACATGTATTTTATTTCCTATTGTATATATTTATGATGATTATATGATGATAAAAATGTTATGTGGGGATTTGTTGTTGATAATCATGGATAAAAAGATGAAAAACTATATGAAACAAGGTTAAAATCTTGCTTAAAAATGTAGGATGTATAAAAACAGTAAAGAACCATATGGTAAACTGATAAAATGATGAAGTAGAATGGATTTACAGTAAGCTATGGGTCTTGTACACATGTGAGAGTTGGCCATGCAATGGAATCATTGTAATGAGTGAGATATGACTAAAACAAGTAAAAACCAATAAAACCCGAACTATAGGGCATACGGACATTAACGAGCTAAGTAAACATATTGGACTAATACTTGGGCTAATAATTGGACTAAATAAGATAAACACCCATAAAAAGAACTTATTGGGCTTAACCCATTTGGGCCCAACTTGAAAGTGTATATACTCATAATAAAAGTACAAAATGGATTAAAATAAGTTAAATAAATTATAATAAGCTTGTTGGACCTAAAACACGTAAATAGGTAAGACGAGAAAACTAGTATAAAAGTTATCAACACGTGACTCTAAAATGAGTAAACGAGAATATGTAAACCCACTTGATCATCATATATATATAATCATCATATGTATACATAATTGATATTTTTATAAAGTCATTGGACAAACGTCTAAGACCGAGTATTATTTGTCTTGGTTTCCATGATTGAAGCACGTACCGTACGTCCGAGTTGCCGATAACCCGCCTTCCCACATCAACGTGAGTTCATAGCCTCGCACTCTTTTAAATGTTTTATAAATGCTTTATAAACCCGCGAGGGAGATAACATGTTAGTTTTTATAAAAGTTTGGACACCATTTGTCCCGATTGTTTGTTTATTGATTTTGGACCCGAATGATTGAATGACCCGATTGTATGACCTGATAAATGATTAATGGACCCGATAGATGAAATTAAATGGATTATTAAAGTTAGGTTATGTCACTAAAAGTCCCATTAGCATGAATTGTGAACTACCGGGAGTTGGTAGACGCTTATGCATTTAATAGTACTATTTGGGGACGATCACCCCAGTTCGCGCCTTGACGGTTGATCCCCGTCGTGCCACATTGATTGGTAAGCGAATTTATGTATGAGAAGATTTCCATAGCGTGACCTTTGTGACGACACGCTACTTTAGATGCGCAAAATTGGTATCGGGTTAGCTACCCGTTGTTGGTTTAGTAAGGTAACAATGTCATGCGGCTTATAATAATCCAAAACTAATGAAATACTACTAGACGCTCCGAATTACGATGTATTGCCTGACTAGCAATACTGGGTCATACTATTGATATTATGTTTGTGTTTTGGTTTTCATAACCATATTCATATAACGGTTTTTATTTGATTTTATACAACGTCATAAGACGTATTGTATGATGTCTTTACGACATTGGCTCGTATAATGATTTTTACGGCAAATGCCTATATTATGATTTTCGATAAGGATTTGTATAAAATGACTTTGGCTATTTTAAGGCCTATTACAAAGATTTGTACAAAACGATTTTTGGTAATAAATTTATACCAGAGTTATATTGATGTAATTTATTAAACTCTATGAATTCACTCGGCGTTATCGCTGACCTTTTCATTTAACATGTTTTATCTCAGGTACTTGAAGGTAATTCTCGGGAAGACGACAAGAATTCATGGCCCGCACTTAAAATAATATTTTCCATTCAAATACTTTGTAAAACTTTGTATGAAATAATATGACTTGGGACCTATGTAACTTTGCTATTTATGAATGGAAATGATTTATAAATAAACGACGCGATTTTTATGCGTTGTCTATGATGTGAGTAATGTGCTATCCCGTAACACCAACTAGTCTTCCGCTGTATTGAGTTGTACAAATTTGGGGGTGTTACAGTTTGGTACCAGAGCTCTCGTTATAGAGAACGAAAGATTTTTAAACTAAGGTTTGGAATAAAACATTTCAAAATCTTTTAACTATAAACATTTTTCTAAAAATTTCTAAAAATCTTTTGACTATAACGGTGCCGAAGAATTCCCGAGTTACCGACAAGGCCAAGACTGAGAAATATTATTTTAATATATATAACTTGGATTATATATATATATGATGTAATTTTATTACATGATTGTTTGATGATTATTTTGATTTTTATACGAGGTATTTATACGACGTAGATTGTCACAATAAACCCTAACTTCCCTAGTAAATTAATCGAAGCTATTCCCGTAGGAATTCTAGCTATCCTAGATCTAAACCAAGTTGTGGATATTTATGATCCCAACAAATGGTTGATATTCGTAGAAATGTAGATATTAGTTGATTGCGATACTGAAGAAGAATTGGCGAGATTAAGACTGATATCGATGTCATGACGATCTTTCCTTATAGAGTGGAGTTTGACAAAACGTTACCACCTAGAAAGATGTCATCTGAGTCGTTGTCACCCAATTCTTAAATTTGAAATCGAAAGGGTGAATGTTGCATTTGAGGCTGTCATTGGAACCGTTACCCAAAAGCCTCATGCCACTAATACCTTTCCGAGAAGTCTAGTTGAATGATCAAGTCATTTTATATTAATGACTCATTTGATAATTGTTGTTGTAAGAGATATAGGATTGGAAATTAAGTGTTGTTCATATCGAGCTTTTATTGCCTATTAAGGCCTAAGAATAAGATTGAAAGTATTGAAATATGAGGTAGGATATCGAATTGAGTATAAAATTGGTTGAAACTTTAATAAAGTAAAATTTAACCCGTATAGAATATGAGATTGTTAAGAGGAAATTATTAAGTCATGTGATTGAATTATAAGGTTTTAAATGATTGTTAGTTTGTGTTAAGGGTTGTTCCTAGGCCATTGTCCACTAATAAGGATGCCCAGTGTCCAATAAATAAATTGAAGAAATCTTCTTCTGAATTGAGACCGATGGATCTTTCGGGACATGTGGAACACCTAATGACTCTTGTAGATTAGTATTCATTGTGGTATCTTTTAAATATCCCTAACTTAACTGAGATATCAGTTGGTAGGATGAGTTCTGAGAATTGTATGACATAGCGACACGTAATGTGTTACGGTACAATTTTGACTTGTTTGTGATTAATGAAAAGACTACCTTTGATTACTAAATTCTACATGTATCGATATTATCTATCTTTTATTGCTTTATCCTAATGTTCGCATTAGTGATGCAACCATTGAACAAGTACTCATCTCTGTTTGAGTTACGTTGTGGATTAATCTTTTTGAGCGCCATCAAGGTCATGAACCTCATGATTATTTGGCTAAAGTTCATTTCCTATCATATCGTAGTTAGTTCTCGGTGAACAACTCTTCATCACTCTTTTGCAGATCGCACATTATTTTTATAAAGTTAAAACGGTATCCTTTGAGAAATATGAATTTTCATCACTATAAGGATTATTCAAAGTAAGATTTATAAGTGATCGATATCAAAATGAAGTTGTTTATGAGACGCTTTGGGAACTTAATTATTTCCATAACAAAGAAATTCTTTGTAAATTTATTTTTGATTCTTATTTAAGAATTAAGCATGAAAATGTTTTTACAAATATGATGATAAAATTTTGACGAACTGAGTATTGCATCGTTAATCTTGAAATTGTATATAGTTGCGCGCCTACATACAATTTGGAATGGACTATGCAAGACTGATTAGTAGTCACCATAAAACTAATGAATAAACACTGAATTTTCTTTAAAGATTGTGAAAGAATAAATTTTATGAGATCTGCAAGAAGTGAAAAATCAGGACATAGTGTTAGGGAAACCTACATATGTGCCTGTAGCATCAATTCTTCTGAGTCGAATTTACTCATCTGTGGAAATTGTCTTATTTGACAATTGACAATTCTTTCTTGTCCAATTCTCCCGTAGTGAGATTCTTAGGAAAAATATCTGAGTGCTGAGTGTTGATACCCGACTGGATGTATTGACGTTCTTATCATTTCTTATGCTTTTATTTCATTTGAATGACCTGGGTAATGATCCGAGGAGCTTTCGAATGCGTACTCAAATTATGAAAACATGGGATATATTCATACTCGTTAAATGTTTTCATCCGTATCTGATTTGAAATTCTCTCGCATAGATTATGCGTTGACCTTACTCTTTTAAGGTTAGTTATGTCTCCTGAATTTGTGAATGATTATGAATTATTATTAGTCTTTTGAGAAGTTCACATCTTATCGACGGCAATGAAACTGGAAAGTTGATAATGCCAGTAGAATGGATTGATTGATTATGACATGACGACATTGTCTTAATTGATGGGAACTCGAGTAGAATTCCCCTAAATGATAAGATGTTGATTATCAAAAGTGATCTAAATAATTCTTGATGGATGACCATATCCTGTATTAAGACTTGAAATTATACCATGAATGGTTGTGAATTAGTCATAGATATTGTAATCTAGAAGAACCTAATATGAACTTATTAAAAGATGTTTATGTTATCTAAAACCTTAGGAGGTATTTGTTGATGAATTAACTAGACTTTTGCCATTAAGGCAAGTTGAAATTAGTACTGATTATATTCCCGGTGCTGCACTTGTGGCGTGTGCACTGTACGTCAGCACCATCTGAATTTAAGGAATCACCGTACAATTGAGAAAGTTGTCGGAGAAAGATTTTATTATACCAAGCCTGTCATCCTGAAGAGCTATGGTGTTATCATTCCTTATATTTATAGATTACTGTGAATTGAGTAAATTGACAATCGAAAACGATATCCATAACTCGAAATGGAAGATTTGTTCGATCATTTACAAGGTTCTAGTGTATGTTTTAAAGATTTGATCCACGGCATGGTTATCATCAACTTCGCATCTGCAGAAAGGATTATGTATTCCAATCGCTACATCCTGTACTTGTAATGAACATTATGAGTTTCACGTGATGTCGTTTGGATTGACCAATGCACATGTAGTATTCATAAAATTGGTGAATCACGTGTGTAGGTTGTAATTTGATAACTTCATACTCGTGATCATTAAGGACTATATGTTTGTTTATCAGAATAAGAATGAGTTAATAATTATTTATAGACTGCCCTGAATTGGCCGAACAGTGAAAACCTGAACCTTGAATAATTAACACGTGATTAAAGACTTGAACCTTTATATGATTTAACCGTGTGATTAATAGATAATGGAAGCTATATTGACTTTCCAAAGATTAGAACCATTAACGCTTAGGGATTAAAAACTTAATCCTTTACATAAAATGACCGTTAGATTAATAATGGTAAGATGTATGCATATAGACTCTTCAAAAATTAAGAGCCCTTTTAAGACTTTGGATTTTACCAAAAAGAAATGGAAATATATTTTGACAAATGTTTCAACAAAGGATTTTAAGGGATTATTCCCTTATACACAAACCATTTAACTAAACTTCTGTTTAGGGGTAAATGTTTGTGTATACCTCAAGATAACTTAAAAAGGATTGAGTAAAACCATTTAAACCATGACTTAAAATTTGAAACGACAATTTTTACTTTTCAACTAAGAAAACTTTGACCAAAGTATAAACAAAGGTTTTTCGAACATTTACGAAATCTTATTAAATATTTTTCGATAAATCAACTTAATTCAAATTATTTTTGAACATTTTATATAATTGGTCGAACTAAGAAATTTAAAATTTTACGTTTACGTTTCATAAAAATTAAATAATTTTTGTTAATTTGCATATAATAATTATCGACGCTATAGACGCCGGATTGAGAAAAACTGATAAAAATGATAGTTGAGACGAAACAGAAACATAGAAGATATGAAGAAAGAATTTTGAATAAATACGATTGTGATATTTATTTCATCAGAAAAGTGAATGTAATTACTGACGCATAATATAGAAAGAATATCTGAGTGAATTGTGAATATGATAATTATATCATCATGAGAAGTGAATATAGATACCGACGCATTATGTATAAAAGATAAAGAATCAATTAGGACATGTTCCTTAATAATGAAGATGCAAAATAAATTGCCGAGCAATATAAAAATAAACGATGTTTGTAAAAAGGATAATATAAATAGTGAAGGGTTTCACGGCTAATGTGAACCAACAGATTTGAGAAGCCAATGGCGTTAAATATTTTAAAGACCACATGTGATTGTCTAAATATGGAGGATTGTGAGATATAGTTATGTTGGAATTTGTAAGTATAAGTATTATATGTATGTCATTTTATGACTAAAAGTATCTTTGTCTGAAGAAGTTGTACTAATGGCAATTATGAAGGCAGACATCGCCTCATACATTAGTAAACGTCTAGCTATTGCAAAGGTCATCATCTGAATTTAATTCGATTTGGGTCATCGTCGACAGACTGACCAAATCTGCTAATATCATTCTCGTTAATGATAAATGCAAAAGAGTTATGTAAACATAGCATGCCTGTATCGATCATCTATATCAAGATCCTCGCTTCGCATCGAATTTCTAGAGATTTGCTCAGAAATCATTGAGAACGAACCTTGATGAGAGTACTATGTACCACCCCAAATCGAAGGGACGAGGTAAAGTAACGATACAAGGTAATATAAGTGTTGTTTTATGTTTGAATGATTGACCTTTGGTAATAGACCGTATAATCGTTTTCCTTTGGAGAGATTATCATTGATAATAATCATATTAGGATCGAGATCGAATCTTGTTAAGATTTAGAAATTAGAGCATCTGTAAGCGGGAGTTGAGATGAAGACACCTGACATACACCCATTGTGAGTTGGACATGTCTTTTAGATTTAAGGTTTCCTATGATGGCGAACCTATCCTTGCAAAATACCCGACCCACGAGATCTGAAATGATTGTTGAAATTAGGATTTGATTATTAACTACCGATAGTGGGCAAGAGGTTATGTGAATGTGAAATGTAGATCTTGAAGTGCCAAATGGGTAGCGAAGTTATGCCACAAAATTTTAAACTTGGAAAAATGAATTCATGATCTGACAAATCATGGGATATAAGTCCCCGATTGTATGGGACCATTGAGATGATGTAAAAGTTGGGATTGAAAGGCATATAAGCTGGATCTACCCTAGGACTTCAAAGACTGCGTGAATTATGTTTCGTAAATCGAACTTGATGGAATATCTATCAAGTGAAATTCTGATTATTCTTAATAGAGCTTAGATCGGCAAAAAGTTGCATTCATCACAAACCCGTGAACATCATGGATAGAGAAAGTAAGTCAACATTAAGCCTGATCTTATTCCCGTAGTTACGTTTGATAGAACTCGCGTATTGTAATGAATTGAACTTGTGAGAAAAGACCGAATGTGGAGGAAATACCCACATGGCTTAAACTCTATAAGAAGCGAGTAGTAAGGTAAGATGATCTTTGAGGACAAAGATCTTGTTTTGGGGTAAATGCTGTGACAATCCGTCAATTTATGGTCGATATTTTATTCTCAAATATTTATTTGAAAATATTATTTTATGAACTCACTTATTTTGGGAAGAAATTTGGATTTACGTCTTGGAGTAGCATCGACTACGTCTAAACCGGAGGATTCAACGTTACGTGCTTACGTTTACATACACCGTCCTTGGTGACAGTCCGACATTTCAGAAAATAAATTTATCCGTAAATATTATTTTGGAGTTTAAATTTTTGTTGGTTCATAAACTCACAAATTTACGAGAAGAGATTAGGACTTACGATTTTATTTTAACGTCCTTTACGACTAAACCGAAAACCTTAGGATTTCGTATTTACGTTTTCGAACTCCGTTTTTGATGAGACAATTTTTATTGGATTCGTTTTGTGACGTTGATTCATAATTTATAAAAACGTTTTTCGTAAAACGACCCGAGGGCACGCAAATCGAGGAAACTAGAATCGAGGAGTACCCGTAAATAAATGGGATGAGACAAGTGGGACACTTGTCCCACCCCACTCCCAAAACCGGCCAACTTAAGCTAACACACCCTTAGGTGTCAAACATACACATACTAAGTTACACTTGTAAATTAGCTTCACATGGAAGCTTACACCTTCCATCAAAAACCACTAGCTAGATTACTTCTTCCCATTTGCAACATGCAAAACCATCTCAAAACTCTCTCACCCTCCCTTGATTGCCGTCCCACCATCATCATCAAACACCACCTTTCATACAAATTTTAACCATAAACATATGTTATAATTAACATATGTTAATCTCCATTCAAAAAGATGAAGATTGGTGCAACTTATAACATCCATGGAGGAGTTTTCATGGTGTCATGGGGCTGATTTTCCACAAGGAGTTGATGAAGATTGGAGGTCTTGAAGATGGTGTTAGCTAATCACAAGTTTCACCATCAAAATCCATGTTTTGATCACAACCTACATCATCATGGTGGTATAAAGATTGTCCTCCTCATCTTCATGTTATTTTGATTATGTAAACATGTATTTTATTTCCTATTGTATATATTTATGATGATTATATGATGATAAAAATGTTATGTGGGGATTTGTTGTTGATAATCATGGATAAAAAGATGAAAAACTATATGAAACAAGGTTAAAATCTTGCTTAAAAATGTAGGCTGTATAAAAACAGTAAAGAACCATATGGTAAACTGATAAAATGATGAAGTAGAATGGATTTACAGTAAGCTATGGGTCTTGTACACATGTGAGAGTTGGCCATGCAATGGAATCATTGTAATGAGTGAGATATGACTAAAACAAGTAAAAACCAATAAAACCCGAACTATAAGGCATACGGACATTAACGAGCTAAGTAAACATATTGGACTAATACTTGGGCTAATAATTGGACTAAATAAGATAAACACCCATAAAAAGAACTTATTGGGCTTAACCCATTTGGGCCCAACTTGAAAGTGTATGTACTGATAATAAAAGTACAAAATGGATTAAAATAAGTTAAATAACTTATAATAAGCTTGTTAGACCTAAAACACGTAAATAGGTAAGACGAGAAAACTAGTATAAAACTTATCAACACGTGACTCTAAAATGAGTAAACGAGAATATGTAAACCCACTTTATCATCATATATATATAATCATCATATGTATACATAATTGATATTTTTATAAAGTCATTGGACAAACGTCTAAGACCGAGTATTATTTGTCTAGGTTTCCGTGATTGAAGCACGTACCGTACGTCCGAGTTGCCGATAACCCGCCTTCCCACATCAACGTGAGTTCATAGCCTCGCACTCTTTTAAATGTTTTATAAATGCTTTATAAACCCGCGAGGGAGATAACATGTTAGTTTTTATAAAAGTTTGGACACCATTTGTCTCGATTGTTTGTTTATTGATTTTGGACCCGAATGATTGAATGACCCGATTGTATGACCCGATAAATGATTAATGGACCCGATAGATGAAATTAAATGGATTATTAAAGTTAGGTTATGTCACTAAAAGTCCCATTAGCATGAATTGTGAACTACCGGGAGTTGGTAGACGCTTATGCATTTAATAGTACTATTTGGGGACGATCACCCCAGTTCGCGCCTTGACGGTTGATCCCCGTCGTGCCACATTGATTGGTAAGCGAATTTATGTATGAGAAGATTTCCATAGCGTGACCTTTGTGACGACACGCTACTTTAGATGGGCAAAATTGGTATCGGGTTAGCTACCCGTTGTTGGTTTAGTAAGGTAACAATGTCATGCGGCTTATAATAATCCAAAACTAACAAAATACTACTAGACGCTCCGAATTACGATGTATTGCCTGACTAGCAATACTGGGTCATACTATTGATATTATGTTTGTGTTTTGGTTTTCATAACCATATTCATATAACGGGTTTTATTTGATTTTATACAACGTCATAAGACGTATTGTATGATGTCTTTACGACATTGGCTCGTATAATGATTTTTACGGCAAATGCCTATATTATGATTTTCGATAAGGATTTGTATAAAATGACTTTGGCTATTTTAAGGCCTATTACAAAGATTTGTACAAAACGATTTTTGGTAATAAATTTATACCAGAGTTATATTGATGTAATTTATTAAACTCTATGAATTCACTCGGCGTTATCGCTGACCTTTTCATTTAACATGTTTTATCTCAGGTACTTGAAGGTAATTCTCGGGAAGACGACAAGAATTCATGGCCCGCACTTAAAACAATATTTTCCATTCAAATACTTTGTAAAACTTTGTATGAAATAATATGACTTGGGACCTATGTAACTTTGCTATTTATGAATGGAAATGATTTATAAATAAACGACGCGATTTTTATGCGTTGTCTATGATGTGAGTAATGTGCTATCCCGTAACACAAACTAGTCTTCCGTTGTATTGAGTTGTACAAATTTGGGGGTGTTACATAACATATCTCATGCATATCCTAACAAAATACTAAGAATAAGAATGTTTGACTTTATACTAGACCAGGAGCACGTATTGCTCCTACTACTACTAGGACTAGGATGAACTACATACCTCCTAGTTTATCTATTACAAATATCTATTCCATAGTTCCTAACAATCCTCCCCTAAACTTGAATTTGACTAGTTGAGTTCAAGTTTCTTGGTAGATCTTGCAAAACAGCACGAGGATTGAAACAACAGCACAAACAGCAACAATATAACCATCAGAATTTGAAAACACCAAGACTGCTACAACTACTAACACCAAGAAGCTTCTTGAACGCTTGGAACACATCTGCACTTGTTGAATCTTCACAGCAACATGAGCAGATTTGATGAGCCTTTACCAAGTAGTTGCTCGCTCTTGGGCAAGCTAGTCTTTGTGGTGGAATAAGCATCACCCTAGGAGACCAGAACCCATCCCAAATCTTAGAATGTAAATTATGGTAAGTGGGGGTACCCTAATGATTTTGGGTGAATCATCATAGCCGTCAACGGATTTGATTTAGATCTTTACCAGAAGTCGTACCCTTCCGGACTAGCCAACTCTTAGCAATAAAGCATCGATGATCTGAAAACCTTATAGCTGTGAGCAAGCTATTACAGCTATCAATGGATTTGATATGAGTCTTTACCAAGAGCCATACCCCCCTGGACTAGCCACTTTTCAGTCTAGGACCAAGGCAAGTGAAAACCATCCAATTTTGGTAAACTGGAAACCATCAACGGATTTGATAATCACACCAGAGTCGTACCCTCATGGTAAATCAACTCTTTCTTGTCTGCAAGACATGGTGAGTCGAGCACCATTTGTTGTGTGGACTAGGTCCAACACCAGTAGTACATCTCATGACAGCCCAAATGTGAAAATGCCAAGTGGAAAACACTTTCATGATGGAAAAGTATAATCAGATATTATATGATGTACAAGTTTTGAAATTCCATCACATGTTAAAAGTATAAGTAGATATTATATAAAGTATGTTTTTTCTTTTTTTAACTAAATAAGTAAATTGTTAGTCACCAATCACTGTACAATATTGGTGAAAAGAATGTATAAAGTATCAAAAATAGAGAAGAAACAAACCAATCACATACCAATGACATACCAGAAGCAGCAACCTTGTCCGTAAGCAACCGAGCTTGAATTCTCTCAATCAAAGAGGTGGCCATAGCATACTCGTTGCCAGAAGAAGCATTGGTTACCACCAGGTGGCTCTACAGCATAGCTTCCATGGTAGCAATTGTCAAAGGATACTCCACATCAACAAGCATGAACACAGTAGCACCAGAGTCAAGTTCCAACACATGCACAGCACACCCAGCATACAACTTCCACCTCCTGACCACCCAGCGAGGTTGTTCCTTCCACACACCAGCACGAGGAGAATTAGGGGGCAATCTAACATTAACTTCAAATCTCCCCAAATAGTCAACCCCGGCCAGTTAGGAAGCTCACTAGGAGACTTAGGAATTTCAGCATCAACCAACCCATACAACAGCATAAGATCACGACGCTCCACCCACGACAAAATGCTTTGCAATCCAGAGACATATCGAGTGTAGCCATCACTAGTCGTGATCACATGAGTATAGGTACCAAGAGAAATGGGGGATGGCTGAACCTCCCAAGATACAATCCATCCTTTGCCAAGAGGTAACTCATTCTCGCTATCAGAAGCGGCATCTATTAGATTAGAAGGATCCCTCTTCACAAATGGGACAGTCTTACCACGATGAGCCTTCTTCTTCCGAATAGAACGGCGAGGGGTGGGGACACCAGAAGAGGATTCCTCCTTTACCTTGACATTGGTAGGAGCAGCAGCAGTAATAACATTGGCATCAACAATCAGAGGCTTAGAAGTGGCTGCAGCTGCAGATGGAGTAGGAAGTGGTACAAGAACCGGTGTAGGTGTAGGATCAACAGTAGAAGGAGTAACAGGTGTGGCAGTAACAGCAGGAGTGGTAGTAGCTTCATGAGTGGTGGTAGTATCAGCAGTAGAAGTAGTGGGATCAATCTGGAAAGAGGTGGTAGTGGGAACAGCAGTAGTAGGTGCACCAGCAGATGAAACCCCAGAAGTACCTTCTTGAACAACCGGTGATGAAGTGGGAGCAGCAACAGGCATTGAAGTGTGGATAACACGAGGAGGTGGGTGATAGATAGCATGAGCAGGAATAGGTGTATCCCTCCGCTTGATCATCTTGGTGTATAGTTCCTTTAGCTTGTCAAAAGATAGCCTCCTCACCCTCTTCCATGTCCAACCAGTCTGATAATAGGCACCAGATTGGTTCTTCACATACTGTTGCATCAACTGCTTTTCCTCAGCATGAGACAGAGGTCTGTTGCGACGTTTCTCGCGAAGTTGAGAAACAAGAGCTTCCCTTTGTTTTTGAATCAATGACATAGCCCGTTGAATACAATTACCCTAATTCACATCCGCACCCAACAAATCGGTGAATTGAGAGTAGTCAGAAGTGAGGACTTTAATCACATTCATCTAGTAATTATTATCCTAATGCATGGCCTTGTGCCTTAGCTGCTCACATCTCTATTGTTGCAGGGCTTCATCCTCAGCCGCAGTCGTTGAGGCAGCCGCAGCTTGATGGTCAAACTAGTCTTGTAACCACTGAGCAGCCTCCTCTCCCAATCTTTCTTCCTCTAATTGTCTGTGGGTTCTCTTTTTTAGAGGAGAGGGTGCATCAGTCATAGGGGCTTTATCCTTTGGATCATGAGATGGACCAAGAGTGGGAGATGAAGGACCAGCAGAATCATCTGTTGGCATGGGGCAAGCAGTAGTAGTTGGAATGCGTGAAGGACTAGGAGGAGCAAGCAGGTCGTCACATGGCTTAGCAGTAAAAGCAGCCCTTACCAAAATAGTCAACCCATCCTCCTCTTCATCCTCATCAGCATCCGATAGCACCATCTTCTTCCTATGGCGCTTGAGTTGCGTCTCCAAGGATTTGACCCTATTCGCCAATGGGAGCATGAAATCCCTTGTGAGCTTGCGATGTTGGTTGAGCTCATCCTCCAATGAAACAATCTTTTCATAATACCTATGCATAAGAGCAAGCAAAGAAGTCAAAGTAACAGGTTCCTCAGCTTCCCCACCAAGAGGACTTGGTTTGGGGGATGCGTCATTGGGACCTTAAGCAAATGATGGGTCATCCATATGGGCATGAGAACTAGAAGGCTTCTCAACAGAATGTGGAGCTGGGCTAGGAGGGGGAGAATCATCAAATGAGGACTCATGTGGGCGAGAAGAAGGGGCAGGCTTTGAGGTAGATGGCATTTCTACCACCACCTCTCGAACTGGCTCCTCAACCTCCACATGGGGCACACCAGTAGCAGGGTTCTCCTCCTCCATAGGATCATCCACCAATTTAGGTTCCTCCTCGGCTTGGCTAGCCGGAGGAACCACATTGGGACCCCCTTGGGCAAGACCCAGCATAGCATCAGTGAGGGGCCTCAAAGGACCATGATAACCAAGTGCCATATTCGTATAAACTTTTTGAGTAAACTTAGGAGGCACATATTCCTTTCTATTCCTAGGTAATCACATAAGAACCTACTACAAAAACCTAGGGTACATCAAGAACTTCTTTCTAGAACCAGTGTCTCTAAGATTATTAAGCATACCATCAAACAGATAACGAGAAAAGTTGAATGTGCGATCCTGAGCAATACATATCAAACCAGTAGCAAGGGCGATGGGAAACGCATCCTAAATCCCAGCTTTGGGACTCAAATAGTGAATCAAAAAGTGAACTAGCAGCTTCCAATGTGGGGCAAATCGATTTTTCTAGAAGTTAAACTTCCGCTCATGATTATAACCTATGGCAGCCATACCATCCAACACCTCCTCATTGAGGAGAGAAATAATGCCATCTTCATCTTGGAGATGAAGGGCAGACCTAATGGATGCCTCAGTCACCACATATGAGCGACCATCTATAGTAGCATGGAGCTCTAATGGGCGACCCAAAACAGCATGGGTGTTGGCAGTAGCCCAAAACTGACGAATGACAGTATCATATACAGTAGGGCAAACAGTAAGTGCATACCTTATATTCGAAGCTTCAACGTATTCCTGGATGTCAAGGAACTCATCTCGTTTAGGACCTTTTCCAAGATAGGCCACCTTGTTCGGGTTTGTTGGAAATACCTTTTTCCAAAGTAAGTCTCGGTCACATCATTATTAGCATAGATCACGAGCTATAGACTATTTAGGACATTGTAACTTGGAGTGACCTCTCTTAGGGGGAGATTGTTGGAAATGTGATTTTTACATATTTAGAAAGGATCAGTCACTCCAATGATATATTCAAGTATTAGGCTTGTGATCCAGTATGTAAACAGTATAGCCCATATAGCCCACATGTAGGGTGGGCTATATATACCCCCTCCTAGCATGTTAGGAGGGGTTGGTCATTTGTTTTACTTCACATTTTCATCAATTTACATCTTTCTCTCATCCTCTCCTTTCTCTCTCTAGCTTTCTATCTCTAGTTCTTCCTTCTCCCTCCTTCTATTTAGATTAATCCAACACTTGTAACAATCATTAGAAAAAGTAGACCTACAATTGGTATCAAGAGCCATGGTTGATTAGGTTGTTCTTATGTTTGTTTTTCATTGATTTGTGGGTTTTGATCTAAAATCATTCGATTAAAAAAAATTGTGTTTTTTATGGTTTAATCTTGCTAGAAATCATTTAAATAGTTGTGGTAGTGATTTTGGGTATTTGTTTTGGTAAAAACACGAAAAAGTTGGAATTTTTAGATTGATTTTTGGGTAAAAATTACATGTTTTTTTTAATTATTTGGTATTATTCGGAATAAGAGGGTTTACAATATTCCGAACTATTTTTTTTATCTGTATTCCGAATTATAGTATTTTTTTTCTTTTCCCTCCAATAAATTGTCACATTTCGATTTATATGAGCCATGAGTTATTCCGACTTATGTGAGGTTTATTTATCCTTATTGTGACATTCTGACTTATGTGAGGTTTATTGGATTCCGACTTATAGTTATTTTCTTATTCCCTCCAATAAATGGTCACATTCCGACTTATGTGAGGATGAGTTATTCCGACTTATGTGAAGAAAAGGGTTTCTGACTTATAATTTTTCCCTCCAAAACATTCTCACATTCCGAATTGTCATATCTTTTGTCCTTTTGTCCTTGTTATTGAATTCTGACTTACATCAAAGAAGACATTCCGACTTGTTTTTTATTTTTCCCTCCTTCCAAGTCACATTCCGACTTATATACTTTTAATCATTATTCCAACTTTTATTCAAAATCAATATTCCGACTTATTTTTCCCTCCCTCTAAGTATTACATTCCGACTTAGGTTCTTAATCAGTATTCCGACTTAGGTTGGAATCATGGATTCCGGATAAGGTTAAGAATTGAGCGTATCCCGACTTATGTGTTTCTGAGATTATTCAGAATTAAGTGTGGCACAATGTATTCCGAATTATGTGTAGCATGGTTTATTCCGACTTAGGTGTCGATTGTTGTATTCCGACTTGTGATAGGAAGTAGTATTCCGACTTGTCCTTTTATATTCAGAACAAGATCTCAGAAAATAGACTCGAAAACTCTTTGACTCGACACAAACCTGCCTTGACTCGTCTCAACTCTCTTCACAACACTCAGACTCGACATCGAGACTCGCCAACCTGTCTCGACAACTCAACAGACTCGTCTTGACAACGTAGACTCAACTCAAACACTCAGCTGATTCAAAATCATAACCTGACAGGACTCGAACTCAGACTCGACACCCTCGACTCTAACACTCGACATTCGACCACAAACTCATCTAACTCCCACACTTTGACCAAACACTCCATCACAAAACTCACAAACCAAACACTCTCATTTTTCGACCAAAACCACTCAACTCAACATACACAAAAACAAAACTGAAACACCAAAAATAGACCACCCACCCTCGACTCCAACTCACACTCGAACAAACCCACATCTCTCTAACAGACTCGAAACCACTCACACAAGACTCGACCATAAAAGAATTATAGTAAGACCTCAGTCAAATCCATTCGGATTTACAATTGCTTTGTAGACCTTTATAGATCAAGCAACTCGAAAGAAAATCCTTCACTGATCTTCTCAAATAACTGTACTTACCTGAGACCTTGTTTGATCAAAGATCTTGAAGCCTTTCCCTTGAAACCTTAGTTAATCGAATCGACTTACAAGCAATCATTTTATTATCTACCCGAGACCTTTAATAGATTTTGAAGCCAAAAACATATTGCTTGTTCTTCGTGGGTTCGTGTCGAATCCAAACTGCTGTGTTGGTCTTATGTCGCTGCTTCAGGTGTATGTGGGGATACAGAGATTCATTCTTTTGATTGGAGTGTTATTGAGACGGAGAAAACAAGATACTTGGGTGGCTGCCAAAATATAAGAGTGGGTTTGGATTTGTCGTATGAACTTGATTGATGGGTTCTCTTTCTTCGATATAAATTAAAAGTTGGATTCGATTATTTGGGTCTGGAATACAGAAGTTAAGGGCGGAGGTTACAATGCTGTGAGTTTTTGTGAAGAAAGATAGAAGTGGTGATTGGAGATTGGAAAATATAAGTATCGAGTGTTGGATTTATATGGGCCACAAGTTTCTCGAGTGTTGAGTATTTGGTGGTGTCACATCTCTAAAAATCCACCTGGCTACTCATAACCCACATGTTGATCTTTGCCTGGAACGTTTTAAAAGTGTTGACTGAGTCATTCATTTCTTGTTTTATTCCTTGCATGAGGTGAGTGGATCCTTTTAGTTAGTATTAAACTGAAAATTCAAGATTACATTAATCAAACATATATACAAGTTGATAAATAAAGTATATGTAAAATTTTGACGTTACTTGATTCTTGATATAATTTTTGACGTTACTTGATTAGTTCAAAAAAATTATCCAAAAAGTTAGTCAAATTTGAAAATACAAAACCCTTTTGATTCGGCATTCTAATCAAAGAAAAGATATGACAACGACTAGGAGACGTGTGATAAAGTGATAAAGTGACGAGTCATGTGACGAGAAAATATTACATTTTATTGAGCAAGAACTTAAAAAGTTTTATAGTTCTTTCATCGGTGTCTCTGTCAAATCTCGCAAATTCGACTTCACGGCTTCTCCACGAATTTTCGAATCTCGTATTGGTCTTAATTAAATTTCAATGGATTTGTTGAAATGAACATTTTGAGAGGGGGAATTGCATCCAATGCAAGACAAAGTTAGAGAAAATGGCATCACTTCATTTCGACTACTTCAGTCTCATCTTGTGAACATTTCATGGCTTCAAGGAGGGAGCGAATTTGTGACACTATTTGGTCAAGATCGTCATATATTCATGGAATTGATGTTCATCATCTTGAACCAACTATCAGAGAAACTCCACAATGAAGACTTTAATCACTCTGCATCGGCACTTGCATATAAGGCTCTTGTGACTCAACTTACGCCTTTTCTCCAATTCAATATCGTCAAGTCTGAAAGTTCAGTGATTTGCCAGTTATTTCTTCGAGACACACATATCGAGCTTCAAGAATTTTGTGGTACACTGTTAAAACTCATGACATCGGTTTCATCTTCGAATTATGCCAGATCATAACATCAGTAAGCGGATGGTAATGGAGTGCAAGAATCTACGATGTCGATACAAGAGGAAAATGGTCATACGATTTACGAGTTGGAGGCTGCTAAAGATTGCAAGGACATGGAATCAACAATTAAGCATGACATCAATAACACGTCAGGGAATGTTACAGACATCTCTTATGATGACACCATACCCATTTATGACGAAGAGCCTACAAATATGGTACAATGTAATGTTGTATATGATGTCTATGCTGATGACCTAACGCATGTTGAGCATTCCGAACCTATTTATGACAAACATGGGATGGAAAAAGGTGATAGTTTTACCACTTTAGATTCATCCGATGTGCGTCATAATGGGGGAGAGATTGTTCAGAATGCTATAGTACATCATGATAAATGCTTTATGACTGCTTCGTTAACTGATTCTGATTCCAAGATTAAAGAGCTCGAAACGATCGTAGCTCAACAATCTAAAGAGCTTGAGGATGCCAAAATTGAAGTTTCAAAGAAAACGGGCAAATTTGAAAAGTATTTTGAAAAACTTGAAAAGTCAAACGTTGTTCTTGAACGAAAATTAGATCAAACAGTTCTAGATTCTAAAGCTGAAAAGGATAATCTTCTGAAACAAATTAATTTACTTGAATCTAAGTTGGCATACCAAGATGAATTGCTCAAAGAAAATGAGACTATAAAAGCTCAAGTACAGGAAAAGGTCTTTGCTATAGGTGTGATGAAAAATGAGTTATGGAAAACTAAAGGAACTAGTGTGGACACTAAGCTTGAAAAACCATCAATCTTGGGGAAACCGCCTCAAATTCAGCCTGTTAGACAATCGACTGCATTTAGATCCGAGTGACCAAAATCCTCGAGACCGTGTTTTGCCTCCCAAGTTGATATGGTTCATCTTTCTAGACCAGTCACTCCACCATATAGGCCCCATATGACTCAAACAGCTTTTGCAAGACCTAATCACATGATTGCCTCTAGTCTCCCTAGACATAGTCTAAAGAACACGTCTCGAACTAGTTCAAATGACGTTCACCACAAATTTAGTCTAAGGGAAGCTATTCAAAAGACACAAGTAAGAGATAAGAATTTCAAACCTAGTCAGATGCCTTCTAGATTACCCAAAACTGCTAACCATAGAATGTCATATACTAGGAGCATCAATCAATCATCTATGAACTCTAGATCTTACTCGGATATTAAATATGCTACTTGTAAAACATGTAGGAAATGTGTCTTTAAAGCCAATCATGATTCTTGTGTAAAGAAATTACTTAATGAGGTGAACTCCCGTGCTAGACTTAAATGCTAGTGGTTAGCTAAAATCAAACAATTGGTAAAGTTTGGCGACCCACGGGTAGAACTTTCACTGTTGTAGGAAACGAGTGCCCTTTAACTAGGATTGTCTCTTATTCTACTAAGATTTATAGGGAGAAAATTGAAAAGGATGATACATCACTTAAGCCTGAACTTAAGGTTTTCTATAAAAGGAAACGTTTGCCAGCTAGGACAAGTGAATCATCTCCTCAGGTCACCTCTGGCACTAGAAAAGAAAACTGTGAATCCCCGCAGGGTTCTAAGATAGATATCGCTAACCCACATAAAAGCATACAAACTCCTAATGAGGATGCAGGTACCAAATTCCACGTTCAACAAGAACACAGTGGTCCGATCTTTACATATCGTTCAACTAAGGACACTCTCAGAGTTTGGTTACTGAAGAAGTTGATATCAAAGAAACAAGTGTGTCAGGGGATTCGTAGTTAAACATTGTGTATAAGGACTTATAGTCACATCACAGACTTTAACTCGTTCATCAAAGAAAGGAAAGTTTATCGCCGATGATAAGCTTATCCTTACAACGAGAAATTAAGTTTTCTCGGGCATGAGCTAAAATTAAAAACATTCAAAGTTTTTAAGCTCATGCACAATGGCTCATAGTCAAATAACAGTCTGTGACCCGAACTTCAAAGAAAGGGAAGTTTATCTCGTCAACGATAACTTACCCTCAAAACGAAAAATTAATTTTTCTCGGACACGAGCTAAATTTAAAACTATTCAAAGGTTTTAAGCTCGTGTATATGGCTCCTCGTTAAATGACAGATGATGACCCGGACTTCAGAGACAGGGAATTTTATCTACGCAACGATGACTTACCCTCTTAACGAGAAATTAAGTTTTCTTGGACACGAGCTTATCCTAAAACCATTCAAAGGTTTTAAGCTCGTGTATAAGGCTCATCATTAAATATCAGATGATGACCCGATCTTTAAATAAAGGAATGTTTATCGCCGATGATAAACTTATCATCATTAACGAGAAATTAATTTTTTATAAGCTTATATTAAAAACATACCAAGTTTTTAAGATCATGCACAACGGCTTGCAGTCACATGTCAGATTGTAACCCGCAATTCTAAGAAAGGAAAGTTTATCTTCGATGATAAACTTATCCTCATTAACGAGAAATTAAATTTTCTTGGACACAAGCTATCATGGAAACTATTCAAAGGTTTTAAGCTCGTGTAAGATGGCGTATAATCACATTTTAGATTATGCCCCGGACCTCAAAGAAAGGAAAGTTTATCGCCGATGATAAAGTTATCCTTACAACGAGAAATTAATTTTTCTCGGTCGAAGTTTCTAAGCTCATGCACAATGACTTACAGTTAAATATCAGACTGTAACTCGGATTTCATATTTAGGATAGCTTATCTTTAAAGATAGCTTATCCTTGTAACGGGAAATTAAATTTTCTCGGTCATGAGCTTGTATTAAAACATTCCAAGTTTTAAGCTCAGAAAAGAAAGTGTATCTTTTAAATAAGAGAAATTTTCCTCATAACGGGAAATTCATCTTTCTCGGTCATGAGCTTTACGTTAAAACATTCAAAGTTTTTCAAGCTCATGAAAACTACTTCTAAGTAAATTTCAACTTAGGACTCGTTCTTCAGTTAAAAGGAAAGTTTATCGTCGATGATAAACTTATCCTCACAACGGGAAGTTTACAACTTCTCGGACTTGAGCTCATTTTGTAAGATGTTCAACATCTTACGCTCAAGTAATTGGTTTTCAAAACAATGAACACAATTTTTCGATAATTTCTCAAAAGGTTTTTCTAAATCTTTCAAAATTGTGTGTTCAAAAAATGTTTTGATAAAAAGAGCATGTCTTCTGAATCGATAATATTTACCATACTAGAAATGTCATTCAATAATGACACGGGGTTATAAATAAAGTTCGAGCAAAAGTTCAAATATTTTAAAACATGATCAAAATGGTTTGCAATTATTTCAGATAGTAACCCGTTTTTCATACTCAAGTCAAGCATTTCACCGGAAAGCTTTGACTCAACAACGGGAATTAATTTTCTCGGGCATGGTTTACTTTATAACCATGTAAGGGATTGTGTTTACGTAATAACATAATCTAACACGAATATATGTACGTGTCAGTGCATTTATTTGTTAAAACAAGAGAAATCTTGTTTTTATGAAGTTATCATCTCCACCAACCGTAGCAATTTACAATTGATATCTACATACTCGACGATGCGACTACTCAAATGGCGACTACAGCTCTTTCAATAGAACACGGGTCAACAATTAAGGGGGAGCAATTGTCCAACATTCAGAATCTTTGATGCCGAAAGTGCCAAGTTCACATATTGGTGTCAAGACAACGATGTCAATCATACACATGGTGTCAAGAGATAACTTCAGACGTGACGAGGCGACCAACATTCGTGAACAAGAACCATGTGATTCTATCATATGATGTTCTCCATCATTCAGGTCCAACCTCGTAAATTGCTAATCTTGTGAATACATTATCATATATGATCTTTGCACGTGATAAATACCTTACACTTGTGTTTAAAAGGTATTTAATTTACGTTTCAAGTACACCCTCATTAATTTGAGGGGAGCTTGTAAAAATCATGAAGATAATTGGATTTGCATTTTCTTCCCAAGTTTTCTTAAAATGTTATTAAATCAATTGATATTAAAAACATCGACTGGGTTAATATTTTTAATATGGGGGAGAAAATGTTATTTAATATTGAGATCAATAATGGTTTGACTTAATGTGGTGGCTCATCCCGACATGTGTGAAATGTTTTCAAATATCGTGGCATATGTTAAGGGGGAGCAAAATGGATTTGGATATCAAAATGGATTTCATAGTGAAATACACTTACCTAAAACATCACTATTCACGACGGTGAAGATTTTGGTGACATAAGGATGGTAGGATAGGTTAAAGTCCAATGATTCTTCTAGAACCGGAGGAATCTTACCAAGGACATTCCATAGCTAGAAATAGTAGTCCTTAGGAAAGATGGAGAAAGTTTGTGAATGTAGCTGAATGCCGACCAAGTACTTAAGTTAGCACTGGAACAATCACAACAAGGTGCTAATTATGACGTATTGGTAAGCATTGAAGGGGTTGAAGAATGAAAAAGAATTGTAAAGATAAAGGGTGTAAAGAAAGAAGCCCTCCATACAACTTAGGCAGAAACCGGGTCAATTCATATGCTATTGAGATCATTTTTAATGATGCTCAATATTGAAGATAGACATCATGGATCCAGTGATGCAATGCACAACCCATCCCAGCTAACTCAGATATCTCTCAAAAGATATTTGTTTTAATCACACGGAGAAAACGCATTATGTATTGATTTATTCACTCCGAATAAATTGGTATTGAAATGTGGCACTCCTCTCCAGCCTCCGATCACTAAAATCCAAAATGCACGATCGAGTCTAGAGCCATTTGAGATCATAAAATATCTCATTAGGACACACTTTCATAATTCCTTGCTTCTTCATACAATGTGAAAAGTAAGAAAGATCTTAAGAGTCCTACGCAAAATCTTCATGATCTTGCCTGAACATCCGAGTAATACGAAAGTATTTACAATGAAGATGGAAATCCTTCTTGGGTGAATTTCAAAAATATCATTGTAGGTAACTTGTGCGATTCTTCATGAATCAAGCTTGTGATAACTGGAAAGCAAAAGAGGTTTAATTCTTAACTGAATTTAAACACGTTCCAGACCTCTACGCAATATCTTAGTGATCTTTCCAAAACACTCAGAGTGATACCTTAGTGTTCATAGTGATGAGTGGAAATTCTTCTAGTGTTAACCTCAAACAGCACTTGGTAGGTAACTTGCAAGATTCTATACGAATCAAGCTCGTGACAACTGGAAAGCAACGATGGTGCGTTTCTTAATTGAATTTCACTTGTTCCAGGAACATGAATTGACGGCTTCAAATCATGCGGATATTATTATCTAAGTGATTCACTCTTTATGTTCGCAGTCAGCTTTGGACGGTCTAATAAAGAGAACGGGTTTAACCACGAAATCTTGTCAAGGAGGTTCTTAATTGAAACTACCTACCACAAGTATGATATATTATATCATCCAACGGTCTTCACTGACCGGAGGTAAAATGCTACCTAATTAGAATGAAATGTTCAAGGCCATTTCATCCGTGTATATGTTTTGTTGCTATCTGTCTTATGCAGCGTAACAAGAAGGTGGCATTGCGGTGTAAAATCCAGAAGAAGTCATCAACACATGCTTATACTGTATGCACTTAATACTTCAACAAATTCAAGAAAGTCTAAAAGTCAAGTCTTCCGTTGTATCAAATTTTGAAGCTTTTAAGAACTTATAAAAGTATAAGTATGTGGAACATGAAGTCACGAGGAGGCAAATTTCACAAGTGATGAATGCACAAGGTCAAGGAAAGGAAACATGCTCAAGACTAAAATCAAAGATCTCATCAGCATATTCACAAGAACAAGATCGAAGACTCAAGCATAGTATGCTAGGTTTAAGATTTTGTAAAATGGTGTGACCTCCCTTAGGGGGAGATTGTTGGAAATACGTGTTTCCAAAGAAAGTCTCAGTCACATCATTATTAGCATAGATCACGAGCTATAGACTATTTAGGACATTGTAACTTGGAGTGACCTCCCTTAGGGGGATATTGTTGGAAATAAGTTTTTACATATTTAGAAAGGGTCGGTCACTCCAATGATATGTTCAAGTATTGGGCTCGTGATCCAATATGTAAACATATAGCCCACCAAAGCCCACATGTAGGGTGGCTATATATAACCCCTCCTAGCATGTTAGGAGCGGTTCCTCATTGTTTGTTTCACACTTTCATTTATCACACATCACTTTCTCCCTCTACCTCCCCTTTCCTCTCCTTTCTCTCTCGAGTTCATATCAAGTTCTTCATCTATCCCTCTCTCTATTTAGATCAATCGAACACTTGTAACAATCATTAGAAAACGTGGACCTACAGGGTTTGTACTGGAGTGATGCCATTGATGATGATTGTAGCAGTGGAAGATGATTGATTGAAGATGGTTAAGGGTAGGAGCGTATGTGTGTGTGATTATGTTTTGATAATTGAGTCAAATGAGCCTTTTGACCATTAATAATGATCATAGAAACTATTCATTGACCCCTAACTATGGGGGTTGCCCTTTTGAAATTAAGTCATTAATGCTAAGTAACCACTTGCCCTTTAACTCATAATTAGCAAATTCCATTTACCAAAGATAAACAAAATATGTGCACCAGAAGTAACTCACGTTGACTGAAAGTCAAAACTTGTAGAGGTCAACACTAGGAGCAGCGAGTGGTTAGTGAAAGTCAACTTAATGAACAGTGACTCAAAATCGATACTAGAAGCCAACCACAAGTGAAAAATAAGGGTATGAACCCACTAGGAGCAGAAGACTGCCACTAGGAGTAACCAAAATCTTCCACTAGAAGTTGCACACACCACGAATACCCATGAAAAATGTTGTTAGAAGCTACCATATGTAAGAATGTACAAGAAAATATGGACAATAATCCCCCCCTTAGGCTTAGCCTCCCCTCAATCCTAGACCTCAAGGATTGACCATACCAACGTGAACAACTAAGTAATTGAACCTTGGACCATCAAACGCTTTAGTCAACAAATCAGCAACATTATCATCCGTATGTACCTTAATAACCTGTACCAGCTTCTTCTCATTGGCATCACGTATAAAATGGTGTCGAATCTCGATATGCTTGGTTCGTTGATGAAACACAGGATTCTTCACAATGCAGATAGTGCTTTGATTGATGATGAAAATTTTTGTGTTCATGAAGTTGAACCCATAATCTAGCATCTGATTTTGTATCCACAAGTCTTGTCCACAACAACTAGCAGCAGCTACGTATTCAGCTTCTGTTGAGGAGGTAGCTACTATTGTATGTTTCTTACATTGCCATGAGATAAGTCTTCGACCCAAAATTTGACAACCACCAGTAGTAGACTTCCTATCATTATTAGCACCTGCATAATCACTGTCACTATAGGCTTCAAGAACAAAAGGTGATTCCCTTGGATACCACAAGCCTAGCTTGGGTTGTGCCTTGATATACTTGAAGATTTTCTTAACTGCATTTAAGTTAGACACGGTTGGAGCCACCTGATGTCAGGAATAAGCACTTACAACAAACATAATGTCAGTGCGTGATGCAGTCAAATACATTATTGAGCCAATCATGGACCTATACATGTGAACATTTACCGGAGGATCTGGTTCATTCTTGAGTTTGACTTTAGTGACTTCATAAGGTGTTGTTGCTGGTCTAAGAGGTTCCACATCAAACTTCTGAAGTATTTTAAGAACATACTTGTCTTGACTAATGAAGATACCATCTGACTGCTGCTTGACTTGAAGACCAAGGAAAATGTGAGTTCTCCCATGGCACTCATCCAAAATCCGCCTTTCATTAGTTGTTCAAACTCATCACACCATTCTTTCCTAGTAGAACCGAAGATAATATCATCCACATATACTTGAACCAGGATGATGTCTTTGGCATTCCTTTTAAGGATCAATGTTTTTTCAATAGTGCCTCTTCTATAGCCATGCTTCAACAAGAAAGTGGATAGACGCTCATACCAACCTCTATGAGCCTGATGATGTCCATAAAGAGCTTTGACCACCTTGTAGACTTTCTTGGGATGAAGTGGATCCACAAAGCTCTTAGGTTGAGTGACATAAACTTCCTCGTAAATCTTGCCATAGAGAAAAGCACTATTGACATCCATCTGAAAAACCGTAAAGCCAACATAAGAAGCAAAAGCCAAAAACAGACTAATGGCCTCAATTCTAGCAACAGGAGCAAACACTTCAGTATAGTCATTCCTTCTAGTTGTGTGTGACCTTGTGCGACCAGCCTAGCCTTATTTCTCACCACAATACCCCTTGCATCTTTCTTGTTTTTGAGAATCCATTTGGTACCAATTGCTTTCCTTCCATCTGGTAAGTCAACTAGGATCTAAACATTCTAAAACAAGAACTGCTACATCTCCTCCTACATAGCCTCAACCCAACTTTGATCCTCAAGAGCATGTGAGACTGACCTAGGTTCCACCTGTGAAAGAAAACAAGCAAACAAACAGTAAACAAAATCTGTGTGATTATTATGCTTTTGGTTTTCAATGTAGCTCACAAGAGCATGATGACCAGACGTTGCTTTCTTATGCATGAGGCGAGTCTTGACAGTAGAACCAGGATCTCCTATGATTTGAGTAGTAGGATGGTCTTTATTGATCTGTTGAACAGGAGTAGGAGCTACATCTACTTCTGGTACCAGGTTATTAAGATCCCTAACAATGTCGTCATCATATGAAGCAGAGTCGAAAATGCCATCTATTGGTTTCTTATGAATATGATCCAGCTTAGTAGAAGTCTTCTTTTAATAGTTTCCCAAGTCAGAAGGACCAGAGAACCTAGTTGTGGAAGTAGGATCACTAACCAGAATACCAATAGGTGTTAAACTTGCACTAGGAGTAACACTAGGATCACTAGGAGTAACTGGTACAATAGGAGTACTCAAAGGAAACTCAAAGCCTCCTTGAGTAGCTGCTGTAGTAGCATCTTGTTGTTGCTTGAGCAGTGTATCAAGAGCTCCTTGTGAGTCCACAATGTCTGATGAAGAAGCTTGAATAGGAGTAGCATTGGTGTTGGGAGCGACTGTGGTGGAATAGGATGGTACGACAAAAATGACATCATCCTCATCTGAGTCTGAAGAGCTAGAAGCAGCACCTGCACTAGAAGACGCAAACACTTGTGGACCTGCATCTTGGTTAGTTTTGAAATGAAAATATCCCAATGAGTCACTAAGATAATCAAGATCAAAATACCATTCAGGACCATTGCCTTGGATGTTTGTCTTCTCCTCAAAGTACCTGATATTTATACTTTCAATGACACGCTTTGCATGGAGATTATAAACCCGATAAGCTCTTGAGTGAGCTGAATATCCCACAATGTAGCCTTCATCTGCCTTGCCATCAAATTTCCCCAAATAGTCATTAGTATTCAAATTGGTGACAGGACAGCCAAATGGCTTCAAATGAGTAATGCTTGGGACTTTGGCTGTGAGTAGCTCATAGGGAGTCTTCTTATGGGGATTGGTAATGGAGACCCTATTCAACACATAACTTGCAGTGTTGACAGCTTCTTTCCAAAACATAGTTGGAAGCTTGGAATCCACAAGCATGGTTCTTGCAGCTTTTATTAGAGTCATGTTCTTCCTTTCTGCAACACCATTCTATTGAGGATTCCTGGCAGCACTATAATCTCTTTTGATACCTTTGGAATTGCAAAGTGCTATGAGGTCTGCATTTATGAATTCAGTTCGATTGTCACATCGGATACCTTTCACCTTCTTGGACAGATGATTCTTAATGAGTGTAATGAAGTCTTTGAGAATGGAGTAGGTCTTACTTTTGGCAGCCAGAAATAAAACCCACGTGAACCTGCTATATCCGTTAGTTACCGGAAGACAGTATTGTTTATATTCAATGCTCGTAATGGAGGTAGGACCAAACAAATCCATATGTAGTAGTTGCAATGGTTCAGTTATGAGGATGAGAGCAGTAATGGCCTTGAAGGATGCTTTGTGTTGCTTGCCTTTGCTGTACGCAAGGCGATTGATGTCATTCCTGAAACTTTTGGGAGGTAAACCAGAGACCAAGTTCATATTCTACAGTTTGTGAATGGTCTTGAAGTTTACATTTCCCATCCTTTTATGCCATTTGGTGGCTTCATCTTCTGATGCTTTGGCAACCAAACAAGCTAGGTGACCAGTAGGATTAACCTCATTCAGCTTGATGCTATAGAGGTTATGTCGTCTTGGAATTTTGAGAAGAACATGGGAGTCATCTGGTAGCTTAATGTCTTTAGACAACACCAGTGCTTCAGTATTCGTAAAGAGGACAAACTGCTTCTTGTCACAAATCTGAGAGACAGAGATCAAGTTGAAGTGTTGAAGTGCTTCCACATAGTAAACCTGCTCAAAATTAAGGTTAGGTTTCTGAATGGTTCCTTTGCCAGAGATCCTTCCTTCATCACCTTCAAAGTACACCTTTCCGCCTTGAAATGGTACAAAGTTAGTCAAAAGTCCTTTATTTCCTGTCATGCTCCTAGAGCATCCACTATCTACTATTCCAAGAGATGGATCTTGGTATGGAGTAATCTACAACAACAGAAACGTCATATGCAAAAGTTAGTATCTTAAGGGGACCCAGACCTTTTCAGGCTTGAGTTTGCCTTGTGGATCTTTAGTAGATAGCCAAGAAGATTGATAAGATCCACTGTTGTTCTTTTGTTGCTTGTTCATCATATGGGTGTTATTCTGTGACCAAGAACAACCTGCTTAGGGCTTAACAGCAGAACCCAAATGTGCCTACCCAAAATGTATTTGGTCTGAATTAATAGCCTAATTCTGATTAA
The DNA here is from genome assembly GCA_025667525.1 of Glebionis coronaria. Taxonomy (NCBI): domain Eukaryota; kingdom Viridiplantae; phylum Streptophyta; class Magnoliopsida; order Asterales; family Asteraceae; genus Glebionis; species Glebionis coronaria. The sequence continues at coordinate 657,072,264 of CM046874.1, read as the reverse complement.
ATTTCTAAAAATAGTTGCTGGTTGGTCTATTATAGGCATAAGCATCACTTCTCCAAAGAGTAGAAGCTGAAGGAGAGGTCCTTCTAGTAGAAGGATAAGATTGGGCACATGGATTTAATCTTCTAGAAGCAAAAGGATCAACTCCTGGTGGACCAGGAGCAGGATAAGCTTGATAACCAGAAGGCTTTTGATCATAAAAATCACAATCCTTAATAAAATGAAATTTACTACCACAAACAAAGCATGTTTTAAAAGACCTTTTATTCAAATGACATTGTTTCACACTACTATTCTTATTACAAACAATTCTAGGAGAATCAACATTCCTAGAACTCAACAAACTAGAACTAGAAACAGTGGAAGTAGAAGCATATGCAACTCTCTCATCACTCATCCTAGAACTAGTAGTAGCAGGGTCATTTGTCTTAGGACTTGAAGGTCTTGACTCTTCACTTGAACCACAGGATGCATAGTCACTAGCCTTGTAATAAGTGTGAAAACACTTATCTTTTTACCACTTAATTATAATAATAACCAAGCCAAAATGTGTATTGTATGTCGTAAATGTCGGAATTATGCGTGGTTTGTGTTTTTGTTGTGATTTAGGATCAAAATGTGAAAAGGGAAGAAAACACGGGCTTTCACGGGCTTTTATCGAAGAAAAGACAAAAGACGAAGTCAAAAGATCAAGAATGCAAAAAGAACGGAAGTCCAAGGCCTATTCTGAAGATTTATCGAAGAAAAAGTCTAAAGACGGAAGTTTAATGAAGTCGAAGAACTCAAGTCTAATAAATGAAGAAATTATAAGACGAGTTCAATTTATCCCGAGACAAAGTCAAAAAAGTCGAAGAATTTAGAAGACAAAAAGACGAGAAAAGAAAGAAAGGAGCAACACATGCTAACCTCCCTAATCTCCTATAAATACCCTCCTAATGACACATTAGGAGGTGTTGACTATCTTCACAAAATAGTTCTTCCACATTTAATTTCATGTCATTTACTTAATTGTCATTTAATTTCCATGTCTTGCACCTTAAATTTGTAAGTTCTTTAATTATTGCTTTTACTTTTAATTGTTGACTCTTATTTTTAATCAAGTTTTTATTAATCTCTCATTCTACCTTTCTTGTTTTGCTTAATCTTTATGTTTATGTGCTTATTGTTATGCTTATTTGATTAATTGTTATGTTTTTATGTTTTTGATTGTTTTGGATTATTGATTTTATAGCTTATTTGTGTCTTTCTTAAATTTAATTAAGTGTTTTTAAAAGTTATTTTATAAAAAGTTGTTTTTAAATATTTTTATTATTTAGTGTTTTTAAAAGTTTTTAAATTTTGGCTTATTAGATTTTTCTTATTCGTGTTTAGGTTAAGTTTTTAGATAAGTGCTTATTTGGTTTATAACTTACTTTTAATTTTGCTTATTATCGTATATCGTTCCATCGGAATAGGGTTTCAGTCATTCCGACAATTATTCCGACCACCCCATCGGAAAAGGGTTTTGGGATTCCGATCGATATTCCGATCGGTATTCCGATAAGGTTTTGGTGTCCTTCATTCCGACAGGTGATTCCGATTATCATTCCGATAGATTTGATTTTCGTTATTCTGGTAGGATTGGTGATCCATCATTCCGACAGGTGATTCCGACCATATTCCGACTGTTACTTTCCGATAGGATTCCGATAGGCGTATTCCGATTGTATTCCGACGAGACATTCCAATAGGTTTTTCCGATCGGATTCCGATGGTAGGTTTTTATTAATTTGTCTTAGTTTTATTTTTTAAGTTTGCATTATTTTAAGTTTTCAAATTTTTATTTTTATTACATTGTCAAATTTACTTTTCGTCGATCTTTAATTTTTGTCATTGAATTAATTACTTTTAAAGTCTTAATTTTGCACCATTTACTTTTTAATTAATTTTAGTTTTAATTATCTGTCATTTACTTTAAAGTCTTGCACATTTATTTTACAACAACGACCAAAAATATTCTTTTCCACCAAAAGACAGCTGAGTCACACTTTAAACCAGTAATCAATTCGATTAGACACAGAAGAACTTAACTTTTTATTACGAGGCAATCCCTTGTATTAAATGGCGCCGCTGCTGGCTCTTTTCGTAAAGATTAACGGTTTTCTGGGAGAGACGCGTTGAATTTTGGGATCCGTTCACTCGTGAACGTTATTTTTAGTGTCAAAAATTTTCAAAAATCCATAAAAATTAAAAAATTTCAAAAATACAAAAACATTAAAAAACCTTATAAAAATAATTTCTTTTTCAAAGTTTTGCACCAAAAAGATTTTATTTTTATTTTTACAAGTACATATATATTCTCTATTTCTTTGGTATCTTTTTCTTTTTCTTTTACAGGTGTATGCGTACTAGATCTTCAACTTATTCAGAGCTCGAGACTCGTGAAGATTTAGATATGGCTGGTGTGCACAACAACAATAATCCACCTCACCTCAACATGAATAACAACAACAATGTTCCCCCACCCGATCTTCGAACGATGGAAGAGCTGTGTCAACCTACGATGAATGGACGAGGAGGACCGATTGCGCCGATGCAAATCACGGCTCCAGAGTTTTCTTTGAAGCATCACATGATCCAACAAGTTCAAAACAGTTGTCCATTTGGCGAATTACCGGATGATGATGCCAACAAACACCTGGACAAATTCATTAGCGTTACTGAAAGCATGAAGTTACCCGGTGTTACTATGGATTTTCTTCGCCTTCACCTATTTCCACACACCTTATCCCACCATGCCGAAAAATGGTTTGATCGTCTTCCAAAGAATTCAATTCATACATGGGATGAGATGACTCACCGCTTTTTGTCACGCTACTTTCCACCATCCATGGTCACGAGCCTTCTGATTCAAAATAGTGGATTTACACAAAGATGAATCGCTTTTTGATGCTTGGGAACGATATAATGTTTTGATCGATCGATGTCCAAACCACAACATGCTCCCCGTCACCTTAATTGATACTTTCTACAACGGTTTAACTTTTCGTGATCGTGATACGATTAATGCAGCCGCCGGTGGCACATTCATGAAAAGAAGACCCGAGGAGTGTATAGAGCTTATAGAGAACATGACCACTCACCACAAAAATTGGAATTCATCCGCATCTTCAAGGAATAACCCGAGAGTCAATGTTTCTTCTACTTCTTCAAACCCTGATATGACTGAATTAACCCGCGTAATGATCGAAATGAGCAAAAATATGAAACTCTTGGCTACAAAACAACAACAACAACAACAAGTTAAAGCTGTAGCACTTTCTTGTGAGATCTGCCGCGGTCCTCATTCATACATTGATTGTCCTTCTACTCATGACAATCCGGAAAACGTATATGTGGCTTATGGTAACTATTCAACGGAAAGCTATCAAGCCCGACCTCAAGGTGATCATAACTTGCTAAGTTACCGTTCTAACAACTTTCTTTCACCCGGTTTTTCTCCTCAAAACCACAATCCCAACAACTATACTAGAAGCAACCCAAACCCACCTCGAGCTTCTAATCCTTATCACCCACACGCTCAACAAGCACCACCCATCACTCATGATGTTGAAGCTTTCATGAGGACCCAAGGAGAGGTAGTTAAGAATCTGCAAAGCCAAATCATCAACTTGAAAGGAGATATCACTAAGCAAGGGAATGATATTAGAACCGAGCTTCGACATGATATGCAAACCTCTTTTAGCACTCAAACAAATGATTTGAAGAATATGATGGCTAGTTTCTTCCCAAGTACTCAACCCTCTACTTCAGGCTCTCTTCCTTCAAATACCGTCACCAACCCGAGAGCGAATGTGAGTGCTATTACTACACGCAGTGGAGCAACCTTTGTAGGATCATCTATCCCTCTACCAGTTACTCCATCTACACCTCCTCCACCACCATTTATCCCTCCTAATCCCGCGCCTAGTATTAGTTCTCCATTACCGTCTCCACCTCTTACTGAAGTAGTACCCAATAAACACCCTTCACCAACCCCACCTTCCACCTTTAAACCTTCAACATCTCAACCTTTACCTGCTACACCTACACCACGTATACCAAACATCCATTATCCTTCTCGGTTAGACAAGAGCAAATTGCTTACTAAAGAGGATGCTCAAATCACTTCTTTTATGAAGATGATCTCTCAAATGAATTTCAACATCAGCCTCGTTGAAGCACTTGCCCAAATGCCGAAATTTGTGAAAGCATTCAAGGAATTGCTTAACAAGAAGGAAAAGATGGCTGAGTTTGTCAACACACGCTTAACTGAAAACTGTTCTACAGTCATTCTTAAAGAACTTCCGGAAAAACTTAGAGATCCCGGTCGTTTTGTGTTGCCTTGCATTTTTAACCGAACCGAAGAATTTACTGCCTTAGCAGATCTCGGGGCAAGTATAAATTTGATGCCTTTAAGTGTTTGGAAAAAACTATCATTACCTGACCTTACACCAACAAAGATGACTCTTGAGCTAGCAAATTGTACTCTCGCTTACCCCGTTGGTATTGCCGAAGATGTGTTTGTTAAAGTTGGCACCTTCACTTTTCCGGTCGACTTTGTTGTTGTTGATTATGAAATGGACCCTCGTATTCCGTTAATACTTGGTCGGCCATTCTTGAGAACCGGAAAAGCATTAGTCTATGTTGTCGAAGATGAGCTAATCTTAAGGGTCAGGAATGATGCACAAGTATTTAAAATGGGGAAGATCACAACCAAACCCAATGGAAGAGAATTGGCGAATATGATTAATGTGCTTGATGATTTTGTCGTCTAAAACAATCCTCTTTTCGATTCTTGCTATGATAATCCACTTTTCCAAGATGATGTGGATGATTCTCTCTCCAATTTAGATCCTCCACCAATTTATGAGTCTTCATCAACCTATGATGATGATTCTAGTTTTGATATGGATGATTTTGATGATTTTTCTTTTGAGTATAAAGGCATGCCAACTTATGATGACTTTGATGATGTTGATACTCTTTCGATTGATTCTTCACATGATGACCTTGCACCTACTTTTGATGAAGATCCTCCACCAACAATGCCTGATCCTACTTTGGATGACTACTCATTTGAGTAAGACTTTGCTACTTTTCTCAACACTTACTTCCCAAATGAGAATGATTCTCCTCCTTTGGACTTTGATGATGCTCTTTATCCTCCTTCGGATATGAAGAAACCCGTTTCAAAGGAGAAGAAGCCGGACGACACCGATATCCGTAGTACCTATATCTTGACACCTCTCTATCCACCTTCTGAGGATGAGATTGTGCGATTTATGAGCGGATCCTCTTCAAGGTCTATTGAGCCTGTGTGTTATTTTCCCCTAAAGGAAAAGGTGTTCGATCCCGGTATTGCAATTTTTAAGCCATCTCAGTATCCATCTGATGAAATAAAAGGAATGATTTTTGGAACTTATGGAGATATGCTTGCACTTCATCCTACTCTCTACCACCGTGCTCAATCTTTTCTTAAGGGAACCTTGCCTACTCTTCTTTGGCTTGCCTTGTTCTCCTTAAGCTTGTGCTACTTGATGGATGAAAACCATGTCTTTGATCCCGGTGGATATTTTTCAAGGTTCTTCCTATGCTAATCAAGGTCAAGTCAGGCTCACGACTCGGTTAACAAAAACAAGCGCTTCTCGGGAGGCAACCCAAGTATCTATCCTTTTTCTTTTGTTTTTATAATAAGTGTAGGGGAGACCCTAGTATGTGTTTGTTGTTTTCTTTCTTATCATGTGCAGGGATTCGAGCTTTCAAATATACATTCTTGATGACTTTTGACGACCCGTGATTCTGTGTACCCGTCTTCCCGGTTCTATCCTAAACTCTTTTGATTCTCTATTTCATATTCTTCAATATTAAAATAGGAATCACTTTAGTTGTCCTTTCCTTAGCAAGATTTAAACAACGTGCACAATGTCCTAAGTGTAGGGGAGTTTACTCCCACATGCTTAAACATTGAGGACAATGTTTATATTAAGTGTAGGGGGGACTTCTATCGAAGTTAAGTGGGCTTTTCCTTATATATGTCCCCATTCTAACCGAAAAATTGATTTTTCGACATTTTTCGAAAATTTTGATCTATTTTGGCCTAATAGTTTTTCCTTTGTTATTGTTATTTTCTTTCTTTGCTAGAATAAATTTTAATAAGTGGTTTTAATTTTTAAAACGTTGTGAATCTTTTGACTCAACCCGAGTTTACTTATCTAAGTTTACTCTAGCTAGTATCCTTAACGTGTTTAAGTCAAGTTTTGCTAGGCTTTTATATAGGGAACTTTAAAACACGAAAGTCTTAACTCTTACGGGTTAAGAACAAGAACTTTTCGCAAGTTCCTATAATTGATCCTAGAAAGGCGTTTATCAAGGGAACTTTAAAATGAAAATTCTAAACTTGAAAAGTCTAAGAAGTTGCAAGATCCTATAGATGACTTGAAAACCCAAAACTTTGATTTAATAGGCTAAGCATCCACGAGTCTAATTCCTTGAGATTTTAAATTATGGATAACGAGAGATGATAGAGTCAATTATAAGTTTGGTATTCTTTCATGAATTTATGTGAGTTGATTATAAGCTTTTTCTCCCATCTCTTGCTAATAAATTTAAGTGCAATAAATAAGGTCGTACGATTTGAGAAGTTACTTAACTTCTAGCCCAAGATCGTTTAAAAGCTGCCCGGTATTAATAGAGTTCATAGCCAAGGCATAACTTATTGAAGCGGGATGCAAAGATTGGCGAGTCCGAAAATGTCGTAACAAGGCATGAGGACTACATTTTGTTGCTAAAGATCCCAAGTGATGTGAATAATCATTTATCAAAAATCAATATGAAGGATCGAGACACACGACGAAAAGCAAATACTCCCCTAAAGATCATGGAGAAGTCTATCCAAAAAGGCCCTAACAAGGTATGAGGATATATAGATCCAAGTCCTAAAAGGAGGCGGATCGTTGTATATCAAAATCCCAAATAAAGATTGGAGAAAAATGAAGAAGTCGTGGTCCAAATATGAAGAATTTCTCAAAAAGTTCAAGAGAATAAATTCCTATTATGAAGAGAAGACCATTATTTCATGAACGTCTCTCAAGATTTGAAGTATCAAGTCGCTGCCAAATATCGGTCCGAGAAAGGTCTCAAATCGTGAAGCGAGTTATGCCAAGATATGAACTTTATGAGGTCCCGAGAAGCAGTTTTAAAAGATTTTGTCCTTTAGCTAACTATTGATTAAATCGTCCTACTTTATTTTCGGCCTTAATAAATTATCGAAATAAGTCAAGCAATGCATCCTTGTGATCATTCAATACAACAATAAAATATAAGAGATACACCTAGGAATAAGGGAGTCTAAGTGAATAATTGGCCCACATGAGTTTGTGATAGTTTGCTAACGTATAAACAATGATCTCGTTTTTAAGCTTGGTATGGGGAACGTGAAACTTGAGGGTGATAAACATTCATGACAATCCAAAACCCTAAGGTAAGTCTTTGTTCTTTTTACTTGTCATATGTTTAATAAAGGCCAAGGTGGATTGATTATGATGGAAAATGTAAAACTTGCTTTGTAATTAATGCATTGCATGAGGACATTGCAATGGTCAAGTGTAGGGGATTTAATAAGTGTGAAAACACTTATCCTTTTACCACTTAATTATAATAATAACCAAGCCAAAACGTGTATTTTATGTCGTAAATATTGGAATTATGCGTGGTTTATGTTTTTGTTGTGATTTAGGATCAAAATCTGAAAAGGAAAGAAAACACGGGCTTTTATCGAAGAAAAAGACAAAAGACGAAGTCAAAAGATCAATAATGCAAAAAGAACGGAAGTCCAAGGCCTATTCTGAAGATTTATCAAAGAAAAAGTCTAAAGACGGAAGTTTAATGAAGTCAAAGAACTCAATTCTAATAAATGAAGAAATTATAAGACGAGTTCAATTTATCCCGAGACAAAGTCGAAAAAGTCGAAGAATTTAGAAGACGAAAAGACGAGAAAAGAAAGAAAGGAGCAACACATGCTAACCTCCCTAATCTCCTATAAATACCCTCTTAATGACACATTAGGAGATGTTGACTATCTTGACAAAATAGTTCTTCTACATTTAATTTCATGTCATTTACTTAATAGTCATTTAATTTCCATGTCTTGCACCTTAAATTTGTAAGTTCTTTAATTCTTGATTTTACTTTTAATTGTTGAATCTTATTTTTAATCAAGTTTTTATTAATCTCTCATTCTACCTTTCTTGTTTTGCTTAATCTTAATGTTTATGTGCTTATTGTTATGCTTATTTTATTAATTGTAATGTTTTTTGTTTTTGATTGTTTTGGATTATTGATTTTATAGCTTATTTGTGTCTTTCTTAAATTTAATTAAGTGTTTTTAAAAGTTATTTTATAAAAAGTTGTTTTTAAATATTTTTTTTATTTAGTGTTTTTAAAAGTTTTTAAATTTTGGCTTATTAGCTTTTTCTTATTCGTGTTTAGGTTAAGTTTTTGGACAAGTGCTTATTTGGTTTATAGCTTACTTTTAATTTTGCTTATTATCGTATCTCATTCCATCGGAATAGGGTTTCAGTCATTCCGACCATTATTCCGACCACCCCATCGGAAAAGGGTTTTGGGATTCCGATCGATATTCCGATAAGGTTTTGGTGTCCTTCATTCCGACAGGTGATTCCGATTATCATTCTGATAGATTTGATTTTCGTTATTCCGATAGGATTGGTGATCCATCATTCCGACAGGTGATTCCGACCATATTCCGACTGTTACTTTCCGATAGGATTCCGATAGGCGTATTCCGATTGTATTCCGATGAGACATTCCGATAGGTTTTTCTGATCGGATTCCGACAGGATTCCGATGGTAGGTTTTTATTAATTTGTCTTAGTTTTATTTTTTAAGTTTGCATTATTTTAAGTTTTCAAATTTTCATTTTTATTACATTGTCAAATTTACTTTTCGTCGAGCTTTAATTTTTGTCATTGAATTAATTACTTTTAAAGTCTTAATTTTGCACCATTTACTTTTTAAGTAATTTTAGTTTTAATTATCTATCATTTACTTTAAAGTCTTGCACATTTAAATTACAACAACGACCAAAAATATTCTTTTCCACCAAAAGACAGCTGAGTCACACTTTAAACCAGTAATCAGTTCGATTCAAGAACTTAACTTTTTATTACGAGGCAATCCCTTGTATTACCTTGTCACTGAAAGTACAAGAGACAAAGTCATTAGTATTAGTAGAGCTTTTTGGAGACTCGTGCATCTGTGATCCATCCAAGTCAGTATGCTTGGGTATGGGCATAAATGTTCCTGTAAGAGGTGGAGGAACTACATGCATTGCTGCAGCTGGTTTAAACCTATTGTAACTAGGTTTTCCCTCCTCCTCCTTGTCAGGATCAAAGACACTTGAAAAAGATAAATCAAAAACATCTTCTGAATCAATATATTTATCAAAACCTAATCCTCTCTTAGTCCTACCGGATATACTACTATCTATTAAATTTGAAAGATTCTTGGGTGCTTTTTGCCATTTTTCAAATCGTAAAAGTGTAGCATCCAATTTTTCTTGCATTTCTTGCTTAGCTTTAATACTCTCATTGTTAAGTTTTTCAGTATATGTAAGCATATTAGTGGTGTTTTCTAAATCAATGCTTAGAACTCTAATCTTATCCTCATACTCACGTTGAGTATTTTGAAGCCACTTCTTTTGTTGTTCCAAAGTTTTTAGAGAACTCTTATAAGATTGAACTTCTAAAAAATATTTATCATTTTGTTCATTTAGTTCATTGTATTGAGTCAAGAGTTCTGAATATTTATCATGACAACCACGAGGGAAATTTTATACCTGAGGCGAAATTCCCATAAGAGCAAATTCTTCTGCTTCCTCTACATCAGATAAGTGCCCAGCAATCATAGCAAATACATCAGTAGAAGCTTTAGTGGATTCCAAGGTGGCAGTCTGATGATCATTCCAGTTAACCATGGAGTCAACGGACACCAAAGCTTTTTTTCATCCTTGAGCTCTTGAACCTTGAAAGTTGAATACCTGTTCTTCTCCTGGTCATTTTTGTTAGGGCATTCCCTAGCAAAATGTCCTTGCTGCTGACAGTTATAACATCTGACCTTGCTTCTATCAAACCTGGCTGGCTCTCTTGGGTTGTAGCTGAATTTTCGACCGGCTTTCTTTTCAAACTTATGAACCCGGAGAGTGAGCATAGCCATCCGCCATTTTAGATCCATTTCATCCAAGTCAAGTTTATCAACCTGTTTGAAATCATCAAAATCAAGTTGTTGTTATGGATCAACGTCAGCAACAAAAGAGTGAAGAACAGCTTCTACCATGCTACTAGTCTTGGCTTTTGATTCAGGAGTAGAAGTATGTTGAGATGACAAAGTATAGCTTGGGCTACTGACATAAGACATTGGACTCGATCCCATGGAACTCACAAAAGCATAGTTAGCAAGAGTAGGAAAAGAATCACTTGAGTATCATCTCACGTGAGACTTAAAGGTTTTGAGTTTATAAAACAAGTCATCAAAAGAAAGATATTCAAGGCCTCCTTTTGCCTTTAGAGATATGACTACCTGATTCCATGAATGAGGCAGGGCTCTAAGAAACCTGTGGAAACCTTGGTTTCCGGATCTTTTAAGCTACTAGGAATGATCAGTTGTTCATATGATTAACATAATCAAAGCGGAATTAGAACAAAAACCATTAACAAGGTGTTTGGACACAAGACACATGAATTAAAACAAATGGATTTTTCATTATATTAATAACAAACAACCACTAGACGTGTATACAATGAATCTCACGTCTAGTCGACACACGCTTTTAAGTTTACATTGTGAATATGAGTTATGAAAAACCTAATAACCCTTGGTTCCTTTTATAGTGTAAGGACTAGGGTTTTACAAGAGATAGTAATTAATAAACAAGTAAATCTTCTATTTAAATAAACTTATGCAGAATATATCTTGCATGTTTATCTAAATAGAAGCTTCCATAAGCTTCTTTGTCTATGTTTCTAACAATGCTTACATTGTACATGACAATGCTTGGATTGTACATGACAATGCTTGCTTTGTCAACCTTGGATTTTCTCTTGTCAATGCTTAGATTGCTCTTGACAACGCTTAGACAAAGTCTTCATGTTTTCTTCGTTTTTGAGTTTATGCCACATCAACTTTTTGACCCAACAATCTTCCCCTAGTTGATGTTGGCAAAACTCTATGTGTATCTCTTGTAAGTTGTACATGATCTTCAAATTTCTTCCCCTCAAGTGTAGCATGTATGTCTTCCCCTTTTTGTCACATCAACAGGGAAGTAAATAATGTATGCAATCTTTGAAGATTCTCCAAATGTAGCTCTATGTAATGATCTTGAAGAAAAATAAATATAATATTCTTGATGTAGAAGTAGAATAACCCAACCTTGTGTTCCATGTCTTGTACTATCCATGTGATAAAGAACTTATAGAGAAGATATAAGTAGACCTCGATCCCATTGTCAAAATCCTCAGCCTTTGTGAGACACTGAGCACGATAATGTAACTCCTTCAAGTGATAGCAACCTTACCTTGCTAGATATGACAAGTCTTCATCACCAACCATGTAAAGCACGAACAAGTTATCTTCAAACCTGCTGAAAATTTGAAGATATGATAGAACACAAACTCGCGAAAATCTTCTTCAATCATCAAACTTACCATAAGAATTCTTCCCCTTAAGCCACCACCTCTTCATGTCGAATTTAATGGAATAACATCTTCATACCATATGTAAAAGCCACTCACAAGGATAAATGCATTATTAATTCCCACGAATAGTTGCTAACTCGCAGTAAGATCATTAATCCCTTTAAAAATATCCGAGCCATAAATATCAACATGATACTCTAAATAAAACGGAGATTCCATGTACCTTCGTGTGTAAATACCTTCTTTTTGTGTGCTAAAAACGTACCAATTTTCTCAAACAGCAACCATTCTTTTGTTGTCCAACATCTCCCTTTGTCCAATATCTTTTCCACATGTACTGTCACATATCGAACAACACCAAACATCGTTTGGACAAACCATTCCTCGGACAACACATAACAACGCCTGTTCTGTCAGTGTCGATTTATTGCATGTCAGCGTCAATTCAATAAACATCAGCGTCTAACTCACTTGCTGACGTCATCAGCATCCAAAAGTGGCTAAAATACAAGTAAGTAACTTGTATCTCACTTGCTGACGTCATCAGCATCCCAAAGTGGCTAAAATACAAGTAAGTAACTTGTATAATATAGGCTTGATTAAACAAACACGTATATGCTCCAAAAATCAGGGAAGAATACGTATATAATTCCTATAATTTAGCAATTATACGTGTGCCATATTCAATCAATACCATATCCCACATCTGACCTTGCCAAAAGTTTTGGATCCCATAAAATCAGCACTTGTATAACGAGATAACCAAGAGATCTTTTCCCATGTTCATAATTACCTAAAACTAGGATTCATAATTGATTTCCTTATTTTAGGTAGAACATATCTGCTCCATATACATCACACGTCTTTGATCAGGATACCTTTTCTTTTGCATGAAGTCACTTCACGTGACAATTTTGATTAATAAAGCCCTAGGACCACGTTGACCTTTTTGCTTGTGAAGAGTATCTGACCGTGTGAAGTCAGACAGCCATCATTAAATATACCTTAACTCACGTCATTATCAGATAATAACAAAAAGCCTTGGAACCACGTCATCAACTTTGACTTGTTCATGGGAACACAGCTTTTCCAATTCTAGTATCACACATGCGTTATAACAGCCACACATGATTTACTTTTTGAACAGCACAAATCCTTGGGACCACAACTCTTTTCTTTTGCTTTACACATCTCCTTACGTTAGAACCAATATAAAGCTGCTCGTTTGTTTGTGCCTGCTGCACTTTTGTACTTTAAACAGCCTTCCTTCTATCATAGATCTAGGGTTTGTGGAAAACCCTAAATATAAATATTATCACAACAGCTATGAGCATATAATCATGCTAGGGTTCATCATGATTGCAAGAATCACTCACCAAAGCTAGAAAGATTAGGTATAACAAACAGAAACATGTCTTCCTTTTCTGTATAAGAATGATCTAGGGTTTGGAGAAACCCTAAATCATGATTTTATGCAAATCTGAAAATCTGAAAAACATATCTACAGCCAACTTTGACGCTTAATAACTTTTGATTGGGGATAAAACTCGACAATCCCTCCGGTGGATGTCTAGATATATGTGTATAGAATACACACAAGAAATTTCGTGACGATCCAACGGTTCAATAAAAAGTTATGACCTTCTGAATACTGTTGCGCACACAAAATCGTCCAGAAAAACCCTAGACGAATTTTTCTTCTTTTCACCATACACGAACACCTTGTTGGTCCTAGCATCACAAGCCACGAGGCTCAGATACCAATTGTGGAAACCTTGGTTTCTGGATCTTTTAAGCTACTAGGAATGATCAATTGTTCATATGATTAACATAATCAAAGCGGAATTAGAACAACAACCATTGACAAGGTGTTTGGACACAAGACACATGAATTAAAACAAATGGATTGTTCATTATATTAATAACAAACAACCACTAGACGTGTATACATTGAATCCCATGTCTAGTCGACACACGCTTTTAGGTTTACATTGTGAATATGAGTTATGAAAAACCTAATAACCCTTAGTTCCTTTTATAGTGTAAGGACTAGGGTTTTACAAGAGATAATAATGAATAAACAAGTAAATCTTCTATTTAAATAAACTTATGCAGAATATATCTTGCATGTTTATCTAAATAGAAGCTTCCATAAGCTTCTTTGTCTACGTTTCTAACAATGCTTACATTGTACATGACAATGCTTGGATTGCACATGACAATGCTTGCTTTGTCAACCTTGGATTTGCTCTTGTCAACGCTTAGATTGCTCTTGACAACGCTTAGACAAAGTCTTCATGTTTTCTTCGTTTTTGAGTTTCTGCCACATCAACTTTTTGACCCAACAAAACCTGGCATTAATGTCTTCATTTTCAGGTTTGGACCTAAGCTGATTCAATTAGCTAAGAATCTTTTGAAACCTGTCATACCCTTGATGAAGACCTTCTATTGCAGAAATCTTAAATTATGTGAATTCATCTCTCAGCATTGATCTGTGCATCTTCTTGGATTCCTCATTCCCTCAAAATCTTGCCTTTATCCCATTCCAAATCTCCCTAGCATCATCCAAGTGATAAAATTCACGCATATGATCATCAAGAAGAGACTGAAGCAAAATAGTTTTTGCTTTGATTTCCTTTTGAACGGCAGTAATTTCTTCATTAAATTTAGGGTCTAGAATGATGATCTGACCATTCTTGTCTCTACTAGTTTTTTTCTTGTTGTTGCCATTCTAGAAAATTTTCCACAAGTCTAGATCAGTGTTGATGATCCAGCACTCCATTTCCATGGCCCAACTATCATATTCTTCCTTCTTCAAGAGTGGGAATTTTCCATTAGTATTGGAAACATTAGCAACGATTTGCTAGGTTTGATGTGTTGTGGTGGTGCTTGGTTCTCCTGTTTCAATAGAACTAGAAGCATACATGATTAAACAAAGATGTTAGTAATAAAAATGGTTCTTCTTGAGCAGAGACTTGTTGGGTCAAAAAGTTGATGTGGCAGAAACTCAAAAACGAAGAAAACATGAAGACATTTGTCTAAGCGTTGACAAGTGTATTCCAGGCGTTGTCAAGAATAAATCAGGCGTTGACAGAAGCAAGCATTGTCAAGTGCAATCTAAGCATTGTCACATGCAATCCAAGCATTGACAGAAACGTAGACAAGAAGCCTTTGGAAGCTTCTATTTAGATAAACATGCAGGATATATTCTGTATAAGTTTATTTGAATAGAAGATTTACATGTTTATTTGATATTATCTCTTGTAAACCCTAATCCTTACACTATAAAAGGAACCAAGGGTTATTAGGTTTTTTATAACTTTCATATACAATGTAAACCTAAAGCGTGTGTCGACTAGGTGTGGGATTCAATGTACACACACCTAGTGGTTGTTTGTTATTAATATAATGAACAATCCATTCTTTGAGTTATTTATGTGTCTTGTGCCCTAAACACCTTGTTAATGTGTTGTGTTCTAATTCCGCTTTGATTATCTAATCATATGAACATGATGCATTCCTAGTAGCTTAAAAGATCCGTGAATATTAGGATTCCTCAATTGGTATCAGAGCCTCGTGGCTCGTGATGCTAGGACCAAGAAGGTGTTCGTGTATCGTGAAGAAAAGAAAAATCCGTCTAGGGTTTTTATGGACGTTTTTGTGTGCGCAGCAGTATTCAGAAGGCCATAATTTTTTTTTGAACCGTTGGATCGCCACGAAACTTTTTGTGTGTGTTCTACACACATATATCTAGATATCCACTGGAGGGATTGTCGAGATCTATCCCCAAGAAAAAGTTATTAAGCGTCAAAGTCAGCAGTGGTCATATGCTGTTTTCTGGGAACAGTAATAGTACAAACGCGATTTCTCCTTTGTTAACCGTTGGATCGTCGTGAAATTCGATCTGTAGGTTCCTGACACTTTGGTCTAGGATCTCACCGAAGGGATCTTCGATCTGAGCTCTCATGAAGAAGATATTCGATGTCAAAGTTCACTGTAGTTTATGGTTTTCACATAAAATCATGATTTAGGGTTTATAAAACCCTAGATCTATTACCCGCTGACATGTGTTATTTAGACGCTGATAGATGTTGGTGTGACGCTGATAGATTTTGGTGTGACGCTGACAAGGCATGGATGATGGCCAGGCGCTGACAGGTTTAAAGTTGGCGCTGACAGGAATAAAGTTGACGCTGACATGAGGCGTTGACACTTGTTGTCCGATATATACATTTTCAAACGCTGACAAGTGTTGTCTGATATTGGACAACACACAGTGTTGATATCTTGGACAGTGAAGGATATTGGACAACAAAAGGAATAGTTGCTGTTTGAGAAAATTGGTACGTTTTTAGCACACAAAAAGGAGGTATTTACACGCAAAGGTACATGGAATCTCCGTTTTTATTTAGAATATCATGTTGATATTTATGGCTCGGATATTTTTAAAAAGGGATTAATGATTTTAATGCGAGTTAGCAACTATTCATGGGAATTTGATGGATATTATATTATGTAATCGGGGTAGCCTTGTGAAAGAGTTATCCATGTTTGTGGCTTTTACATATGGTATGAAGATGTTATTCCATTAGAATTCGTCATGAAAAGGTGTTGGCTTAAGGGGAAGAATTCTTATGGTAAGTTTGATGTTTGAAGAAGATTTTCGCGAGTTTGTGTTCTATCATATCTTAAAGTCGTGAAGCCATACACTGACTTTAAAGATAACTTGTTTGTGCTTTAAATGTTTGGTGACGAAGACTTGTCATAACACTTGAAGGAGTTATATTATCGTGCTCAGTGTCTCACATAGGATGAGAATATTGACAAGGGATCGAGGTCTACTTATACTTTGTGAGATGAGTATAAGTTCTTCATCACATGTCTAGTACAAGACATGGAACATAAGGTTGGGTTATTCTACTTCTACATCAAGATTACTTTATTTGTTTTTCTTCAAAATCATTACATAGAGCTACATTTGGAGAATCTTCAAAGAATTGCATAAATTTTTTACTTCCCTGTTGATGTGACAAAAAGGGGAAGACATACATGCTACACTTGAGGGGAAGCATTTGAAGATCATGTACAACTTACAAGAGATACACAAAGAGTTTTGCCAACATCAACTAGGGGAAGATTGTTGGGTCAAAAAGTTGATGTGGTAGAAACTCAAAAACGAAGAAAACATGAAGACATTTATCTAAGCGTTGACAAGTGTATTCCAGGTGTCGTCAAGAACAAATCAGGCAATGACAGAAGCAAGCATTGTCAAGTGCAATCTAAGCATTGTCACATGCAATCCAAGCATTGACAGAAACGTAGACAAGAAGCCTTTGGAAGCTTATATTTAGATAAACATGCAGGATATATTCTGTATAAGTTTATTTGAATAGAAGATTTACATGTTTATTTGATATTATCTCTTGTAAACCCTAATCCTTACACTATAAAAGGAACCAAGGGTTATTAGGTTTTTTATAACTTTCATATACAATGTAAACCTACAGCGTGTGTCGACTAGGTGTGGGATTCAATGTACACACACCTAGTAGTTGTTTGTTATTAATATAATGAACAATCCATTCGTTGAGTTATTTATGTGTCTTGTGCCCTAAACACCTTGTTAATGTGTTGTGTTCTAATTCCGCTTTGATTATCTAATCATATGAACATGATGCATTCCTAGTAGCTTAAAAGATCCGTGAATCTTAGGATTCCTCTAGACTCTCTCAGGCTCTGATACCACTTGTTGGGTCCACTAGATGTGGATCTTGCAGCCTGTTAAGGATGGTGAATGACTTCTGTAATCACAATTCTATGCACAGATAGACTCTTAATGTACTACACAATATAAGTGTGGAATACAAATACTATGAACAAGAAGAAACAAAATAACTAGATTACTTGATCCTTACTAAGGATTTCTACTATTAATATGAAATGAATAATGATGATGAAAGGTGTGTCTAACCCTTCTGCCAATGGGTTCCTTTTATACTACAAGGAAACCCTAATACTACATTAAACCAAAATGTGTAACTTCTGATATGCATATCCTTTCCTAACATATCTCATGCATATCCTAACAGACTACTAAGAATAAGAAAGTTTTACTTTATACTAGACCAGGAGCACGTATTGCTCCTACTACTACTAGGACCAGGAGGAACTACATACCTCCTAGTTTATGTATTACAAATATCTATTCCATAGGTCCTAACAGGTGCGGATATTCCATCCTCAGTAAAGACAACTTTCTTCCTATATTAGGATTCCCCGTTTGCAGCCATCTGTTTTCCCCAGTAGTTAAGTGTCTTAAACACATCAGTATATGATATGATTTTTTTAGATTGCCTAAGCTATATACATACATGCCAGCTTCACCTAGTTATGGGGGTTCCATAACCATAGCACTAGAGGCACCAGTGTTACGACTCTTCTGCGGTAAGAGTGATTGCTCGCAGCGTCCCTTTACAGTATTTGGCCTTTGTAATTATTATTCATGTGGGGCGAATGGGTGCATCCTAGGACAAGTTAGTATGATTTCATGGTAACTGTGATGTGTGCCTTGCATCCGTTACAAGAGTTGATCCATCCACTCATTTTATATATTAACTAGAGGCAGCCCCTCTAATTGCATGAAGATGTCACCCCTCTAAGTATTCATGCACGTTGATATAACATGACCTATATGGGCTCCGGGCATATTTAAAATACAGATTTTCAGAATAAACTAAAAATAAGTATTTTCAGAAATATAAACCAGTCTTATG
Source organism: Glebionis coronaria (assembly GCA_025667525.1). NCBI lineage: Eukaryota > Viridiplantae > Streptophyta > Magnoliopsida > Asterales > Asteraceae > Glebionis > Glebionis coronaria. The sequence goes on along the minus strand of CM046874.1, from coordinate 657,053,762 downwards.
AACTTAAACCAGGTTTTCTAGGACTTACACTTATTCCACTGTTGTTCATTTCATTTCATTGCTTGCTTAGGTTTATGCCTTAAACTTCATTGTCATATATCCGCACACTGAGCGTATTGCTCGGCCGTATGTTTCTTTCCATGTCCCAATACGGCATGTACTAAAGGGAAAAGCTAGGAAACAAGAGTACGTGCATGGAATGAGGCGCCTATTCTTCTTTATTCTTTAATGCATTTACATACTTTTGCTTTGCTGGACATTGTTTAGTCCTTTCCTTTACATTATATACTTATGCATTTCGTATGTGGAGCTTATGTTGGAACCGGTGTTCGTTTTTGGTTTCCTTTATAGTCATTTAATGTTTAGACATTTACCTTGCATGCTTTGATGAAACGCTATAATTACTACGTAACGATCCATTTATCCAAATGAGGTGTTACAATTATGGTATCAGAGCCATGTTTCGACCTCTAGGCTCTAAAAATTGACATGTGACTAGTGGGTAGTCATCAGCGTCTTCCTAAAACTGACAGTTTGTTTTCATGCATTTATTTCATGTATCATTGTTGCAGGAATTTTGACTAAGTAATGGTTGGTACAAGATTGACCATATTTAGTCGCATGTGCTTTTATTCGGATCATTTTGCTTGGGGAACTGACCCATATGCGTTCACATTAGCGAAGGCCATTTTGTTTTGATGAACCGATCCATAGGCGTTCATCCTTGTCATGTCAATTTTGTCTGGTGAACCGACCCATAGGCGTTCGTCCAAAATCATTTCATTTTCGTTGGCAATGCCTTCATAAACTGATTCATGCATCATTTTCTTATATTTATCATATGTTCTAATCAAATTAATCATTTGGTGTTCTTTTTAAACTGTCATATGGCCATGACACGCTAACAGGAACTGGCTGCAACTGTCCAAGCAGCCCTGCAAGCCATGCTTCCCCAAATCAGTAACCAGATTCGGAATGAATACCAGAACATTCCCAATTAGAACAATCCTCCTCTTCCTCCACCGGTTACTCTACACACTTGGCTTGAGAGGTTTAACAAGCAGAAACCCAGATCTTTTGAGAAAGCTGAGATATCATCTAATGCGGAAAACTGGATTTCGCATATGGAGAAAACTTTTGATGCTATGGGATGTGATGGTGTCTACAAGGCAAGTTTAGCTTGTTATAAGTTTGAAGGAGATGCCTTGCATTGGTGGAGGGCATACAAGTTAGCAAATGGAGGTGATGCGTGGTTAGCTGCGTTGACTTGGGATCAATTCTAGACTCTGTTTTATGGTCAGTTCTTTCTGACAACTGAGCATGAAGGACTCAAGAGGGATTATCATTCCATTCGTTAGAGAACTGGAGATACTAGCACTGAGTTTATGCAGAGGTTTCTTAGGTTGGCTGGATTTCTAGGCGCTGATGCGGGTACTGCGGAAGAAAAAGCGAAGCACTTTCGCCAAGCTATGCACGCCTCCATAGCAGATCGTTTACTTAGTGCTACTTACACTAATGTGGCACAAGTTAATGATGCAGCACGTAGCTTGGAAATGCTACATGAGCGAGATGACTACGAGGAACAAGCTCGTCCTGAGAAGAGGTATAAATTTCAGTCATCAAGCGCTATTATTTCATTTCAATCGTTATGTTCATTTATACTTCCTATTCCAATTATATATTTCAGGCAGAAGGGTGGAGACCGGTCCCAGCCGGCCACTCAGGAGAATGCCAACAAGGGGCACGGTCAATCTAATGACCACTATGGATCTGACAGGAGGAACGGTAATGACAATTACTGTAACAACAACAGCCCGTCCAATAACAACAGGTCCTTAAATTCTTAAACTTCTCTATGTTAAATTGTTGTATGTTTTACATACTAACATGTGAGCATCATAAACAGGAACTTTGCGAGTGACGAGACCAAAATGCTAAGGGTCAGCAGTCCAACAACTCATCTTCATCTGGTAAACTAACATTTGAACTTCAGTGCAGTCATGTTTATGTCAAATAATCATGTCTCATGCATATTTCTTAAACAGGCTCTCAGGTAGAAAGGGTACCTCCAGGAGGTTACACCTACCCCATCTGCACGAGTTGTAGTCGTAGACATCCCGGACCATGTTTTAAGTCTGCCAGCGTCTATTTCAAGTGTGGACTACCAGGACACATGTTGAAGGACTACAAGAAGGTAGATACTGCTGGTACTTCTAGTGCTGCTCTTCCTAAGCCACCAGCTTCGGGGCGTGTCTACAATACCACAAGGGACCAAGCTAATAAGTCTTCAGGTACTATCACTGGCACCCTCTTTATGAACGGTCATGCTGCTTGTGTTTTATTTGATACTGGTACTACTCATTCAGTCATATCCACTACGTATGCCACTAGTATTAATAAAATCCTTACGCCACTAGAGAATATTTTAAGTATATCTACACCTATGCGAGACTCTGTACGAATTACCCAAGTGTACAGAGATCTTCCACTAGAATTAGATGATAAGATTCACCCAGTAGACGCACTTCCGTTGGATATGTGCGAGTTTGATCTCATCTTAGGCATGGACTGGTTATCCAAGCACCATGCTACTATCTACTATCATACCTATCGGGTTATCTTCGGTGATGTTCAAGCACCAGAGTAACTTCACAATGGTTTTATACCAGGAAAGTCTGTACAAATCATCTCTATGTTAGAAGCTCGTGCTTTACTATCTCATGGTTGCGAGGGCTTCTTAGCTTCAATTTAGAATATTATTGTCGAAGTTCCATCAATCCAAGATCAACTAGTTGTTTCAGAATTCCCCGATGTATTTCCAAAAGAACTTTAGGGTATACCACCTCTCCTTGAAGTAGAGTTTAGCATTGAGCTCATCCCAAGAGCTCAACCAATCTCTAAGGCTCCTTATCGCATGGCTCCCGTAGAGCCCAAAGACTTAAAAGATCAGCTGCAAGAATTACTGGAGCGAGGTTTCATCCGTATGAGTGTATCACCATTAGGTGCACCGGTACTTTTTGTCAAGAAGAAGGATGGCAGCATGCGTTTATGCATTCACTATCGTGAGCTGAATAAGATCATGATTAGGAACCGTTATCCATTACCGCGAATCGATGATCTGTTTGACCAACTTCAAGGTGCCAAGCATTTCTCTAAGATTTATCTAAGATCCGCTTATCATCAGTTGCGCGTAAAAGAGCAAGATATTCTCAAGACTGCTTTTCGCACCAGATATGGCCATTATGAGTTTGTAGTCATGCCTTTCGAACTCACTAATGCTCCTGCGGTATTCATGGACCTTATAAACCACGTCTTCCACGAGTACTTAGAAAAATTTGTTATCGTGTTCATCGATGACATCCTCATCTTCTCTAAATCCAAGGAAGAACATGAAGAACATCTACGTATTGTGCTACAAATTCTTCGTTAGAAATAATTGTATGCCCAATTTTCTAAGTGTGAATTTTGGCTAAACAAGGTGACATTTCTAGGCCACATTGTCTCCGCATAAGGGATCACTATGGATCCTGCGAAGGTTGAAGCTATCACTAAATTGCCAAGACCGACGTCCGCAACTGAGGTTCGTAGTTTTCTGGTCGTAGCTGGTTATTATCGCAGATTCGTGGAGAAATTTTCCAGACTATCCTTACCTTTGACCAAGTGGATGCAGAAAGAAGAGAAATTCATTTGGACTGATGAGCGGGAGAAGAGCTTTGAAGAACTTAAGCAGCGGTTAGTATCTGCACCTATTCTTATTCTCCCATCTAGCACATGTGGATTTCAGATCTACAGCAACACTTCGGGTAAAGGATTAGGATGTGTACTCATGCAACATGGGAAGGTGATTGCATACGCATCACGTCGGCTAAAGCCTTATGAGGAGAATTATCCTACCCATGACTTGGAGCTAGCGGCAGTAGTCTTTGCACTTAAAATCTGGAGTCACTATTTATATGGTGAATCATTTGATATCTTCACTGATCACAAGAGTCTCAAGTACATTTTCACTCAGAGAGAACTTAACATCAGGCAGAGAAGATGGTTGGAACTACTCAAGGACTACGACATCAATCTTCAGTATCATCCTGGTAAGGCAAATGTAGCGGCAGATGCTCTCAGCAGGAAGTCGGGTCTGATTTATGGCATCAAGATACAAGAAGAAATCATACGTGACTTAGAGCGAATAATAAGTGTGAAAACACTTATCCTTTTACCACTTATTTCCAATAATAACAAGACCAAAACGTGTATTTTATGTCATAAAAGTCGGAATTATGCGTGGTTTGTGTTTTTATTGTGTTTCAGGATAAAAATATGCAAAAGGAAGAAAACATGGGCTATCACGGGCTTTTATCGAAGAAAAAGACAAAAGACGAAGTCAAAAGATCGAGAGTGCAAAAAGAACGGAAGTCCAAGACCTATTCTGAAGATTTATCGAAGAAAAAGTCTAAAGACGGAAGTTTAATGAAGTCGAAGAACTCAAGTCTAATTATAGAAGAAAATTATAAGACAAGTTCAATTTATATCGACAAATCCCGAGACGACGTCGAGAAAGACAAAGAAATTAAATCGAGTCGAGACGAGAATAAAGAAAGAATGAAACATAAACACTTAACCTCCCCACCTCCTATAAATACCCTCCTAATATGTCATTAGGAGGGTGTTAGTTTGTAGTTAGTTTTTAGTTAATTTATAGTTTTTATTTTTAAGTGTGTTTTTAATTTCCTTCTCTCTAGTTTTTCAAGTTTATCAAACATTAATATTGTAATCTTTTGATCTTAATCTTTAATCAAATCAAGCTTATTTTCTTAATTCTCATTCTACCTTTCTTAATCTTTTCTAATCTTGATAATTATGTAGTTTATTTAATTTTATTGATGATATGATTGTTTAGCTTATTTGATTGTGCTTACTGAGTTGGTGATTTTAAAAGTTTTAGATTAAAGTGCTTATTTTCTTAATTTTTATGATTAATAGTTTTTAAAATAAGTTGATTTTGATAAGTTTATTATTTTTATAAAAAGTTGATTTTCAATATTTAGATTATTTAGTGTGTTAATAGTTTTTAAATTGTGTCTTATTAGTTTTTCTTAAAAATCTTTTTGGTTTAAGTTGTGGTAAGTGTTTATTTTAGATTTGCTTATTTGTTTAAGTTTTTGTGTTATCCGGGTTTCTTAAACCCTTTTATTCCGAATATTGTATCCTCCCATTTATTCCGGATAGTGTGTTTAGATTTATTCCGTATAAGCCTTCAAGTTAATATTCCGAATAGAGCTCCAGTTTCCCACATTCCGTATAAGCTGCATAACCCTCATATTCGGGATAAGGGTCCGAAATCTTCAATTCCGGATAAGCCTTAGAAGTTCCATATTCGGGATAAGGATCCGTGGTCATATTGCGGATAAGGTCCAGAACACCATTTCCGGATAAGCTTTCATTTATGTTTTCCGGATAAGTAGAAGAAGAACGTATTCCGGATAAGCTGCAAAACCATTATTTCCGGATAAGTGACTTAACAAACATTGCGGATAGTGAGTTTAAAAGGATTCCGGATAAGCTCCCAAATCCTCGATTCCGGATAAGCTGCATTTCTTGTATTCCGGATAACATTCCGGATAAAGTCACAGAAGTAAACATTCCGGATAAGCATCACAAACTCATTCTGGATAAGCCCTTAATTTTGTATTCCGGATAAAGCTTCTAAATAGTATTTCGGATAAGCAACATGGTTCATATTCCGGATAGAGTGTAAGTTAGGATTCCGGATAAGTGACAGTAAGTTTGGATTCCGACTTATATTTTGTTATTTCCACTTTTTAATTTAAATTTATTTTTCCCGCCCTTTTACTTAGAATTATTTTTACTCGGCTTGTTTTAGTTTAATTTTTAAAGTTTACATTTTTATAAGTTTTCATCATTTACTTTTTAATTATTTCTAAAGTCTTTAATTTTAGTCTAAATATTTTCAAACTTTCATTTTTACTTATTTACTCAACGACATTTTCACTTTTAGATTAAAATAGATAATCAAACCTTTTTTATATTCCACCAAGAACGACTGAGTCGTATTTTTAACTAGTAATCAATTCGAAAAGATCGGATGCAACGAACTTTCATAACTAAGTGAAAACCTAGTTATTTAATGGCGCCGCTGCCGGCTCTTTTCGTTAAGATTAACGGTTTTAAGTGAGAGACGCGTTGGATTTTGGGATCCGTTCATTTTTTAACGTTATTTTCCTTGCTTAAAAATTTTCAAGAATCCTAAAAAAATATAAAATTTTCAAAAATTCAAAAAAATAGAAAAACATAAAAAAACCAAAAATATTTCTTGTCTTTTTTTCTCTTCCTTTTGTAGGTGTGTATGCGTACTCGTGCTCGTAAGAAGAAAGCAGCTCAAGCCGAAGTCATTACTCCACCTATTGTCACCATGGACAGTCAACCAATGTGTAAAACCCGTAAAAATAAGGTCATAATTTAATTCTATTTTCAATTATTTTGAAGTATTTTATAATGTTAAATACTATTATGCTTAACGATTTAAGTTGAAACCGATATTAAATATTATCTTTTAATATTTTGACGAGTAACGAGGACTACTAGTGATCGCGATATCGACGGATGCCTAAAATTTTATATTTTATAATCGATCGTTTCGATATTTAATACTTTCGACGATATCGTTTTAATTACGTATCGAGTCGTTATATTATTATTTTTCGTGTGCGTTTAAAGTTTTAAAAAGTATTTTTACGAAACCCGAGTCCTATAAATATTTGTAAATTTTACTTTTACTCATTTCCCGCAACTTAAGTTATTATTTACATTTTTAGCCCAAAAGAATGCATTTTATCAAAATCTACCTAAAACTTTGGACTATAAAAGGAAAATCCAGTCACATTTTACACATACAAAATACTTAAAAAAATCTCTCCCACCCTCTTTCTTCTTCTTTTTGGCCTTACACCACAAACAACACAAATCATCAAAAATTTTGATGATCAACTTTGATCCATCCAAAAACAAAACAAGTCCCATCCTAGATTTTCAAAGGGCTACACATTGGTATGATTTTCTTCAACATACACTAATTTTTCCAAAAAAATTATCTTCTTGATGAACTATACTTGTTTGATTCATTTTGAAGGAATAAATGGGTGTTAATCTTATTATATTACATAGTGGAGTGTTTGCATGTTTGAATTTTTGAGTTTGATTTATTAGATTTGTACATGAAAGTGTGTTAGAGGTTTGATCATAGTGTAGGAGTGATGGAATAATCCTATTAGTGGTATAGAAATGGGTAAAATGTGATGAAAATTTTATTTTGTATGGTTTTTAAATGGTCAATTTTAGGCAGTAGGTTTGAGGCCACTTTCGGGGGTCTTAAGTCTGAAAATTGATTGATATTATGGGATTATGTCGTAGAGAATTTCGTTAGCTTCGATTTGATATAAAGTAGGCCTTCCAACTCCAAACGAGGTGGAAGATACACTAGTTTGATTTTTGTGTACCGGGAGACGAGTGTTGACACAATCCGAAAATTGTTGTCGATATTTGGATCGAATCTCGGGGACTATAAAATGAGTTTCAAAATGATTCAAGGGCTGTTCTCAGGCTCAAAGTTTAGCATTTTGAGTCTATTTTTAGAATCAAGTGACGGTTTTATAAATGGAGTTGTTTAAAATGGTCAAAATGGTTTCGTAAGTCAAGGTCGCTAAACTGTCCGGATTTTGTGATTCAAAGATGAGTCGGACAGGGAACTTTAGAAGTAAAATCTTTTAATGGGCTCTTGGGAGGACTTTCTAAATATAGTAAGTAAGTTCTCTGAGTAGTATCATGAAATGTTGAGGTGTCTAAGTATGGGAAAACAGCTTGGACATTCGGTATGTTCCGGTAGATTTTTATTAAAGGCATAGAATAATAAAATGAATATATAGGAGAGTGTAATAATATCTCTTGTATCGTTTTCTCTCGAGTTGTCGTGATTATATGAGTCGAGTTTTGTATTCTTATGTATGGTTTATTTCTCGAGTCTATTATTAATGAACGCACCTCATTTGATAGGTTGCGGTTCTCTGTTTGAAAGGCATCATCTATCGTCGGCGATCGTCTCGTTACCACTATTGGCTAAGGTGAGTCTATAGCCTCGCTTTATACTAGTTATTAAATGATTTTAAACCCGTGAGGGGGAATACATGTTTTTATAAACTTAGAACACAAGATTTTTATGGTATGCTTGTCCCTCTTTGAATGGACCTGTGGTTACCTTTGAATTGCATTAAGTGATTGCCTTTGTTAAAGCCTCAATTATGGACTGTTAATTAACCTATGATGGGTTAACCGCTAGTACAATTAATAGATCTATGGGGGAAGTCGCCCCGGTTCAGTTTGTGTGGACTTGTCATAGAAGCTTAGGCCCGACCTCCACACTGTTTGAGCATATTGTATTGAGAAGTCGGGTATACGGCAATGTACCAATAATCTGGGGGTAATGACAATTAATAAATCTCCTATCTTATCAGACTTCTAAAGGTAGTGTTTAAGGGCTCGGTTCCATGAGCTTATTGCAATTTATGCTATATACGATTATTATTGTTGATGCAAATTATTATTTGATGCTTGTTAAGCATGCCACAAACTTTAAATATTTACTTGTGTTCAAATTGATTACATAAACCTATAGATTCACTCGGCATTTTTGCTGATTGTTTTACTCACTTGTATTTCAGGTAATCAAGAAGTGGAAGCTTGGAGGTCACGGGAATTAAGTTGTGCACTGCTTTTGTTGTTCAAACTCTTTGATTTATTTATCGTTCCATTTTTAAAACAAACTAATATGTTATTTTAACTTATCTTTTGGTAACGATTACTTGGGACTACGCTACTCTGGTGAATGTTTTAGGAACGGTAAATTTGAAATGTCTCTTTTCGAGTCGTTCTTTATAAGTTATGTGTTATTGTATCATTGTTTAGCACCCAAAGATGTATTCCAGTTTGTATAAATTTGGGGGTGTTAAACAATGATCGAGCTTTTGCAATCGCAAGTGGAGGGAAACACCGATGCTATTGTCATACCCGAGATTGGAGCTAACCACTTTGAACTTAAATCCGGCTTCATTCAAATGGTCTCTGCTCAACCATTTTTGGGACGTACACTTGATGATCCTCATGACCATATAAAAAGGTTTCTTCAACTCACTAATACGGTTAAGTATAATGGGGTTTCACAAGAGGTAATTCGATTGCAACTTTTTCCTTTCTCCTTAGAGGGACAAGCCCGGCATTGGCTTGATAAGGAACCGCCACAAAGTATTCTTACGTGGACGGATTTAGAGATTAAATTCATCAACTACTTTTTCCCACCCTCACGTACTACCGCTTTGCGGAATGAAATCATTACATTTGAACAAAAGTATGGTGAGACGTTTAGTGAATATTGGGACCGTTTTAAGGAACTTTTAAGAAAGTGTCCACAACATGGTTTCACAAAAGTACATCAAATTAATACTTTTTACAATGGTTTAAGCATGAATGACCAAGAATCACTAAATAGTGCCTCGAGGGAAATATTTTGGTTAAGTCTTCTAATGCCGCATGGAATATTATTGAGAATAAGTCTAGAGTGCAAACCAAGAGTGTTCGGACTAATGTGGCTAGTGCTAGCACTAATGAGAGCGACAAGAGAATTGATAAGCTTACTTCGCTTGTTGAAACACTTGCTCTCCAAACCGCTAACAATACCAAAGCTATCAATGCACAAGTTAATGCTATGAGTCAGTCATGTGAAATATGCGGGGGATCTCATTCATAAACCGATTGTGCTTCGACTCATGACAATTCGGAAAATGTGTATGCCGCCAACTGTAACTTTTCTACGGGAGGCTATCAAGCACGACCTTTCTTTCAAGGTGACCGCAATTTGCTTAGTTATCATTCAAACAACTTTCTTTCACCATCCGGTTTTCCCCCTCAAAACCCAAACAACCTCAATCGCAACAATCAAAACCAACCTCGAGCTCCAAATTAATATCCAACCCAAAGAAACCCATATCCACCTCAAGGAAACAACCAAGTTTACCAACAACCCGCTTATCAACCACCTGCCTACCATGTTCTTCCTCCCACCCAACCCACTGCATTTCATCAAGAGGTTGAAACTTACATGAGGACTAATGACGCAATAGTGCAGAATCTTCAGCGGCAAATGGCCAGCTTGAAAGGAGATATGGTGAAACAAGGGAATGATCTTCGAGCCGATATGCGAAACTCTTTGAGCAGTCAAACGAATGACTTAAGGGATATGATGGCTAATTTCTTCCAAAGTAATCAAGCCTCTGGTTCGGGTTCTCTTCCGAGTAACACCGTTGCTAATCCAAGAGGGGAGATGAAAGCAATCACCACTCGAAGTGGAAAAGGTTTAAAGGAACCCGATAAATTAGATGATGCTTTGTGGGCTTTCCGTACCGCATATAAGACTCCTATTGGTTGCACTCCATATCGTCTTGTGTACGGGAAGGCATGCTACCTCCCTATTGAGCTGGAACATAAGGCATACTGGGCCTTGAAGTGGGCCAATTTTGACATCAACAAAGCTGGTGATCTTCGGAAGATTCAACTCACCGAGCTAAATGAACTGAGGAATGAAGCTTATGAGAATTCATTGATCTACAAGGAGAAGACCAAGATCATTCATGATGCAAGGATTAAGAACCGAGAGTTCCACGTTAGTGATAAAGTTTTACTCTTTAACTCTCGGTTAAAGATCTTCTCGGGCAAGCTGAAGAGCCGTTGGTCTGGTCCATTCACCGTCGCCAAAGTCTTCCCATATGGCACCATTGAGCTTTCTCAGCCAAATGGGCCCAATTTTAAAGTGAATGGCCAGCGCGTGAAGTTGTACTTTGGTGAGGACATCTGTAACACCCCATTTTGATAAATGTAATGTCACGCGTAATTATGGCGTGTCATCAAAGCATACAAGGATAAATGTATAAAACATTACATGACCATAGGGATAACCGGAATCAAACATCGGTTCCCAAACATAAGCCCAAAACATAATAAAGCAAAAGAAATGAATGAAAAACTAAACAAGTATAAGTATATGAAGGCAAAAAGGAAAAGAAGTCTCTAGCAGCTTCCATCCTATGCACGTCCTCCAAATGCTCGAGTCTTTCCTAGGGTACCTGCCGTTTTGGGACATGGAAAGGAAAGTAACGGCTGAGCAAAACGCTCAGTGCACGGATATAGACATAGTATAAATGACTAAAACATGATAAAGACTTAAGCAGCAGAAATGTATAAGTCCTGGAAAACCTAGAACATGTTCATAAAAACTGGTTTTATAGTTTGAAAAGCCTTATGTTTATCTTATGAAAACTGTTTAACATAATTTTACCATTAGCCAATATAGGTCATGAAAATCCACCGTGCATGAATACTTGGAGGGGTGACCTCATCATGCAAATTAGAGGGGCTGCCTCTAATTTAATATACTGGTTCTGGGTAGGAGGGATCAGCTCCTTGTGAAGGATGCAAGGCACACACCACATTCACCATGAAATCCTGACTGAAACATGTAACTAGGATGCACCCATACGCCCCACATGATAAATATAATATAGATGGCCAAAAGCTGAAGGGACGCCACCAGCAATCACTCCGCCGTGGTGAAGTCATAACACCAGTGCCTCTAGTGTTATGGTTATGGTACCTCCATAACTAGGTGAAATTAGTCATGCATGTATATGGCTTTAGGTATTCTAATTAAACATAAGCAATTCAAAAACATATAAAACAAATACAGGGAAAACAATTGGCTGCATACGGGGAATCCTAATAAGGAAAGAATGTCCATACTGAAAGGACGGGAATCCGTACCTTATGTCCAGTGAACGAAGAAGATGAACTGAGAGGAATCCTACTTCCGTATCACTAGTGCTACATAAATACATACATGAATAAGTATCTGCTTACTAAGTACGTAGCTGGTTTTATGTCATGTCTTAGCTTATTTTATATGTTCTTACCATGTTTTACTGTTTTAAAGCCTTAAACTGTGTTTAACTTACATTCTGTTTAATCTGATTAAGTATTTCTGGTATTTCATGTGTTATTATACTTACTGTGTAATACTAAGTAACTTTCCAAAAATAGCAGGTTTTCTAATATAGAAAGTTACCAAAAATAGAAAGTTTCCAAAAATAGATAGTTTCCAAAAATAGAAAGTTTCCAAAAATAGAAAGTTTCCAAAAATAGAAAGTTTCCAAAAATAGAATTACTTCTTAAAATAAATAAGTTTCTAAAAATAGAAAGTTTCCATAAATAGATTAGCTGCCTTATTTAAATAAGTTTCCATAATTAGAAATAAGCTGGTTAAATAAGCTAAGTATATAAGCCTAAGTGTTTTCATGATTATTTTCTAAGTCTTATGATATAATGTATAGTTTATTAATTATTTCTTGTAATTAAAATAAACTATAGGTTAAAATATTTAATTAAAGTATAACATGTTTTTAATTAAATAAAGTTAAATACTTAGGTTAAAACATGTATTTTTATTTATTAATAATATAACCTAACTCATGTTAATTAATTAATTATAACCATGGTTTTTAAATAATTAATTAATTATAAGTCTTAAAAATATAACATACTTAGGTTAATAATTTCATGATTTTAATAATTAAAATAACCTAAGTCATGTTATTAAATTAATCATGTCATGTTATTAATTTAATTTTAACATAAGATCATAAAAATAAAAATCTAAACATACACCTTGAACCGGATCTTGACTAACAACCATGAACCAGACATGAAATCGACACCATACCCCGAACCAAGTCGGGGTTACCCTTGTCTTGATGCTGCCGTGGGACCCATACCAACCAACCCGGACCATATGGTCTCGGTGGTTGTCGAATGGCCAAACCGAGACCCTCTCGGGTTCGGTGTAGGCTGCGGCCAAAAACAAAACACCCCTAAACAACCCTTTTGATTTTATTCCAACCCAAATTCATGTTAGATCTATGATTTAATTAGGTTTTATAAAAAAACATAACATGTTCTTAATTATTAAAAGATTAAATCAAAAGAAAAAGGGTTAATTGATTTACCGAATACGTGGATCTAAAGAACGAGGAACAAACACGAACACCAACAACAATTCCAAGATCCAAGATCAACAAACACCCCTTTTGGTGTGTTTGAAGGTGGCGGCCAAAAAGAGAAAAAGAAGGAGGAGGAGGATTTTAGGTTTCTGTAAAATTCTTCTGTAGAAAAAAAAATGAGTAGTGTAATTTTCCTTAACCTCCTTTTAGTAAAAATTGATGGGCTAAGCCCATCCTCCCTCCCTAATTTCGTGGTAATGGGGCCCACAAGGGGTAACCCGAATGTTTTTTCGTGTCTAAAACATTGGTGTGTTCTCGTGTGTTCTCGTGTTCGTGTTTTACGTGTTCTCGTTAAATATTAACTGTGACTTAATATATTTATTCGTGTTCGTAATAAATATATATATACGTAATTAATATTAGCTCGTGATTAAATTACGTTCATGATTTCATGATCGCATGTTCGTGATTAATTATTGTCAAATAATTATTGCGTGCTCATGCGTAGTAAAATACTTATCGTGTTCTAACACGTACGTAATACGTAAAATCCTAACACGAAATCGTAATCATGTTATAATAGGAAAGTTTTAATCTAGTACGTACGATCTTAAGGGTACTATTCATGGTAAAAGCATGCGGGTTTTACAACTCTTCCCCCCTAAAAAGAATAATTCGTCCCCGAATTATAGATAACGTAACTGAAAGAGAAACATACCCGAATCAAACTGAGAGGGTATATAAGATTAGTGAACATACAGGTTACATGGTAGAAGGAACGTGGAACGTGACATGTCTTGAAAGGAAATGGAACGTGACGTGACTGAAAGGACATATCTAATTGATGAGAGAAAATGGATAAAAGTCCGGATGAACTTGTCCGTTTACAAGTGGCCTCCCTCTTGGAACGGTTCCTTCAGAAGATCTTGACACTAATGGTAAATCTTGGTCCTCCTGACCTTGACTTGGAATACGAAGAAATTCTTGGTTATCAACGGAAGGTAGATCCCCTAAATTCGATCGAGGAAAATAAGAGTTAACGTGCTAGGGTAACTGAAACGTTACGATGCAAGACAATCTGAATTAACTGATATTTAGAAACGATGCGCGAGACATAAAGAAACGTAGTCAGTGAAAATTTTTGAACGTGATACGTGAAAAATTTTGAACGTGCTACATGGAGATATGACGAGTGTAGTATGAGTAAACCTATCGTGATCCATGATACGTATAACATATCTTGATCATGATATGAGGAACGTGGAATGAACATGACATGTGAAACATATCGTGATCATGGAATACAATGGCGGTAACGCCAAACGCTACAAGGTGAGACGTGGAATATGACGTGAAACGTCTATCTGATGTTGGAGAGTTATACTAAACTTGGGTCTGGTCTCTCAAGTTCTTGCAAAACTTCCCAGAACGAAATGAACGTAAAATCGTAAGCCCAGTTACGATCATGAACGTGAATAGTGTCATGAACGCGAGCGCGAAAGCAAGTCGTGGAATCAGAATGAAGACGTGAAGTAATTTAGGAGTACAATTGCGAATCTTTGTCTGACCTGATAGCTGCGGGATTACCAAGTGGTCGGATGAGCCTTGGCTGGAACATGTCCGATCAATCTGTTGGTTCTACAATCCTTGCGGATGTAAGGATTCTGCAGACTTGATCAAACTGTTTGCAATAACCCAGATATCATCATGCTTCTTCTGAGTTTGCGTTAATCTGGTAACCAAAATCCGTGGAGATCTTGTCACATTTCAATTCACAATTTCAGATGATGAAAACATCCCAGTTTGTTGGTTTCCTATCTTAACCTGTTGGTATGTCAGTTACCTAGATATGAACGTAACTGTATCTTGCTTCGTAGAACTTGATACATAGGAGTTTACGAAACTCTGAGTCTCTGAATCTAGACTTCTCCTAGCGTAGGATTTTCTAGAACACCTAATGTAGTGTAGGGTTCTCTCCTTTACGCATAAGCTGAGTCATGGTAAGATTAACCATAGAAACCCATGTGATTTAGTGTGTCACTGTAATCAAACAGAATTGATATTGGAAAAATTTCCAGGGTAGAATTTCTCTAGTCATAGAATTTGCAACATAGTGTAGATATGGTCTTCCTATTCTTCTCTAGGCTTAAAGGAAATCAGGTTACCCTCAATGAAAACACTAATGAATTTGCTTTGAGTTCATGGAAACTCATTCTTATAATGCCGTTGGAGCATTGATGAGACTAATTCAAAATCATAAATCTAGCATGACCGAGTCGTGCACGAATAGCAGTCATGGACATGTCCTGCTCTTTCACTTGTCACTGTTGGCAGCATGATCATGAGTTCCATCTTGGAAAAGTGATTAACACTATAAGGTCGATTGGACATGTTGTCAATACGTGGAGGAGAATAACGGTCATGAATGGTGATTTGTTTAAGTCGACGGTAGTCGACACATAATCTCATGGTACCATCCTTCTCCTTGTAGGTTCTTCTGGAATGTATAGGAAGACTTTGGAATAATCAACTGGCTATGCGTAAAAGAATTAAATGGTCGTGTCTTACTGACAGCTAGAAAATTTTCGCGACCATGGCTAACGACGCACATGCTTGTAAGCATAGATAATTTGTACAGATTTTCCTGATGGAAAATCAAGCTGAATGTATTCAGGAGCCTGAACATTAGTGTACATAATTATGAATCGTATCATGGTGTGTTGTTCATAGTCCATAATTAGGATAAAATTTATCTCGTGTATGTCCGAGGAAATGCGTTAGCAGCTTAGATCTCATCGTTAAGCTGAAGGAAAAACCTTCATATACGTGGGAATACGAAAGGCGTCCTTCATGGTCATGAATATATGAATATGGTGAAAGAAATGAAAGTGACATCGGCAACGTGACGGTTCTCACTGATGCGCCGGTAATGGTATTGAAATTCTTGTGGCCTGATTAATACATGGCACAACAAAATTGATATACCCTTGGAGGGTACCCTGAATTTCTTAGAAATGTTCCATAATTAGACGTGAGTCATGTGTCTTGACTCGTGTCTTGAGAAATGTAAGCGTGACATATGTCTTGACTGGTATCTTGAAATGTGTCTTCATAAAGTATACGTGAGACATGTGTCTTGACTGATGTCTTGACATGTGTCTCGAGATGTGAAACAATTAGAACTACAAATATTAGGTTATTATGCCAGACTTGGCGGATCGGTTAGACTACTGATCCTTTGTATGTCTGATCACGTCCGCAGCCGGAGCCTCGGTTGCGATTCCTAGCATAGTTTCTGTCATAGTAGTGGTTACTATCGTCCTGTCTGTCAGTTCCATGACGGTCATTCTCATGACCGTGATTCATGTAACTATTCAGCTGAGTGGGCGGCTGGTATCGGTTTGCACTTATATGGCTGAAATGACAGCCGAATGACGTGTGACATGTAACTAAGAATTAGGGACAATGATTGATGTAAATCGTCTGATGGTGAAGCATCTTCTCGTCCAATTGCTTTGCTCCGACGCCTTTGTCTTCGTCTTGTAGGATCTCCAGGTTGTGAACAGCATCCGCATCTCGTAGCGTCTCCGAACGTCAGCAGCATCAACCTTTAGTAACATCTCCAAGTTATGAGCGGCATCAGCAATCTTGTAGAATATCAGCAATTGAAAATACGCCTGAGATGATTCAGAATCGACTAGCGAATACTCGTGAAGTATTGCAAGTGGAATACGCATGGATTAAGGTACATGTAATACACATGAAATACGTTACATGGAGTACACGTGGAATGCACATTGTAGAAACTAGAAGGGGGGGTTGAATAGTTTCTCTTCGATTAGTGACCAAATTAAAATTACTTTCAATTTGGTTTGTATCAAAACTATCTTTTATTTAAAGCTAAGTTGCATAATGATTAGGTTCAATTTAAATGCACTAGCAAGAATAATAAGCAAGTATAATGATAATGAAATAATTAAAGAGCAAGGAAGGAGACAACCTAGTGGGACGACACCAAGATTTATAGTGGTTCGACAACGAGGCTCTATCCTCGTTTCTACTCCACTCCTCGAGTACACCTACTCGAGATTTCCACTATATCCACAAGCTCCCTTCTCGGCGGAGAAAACCTTACATCGTTGCTTACATTATTTTCCGACACTAAGCTAAATGTCGAGACCTAATCTTTAGCTAGGACCAATCTACACAACGTTGCCTACTTCACAATTTAACGACACAAGGCTAGATGTCGGGTTCTAATCTTAAGGTAGAACCAATCTTCACGACGTTGCCTACTTCACCATTTTACGACACAAGGCTAGATGTCGAGTTCTAATCGAAAGCTAGAACCAATCTTCACGACTCTTCACTTTGAAGCTAAGTGAGAACTTCACACAACACAACTACTAATCACATTAAAGTTTAGTGAGAACTCACAAGACAAAACCACATCACTTTATAGTTTAGTGAGAACTCCTAATCAAATCTATTACAACTCAACTAGACTTATCCAAGTACACACATGTAGCTTGGATTTACACAACACAAATCCAAGCAAACACATATGCAATGGATGTACACAACAAATCCAAGTATCCACAAATAACTTGGATGAACACAACTAATCCAAGTATTCATAAATACATTGGATTGACCTAAAACACAAAGGTATAATGATGAATATGACTAGCTCATAAATTCATCTTTATCACTACACTAGTGAGTGAGTGATCTTCTCATTGGACATGGTAAAGGAGGGGATCAAGAGGATAATCATATGTAAACATCCTTAACAAATTAAGTGATCATTTACTAATGATTATGCTATAGAAAATAGAAAGAGGGCTGAGAAAATCGTCCAAGAGGCTTGCTGGAAAATGAGATTTGACCCACTATTTAAAGGAGACAAAGTATAACGGATCTATAATGGTCTTCTGTGCGCGGTACCTTATCTCACCCCGCGGTACCTTATCGATAAGGTACCGCCTAGGTACTTAAGGTACCGCCACTAGACTCCGCTCCGTTTTTTGTCTTTTAGTGGGGTGGGAATATCTGAGGTATTTAAACCCTTCAAAGGATATTCTAACAGCATTTGGAATATGCCATTTTCAAATTTTCATTTTCCATTTTAATAAAACATTTTCTAAAAAAGAAAGTTTATTAAAAATACTTTTGTCTTATTAGCAAAAGTGAGTTTTAAGGATAATCATTTTGATGATCACTAAGTATGATTAAGAAAGGTTAGTGATATGATTATTACCTTGATGATAGTGTTAGTTAAATAATTCATTTTGTGTTTCTACACCAAATGTGTTGTATGGTTTGTTGTGATCAAAACTAAGAAAGATTAGTTAACACTAATAATATTTTTAGGCATTACTTGCATTAACAATCTCCCCCTTTTTGATTACGACAAACGATAAACTCATTTACGTATAAACACAAACTAAGGAATTATTAACTAGTTTATCACTATCATTTCTCCCCCTTTGTCGTAGCAAAAAGGTTAGCATAAGTCTTTGAAGTGCATCGAACTTTGCTAGTAGCTCCCCCTTGGTGGTTGCTCCCCCTTGCTTGGGGCACCAAGTTTGTGAGCTAAGGTGACATGCTACACAATGGTTAGTAGAAAGGAAAGAAACACCAATGTATATATGGTCACTACCTACTAAGTAACTTGAGAGGGAGAAAGAGAAGAAATCTCAAATTAGAAGCAAGTATTTTGCTAAGTATGTCCAAAGAGGTAATTGACAAAATCAAACTTCAATAAAATGAAGATGATAGGCTTGTCAATGGGTTAAAGCTTTAGAATTGATGGAATCACCCATAAGCAATTGTAAAAATTTAACCAAGATCAACTCAAAAATAGAACTAATTAGATAGCACACAAATAACAAAAAAAAATAATACAACAAAGAGGATAGTCATACACATAGTATGAGTATCTAAAAGCAATACATATGGAAAATAAACCACTAAGCATAAGCTAGTCTAATAGTGATATTTTCCAAGATTGCAAAAAAAAATAAAACTAAAAAGACGACGATGCATCATTCGAAGTTTTGTCCCCCGGAACGAAAACTTGAATAGGAGGTCGAGTGAGGAGGAATTCAAGAAAATTTTGTAACACCCCCAAATTTATACAACTCAATACAGCGGAAGACTAGTTGGTGTTACGGGATAGCACATTACTCACATCATAGACAACGCATAAAAATCGCGTCGTTTAATAATAAAAGCATTTCCATTCATAAACATCAAAGTTACATCGGTCCCAAGTCATTATATTTCATACAAAGTTTTACAAAGTATTTGAATGGAAAATATTGTTTAAGTGTGGGCCATGAATTCTTATCGTCTTCCCGAGAATTACCTTCAATTACCTGAGACAAAACATGTTAAAAGAAAAGGTCAGCGATAACGCCGAGTGAATTCATAGAGTTTAATAAAATCCATCAATATAATATCAGTATAAAATTATTACTGAAAATCATCTTGTACAAATCATTTTAATAGGCCATAAAATAGCCAAAGTCATTTTATACAAATCTTTATCGAAAATCATAATATAGGCATTTGCCTTAAAAATCATTATACGAATCATTGTCGTTAAAAACACCATACAATACGTTTTGCAACGTTGTATAGATTTAATAAAACCGTTATATGAATATGGTTATAAAAAGCCTTAAAAATCATTATACGAGCCAATGTCGTAAAAACGTCATACAATACGTCTTACGACGTTGTATGAAAATAAAATCCGTTATATGAATATGGTTATGAAAACCAAAACACGAACATAATATCAATAGTATGACCCTGTATTGCTAGTCAGGCAATACATCGTAATTCGGAGCGTCTATTAGTATTTCGTTAATTTTGGATTATTATAAGTCGCATGACATTGTTACCTTACTAAACCAACAACGGGTAGCTAACCCGATACCAATTTTGCCCATCTAAAGTAGCGTGTCGTCACAAAGTTCACGCTATGGAAATCTTCTCATACATAAATTCGCTTACCAATCAATGTGGCACGACGGGGATCAACAGTCAAGGCGCGAACTGGGGTGATCGTCCCCAAATAGTACTATTAAATGCATAAGCGTCTACCAACTCACGATAGTTCACAATTAATGCTAATGGGACTTTTAGTGACATAACCTAAATTTAATAATCCATTTTTATTTCATCTATCGGGTCCTTTAATCATTCATAGGGTCATACAATCGGGTCATTCAATCATTCGGGTCCAAAATCAATAAACAAACAATCGGGACAAATGGTGTCCTAATTTTATAAAAACTAACATGTTATCTCCCTCGCGGGTTTATAAAACATTTATAAAAACATTTAAAAGAGTGCGAGGCTATGAACTCACATTGATATGGGAAGGCGGGAAGGCGTGTTGTCGGCAATTTGGACGTACGGTACGTGCTTCAATCACGGAAACCTAAACAAATAATACTCGTCTTAGACTCATGTCCAATGACTTTATAAAAATAACATTTATGTATACATATGATGATTATATATATATGATTATCAAGTGGGTTTACATATTCTCGTTTACTCATTTTAGTGTTATATGTCGATAACTTTTATACTAGTTTACTAGTTTTACTTATTTACACGTTTTAAGTCCTATAAGCTTATCATAAGTTCTTTAGCTTGTTTTAATCCTTGTTATACTTATTTTATCAGTATGTATACTTTCCTTGTTGGGCCCAAATGGGTTAAGCCCAATAAGTTCTTTTTACAAGTTTTTATCTTATTTAGTCCAATTATTAGTCCAATATGCTTAATTAGCTCGTAAATGTCCGTATTTCTTATAGTTCGGGTTTTATCGGTTTTTACTTGTATTAGATACTTATATATCAGTATATGACTTTTATAAACATTACATTAGACGAGTTTGGTCGTCTAAGTTTTATTTGGCGAAAAACGTTAATTTTACGGCGATAGCCGAAAAAGTCGTAAAAATCGTGTTTATAGTTTTATAACTTATAAAACATAACAAGTTACCATTTTTATAAAATGTCCACTTATTTCAACTTTTACATATTTATATAAATAGAATACATAAGTTAGTGGGTTTTCATTTATATTTTATACTATTAAATTTTGAGTGCTTATATAATAGTATTATTCTTTAATTTCCAAAAATCTGATTTTTATCTTCACTTTCACCAAAACTGTCATATCTTAAGTTCTATATGGAGATAGAAGCTCAAGTTTTTATCACATAAACTACATGATATTTGCTACATTTAACTCTTCTATAGCTACTGCTGAATCATCCTCTAAGTATTTTCTAAAAATCGTCCAAAACAGTGAACTCAGATTTGTACCTTAAACTTGTTTTGATCATATCTCACTCATTACAATGATTCCATTGCATGGCCAACTCTCACATGTGTAAAAGACATATATCTTACTGTAAATGGATTCTACTTCATCATTTTATCAGTCCATGACATGTTTCTTTACTGTTTTATACAGCAATGTAAATTAATCAAGATTTTAACCTTGTTTCTTATAGTTTTTCACCTTTTTAATCATATTTATCAACACCAAATCTCCACATAACATTTTTATCATCATATAATCATCATATACACATACAATAGGAAATAAAATACATGTTTACATAATCAAAATAACAAGAAGATGAGGAGGACAATCTTTATACCACCAAGTTGATGTAGGTTATGATTTGGACATGGATTTTGATGGAGAAACTTGTGAATAACCATGACCATCTTCAAGACCATCAATCTTCATGATCACCTTGTGGAAAATCAGTCCTAAGACACCATGAATACTTCTCCTTGGATGTTATAACTTGCACCAATCAATAGGGCTTCAAAAGGGCATCAACATGTATATGAATAACATGAGACTTTGTGGTTGATTTTGATCAAATGAGGGTGTTGTTTGTGAGATATGGGACGGCTAAAAATGGATTCAAGAGAGAGAGAGAAAGTTTGTAGCTTGTTTGCATGTAGGAAATGAGAAGTGGTTTTGAGTTTGTTAGTTTTGATGTGTAGGTAGCTTACACTTTAAGTCTTAGCAAGACAAGTGTTAAGTTAGCTTGTATACTTGACACCTAAGTGGTGTTGAGTTGCTAGTGTTGGCCGGTTTTGGGGGTGGGACAAGTGTCCCACTTTTCTCATCCCCATTTATTTACGGGTACTCCTCGATTCTAGTTTTCTCGATTTGCGTGCCCTCGGGTCGTTTTACGAAAAACGTTTTTATAAATTATGAATCAATGGCACAAAACGAATCTAATAAAAATTGTCTCATCAAAAACGGAGTTCAAAAACGTAAATACGTAATCCTAAGGTTTTCGGTTTAGTCGTAAAGGACGTTAAAATAAAATCGTAAGTCCTAATCTCTTCTCGTAAATTTGTGAGTTTATGAACTAACACAAATTTAAAACTCCAAAATAATTTTCACGGATAAATTTATTTTCTGAAATGTCGGACTGTCACCAAAGACGGTGTATGTAAATGTAAGCACATAACGTAGAATCCTCCGGTTTAGACGTAGTCGATGCTACTTCAAGAATTAAATCCAAATTTCTTCCCAAAAATAAGTGAGTTCATATTTTAACATTAAAATAATGTTTTTAACATTAAAATAATGTTTTCAAATAAATATTGAGAATAAAATATCAACCATAAATTGACGGATTGTCACAGCATTTACCCCTATAGAGGATCTTTGTCCTCAAAGATCATCTTACCTTACTACTCGCTTCTTATAGAGTTAAAGCCATGTGGGTATTTCCTCCACATTCGGTCTTTTCTCACAAGTGTAATCCATTATAATACGCGAGTTTCATCAAACATAACTACGGGAATAAGATCAGGCTTAATGTTGACTTACTTTCTCTATCCATGATGTTCACGGGTTTTTGATGAATGCAACTTTTCGCCGATCGAAACATTACTAAGAATAATTCAGATTTTAACTTGATAGATATTCCATCAAGTTCGATATACAAAACATAATTCACGCAGTCGTTGAAGTCCTATGGTAGATCCAGCTTATATGCCTTTCAAACCAATCTTTTATTTCATCTCAAGGGTCCATACAACGGGGACTTATATCCCATGATTTGTCAGATCATGAATTCATTTTTCCAGGGTTAAAAATTATGGCATAACTTCGCTACCCATCTGGCACTTCAAGATCTACATTTCATATTCACATAACCTCCTGCCCACTATCGGCAGTTAATAATCAAATCCTAATTTCAACAATCATTTCAGATCTCGCGGGTCGGGTATTTTGCAAGGATAGGTTCGCTATCATAGGAAACCTTAAACCTAAGAGACATGTCCAACTCACAATGGGTTTATGTCGGGTTTCTTCATCTCAACTCCTGCTTACAGATGCTCTAATTTCTAAATCTTAACAAGATTCGATCTCAATCCTAATACGATAATTATCAATGATAATCCCTCCAAAGGAAAACGATTTTACAGTCTATCACAAAAGGTCAATCGTTCAAACATAAAGCAGCACTTATAGTATTTTGTATTGTTACTTTACCTCGTCCCTTCGATTTGGGGTGGTACATAGTACTCTCATCAAGATTCGTTCACAATGACTTTTGAGAAAATCTCAAGAAATTTGATGCGAAGCGAGGATCTTGATAGAGATGATCGATACGGCACACCATGTTTACACAAATCTTTTGCATTTATCATTAACGGGAATGATATTAGCAGATTTGGTCAGTCTGTCGACGATGACCCAAATCGAATCAAATTCAGATGATGACCTTTGCAATAACTAGACGTTTACTAATGTATGAGGCGATGTCTGCCTTCATAATTGCCATTAGTACAACTCCTTCAGACAAAGATACTTTTAGTCAAAAATGACATACATATAATACTTATACTTACAAATTCCAACATAACTATATCTCACAATCCTCCATATTTAGACAATCACATGTGGTCTTTAAAACATTTAACGCTATCGGCTTCTCAACTCTAATGGTTCACACTAGCCGTGAAACCTTTCACTATTTATATTATCCTTTTTACAAACACTGTTTATTTTTATATCGTTCAGCAATTTATTTTGCACCTTCATTATTAAGGAACACATCCTAATTGGTTCTTTATATTTTCTACATAATGTGTCAGTATTTATATTCATTTTTCCTGATGATATAATTATCATGTCCATATTTATTCAAAAATTATTTCTTCACATTTTCTGAGTTTTAGTTTCTTCTCAACTATCATCTTTATCCGTTTTACTCAATCCGTCGTCTAAAGCGTCGATAATTATTATAATTAATTAAATAATTATTAGTTAATTTTTATGAAGCGTAAACGTAAAAGTTTTAAATTTCTTAGTTCGACCAGTTATATAAAATGTTCAAAAATAAATTTGAATTTAATTAACACGATTTTTGTTGATTTATCGAAAATAATTAATAGGATTCGTAAATGTTCGAAAAAATCTTTGGTTATACTGTGGTCAAAATTTTCTTAGTTTGAAAAGAAAAAATTGTCGTTTTAAGTTTTCAGGTTATGGTATAAATGGTTTTACTCAGTCCTTCTTAAGTTATCTTGAGGTATACACAAACATTTACCCCTAAACAGAAGTTTAGTTAAATGGTTTGTGTATAAGGGAATAATCCCTTTAAAAATCCTTTGTTAAAACATTTGTCAAAGCATATTTCCATTTCTTTTTGGTAAAATCCAAAGTCTTAAAAGGGCTCTTAATTTGAAGAGTCAATATGCATACATCTTACCATTATTAATCCAACGATCATTTTATGTAAAGGATTAAGTTTTAAATCCCTAAGCGTTAATGGTTCTAATCTTTGAAAAGTCAATATAGCTTCCATTATCTATTAATCACACGGTTAAATCATGTAAAGAATTAAGTCTTAAGTCTTATGTTAAATATTTAAGGTACATGTTTTCATTGTTCGGCCAATTCAGGGCAATCTATAATTAATTATTAACTTCATTCTCATTCTTATAAACAAATGGTCCTTAATGATCACGAGCATGAACTTATCAAATTACAGCCTACACACGTGATTCACCAAATTTATGAATACTACGTGTGTATTAGTCAATCCAAACGTCATCTTGTGAAACTTATAATATTCATTACAAGTTCTGGATGTAGTGATTGGAATAGATAATCTTCTTCGCGGACGCGAAATTGATGATAACCATGCCGTGGATCAAATTTCTAAAACATACGCTAAAACCTTGTAAATGATCGAACAAATCTTCCATTTCGAGTTATGGATATCGTTTTCGATTGTCAATTTACTCAGTCACAGTAATCTATAAATATAAGGAATGATAACACCATAGCTCTTCATGATGACAGGCTTGGTATAATAAAATCTTTCTCCGACAACTCTCAGTTGTACGGTAATTCCTTTAATTTAGATGGTGCTGACGTACAGTGCACAATCCATAGGTGCAGCACCGGGAATATAATCAAATACCAAATTCAACTTGCCTTAATGGCAAAAGTCTAGGTAATTCATTAACAAATACTTACTAAAGTTTCAAATAACATAATTATCTTTTCAATAAATTCATATTAAGTTCTTTCTAGATTACAATATCTATAACTAGTTCACTGATGTAGTGTTTTTGCAACCCTTTAGGAAAAGAGAGGCAAAGTAGTGGTAAGCGTTAAGTGTCGGTTTAGGAAAACCGAGCATTAATGACCCTAATGAAGTGAGTTCGTTCTCGAGGAGGCACGTGTGTTGTGTAATGAATGATTTTGATTGATGATTTTATTGTTATGAGAAAAGAAAGAAATGAGATGAGAAAGAAAATAAAAGACGGTTACGAAGACGGATCGAGCTAAGACGAAAACGCGTTCACGTAAAACCGTAAAAACTACAAAATTTAAAATTTTAACCTAAAAATTCCTAAAAATTACTAAAAATCCACAATAAAATTCTAAGAGTTTACAAAAAATCAAAACTTGCTAAAACCTTTTAATTAATTAAATAATGACTTTTTAATGCTAATTAAAGCCCTAAAATCACAATTAATTATTAAAAAGCCCCAAACAAGATTTTCAAGTTTGTAAACCTCAAAAATGACCTAATTAAGCTAAAAACTATTTTTAAAAATTTTAAAACCAAATTAAACTATTTTTAAACACTTAAAAACTATTAAAATCTATTAAAACTTAAATTAATTCTAGAAAATAAATGAAAAGTCCTAAAAAGATTTGGAAAGTGACAAAGTTCCTAACTTAATGTCTACAATCTAGGAAAAATGAAAAAAAGTAGAAAAAACTACTTTCTATTTTTGGGAATAAAATAATATTAAAATAATCAAAAAAATAAAAAGTTTATAAAATAATTCTAAAAAATTAGCAAAAATCCTAAATAATGTAACTAGAACAAAAATGCAAATTAAAGTTCCTAAAACCTTTTTATTAATTTTATATTAAATTTTAAATTTATTAAAAAACCCTAAAATCAAATAAAATTAAAAATTAGACTTTTTGAAAACTTTTTGGAATGTAAACCTCAAATTACTTAAATAAAACCTAAAAACTATTTTTCTATAAATTAAAACCTATTTTAACTATTTTTTAATGACTTAATGAAATACGGCTAATTAAAAAATAATAAAAAATAATTAAAGAAGGGGAAAAATCAAAGTTTTAGCTAGAAAAATCCTAAATGAAAAGACAAACACAAGAAAAATGAAATCTGGCCAAAAAGCTAAACCAATAACCTTAAATTTGGTTAAATAAGCTACGGCTTAATTTAGATAAGCCAAAACAAAATCACCCTAAGTAATTTTCAAATGCAACCCTAGCAGTCAAAGACCCTAGGGCACAATGGTAAAATGTGTGTGTGGTGAGAGGAGTGGCGCAGGTTCGAGTCCTGGCCACGTCCTTTTTGGTTTTTATTTTTTTTTTCTTTTTAAGCTTTTTAACTCAAACCTGTATACCCTTAACTCACAAAAACACAAACACAATTCAAATTTTTCCAAGATTAAAGCAAAAAGAAATGAAAACGGGTTCAGTTATGCTTTTTGTAAACACCAAGAACTTGTATTCTTCACAGATGAAAACAAAAACAAGAGGACTTGTTTAATGCTTCTTGGTGGTAATTGATTGGACAAAATGGCACCCTTGTACTCTGTTGAGTACAAGGAGTCAATAATCACACAAACAATCAAGTATAAACACACAATCAAGCACAAATAAGCCAATTAGAGTTGCTGAATGAAACTTGCTAGGTCTGAGTGTGTTTATCTAATTCAATGGGCACAATGGTGAAATTTAAAGTCTCAAATCAAGCACAGAAATCAATAAACTAGCAAGACTATGATACACAAACCTGGTTTACCCCTAACTCTAACAGATTATCAAATTTGAAGTACCAATTTCACACAAATAAGCAGAAAGGAAGCAGTGACTGATTATAGTTATTTTCTCAAACTTTTAACATGCACATGTGTTCAAAACTTACCCAAACAAAAAGTCAAGCTCACAAACAACCTAACAATTCCCTAATAAGTGTATAAGACAGATTAAAACACAAGATTAACTTCAACAACCCTATGTTAAACCCTAATCCCAAACACACCTTAAAAAACTGAAATTGATTTTTAACAAAGTAAATCTACACAAATCTCAATCAAACTGTTTCTAAACACTCTTATCATGCATCCTAAACCAAATGAACTCAAAGCACACAAACTTAAACAACTTTTCATGCAATTCACACAAATCACATAATTAACTGAAAAATGAAAATGGTAAAAGATTTTTACCTCAAGGGACCTACATCCAGGTCCCTAGTGGTTGAAGAACCACCTCCTTATAGGCCCGGGCCTATGCAGAAACCTTGATCAAACAAGCTCCAATAACCTGCTAAGAAAAATGGAAAAAGAACAAGCAGAATATGCAATCTCTTTTTTTTTCTTAAACCTTTTGAAAACCTTTTCAATACTTCTTTTACTTTCAAAAACACCTTAAACTAAATACTTTCAATCCAGAAAATCAAACCCTGGAACAATATTCACCAAAAACTTTACCCAATTTCAGAAACTTTCTTTCTGAAATTTTCAAAACACACAAGTGTTCACAAATAACAATGGAACTCAGATTTTACTCAACAAACATATACCAACTTTTAAAAACAATAAAAGGAATTACATTTATATAAAAACACCAACTTTAATTTCTTAAAAAGGAATTACAATTTTTGGAGTAAAATCTAGAACAAGTAAAATAGAGACACATGCGTCTCTATTTATACAACTAAAGAACTATCTAGAACTACTAAACCCTAGTAGCTGGAATTCCCTGAATTGCCCTTGATTTTGACTGAAATTCGGGTCAAATGGATACATGTGAAGTTGCCAGCCTTGAAAAGTTGATCTTAGACGTCCATTTGAACTTGGGGACCAAGTAGAAGAATCTGGGATGTTGGTTTGGTCGGGTGTAGGGTTTGAGGGAAAGGGACGGGTGCAGGGGAGGGTCCCACAAGACACATGGGTGTGTCTTGTGGTGGTTTGAGAGGTGGGTTTTGGTGGGAAAGTGGGTAATCAAGGGTCTGGACAAATTGAGATAACAACCCCTTGTTTTGAAGTTGATTGGACCTGGGATAGATTAGCGTTTATAAGGGGATTAGGGGTGGTTTAATCCAAATTGGGTAAGAAAATATTTAAAATGGTGTTTAGGTGGGAAAAGGTTTAAGTGGTTTGACCGTTTGACTGAGTTTATTATTTAAACTTGGGTGGGTTGTGGGTTATGGACTGGGTAGGGTAGGGTAAATGGGTATTGGGTGGGTTTTGTGACGTGGCAATCACTGGTTGGGGGGATAAGTATGGCTGTTTGACAGTATTGGTCCCCAAAGGTTCATTTTTCTTCCATGTTGTAATAAAATGTTGTCAATGCCCATTTAACACATGACAACTATTGGCAAGTTGTCATTTGTGGCACACAAACTTTATAAACTTTTAACAAGGACTTCAAATGCAATTTTGGCATTCTTCAAGGGCTGAATTTGTAATGTCTTCAACTTTAGGGACCCTATTCATATTTTTGAATATTTGAGGGGTATAAAGTGTAAATCTTCAAAAGTTGAGGGACCAAACTTGACAATCTTCAATTCTTCAAGGGTATTTTTGGAAAATCCAAACTTGGGCCCGGTTCATTGTGCGACTTCGTTTCCCGTGTTCGTTTTTGAATGATTCTTGTGATCTTTTGCCATTTCCTCAATATCTGTACCTAAAAATACACAAGTAACAAACACGAGCATATATTTGGTATATTTAATGATATTTAATGCATTTTAAGCCCGATTTGGACGATGAGACTATGTATAAAAGCAGTCTCATCATTCACAATCATTCATGGTATAATTTCAAGTCTAAATACAGGATATGGTCATCCATCAAGAATTATTTAGATCACTTTTGATAATCAACATCTTATCATTTAGGGGAATTCTACTCGAGTTCCCATCCATTAAGACAATGTCGTCATGTCATAATCAATCAATCCATTCTACGGGCACTATCAACTTTCCAGTTGCATTGCCGTCGATAAGATGTGAACTTCTCAAAAGACTAATAATAATTCATAATCCTTCACAATTTCAGGGATATATGGAGACATAACTACTATTAAAAGAGTAAGGTCAACGCATAATCTATGCGAGAGAATTTCAAATCAGATACAGACGAAAACATTTAACGAATATGAATATATCCCATGTTTTCATAATTTGAGTACGCATTCGAAAGCTCCCCGGATCGTTACCCAGGTCATTCAAATGAAATCAAATCATAAGAAATGATAAGAAAGTCAATACATCCAGTCGGGTATCAACACTCGGTAATCAGATACTTTTCCTAAGAATCTCACTACGGGAGAATTGGACAAGAAAGAATTGTCAATTGTCAAATAAGACAATTTCCACAGATGAGTAAATTCAACTCAGAAGAATAGATGCTACAGGCACGTATGTAGGTGTCCCTAACAATATGTCCATATTTTGCACTTTTTGCAGATCTCATACAATTTAATCTTTCACAATCTTCAAAGAAAATGTAGTGTTTATTCATTAGTTTTATGGTGACTACTAATCAGTCTTGCATGGTCCATTCCCAATTGTATGTAGGCGCGCAACTATATACAATTTCAAGATCAACGATGCAATACTCAGTTCGTCAAAATGTTATCATCATGTTTATAATAAAAACATTTTCAAGCTTAATTCTTAAATAAGAATCAAGAATATATTTACAAAGGTTTTCTTTGTTATGGAAATAATTAAGTTTTCAAAGCGTCTCATAAACAACTTCATTTTGATATCAATCACTTATAAATCTCACTTTGAATAATCCTTATTGTGATGAAAATTAAATTTTCTCAAAGGATACCGTTTTAACTTTATAAAAACAATGTGTGATCTGCAAAAGAGTGATGAAGAGTTGTTCACCAAGATCTTAACTACAATATGATAGGAAATGAGCTTAGCCAAATAATCATGAGGTTCATGACCTTGATGGCACTCAAAAAGAATAATTCACAACGTAACTCAAATCAAGATGAGTACTTGTTCAATGGTCGCATCACTAATGCGAACACTAGGATGAAGCAATAAGAGATAGATAACATCGATACATGTAGAATTTAGCAATCAAAGGTAGTCTTTTTCATTAATCACAAACAAGTCAAATTGTACCGTAACACATTACGTGTCACTATGTCATACAATTCTCAAAACTCATCCTACCAACTGATATCTCAGTTAAGTTAGGGATTTTTAAAAGATACCACAATGAATACTAATCTACAAGAGTCATTAGGTGTTCTACCTGTCCCGGAAGATCCATCGGTCCCAATTTCAGAAGAAGATTTCTTCAATTTATTTGTTGGACACTGGGCATCCTCATCATTGGACAATGGCCTAGGAACAACACTTAACACGAACCTACAATCATTTAAAACCTTATAATTCAATCACAAAACTTAACGATTTTCTCTTAACAATCTCATATTTCATACGGGTTAAATTTTACTTTATCCAAGTTTCAACCAATCTTATACTCAATTCGATATCCTACATCATTCTCCAATACTTTCAATCTTATTTTTATACCTTAATAGGGTAATAAAAGCTTGATATGAATCAACACTTAATTTCCAATCCTATAGCTCTTATAACAACAATTATCAAATGAGTCACTAATATGAGATGACTCATATATTCAATTAGACCTCTCGGAAAGGTACTTGTGGCATGAGGCTTTTGGGTAATGGTTCCAATGACAGCCTCAAGTGCAACATTCCCCTTTTCGATTTCAATTTAAGAATTGGATGACAGCGAATCAGATGACATCTTTCCAGGTGATAACGTTTTGTCAAATTCCACTCTATAAGGAAAGATCGTCATGACATCGATATCAGATTTAATCTTACCAATTCTTCTTCAATATCACAATCAACTAATATCTACATTTCTATGAATATCAACCATTTGTTGGGATCATAAATATCCACAACTTGGTTTAGATCTAGGATAGCTAGAATTCCTACGAGAATAGCTTCGATTAATTTACTAGGGGATTTAGGGTTACTTGTGACAATCTACGTCGTATAAATACCTCGTATAAATATCAAAATAATCATCAAACATTCATGTAATAAAATTACATCATATGTATATATATAATCCAAGTTATATATATATATATATATATATATATATATATATATATATATATATATATATATATATATATATATATATATATATATATATATATATATATATATATATATATATATATATATATATATATATATATATATATATATATATATATATATATATATATATATATATATATATATATATATATATTAAAATAACACTTCTCAGTCTGGCCTTGTCGGTAACTCGGGAATTCTTCGGCACCGTTATAGTCACTTTTTTTTTTTTAGACATTTTTAGAAAAATGTTTATAGTTAAACGATTTTGAAATGTTTTATTCAAAACCTTGGTTTTAAAAATCTTTCGTTCTCTATAACGAGAGCTCTGGTACCAAACTGTAACACCCCCAAATTTATACAACTCAATACAGCGGAAGACTAGTTGGTGTTACGGGATAGCACATTACTCACATCATAGACAACGCATGAAAATCGCGTCGTTTAATAATAAAAGCATTTCCATTCATAAACATCAAAGTTACATCGGTCCCAAGTCATTATATTTCATACAAAGTTTTACAAAGTATTTGAATGGAAAATATTGTTTAAGTGTGGGCCATGAATTCTTGTCGTCTTCCCGAGAATTACCTTCAAGTACCTGAGACAAAACATGTTAAAAGAAAAGGTCAGCGATAACGCCGACTGAATTCATAGAGTTTAATAAAATCCATCAATATAATATCAGTATAAAATTATTACTGAAAATCATCTTGTACAAATCATTTTAATAGGCCATAAAATAGCCAAAGTCATTTTATACAAATCTTTATCGAAAATCATAATATAGGCATTTGCCTTAAAAATCATTATACGAATCATTGTCGTTAAAAACACCATACAATACGTTTTGCAATGTTGTATAGATTTAATAAAACCGTTATATGAATATGGTTATAAAAAGCCTTAAAAATCATTATACGAGCCAATGTCGTAAAAACGTCATACAATACGTCTTACGACGTTGTATGAAAATAAAATCCGTTATATGAATATGGTTATGAAAACCAAAACACGAACATAATATCAATAGTATGACCCTGTATTGCTAGTCAGGCAATACATCGTAATTCGGAGCGTCTATTAGTATTTCGTTAATTTTGGATTATTATAAGCCGCATGACATTGTTACCCTACTAAACCAACAACGGGTAGCTAACCCGATACCAATTTTGCCCATCTAAAGTAGCGTGTCATCACAAAGGTCACGCTATGGAAATCTTCTCATACATAAATTCGCTTACCAATCAATGTGGCACGACGGGGATCAACCGTCAAGGCGCGAACTGGGGTGATCGTCCCCAAATAGTACTATTAAATGCATAAGCGTCTACCAACTCCCGGTAGTTCACAATTCATGCTAATGGGACTTTTAGTGACATAACCTAACTTTAATAATCCATTTTTATTTCATCTATCGGGTCCTTTAATCATTCATAGGGTCATACAATCGGGTCATTCAATCATTCGGGTCCAAAATCAATAAACAAACAATCAGGACAAATGGTGTCCTAATTTTATAAAAACTAACATGTTATCTCCCTCGCGGGTTTATAAAACATTTATAAAAACATTTAAAAGAGTGCGAGGCTATGAACTCAGATTGATATGGGAAGGCGGGAAGGCGGGTTGTCGGCAATTTAGACGTACGGTACGTGCTTCAATCACGGAAACCTAAACAAATAATACTCGTCTTAGACTCATGTCCAATGACTTTATAAAAATAACATTTATGTATACATATGATGATTATATATATATGATGATCAAGTGGGTTTACATATTCTCGTTTACTCATTTTAGTGTTATATGTCGATAACTTTTATACTAGTTTACTAGTTTTACTTATTTACACGTTTTAAGTCCTATAAGCTTATCATAAGTTCTTTAGCTTGTTTTAATCCTTGTTATACTTATTTTATCAGTATGTATACTTTCCATGTTGGGCCCAAATGGGTTAAGCCCAATAAGTTCTTTTTACAAGTTTTTATCTTATTTAATCCAATTATTAGTCCAATATGCTTAATTAGCTCGTAAATGTCCGTATTTCTTATAGTTCGGGTTTTATCGGTTTTTACTTGTATTAGATACTTATATATCAGTATATGACTTTTATAAACTTTACATTAGACGGGTTTGGTCGTCTAAGTTTTATTTGGCGAAAAACGTTAATTTTACGGCGATAGCCGAAAAAGTCGTAAAAATCGTGTTTATAGTTTTATAACTTATAAAACATAACAAGTTACCATTTTTATAAAATGTCCACTTATTTCACCTTTTACATATTTATATAAATAGAATCCATAAGTTAGTGGGTTTTCATTTATATTTTATACTATTAAATTTTGAGTGCTTATATAATAGTATTATTCTTTAATTTCCAAAAATCTGATTTTTATCTTCACTTACCAAAACTGCCATATCTTGAGTTCTATATGGAGATAGAAGCTCAAATTTTTATCACATAAACTACATAATATGTGCTACATTTAACTCTTCTATAGCTACTGTTGAATCATCTTCTAAGTAGTTTCTAAAAATCGTCCAAAACAGTGAACTCAGATTTGTACCTTAAACTTGTTTTGATCATATCTCACTCATTACAATGATTCCATTGCATGGCCAACTCTCACATGTGTACAAGACATATATCTTACTGTAAATGGATTCTACTTCATCATTTTATCAGTCCATGACCTGTTTCTTTACTGTTTTATACAGCCATGTAAATTAATCAAGATTTTAACCTTGTTTCTTATAGTTTTTCACCTTTTTAATCATATTTATCAACACCAAATCCCCACATAACATTTTTATCATCATATAATCATCATATACACATACAATAAGAAATAAAATACATGTTTACATAATCAAAATAACAAGAAGATGAGGAGGACAATCTTTATACCACCAAGTTGATGTAGGTTATGATTTGGACATGGATTTTGATGGAGAAACTTGTGAATAACCATGACCATCTTCAAAACCATCAATCTTCATGATCACCTTGTGGAAAATCAGCCCCAAGACACCATGAATACTCCTCCTTGGATGTTATAACTTGCACCAATCAATAGGGCTTCAAAAGGGCATCAACATGTATATGAATAACATGAGACTTTGTGGTTGATTTTGATCAAATGAGGGTGTTGTTTGTGAGATATGGGACGGCCAAAAATGGAGTCAAGAGAGAGAGAGAAAGTTTGTAGCTTGTTTGCATGTAGGAAATGAGAAGTGGTTTTGAGTTTGTTAGTTTTGATGTGTAGGTAGCTTACACTTTAAGTCTTAGCAAGACAAGTGTTAAGTTAGCTTGTATACTTGACACCTAAGTGGTGTTGAGTTGCTAGTGTTGGCCGGTATTGGGGGTGGGACAAGTGTCCCACTTGTCTCATCCCCATTTATTTACGGGTACTCCTCGATTCTAGTTTTCTCGATTTGCGTGCCCTCGGGTCGTTTTACGAAAAACGTTTTTATAAATTATGAATCAATGGCACAAAACGAATCTAATAAAAATTGTCTCATCAAAAACAGAGTTCAAAAACGTAAATACGTTATCCTAAGGTTTCCGGTTTAGTCGTAAAGGACGTTAAAATAAAATCGTAAGTCCTAATCTCTTCTCGTAAATTTGTGAGTTTATGAACTAACACAAATTTAAAACTCCAAAATAATATTCACGGATAAATTTATTTTCTGAAATGTCGGACTGTCACCAAAGACGGTGTATGTAAACGTAAGCACGTAACGTAGAATCCTCCGGTTTAGACGTAGTCGATGCTACTTCAAGAATTAAATCCAAATTTCTTCCCAAAAATAAGTGAGTTCATATTGTAACATTAAAATAATGTTTTCAAATAAATATTGAGAATAAAATATCAACCATAAATTGACGGATTGTCACAAATTTAACTTCTCATACACATGAGCAAGTTCAATTTGTTGAAAACGGCAACAATCACATGAGGATCCATGATGCAACACAAAATCGTTTGATGTGGGTATGGCATCAAACTTAGGGTTTGGTGGTGGTGGGGTAAAGGGCTTGGGAATGTTTTCACAATGCCTTTGGAGGTTTGGGAAGGTGGAAAGGTCATTGAGTTGGGGGGTTTTGAAGGATTGTGGTGGTGGTGGAACATGTTCTTTTGCTCCGGTGATGGGGTTTATGGTGTAAGTCTCATTCCAATACTTGATTGGAGAGAAGGTAGGGTTTTTGGGTGGTTTGGACGAAGATGGTTCATTCTTCTTAACCCAAACGGGTCGAACCGAGATTTTCGGTTTCTTTGAAAGCTTGGATGAGCAAGCTTTGGGTGAGTGGGGTTGTGACAAAGAAATGTCAAGGTTAGGAATGTAGGAGTTAGGCATTGTGAGAGTGTGAGAATGATATCTCAAGGTTATGTGAGAATGAATTCTCAAGGTTGGGAAGGTGTGAGAATGAAATCTCAAGGTTGGGGTATAAGTAAAATGTAATCAAGGTAAGAATTTGAATACAAAATGTGTATTGTCAAGGAATGTTTAGTCAATTTGAGTAAACAAGGAATCTTGACTGGGAATAGGGTTTAAAGGTTTTGACCAAAAATTCGTCAAAAGCCACATTTCTGGCCGCGGTACCTTATATGGTCTGGCGGTTCCATATCACTAAGGAACCGCGGGTCCTTAAGGAACCGCGTCCAGAGGACTTTAAACCAAGTTTTTCCTGGGTTTTGGGAAAAACTAAGACTTGTTCAAAAAATTGCAAATCTTGGATTTTTACCTCTATTAGAACCAAAATATGCTAGGGTTGCATAAAGCAACACATTCACAAAGAATGTCTTGACAAAGGGTGACAAAATAATTTAGATATCATTTTGAACCAATTTTAGTCAAGTTTTAGGGGTTGTGATAGATTTAGGTTCAATTTTAATTTCAAATTAAAGTTGATTAGTGTGCACAAAGGGATAAAATCACACAAAGCTAAATCCATAACTTACCAACATAAAACATTCATGAGTGAAACAAGTGCAATGATAAAAAAACTAACTAATACATAGCTAGCTTATCATAAAATCTAGATAAATAGTTTTCTTTGGCTTGTTGTTTAAAACTTCTTATTATGAAATGACTCCATCATTCATCTCCTAGGAGGAGGCATGGAGAACAAAGTAAGCAAGAAGTTTTGCAACCTCCTATGTAGTTCATACATGTCCATCCTAAGGTTTTGGATGAGGAAGTGGTTGTTGAGACAACATGGACATCTAGGACCATGAGTTTGTTGAAACCCAAAGTAAGGATCATCCAAGAGGAGGGAAAGAGGGACACCCAAAATTGGGATGTTTGAGTTGGGTGGAGGTGGAAGAGGCAAGTTCTCCAATGGTGAAGTGGGTGAAAGTGTAGGCATGTTCCCCAAAGGGGAAATGGGTGAGTGTGGAGGTAAATCCTCCAAGGTTGGTGAAATGGGTGAGTTGTGAGGGGTAAATGGTGAAGTCACCAAAAGGTCATCAAAGTCATTCCCAAAAGGAATGATTTGGATTGGTTGAGGTTGTGTGGTCACTTCCAAGGGTGCACTTGGAGGGAAGGGTGAGGAAAGCTCATTCATTCTAGAATTGAATGAAGAGGAGGTAAAACCAATGGAGTGGTTAGTACCATGGGTGGAGGAGGTCTTGCATGGTGCAAGAGGTGGGGAAGGTGATGAAGAAATGAGGATAGGAGCATTCTCATTCTTAGGTGTATGAAAAGGTGAAGAGTTAGGCTTAGCTACCTTAACCCTTATTTTGAGTGTTTTTCTTGGGGTGGAGGTCTTGGAAGTGTTTGAGGTTTTGGTACACACCATGGTTGATTAGGGTGGTTTAAGGTTTATGGAAGTATGTTTGATGTGTGAAGAACATGCAAACAAGGTGGGTTTAAATGGTTGAGGGGATGATCCAAACTAGTAATGGGTTAAAATCATTTTAGGTGAATAATGAATTTAGATACCCTAGTTTAGGAAATGTGCAGTTTATTACTGAAAATCATGCAAGGTTTACACAAAATTAAGAAAAAAGTGTAAAGCAAAGATGTTGTCGTGCACAGTGGCTGGCGGTTCCTTATCTAGGACCGGCGGTACCTTATCGATAAGGAACCGCGGGTCAATATGGAACCGCGTCCAGAAGGTTTTCAAAAATTTCCCATTTCAGTTTTTGATAAACCCAGATTTTTCCCAAAGGTTTCACAAGCCAAAGTTAACTACAGATCATAATTTGATAAGCTAACTATCATATGGCATGCACAAAGCTATGTAAAACACAATCATGATGGCATAATAAACATTTAAGGATCAAAATAAATGGTAATCCAAGCATCCAACACAAGTTAATACATAACCAAATGAAGAGAAGAGAGTCAATAAAACATCCTAGATGAGTGTTGCAAGTCACTAAGAGCATAACATCTAATTCCTTGATTCACTTCTGAGGCGTTCTCGAAGAAGATGATTGAGATAAAATTGATAATCGGAATCAACTTCATGGGAGGACAAGATAGAGATAGAAGAGGACATGAAGTTAATGAAGTTTGAGGGAGGGTTACTAGAAGACTCTTCTTGAGAAGTATTTTCGACTTGACACGAGTTCACATTGATCTCGGGTGAGATGTTCCCTTGAATTGGAGACATGACACGATCAACGGAGTGATAGGGTGAAGATAGAAGAGACGGAAAGTCAATAAGGACTCTTCTAAGAAGACGAGAAAGAAGCATTCCATAGGGAAGACTTGACTTAGGCTCAAGAATAACAAACCTAATTCTTCTAGCTATGAAAAATGCGAGATTGTAAGGAGTTGTGGTGGCAACACAATACAACATGTGTGCAAGACAAGCGGGTACTAAGTCCCGATTCCCATCAAGACACATTGCATTTTCCCTAATTATTTCAGCCCAAGGAGACATGAAATCATTAATGTCACTAGATAGTAATTCCCAAGGAGAGAGAGTTCCAACAACTCCTTGAAATTTACCATGAATAGGATGCTCACGAGGTTTGGAAATGGTATGAATTATGTCTGAAGGAGTTGGAAGCACGGTCATATAATGAGCATCAATAGGGGCCGATTCCAAAGAGTCTAAACTCCAAGCATCGGTGAATCGACATTGACCATTAGATGGCACTCCAAGAATATCACCAAATTCTTCAAGAGTGTAAATAATGATTTTCCCCATAATGGAAAATCGTATAGACAAACCATTATTGATGCTTATCAATGTGAATGAGCTAAAGAACTCCATAAGAAACGAAGGAAATATTGGCTCATCAATATCAAGAAGACAATCAAAACCAATAGATTTAAACATGAAGCGAATAAACTCATTTGCGAAATTGGAACAAACAATGCGTCCTTCATGGAAACAACAATGTTCGAGAGACTTAGACGAGTTTTTGTGAGAGTGAATCAAAGTAGGGTGAGAGGGCATGTATGCTCGTGTTCGTTCGTGATCTTTTTGATATCTTGAAGACATGACAAGTACCTAAACACGAAAATATCTATCCAATCACTCATATGAAAAATCAAAAAAGAAAACGAAAAATGAAAATGTGTTATATCAATTTCTTGACAAACATAGGATTGAATCCTTATCATTTTCATGTTCACAATGTGTCTATTCCATCATTAACCAAGAAAACATGATCTATGTTAGATCAACAATGGAATAGATCATTGGTTTTTCAAAACAAGTTTTTTAGGTAAGCATTAACAATGTCATTACCTACTTGTTCATGAGTTCATCTCAAATCCATAATTCAACCAAAATCATTTAGCCTAAATTCGGATTTGTTCTATAAGTGGGTTTTAGTGAAATCTTAATGAATATCAACCTAAGGAATCATAGTAAGATTACCATGTCAACCCACATTCCCATTAAGGTTTTAATTCAATTTCAATTTTAAAAATCCCCAATTATGAAAGGATGAACCCTAGAACAAAATAGATGAAATTGAAAGAAAATACTTACAATTAATTGATGTTAGATGAAGGATGAGTGAAACCCACAACTTGGAATCAATTAATTTGAGTGATTGAAGGTTTTGGAAGCTTCAACAATGGTGGAAAAGGTAAAACCCGTCGGCTGTGTGTTTTTGGGAGAGAGAGAGTTTGGTTTGACAAAGAATAAAAAACACAAACTGGCGCTCTGACAAAAGTTTCTGCCCGCGGTACCTTATCGATAAGGTACCGCGGGTTTTGAGCCGCGGAGATAAGGAACCGCCTACAGAGGCAGGTTTCTATCTCTGAAAAACGCGAAATTTTGAAAATCCAGTTTTTCTAAAATACTTAAAATTAAATCATGAGCCTTTTAGAATATCACTGGATCATCATAACACTAAGCAATATTCCTTAATGAAGGATTACGAGTTAAATCAAGATCGAAAAGAACCGAAACGGACAAACGACTACTCGTAGCAAAACGACTAAGTGGAGAGAAGTTAAGAGAAGTGAATCAAGACTAGGATCAATGCTCAAGGGATTAATGACAATCTTCAAGTAGGGGAAACGAAGAGCTTGTGTCATATATAGTGGTTTAAGACGTACCTTTCCGGCGAAACGATAAACGGCTTTGGTAATGAATAAGCACAAAGCAATTATTCAAGTCTAAACTAAGATCACTTTCAATAATAGTCTTAGTCTAAACTAAAATATGAGCAAAGTGTTAATTCACTTTCTCTCCCACAAAGGGCCTACTAACCGTATGGGTGCAAACCATGGAAATCATGCTTGATACTTTAAGCTTCTACTAACTCACTCTACATCACCATAGTGAGTTAAGTATCCAAGCAATGAAGGTTTGAGAGGATAAAAGAAAAGAAACACAAACCACAAATAAATGTCAAGGCAAGGATGCCAAGAAC
The DNA here is from genome assembly GCA_025667525.1 of Glebionis coronaria. NCBI lineage: Eukaryota > Viridiplantae > Streptophyta > Magnoliopsida > Asterales > Asteraceae > Glebionis > Glebionis coronaria. Next base: position 657,013,045 of record CM046874.1, on the reverse strand, counting down.
AAGCACATAGTCAAGTAATGATCAAAAGAATGATCAAAGGGCGTGTGGAAGAACGAGAGCGTACCTAGGCCACAAAGAGCAATCCATGAAGGAATAAGTGCTATGCCCAATCAATGACTATGATGAGTACTAAGTCTTCAAGGACTAGTATCATTCCCAATCATCTTGGTATCATTATTCAAAGATGTTGAAGATCAATGAAAATGATTCTTCTACAAGTGCAAGTAACTCAATCCATAACCAATAAATTGATTGATCTTCATGAGTACCTACACAAAGCAAGATGCAAACTAGTAGATACATTTCAAGAGTATATCTAAAATGCATAAAGGCTACTAATCTTAAGTGGGATGCAATATGTTTAATTAAAAGACCTATTTTTCAAAGAAAACATAGTTTTGACCAAAGAGAAACTTTAGTACAACTAGACCTTCTAATTTGAGGAGACAATGGATCGATCCAAGTTTTAAAGTACAATATACTTCAAAGATCTTGAGTGACCATCGCTCTGATACCAATTGTAGAAACTAGAAGGGGGGGTTGAATAGTTTCTCTTCGATTGGTGACCAAATTAAAATTACTTTCAATTTGGTTTGTATCAAAACTATCTTTTATTTAAAGCTAAGTTTCATAATGATTAGGTTCAATTGAAATGCACTAGCAAGAATAATAAGCAAGTATAATGATAATGAAATAATTAAAGAGCAAGGAAGGAGACAACCTAGTGGGAGGACACCAAGATTTATAGTGGTTCGACAACGAGGCTCTATCCTCGTTTCTACTCCACTCCTCGAGTACACCTACTCGAGATTTCCACTATATCCACAAGCTCCCTTCTCGGCGGAGAAAACCTTACATCGTTGCTTACATTATTTTCCGACACTAAGCTAAATGTCGAGACCTAATCTTTAGCTAGGACCAATCTACACAACGTTGCCTACTTCACAATTAAACGACACAAGGCTAGATGTCGGGTTCTAATCTTAAGGTAGAACCAATCTTCACGATGTTGCCTACTTCACCATTTTACGACACAAGGCTAGATGTCGAGTTCTAATCGAAAGCTAGAACCAATCTTCACGACTCTTCACTTTAAAGCTAAGTGAGAACTTCACACAACACAACTACTAATCACTTTAAAGTTTAGTGAGAACTCACAAGACACAACCACATCACTTTATAGTTTAGTGAGAACTCCTAATCAAATCTATTACAACTCAACTAGACTTATCCAAGTACACACATGTAGCTTGGATTTACACAACACAAATCCAAGCAAACACATATGCAATGGATGTACACAACAAATCCAAGTATCCACAAATAACTTGGATGAACACAACTAATCCAAGTATTCATAAATACATTGGATTGACCTAAAACACAAAGGTATAATGATGAATATGACTAGCTCATAAATTCATCTTTATCACTACACTAGTGAGTGAGTGATCTTCTCATTGGACATGGTAAAGGAGGGGATCAAGAGGATAATCATATGTAAACATCCTTAACAAATTAAGTGATCATTTACTAATGATTATGCTATAGAAAATAGAAAGAGGGCTGAGAAAATCGTCCAAGAGGCTTGCTAGAAAATGAGATTTGACCCACTATTTAAAGGAGACAAAGTATAACGGATCTATAACGGTATTCTGTGCGCGGTACCTTATCTCACCCCGCGGTACCTTATCGATAAGGTACCGCCTAGGTACTTAAGGTACCGCCACTAGACTCCGCTCCGTTTTTTGTCTTTTAGTGGGGTGGGAATATCTGAGGTATTTAAACCCTTCAAAGGATATTCTAACAGCATTTGGAATATGCCATTTTCAAATTTTCATTTTCCATTTTAATAAAACATTTTCTAAAAAAGAAAGTTTATTAAAAATACTTTTGTCTTATTAGCAAAAGTGAGTTTTAAGGATAATCATTTTGATGATCACTAAGTACGATTAAGAAAGGTTAGTGATATGATTATTACCTTGATGATAGTGTTAGTTAAATAATTCATTTTGTGTTTCTACACTAAATGTGTTGTATGGTTTGTTGTGATCAAAACTAAGAAAGATTAGTTAACACTAATAATATTTTTAGGCATTACTTGCATTAACACACATGAAATGATCGGTATGGGGTCGATCATTTGCCATGATTTAAGGAAAGTATACCAGTTAAACGGTTTGGAAAACCATCATGATAACCTGGCAGTATTAGCATAGACACCATTCTGGTTGTAACGGAAACGTTAAAGTGTGGTTACACAAAATTCAACGATGATTTGCTTGACAGCATGATCGATGAAAACCAACCATGACTGTCATGAAAGCAGAATTGAATGAAATCCAACAATGTCTTGCATGAAGGCATAATAACAAAAGAGGCGTAAAACGTAATCCACATGAAGACGGAATTATCATGAAGAAACATGAAACGATTTAACATGAAGGAGTGTATAACATAATCAGCATGAAACTGAGTTTAACCATGACAGTATAAAAACAGACTTGACATAAAAACATAGTAACTTATGAGGGGACATGAAAAAAAAATTTATGCCAATAAATCATGAGAAAAATTTTATGCATGAAAAACAGTGCATTAATGCGTAATGTAGTTTATAAAAACCTCTATATGTGCGAGGGGACGCCTATGGGTCGGTTCCAAAACAAAAGACATGGCGAGGGGACGCCTATGGGTCGGTCCCAAAGTTAAAAGTTTCGATAAAAGCACATGCGACTAAATATGGCCAGTCCTGTACCAACCATTACTTAGTCATAATCCCTGCAACAATGATACATGAAATATAAATAAATGAAACTTATCTGTCAAAACTTATCAGAAAAAATTTTATGTGACTAATTATGAACTACTGGGGTTCAGTTCACATAGTCATAGTTCACGAGGAACATTATGCATGAAACAATGACACATAACTAAATATGAATGACGGTTGTCCATCCATATTAGTAAAACAATATCGATGAAAACATCAAGGTTAAAACCTCAAGGTGCTGAAAACATCATGGTTAAAACAACAATACGCTGAAAACATCAATACGTAGAATAACAGACATTGGCTTAGGAAGCTCCTGGTGACTACCCACTAGTCACAGGTTGAGTTTTAGAGCCTACAGGTCGAAGCCTTGGCTCTGATACCATAATTGTAACACCCCATTTTGATAAATGTAATGTCACGCATAATTATGGCGTGTCATCAAAGCATACAAGGATAAATGTATAAAACATTACATGACGATAGGGATAACCGGAATCAAACATCGGTTCCCAAACATAAGCCCAAAACATAATAAAGCAAAAGAAATGAATGAAAGACTAAACAAGTATAAGTATATGAAGGCAAAAAGGAAAAGAAGTCTCTAGCAGCTTCCATCCTATGCACGTCCTCCAAATGCTCGAGTCTTTCCTAGGGTACCTGCCGTTTTGGGACATGGAAAGGAAAGTAACGGCTGAGCAAAATGCTCAGTGCATGGATATAGACATAGTATAAATGACTAAAACATGATAAAGACTTAATAGCAGCGGAGATGTATAAGTCCTGGAAAACCTGGAACATGTTCATAAAAACTGGTTTTATAATTTGAAAAGCCTTATGTTTATCTTATGAAAACTGTTTAACATAATTTTACCATTAGCCAATATAGGTCATGAAAATCCACCGTGCATGAATACTTGGAGGGGTGACCTCATCATGCAAATTAGAGGGGCTGCCTCTAATTTAATATATTGGTTCTGGGTAGGAGGGATCAGCTCCTTGTGAAGGATGCAAGGCACACACCACATTCACCATGAAATCCTTACTGAAACATGTAACTAGGATGCACCCATACGCCCCACATTATAAATATAATATAGATGGCCAAAAGCTGAAGGGACGCCACGAGCAATCACTCCGCTGTGGTGAAGTCATAACACCAGTGCCTCTAGTGTTATGGTTATGGTACCTCCATAACTAGGTGAAATTGGTCATGCATGTATATGGCTTTAGGTATTCTAATTAAACATAAGCAATTCAAAAACATATAAAACAAATACTGGGAAAATAGTTGGCTGCATACGGGGAATCCTAATAAGGAAAGAATGTCCATACTGAAAGGACGGGAATCCGTACCTTATGTCCAGTGAACGAAGAAGATGAACTGAGAGGAATCCTACTTCCGTATCACTAGTGCTACATAAATACATACATGAATAAGTATCTGCTTACTAAGTACGTAGCTGGTTTTATGTCATGTCTTAGCTTATTTTATATGTTCTTACCATGTTTTACTGTTTTAAAGCCTTAAATTGTGTTTAACTTACATTCTGTTTAATCTGATTAAGTATTTCTGGTATTTCATGTGTTATTATACTTACTGTGTAATACTAAGTAACTTTCCAAAAATAGCAGGTTTCCTAAAATAGAAAGTTACCAAAAATAGAAAGTTTCCAAAAATAGAAAGTTTCCAAAAATAGAAAGTTTCCAAAAATAGAAAGTTTTTAAAAATAGAAAGTTTCCAAAAATAGAAAGTTTCCAAAAATAGAAAGTTTCCAAAAATAGAATTACTGCTTAAAAAAGATAAGTTTCTAAAAATAGAAAGTTTCCATAAATAGATTAGCTGCCTTATTTAAATAAGTTTCCATAATTAGAAATAAGCTGGTTAAATAAGCTAAGTATATAAGCCTAAGTGTTTTCATGATTATTTTCTAAGTCTTATGATATAATGTATAGTTTATTAATTATTTTATGTAATTAAAATAAACTATAGGTTAAAATTTTAATTAAAGTATAACATGTTTTTAATTAAATAAAGTTAAATACTTAGGTTAAAACATGTATTATTATTTATTAATAATATAACCTAAGTCATGTTAATTAATTAATTATAACCATGGTTTTTAAATAATTAATTAATTATAAGTCTTAAAAATATAAAATACTTAGGTTGTTATTAAATTAATCATGTCATGTTATTAATTTAATTTTAACATAAGATCATAAAAATAAAAATCTAAACATACACCTTGAACCGGATCTTGACTAAGAACCATGAACCGGACATGAAATCGACACCATACCCCGAACCAAGTCGGGGTTACCCTTGTCTTGATGATGCTGTGGGACTCATACCAACCAACCGGGACCATATGGTCTCGGTGGTGGTCGAATGGCCAAACCGAGACCCTCTCGGGTTCGGTGTAGGTTGCGGCAAAAAACAAAACACGCCTAAACAACCCTTTTGATTTTATTCCAACCCAAATTCATGTTAGATCTATGATTTAATTAGGTTTTATAAAAAAACATAACATGTTCTTAATTATTAAAAGATTAAATCAAAAGAAAAAGGGTTAAATGATTTACCGAATACGTGGATCTAAAGAACGAGGAACAAACACGAACACCAACAACAATTCCAATATCCAAGATCAACAGACACCCCTTTTGGTGTATTTGAAGGTGGCGGCCAAAAAGAGAAAAAGAAGGAGGAGGAGGATTTTAGGTTTCTGTAAAATTCTTCTATATAAAAAAAATGAGTAGTGTAATTTTCCTTAACCTCCTTTTAGTAAAAATTGATGGGCTAAGCCCATCCACCCTCCCTAATTTCATGGTAATGGGGCCCACAAGGGGTAACCCGAATGTTTTTCCGTGTCTAAAACATTGGTGTGTTCTCGTGTGTTCTCGTGTTCGTGTTTTACGTGATCTCGTTAAATATTAACTGTGACTTAATATATTTATTCGTGTTCGTAATAAATATATATATACGTAATTAATATTAGCTCGTGATTAAATTACGTTCATGATTTCATGATCGCATGTTCGTGATTAATTATTGTCAAATAATTATTGCGTGCTCATGCGTAGTAAAATACTTATCGTGTTCTAACACGTACGTAATACGTAAAATCCTAACACGAAATCGTAATCATGCTATAATAGAAAAGTTTTAATCTAGTATGTACGATCTTAAGGGTACTATTCATGGTAAAAGCATGCGGGTTTTACAACATCTCTCATGAGATGATTCCATCCCTCACCACGTTTCCCTTGAATTAGTTCTGGGTCAAGTCAGGTTCGTGACTCGGTTAACAAAAACAAGCGCTTCTCGAGAGGCAAACCGTTGATCTATCCTTTACCGTTTTCATAATAAGTGTAGGGGGAGCCCCGTATGTGTTTGTTGTCTTGTTTCTTCTAATGTGCAGGGATTAAAGCTTCAAAGATCCATTCTCGATGACTTTTGACGAACCGTGATCCCGTGTACCCGTCTTCTCGGTTCTATCCTAAACTGTCATGATTCAATATTTCATACCTTATATGTTCACATTGAAATCACTATAGTTGTCCTTTCCTTAGCTAGATTTAAACAAAGTGCATAATGTCCTAAGTGTAGGGGAGTTTACTCCCACATGCTTAAAGATTGAGGAAAATGTTTATATCAAGTGTAGGGGGACTTCTATCGAAGTAAGTGGGCTTTTCCATGAATTTGTCCTCATTTTAACCGGAAAATTTGATTTTTCGACATTTTTCAAAATTTTTAATCTATTTTGGCCTAGTAGTATAGTAGTATTTTCCTTTGTTATCGTTATTTACTTTCCTTGTTAAAATAAATTTTGAATAAAGTGGTTTTAAATTTTTCAAAGTCATGAATCTTTTTACTCAACCCGAGTTTACTTATCTAAGTTTACTCTAGCTAGTATCCTTAACGTGTTTAAGTCAAGTTTTGCTAGGCTTTTATATAGGGAAATTTAAAACGCGAAAGTCTTAACTCTCACGGTTAAGAACAAGAACTTTTCGCAAGTTCCTATAATTTATCCTAGAGAGTCGTTTATCAAGGGAACTTTAAAATGCGAATTCTAAACTTAAAAAAGCATAAGAGTTTGCAAGATCCTATAGATGACTCGAAAACCCAAAACTTTGATTTAATTGGCTAAGCATCCAGGAGTCTCATTCCTTGAGATTTTAAATTGTGGAAAACGAGAGATGATAGAGTCAATTATAAGTTTGGTATTCTTTCATGAATTTATGTGAGTTAATTATGAGCTTTTTCTCCCATCGCTTGCTAATAAATTTAATTGCAATAAATAAGGTTGTACGATTTGATAAGTTACTTAGCTTCTAGCCCAAGATCGTTTAAAAGTTGCTCGATATTAATTAGAGTTCATAGCCAAGGCATAACTTATTGAAGCGGGATGCGAAGATTGGCGAGTCCGAAAAGGTCCTAACAAGACATGAGGGCTACATTTTGTTGCTAAAGATCCAAAAGTGATGTGAAGAATCATTTATCAAAAATCAATATGAAGGATCGAGACACACGACGAAAAGCAAATACTCCCCTAAAGTCATGGAGAAGTCTATCCAAAAAGGCCCTAACAAGGTATGAGGATAAATAGATCCAAGTCCTAAAAGGAGGTGGATCGTTGTATATCAAAGTCCAAAATAAAGATTGGAGAAAAATGAAGAATTCGTGGTCCAAATATGAAGAATCTCTCAAAAAGTTCAAGTGAAGAAATTCCTATTATGAAGAGAAGACCATAATTTCATGAACGTCTCTCAAGATTCGAAGTATGAAGTCGCTGCCAAATATCGGTTCGAGAAAGGTCTCAAATCGTGAAGCGAGTTATGCCAAGATATGAACTTTATGAGGTCTCGAGAAGCAGTTTTAAAATATTTTGTCCTTTAGCTAACTATTGATTAAATCGTCCCATTTTATTTTTGACCTAAATAAACTATCGAAATAAGTCAAACAATGTATCCTCGTGATCATTCAAGACAAAATTAAAATATAAGAGATACACCTAGGAATAAGGGAGTCTAAGTAAATAATTGGGCCACATAATAACAATGATCTCGTTTATAAGCTTGGTATGGGGAACGTGAAACTTGAGGATGATAAACATTCATGACAACCAAAACCCCAATGTAAGTCTTTGATTTCTTACTTGTTTTGTTCTTTTAGTTTCCTTAGTGTTTGGTATTTAATAAAGGCCAAGGTGGGTTATATATGATAAAAAATGTAAATCGTGCTTTGAAATTAATGCATTGCATGAGGGCATTGAAATGGTCAAGTGTAGGGGATTTAATAAGTGTGGAAACACTTATCCTTTTACCACTTATTTCCAATAATAACAAGACCAAAACCTGTATTTTATGTCGTAAAAGTTGGAATTATGCGTGGTTTGTGTTTTTATTGTGTTTCAGGATAAAAATATGCAAAAGGAAGAAAACATGGGCTATCACGGGCTTTTATCAAAGAAAAAGACAAAAGACGAAGTCAAAAGATCGAGAGTGCAAAAAGAACGGAAGTCCAAGACCTATTCTGAAGATTTATCAAAGAAAAAGTCTAAAGATGGAAGTTTAATGAAGTCGAAGAACTCAAGTCTAACTATAGAAGAAAATTATAAGACAAGTTCAATTTATATCGACAAATCCCGAGACGACGTCGAGAAAGACAAAGAAATTAAATCGAGTCGAGACGAGAAGAAAGAAAGTAGGAAGCATAAACACTTAACCTCCCTACCTCCTATAAATACCCTCCTAATATGTCATTAGGAGGGTGTTAGTTTGTAGTTAGTTTTTAGTTAATTTATAGTTTTATTTTTAAGTGTGTTTTTAATTTCCTTCTCTCTAGTTTTTCAAGTTTATCAAACATTAATATTGTAATCTTTTGATCTTAATCTTTAATCAAATCAAGCTTATTTTCTTATTTCTCATTCTACCTTTCTTAATCTTTTTTAATCTTGATAATCATGTAGTTTATTTAATTTTATTGATGATATGATTGTTTAGCTTATTTGATTGTGCTTACTGAGTTGGTGATTTTAAAAGTTTTAGATTAAAGTGCTTATTTTCTTAATTTTTATGATTAATAGTTTTTAAAATAAGTTGATTTTGATAAGTTTATTATTTTTATAAAAAGTTGATTTTCAATATTTAGATTATTTAGTGTTTTAATAGTTTTTAAATTGTGGCTTATTAGTTTTTCTTAAAAATCTTTTTGGTTTAAGTTTTGGTAAGTGCTTATTTTAGATTTGCTTGTTTGTTTATGTTTTTGTGTTATCCGGGTTTCTTAAACCCTTTTATTCCGAATATTGTATCCTCCCATTTATTCCGGATAGTGTGTTTAGATTTATTCCGTATAAGCCTTCAAGTTAATATTTCGAACAGAGCTCCAGTTGCCCACATTCCGTATAAGCTGCATAACCCTCATATTCGGGATAAGGGTCCGAAATCTTCAATTCCGGATAAGCCTTAGAAGTTCCATATTCGGGATAAGGATATGTGGTCATATTGCGGATAAGGTCCAGAACACCATTTCCGGATAAGTTTTCATTTATGTTTTCCGGATAAGTAGAAGAAGAACTTATTCCGGATAAGCTGAAAAACCATTATTTCCGGATAAGTGACTTAACAAACATTCCGGATAGTGAGTTTAAAAGGATTCCGGATAAGCTCCCAAATCCTCGATTCCAGATAAGCTGCATTTCTTGTATTCCGGATAACATTCTGGATAAAGCCACAGAAGTAAACATTCCGGATAAGCATCACAAACTCATTCCGGATAAGCCCTTAATTTTGTATTCCGGATAAAGCTTCAAAATAGTATTCCGGATAAGCAACATGGTTCATATTCCGGATAGAGTGTAAGTTAGGATTCCGGATAAGTGACAGTAAGTTTGGATTCCGACTTATATTTTGTTATTTCCAGTTTTTAATTTAAATTTATTTTTCCCGCCCTTTTACTTAGCATTATTTTTACTCGTCTTGTTTTAGTTTAATTTTTAAAGTTTACATTTTTATAAGTTTTCATAATTTACTTTTTAATTATTTCTAAAGTCTTTAATTTTAGTCTAAATATTTTCAAATTTTCATTTTTACTTATTTACTCAACGACATTTTCACTTTTAGATTAAAATAGATAATCAAACCTTTTTTTATTTTCCACCAAGAACGACTGAGTCGCACTTTTAACTAGTAATCAATTCGAAAAGATCGGATTCAACGAACTTTCATAACTAAGTGAAAACCTAGTTATTAGCGAACAGACATGAAAATCTTAGTACGTGGACAGCATGGGTACTTGGCTAATTTGAGAATTGAGCCAGACTTAATTTCTCGGATCAAGGCTGCTCAGAAAGATGATGGTGAGATTTGGGCTATTATTCAGAATCTTGATCGGCAGACAGAACTTCGTGTAGATGAAGAAGGCATCGTATGGCAAGGAACTAAGCTATGTGTTCCAGATGATCAGACATTCCGAGAAGTTTCACTAACTGAATCTCATAGCTCTCCATTCTCTATTCATCCATGATCCACCAAAATGTATCATGACATTAAACAATATTTCTGGTGGAGTGGCATAAAGCAGGATGTTGCTACCTTCGTATCCAAATGTCTAACCTGCCAGCAGGTTAAGATTGAGCATCAGCGGGCTAGTGGTTTACTGCAACCGTTAGAGATTCCCGCATGGAAGTGGGACAAAATCTCCATGGATTTATTCACCGGACTTCCACTTACTCAGAGCAAACATGATGCTATATGGGTCATAGTAGATCGTTTAACCAAGTCAGCTCATTTTCTTCCAATTCGCAGGGACTTCTCAGTTAGCAAATTGGCATATATATATATTCCTTAAGGATATCATACGACTACATGGAACACCGTCAGATATCATATCAGATCGAGATCCTTGTTTCACGTCAAAATACTGGAAAGGTATGTAGAAATCTTGGGGCAGTAAACTTAAGCTTAGCACTGCCTTTCATCCTCAGATCGATGGTCAATCGGAGCGTACCATTCAGACGTTAGAAGACATGTTGCGGGCTTGTGCATTGGAATGGTCAGGAAGTTGGGACGAATACATTTGTTTGGTTGAGTTTGCCTATAACAAAAGTTGTCATGCAAGTATTAAGTGTGCACCTTTCGAGATGCTCTATGACAGGAAGTGTCGTGCTCCAATCTGTTGGGATCAAGTTGGAGAACGAATCCTTAAAGGACCAGAAATGATAGAGGTGACTAATAAGAAGGTTGACATTGCTAAGGCGAAGCTACAGGAATCTCGTGCACTACAGAAGAGCTATGCTGATAAACATCGTAAAGATCTAGCGTTTAATATCGGCGACCATGTTTTCCTTAAAGTGTCACTAGCATGTGGTGTCAAGCGTTTTGGGCTCAAGGGCAAGTTCAGTCCTCGTTTCATCGGACCGTTTGAGATCCTTGAACATGTCGATGAAGTATCATATCGTCTAGCTTTACCTCCCCAGTTATCTCATGTGCATGATGTATTCCATGTATCCTTACTCAGAGGTTATAATTACCATCCATTGCATAAAGTTTCGTATCCATTCGAGCCGATTCGAGAGGATCTATCATATATTAAGGAACCCGAGAGAGTTCTCTACCGTCAAGAACGAGTCATCAGGAGAAATACGATTTCGTTCGTTAAAATCCTTTGGATGGATCATTCCGAGTGGGAAGCCACTTGGGAAACGGAGGAGTCTATCCGGACTTCTTATCCTCATTTCCAGTTTTGACTCGGGTATGTAATTTTAGCTTACACGTCTTTCCAGCTTATGTGTCATTTCAGCGATTAATATCTCATCAGCTTATCTTATCTCTAATTCGAGGACAAATTATTCTTTTAGAGGGGAAGAGTTGTAAAACCCGCTTTAAAAACCCTAAGATTATTAAATGCCCAAATTTACGGTTAAATTTAAACTTTCTAATTAATTAATATACGCCATGAATCATGAATATTTAATACGAACATTACGTATATTAATTAATTATACTAAGAATTACGTATGTAAACATGCATGAAAATGCACGATAAGTATTCATGTATAATACTTAAAATATGCAAGACATAAAAACACGAAAATTAAACGAACACATACGATAATAGATTAAGTCACGAAAAATAAACAATGTGTAAGTATATATGTGTGTGTGTGTGTGTGTGTGTGTGTCCGCATCCAAATAAGAAGAAAGAAGGGCCCAAGGCCCATGTCCAATATAAATCCTTATGTACATCAAATAAGGAATCATAAACATAAAACACAGAGAATTAACAAAACCCTAAAACAGTTTCTCTTTTCCTTTTTTCTTCTTGGCCGCAGCGAACAACAACAAAACCACAAGGACGATTGATTTTGGATCTTTGTTTAACAACGGTATCGTGTTCGTTCATTCCTTTTAAATCACGTGTTGGTATTACTCTAATCTTTTCTTTGTTTTTATTTATATTATGTATGATCATTAAAAACAATTCAAGAACATGTAATTAACCATAGGTCTATCAAGATTGAAAACAAAGTAAGGGTTTGGGGGTTTGGGGGTTTGGTTTGTCCCGATCGCAACCAACCGAAACCCATTATGATCTCTGTGGTGTTGTTGTTCCAGCAGTCGCAACCCCTCTTGGGGTCGGTGTTGGTTCAAAACCACCAGCCGCAACAATTAGTTGGCGGTGGTGGTGTTTTGTTGACAACCGCAAGGACCAAGAACCCCGCAGTGGGGAACTTGGCCCAACAATGGGAAATCGAGACACACTAGGGGCTCGGTGGCAAGTTTGCCGCAGGAAGGGGAAACCCCAGCGCAAGCTGGGGGTCGGTTTGGTTCGGGCAACAGCGTCATACCGAGAGCCATTTGCTCTCGGTGTGAGGTTGTGGCTCGGACAAGTCACGACAGCAAGAGGCCGCAGCCTTTGGGTTGTGGTGCTCGGTTGTCGGGTCTCAGGGTTTTGGGCTCAAGAAGTTAACATTTTTACAAGGACACGAAGCTTGGTCAGCCAGTGTTGCCTAGGTAATTTATCGGGATATGCCTTCCTTGTTTGGTGGGGGGGGGCTCGGTACAAAAAAGGTACATGAAATATATAATATTATTAATTAATATTAACTGATGATAACATGATATGACATTATTAATTAATAATAATATGTTAAGCATAAGTATTTATTATTATTAAACTTTACAATACGATTACACATGATATAATATAAGCTTATTAAAACTATAGGTTATACCATTTAATCATTTAATGAGCATACGATCAATTATGGAAATATATTGTACGGCAACATGATAAATATGGAAACACACTAAATATGGTAACATGATATTTATAAAACATGCTAAATATGGAAACTTTCCATTTTTGGAAACTTACTAATTATGGAAAGTTTCTATTTTTAGAAACTTACTATTTAAGGAAACTTACTATTTTTGGAAAGTTACTATATATGGAAACCTGCTATTTTTAGAAGTTACTATATATGGAAACCTGCTATTTTAGAAAGTTACTCATTATGTTATAACAAGTACTTTAACACATAAAATATGAAATACATGAATCTAAAACACATGAAACTATAAGAAATACATGATTAAACATTAAATAATAAGACAAGACAAGAACAAGTATAAAAAGTATAAACACGTCAAGTAAACTAGATAACAAGTATGTATAAGTAAAATCGACACTTATTCATGTCACTTTATTATGTTGCTATTGTGAAGTCGGAGTGATCTTTCGCGTTCGTTTTCGTCTTCATATACTGGACATAAGGTACGGATATTCCGTCCTCGGTAAGGACAACTTTCCTCCTATATTAGGATTCCCTGTTTGCAGCCATCTGTTTTCCCTAGTAGTTAAGTATCTTAAACACATCAGTATATGATATGACTATTTTAGATTGCCTGAGCTATATACATGCATGCCAACTTCACCTAGTTATGGGGGTTCCATAACCATAGCACTGGAGGCACAAGTGTTATGACTCTTCTGTGGTGAGAGTGATTTCTCGCAGCATCCCTTTACAGTATTTGGTCTTTGTTATTATTATTCATGTGGGACGAATGGGTGCATCCTAGGACAAGTTAGTATGATTTCATGGTAACTGCGGTGTGTGCCTTGCATCCGTTATAGGAGATGATCCCTCCACTCATTTTATATATTAATTAGAGGCAACCCCTCTAATTGCATGATGAGGTCACCCCTCTAAGTATTCATGCACGTTGATATAACATGACCTATATAGGCTCCGAGCATATTTAAAATACAGATTTTCAGAATAAACCAAACATAAGTCTTTTCAGAAATATAAACCAGTCTTATGAACTTAAACCAGGTTTTCTAGGACTTACACTTATTCCGTTGTTATTCATTTCATTTCATTGCTTGCTTATGTTTATGCTTTACACTTCATTGTCATATATCCGCACACTGAGTGTATTGCTCAGCCGTATTTTTCTTTCCATGTCCCAATACGGCAGGTACTAAAGGGAAAAGCTAGGAAACAAGAGTACGTGCATGGAATCAGGCGTCTAGTCTTCTTTCTTCTTTAATGCATTTACATACTTTTGTTTTGCTTGACATTGTTTAGTCCTTTCCTTTACATTCTATACTTATGCATTTCGTGTGTGGAGCTTATGTTGGAACCGATGTTTGTTTCTGGTTTCCTTTATGGTCATCTAATGTTTAGACATTTACCTTGTAGGCTTTGATGACACACCATAATTACTACGTAACGGTCCATTTATCCAAATGGGGTGTTACACTATACATATATAATATATATATATATATATATATATATATATATATATATATATATATATATATATATATATATATATATATATATATATATATATATATATATATATATATATATATATATATATATATATATATATATATATATATATATATATATATATATATATATATATATATATATATATATATATGTATATATATATATATATATGTATATATATATATATATATATGTATATATATATATATATATGTATATATATATATGTATATGTATATATATATATATGTATATATATATATATATATATATATATATATATATATATATATATATATATATATATATATATATATATATATATATATATATATATATATATATATATATATATGTGTGTGTGTGTGTGTGTGTTTGGTAATAAGGCACATATGCGGATATATATATGGTGTGATGCGTACCATGACAACGTGTTTGATATGGGTTTGAATTCCCGCTGCTATTCAGCTATTGTTGTATGTGTTTAATGAAACGTACATTATTGTTTCTCTTTTGGCAACATCGAAATTATATGCGTGGACACTATTGCATCCTCAGTGAGTTGAATGCAATTGAGATTTATCTAACAAATGTAGATCAAACTTGCCTTTCAACATGCTAAAAGTTCGAACAAAAAACTTTTCATCTATCTCTCCTAATCTTAAATTTGTTAGACTGTAGGTTGGCTCAAGTTGTGGGGTTGTGGTCCATTAGATAGCAGACCACCAAGAATGGCTTGATCTTTAACAATTCATGTTTCATGATCAGGATTGAAAACTTGTTGTGCATCATCACCAGTTCCATGAGTTACCATAGCAGTTGGCTTTTCCGTTTGGTTCCGTTGAGATATCCATAGAGTTGGACACCTCGTAAGATCAGAACAACGTGTGCCTTCTATAGCAGAAAGTTTGTGCGAGTTAACTTGCAGGTGATTGAGGTGGCAATCTTGGAAGAATTAATAAGTGAAGTTGCCATGATCAAATCAATATGTTAAGAAGAACAAATTAGATGTAGGTTGTGATGAGAGAAAGAGAAGAGGGAAAAATAAAAGCCCTAGAGATCAGGTTGTGATACCAAGTTAGAAAAGAGAAAATGAGATCTCGTAAGTTTCCCCTGATCATCGGACCCAAGCCCGTTTGTGGGATTGAGGTCATTAGGTTTAAGTTTTTATGGTTTCTTATTACTTAAGATATATATTTAGTATAAAATACATATGTTAGCTCTTGTAATGTTGATTCAATTAATAAAAGGTATTGTGTTATTTTACATGCTATCACAGCTCTAGGTAAGATCCATCATTAAATTTTGCTATCATCCAGCATCAGGTACATGCTAATGATCCGGAGGGATTCCTTACTTTCCTTTTACGTTATTTTTCAGTTAGGTTTTTTCTTTTATGATGTATGCATATAAACCCTAAATTCTAACCGTAAAAAAATATGTCGAGTCACCTTTGATCAACAATTTTTTTTTTTGATCATCTTTTTTTTAGAATGGCAATTGTGGCTACATGGCCTCTAGCCAGAAGGTGTAACGAGCCCACACAATCAGTTTGAATCCAGCCGAGAAGGCAATGACACCCTTCCCTTTACACACGCAAGAGGAAACCCCTATCTCCTAGACAAGACTCGAACATGAGACCTTGCCTAGGAGAGTAAAACCTCCATACCGCTAGACTAGAAAGTTTTTGGTTTTTTTTCTTCATCATCTATTTGTGTTCGTTGACAACAAAAGTTGATCATCAAATATTCGCTCCCTTCTAAAGGCAAAGCAAGCCACACGAAGAAGGATGTCGCAAGCAATAAGCAACTATGCCGCAAAAAACAATTATGATTCGCTCAAACAAAAAAGATGATAGAAAAAAAAACAAATACAAAGAAGAAGATGATAATTTCATCATTATATCTAGTTTGTTCTTCGTGAGGACTCTCGTTCAAACTGCGAGAGTTACGAGTCATTGGATCTAAGCCTGTTTGTGGGTTTGACGTTATTAAGTTTAGGGTTCTATGGTTGCTTATAAGCTATATATATTTAGTATAAAATACATATGCTGCTAGCTCTTGTAATGTTTTGGTTCAATTGATAAAAGGTAAATTTTACAAAATTCTGGTCATCTTTTCTCTTTGATCTTTTCTGTAGGTTGCAAGTCCCTTTTTTTCATTTTTTTTTATTGTCAGCATGGAGCTACATAAAATAACTAATACAGAAAGAGTAATAAGTAAACTACATTTGTAAATGGTTTAGAGTTTAGGCTAGACCCACCATCTTCAAACCCAGATTTCGTCAATCAACCACAACGCAGATACTATCTCCAACTACCAAACCAATAATACATAGATTACACAAAACCAACATATTATCTTCTCAAATTTATGAATAAAGAAAGTGATGCAAATCTACAAATTAAAGGCTCGTCACATCATACCCATAATCATAAATATAATGGTCCCATTTGTCACACCAGTAATCGGACCTAGATGCTATGGAAGCATTTATTCATACTTGGCCAAGATGGGTTGTTCGGGTCGTCTAACCCGAAACTCACGAGTCAACCCGTGAGCATTATCGATACAATAAAGCCTATAAATAGGCTAGACGATGTGTAGTAGTACCTCACAATATCATAATAGATAAATTCCATCATGAACAATATGTATGCAATAGTCTTATTTCTAGTTTTTATCACGAGTATGAGTTCGACTTTGTGTAATGATTTCGATCAGAAGATATTCATGGTCGTTGATGATAACACGACCATGCATGATCTCGATGCAGGAACATGGATGAATAAGGTATGCACGTTACATGCATGCATGTGTTAGATTGTTAAGAAACTAAACTAAATTGATTAATGTATTCTTCTACCATCCCTTTGTGCAGGCCAATCCAGTTGAAATTGGAAAGTTCGTTTTGGAAGATGGGAACGTATTCACACTTGCACGGAAATCATCCCCAAGTAGGAACTGCATTTATCCTGACCAGCCGTGTGGGGCGTTAGATTGGTGCTGTGAAGGGCTTAGATGCTTAAATGAAGGTTGGGGTTTTACTGGAAAATGTATTCCCGATATATCCTGCCAGGAAACGACATGCAACATTCTCGTCCCATGTTGCTGGCCTAAAAAATGCGGCGGAACTGGACCAGGCAGCAATTGTTACTAGTTTAGTTTGTTAAGGTTTGGTAAGCATGTGTCTGCGTGCATGCATGTACGTGAATCAAGCCGATGATATAATGTTGGCTTGCTATATCTATATATGTGTGTGTGTGGTAATAAGGCATGTATGCAGATATATGTGTACCGGCCACCTACAAATAATATAACATATCGATGACGTGACAACGTCTTTCATATGTTGTTTGAATTCTCGTTCAGCATTTGCAGTACTACTGTTTCTCTTTTGGCTTTCAACATGCTAAAATTTCGTTCCATATTATAAAAAAACCCAATCTTCATGAGTTATTCGAAGAGGTTGGAGGGATGGTGAGGGCTCAAAAGGGGAGGGAGTCTATGCAAAAGTCAAATAAAGCCCTGTTTTATAAACGGGCTCTATACCTTACTTTAGAGCCCTGTTTTGTGCCACACAACCTGGCTCTTTGAAATTATTTGTTTAAAAAAAAACATAAACCATGTTAATTAATCATAAACATGGCTTTATAATAAAACAAATTATAAATGAAATTACAAAACTCAGCAAATAAATTAGAAATTCAAGAGAATAAGGTCATGGTTTGACAATATCCATTATACAGAATCCTAATAAGAGTATAATCATATAAAAGCATTTGAGTTTAACAAAAGCTATAATCTTGAGTATGCTCTTATAATTCACCACCTTTTCCGAGTCAATGAAACCCCTAATATCAACATCTGATATAAGCCAGTAGTCCGCATTACTCTGCAAAACAAACATTACATTAGTTGCTAGAAAACATGTTTCTGTAATGGCTGTATGTTGACTTTCTGAAATCAAAATTGTGATTGAATATTGACTTCTATGAAATGTTAAGTAGCGGTACTTTTTTTCATTTTTTGATTATTAGTTGTAGAAAAACTTGGGTTAATGTTAATTTGTCATCTCGAATGATAATAAAAGGTAATTAAGTAATACAGTAGATCTTACCCGGCTCCTTCTTTCGACCAACTGTCTCATAAATTCCCCTTGCAGTTTGGAAAGTCGTATCTGTCATGCCTTAATGAATCATAGCTGCAGGCACGCAGCAACACCATAAGTAACTCCGGTCCATATTTCTCTAGACTGCATACTTGACATATCAGGTTCTCCACTCAGTAGCATCCCATTAACAGCTCCACACTTTCCATTTTTCATTTTCAACACATTAAAGTTATAAGTAACATCAAAAGCACTTCTGGCTTTCTCTTCCTCTACTATGGGATATAGTAAACATGATCAGCTCTTACCCCTTGCACTTGGAGCAGAGTATGCTACGTCAAACAGAAAGCTTCTTTGGACGTCCCATTATAAAGATCCCGAAGAGACACTTTGAGTTGATGAACAACATCTGCTCCTCGAAGGTGGATGAACAACTACCACCATCGCCAAATAAGAATTGAAAGATGTAAATTGGGACATGACTAATGACCACCACCACCACCCATTCCTTCCTTCAACGCATCCGCACCATCCTGATAAAAAAATATCACATTTTTCTGGGTCACTCACACCTCGTATGCTTGGGAAAGCTCTTTATAACAAAATGTAATGATATTAACATCCATTACAAATGATAAATCAATACACTCACACCAAAATCAATAACCATAATACCATGATCTAACATAGAACTTACCATGTAAAGGGTATAAATTCTTTATAGCAAATATATGTGCTTGTTCATTCCGGAAAGCTCAAGTTATAAATGATTTTGAGTTCTGAGTACTCAGATATATAAATACTCGCACTATCTCATAAACTTTAAATTTTTTATCTACATTTTAATCATTCTACGGTTTAAGATTGGCCATACCATAAATCAGGCAGATAAAGAATACCATATGCACATTTTTTTTGAATACTTGTTACAATTTCCTAATAACTATATCATTCTTAAATCTATAACATTTGAAAAATTATTATATCACTTACATTATTTTAGCAAGACTTTTCTCAAGGATTCCCAAAAGAATTGCAACAATTTCCATCTTTGGAAGGCCAATGTCAAAGTTAAACATTTACGCATGGTTGTCATTCACAAGAGTTGAAACCAGCTAGAATCACTTACCAAACCGGAAGAGGGGAAACCAGATACTTCATCATCGGTGCAGGCCATCTGTATCCACTAACATGATAATAGAAGCCATCGCTTTCTTTGCTAAATCTATCACTTTTCTAGAAAACTTATTAACATAAATGAATGTACATGCATCAAAAGTTTCCGGCTCAAAGTTGACTGTTGTTTGACCACGCTTTTTGTCAAACTCAAGGCAGTCCTAAAAACTTTCATGATACAGAACAGATGCGAAAGTCAGTACAACATAAGGATATTGAGGTTCTTCTATTAGTGCCTGGTGGAATGCCAAAAGCCCAATCCCGTGTTAATACAACAAACAGTTAGTCAACTACTTTGACTGAAACAGTTAAGTAGCTTCAAAGAAGCTAATCCGCCACAAGATGGTTGATTGCAGCTAACAATCGTATCCATATGTGAGAATAATTGTTGTAAAAGAACAAAGTGCATATGTTATTAAAATAATAAATGCCAAAAGTATATATATACATCATTTAGCCTATTTTATAAAACTATAATCTCCTATTTATTAGTTCCATATGTAAAAACTCTTTTATAAAAGAATCGTACCCTCAACATCATGGGAGATTCACCGATACGTCAAAGTTAACCAAAGAATGTAGGACAAAGCTCTTATAAATTCTAACTTCGTGATGTACTCTAAAATTTGAAACATATTCAAGTAAACAGTTGTTCGAGAGAGCTTTAGTGAAAAATAAGTCCGCTTTAGTGAAAAGTAAGTCCGCTTTAGTGAAAAATAAGTCCGATTTAGTGAAAAATAAGTCTAAAGTTCTAAACTAATATTGAAAAAAAATTGTTTATAAAACGTATTGATCATATATAGAACTCAAACAAAAGAAGAAAAAAATCCATTTTGAAGGACCGTCGTGTTATACCAATGTTTAAAACATGCATATCATGAAGTATCGTTCAAAGCACATTCAGACAATTCTAATTTATCGACACAATTCTAATTGAAAAGTCAATGGACCTCATGTAGTTTATAATTAAACCGCTATTTGTTTGGTATATGAATTTACTTAAATTCAAATTTGAATAGATTTTGTAAACGAAGGTTCATAAACATTCATTGTTTGAAAGTTGTTTTTTTACAATAAATGATGCAATTCATCATCACGTAGGTGAAATTTATGTCAAAAGTGTATTCTATTAGGGTCTTTAAAAGCAAGTTTATGAATACTTAATGGATACTCAAGTATTACAAAAGAAATTGGAAATGTACCTCAAAGCAAGCCGAGTCACATCAGCCACCTCTCTTGCAATAGCCAATGTAAAGTAAACTGAAACATCATTGTATGCTAATAACAGCCAACAAATTACAATTTCAACTACACCAATATAATGATATATATTTCATACCTTTAGGTTGGTACTTTGTTCATGGTCACCCGCAAGTGCTTCACCAATTACTTTAAAAAGCATCCTTTACCATTTAACATGACCTCTTGATGTCTCATTTTATTCATCCTAAAACACCAAAACAACCCAATCAACCAATTTTTTATGTTCAACCAAGAAAACAAATAAACTAATCCACCTGAATGGTGAATCGGAATCTCTTAATAGACAGTAACATTCTTACGAACATAATGTCATAAACATTGCATTTTAAATCGACCCATTATGTATCAATAATAGATCCACATATATAATTAGATTATATATATAAAACCCACCTAAAATTATCAAAACTCTACACACTAAAAAAACTAACCTTTACCAAGTCCATAATCTTTAAAAGTTACATATAAGCATATAAAAGAGCAACACCACCCCTGGCCACTGCATACAATGAAGTGCAAAATTAGAAATTGAACAATATTAAAAATCATGCTAAGTAGCATTTATGATGCAAATAACATATAAGCTTCATTTTACCAAACACAGTTCCTTCCTCAAGTACAACCTTTGTAATTTTGAATTAGCATGAGAATAAAAGCACATTCCAAATCCAAACCTAGCATAACGTATTAATCTTTGACATTAAAAGTCATCCATTTATCCTATCTATCAATGTGGTGTCAAATAACCATAAATATCAAACACTTTACATGCACCCTTCAAATAACATATATCCTATCTATCAATGTGGTGTCAAATAATATGTATGAATATAGATCTCTAGAAAAATGCATAAATATCAGGAATTGAAACTATTATTTCAAAATGATAAAATTAACAAAACAATTAAGCAAAAAAATAAAAATGTAACTCGAATGAACAAAACAAAACCTGGGTTGCTATAAAGGCCAGCTTGTTTATAGTCAAATGTGAATTAACAAAGCCCAGTTATACACCATAATTGATTAACTTCAAACAAAAATATAAAATAAAACCCTATGTTCTTAGTCAGATCCCCAATTATGAACAAACTAAAATAAATGTATAAATTTTACATATAATATAAATGACTGTATATGAAATTGAGTTAAAAATCCAATTTATGATTAAATGGATGTTTAGAGAAAGAGTCAATATATACCTGATTGTTCAAAATGTCAATCAAAAGCAATTTAATTAGAGAGAAGTAAAAAGTGATTTAGGGTTAGAGTGGGTGGGTGTGGGTTTGGACTTTGGTAGGTGAAAAGAAGCAAATAAAGCAAAGTGAAAAAAGTGGGAGGGAGAAATCCCGCTCAAGATTGGAATGAAAAATCAAAAGAATAGATCCCGGTTTTTCCCATAAAAACATGGCTCTATATTCTGGTTGTAATAGAGCCCCGTTTTCTCATTTTGAAACCGGGTATCATGCTCTTCAATTTCACGAAAACCTTCATAGTGCCCTTTTTTTTGTAAACATGGCTCTATTAAGGGGGCTTTATTCCCAATTCTGTAGTAGTGAACTCATGTCATGTAGATACTATATCATATATTATCTGTGTATGTGACTGAAAAGGTAAAAAAAGGTGAGTTGGAAACATTTGGGCTCTTATTAAAACAGATTAGGATTGTGAGGTTCAAAATTTGGAGTTAACATGCATCGCTAATTAGTTTAAAAGATCGCATTCGAATTCAGTGAAAGGATGTGACAAGGCCCTCTACAACAATACTGAACCTAGGACGCCCTTTTTCTAGGGTCGACTTAGTCGTCCCTAGATTAAAGGGGGACCTACCACTTTTACATAAAAAAACTTGGTCAAAAGGGTTGTGGGGACAAAGTGGGGAACACAAATCTTAGGGACGACTAAGTCGTCCCTAGGTTAAATAAATGTATTTTCCCCGTTTTTAAATCTTTTTTATTTATTTAAAATTAATATAAATATTTTTTATTTAAAAAGTTTAAAATGAAAGTGGACCCACTTAACTTAGGGACGACTAAGTCGTCCCTAGGTTAAGTAAATATATTTTACCAGTTTTTTTTATCTTTTTTATTTATTTAAAATTATTTAAATTTAATATAAATATTTTAAAAAAAAACGTTTAAAACAAAAGGGGGGCCCTTGTAACCTAGGGACGACTAAGTCGTCCCTAGGTGAAGGAAAATTTATTTTTTCCTTTTTTGTCACTTGTATTTATTTAAAATTATTTAAAATTAATTTAATTAATTTATTTAAAAAAAAACTTTATTATAGTTAAAAATAACTTTATACATATTTAGAAAAAAAATTATACATATTTAAAAATAACTTTATACATATTTAAAAAAACTTTATACATATTTAAAAAAACTTTATACATATTTAAAAAAAATGTATTTATTTAAAAAAAACTTATACGTATTTAAAAAAACTTTAGATATATATTTAACATTTAAACACGCGCTTAATTAAACATATATATTACAGCGATAATAGATTCATAAATAAGAAAAACAACACATCATAAACTAATTAAAACTAAACGTACAGATTAACATATAATAATAAAATACAAATTAACACATTAAAATAACAATTAGATTACTACTCAAAGCTAAGATTTTCCATTTCATTTAAAAGCTCATGAAGTATTGCAGCCGATTGACATGCGTGGTCTTCAGGATGCCTTTCCATTTCTAGTCTTATCTCTAGCATCTTTATCTTTAGATCTTTGATCTTGCAATTAGAGCACTCAGTGGGTGCAGATTGAGAATGACCTGTAGAAGAACTTGGATGTGAACCTTGAGGTGTTGAAGATCCAGGGGAAGATCTTATACGGAGTTCGAGATCAAAATCATCCTTCCATTTAAAATATTTACATCCATAATCATCTGTTTTTGGCTGTTACAAAGTAAACAAATAACATGACATGTCATTTTAATAATCACACGTATTACATAACTAAAACATTTGATTGTTTACCTTCGAAAGAGGACATGCATAGTAAAGTTTACCAAAGCTATGACGTTGATGTGACTGTCTCAACAAAATATATCCCTTTCTACATGTACACTTATAAGCTTCAAGCGGATCCATCTTATGCAAAATCGGGTGGTGGTGGTGGTGAGTTTGGTATGAGAGGATAAGTGTTTGTGAGGATAAGAGCTACCATAAATAAAGATAAAAATTTAGGGTCGACACATTTAGGGACGACTTAGTCGACCCTAGCTTTCCCGCCAACATTTTCCCGCCAGCATTTACCGCCAACATTTCCCGCCAATATTTGATCACTTAAACATGCTTAAGCTCAGTATTTTTAGCTTAATGGTCACCTCAGAGCAATAATAACATATTGTCTTACACTCTTACTATATAATGTATAACCGTAACATATGGAATCATCGGTTGAACCTATAACGTATAACCCTAACATATGGACTCATCGGTTGAACCTATAACGTATAACCGTAACATATCGACTCATCGGTTGAACCTATAACGTATAACCGTAACATATGGATTCATTGGTTGAACCTATAACGTATAACCCTAGCATATGGACTCATCGGTTGAACCTATAACGTATAACCGTAACATATGGAATCATCGGTTGAACCTATAACGTATAACCGTAACATATGGACTCATCGGTTGAACCTATAACATATAACCGTAACATATGGACTCATCGGTTGAACCTATAACGTATAACCGTAACATATGGACTCATCGGTTGAACCTATAACGTATAATTGTAACATATGGATTCATCGGTTGAACCTATAACGTATAACCCTAGCATATGGACTCATCGGTTGAACCTATAACGTATAACCGTAACATATGGAATCATCGGTTGAACCTATAACGTATAACTGTAACATATCGACTCATCCGGGGTTGATGGAAACACCGAGGGTTGATGGAGAGATGTATTATGGTCAACTCGAAGAAATTCTGGAGCTCACTTATATCGGCAACTGCAAGTTTTTGTTGTTTCGATGTAAATGGTTTGACACAATTAACCCTACCAATTACACCAAACGCAACAGACGTTCTTACACTGAGCAAGGCATACATCATATTTTGACCGATAGGCTATTTCACCAAAATAACCCATACATTTTCCCGACACAAGCAACACAAGTATTCTACCTTGAAGACCTTGCTAGACGACCGCTTCATTGGAAGGTCGTCGAACAGGTTTATCATCGAGATGTGGCAGAGTCCGATGAAGATGTTATACATGGTAGCAGTTCATCAGATGTTACACTGTCTGTTGCTTTGCCTAATTTGGGTATTACGGATTTGAGTGTAAATACTCAACCAACGGAAGTGGACGCCCCACCGGTTGATGATGATATTATTAATATTGAAGATGAGGTAGTTGCACACGTCATTGGTGATGTTGATGATGATGATTTAGTGTCGGATGATGATGAAGTGAACCCTAATAATGATGTTCAAGAAGTTTTATCTAGCGATGATTCTGAAGATGATGACAATTGATATTAAGTAGTATTTTGAATGAAACAGTTGTTATATGCTTTAATGTGTAATTTTTATTTGTAAACGATTGTTATATGCTTAAGTTGTAGTTTGAATGAAACAATTGTTATACGCATAAATGATGATGAGTTGTTTTTATTTGTTTAAATGTGTAATTTTGTATTTTAATGAAAAATTTTTTATATGTTAAAATGTGTATATTGATATGAATTTGTGTATTATTATTAATTGGTTAATTAAATTGTGTAATTTTGTTTTTTAATGAAAATGTTTTTATATGTTAAAATGTGTATATTGATAAAATGTGTATACTGATATGAACTTTTTATTTTACAGATGGCATGTGTAGCTCCTAGGTCACACGGTGGGGATGCTGGTGGTAGTCCACCCAGACGGCTTACACGTCGTGTACCGGCCGAGTGTCAGCGTAAGAAATCATTATATTTTTTTATAACACTGATATTTATAATTTATGTCACTTGAATTTTTACGAGTAAATAACATATCTTTTGTAGGTTCAAATCAACGCTTTGTGACCAACCTCGAAAAATTAAGGACGGCGTACAGAAATAATAACGAAAAACCTTTGCCAATTGGCTTTGAATTTAAAGATCTGCAAACCTTCCATTTTCTGGGCGATTATGCATCACTGTTGTCTCATCTTATGGGGGAGTTAGTCCGGCCACTTCCCCTGAACTGCGAATGGGACGAAATTCCAGACTGTGATAAAGCTCATATTTATCCTACAATTGAGGTCAAAATTGTTTATTTTACTTATATTGTTATTGTTATCGACATTTAGATATGTGTGTTATGTTTAATTTATTTGTTTTTTAAATTCATATGTTTTTATGTAGACATATTTCGACCTACAGCCATGGTACAATGATCGTACTGAGGTGGTGTGTGACAAAGGTGTGTATGAGGTGTCGACTCGGGTTAGGTTTGCGTTGGAACTCCAACTGAGGTTGCTCTATAGAAAATACAAGAACAGGATCAAGAAAGATTTTTATTCGAAATATGAGACACCCGCACTGGCACAAGAACATGTACCGCCGGCGAGTGTGTGGGACAATAGAACCGAAGGTGATTGGGCTGAATTGGTTGAGTGGTGGTCAGAGCCAAAGAGGGTGGCAAGAAGTCAGGTTAATACTGTTAATCGTTCCAAAAACACGGTACCGACCACTCAAGGCAAAAAACCATTCGCCCGAGGAAGGAATGAATACGTAAGACTCTTTATAATTTTTGTGATTTATTTAAAAGCGTTTATATTGTTTATTTATTATAGCTCGTTATTAATTTATTTGATATTTTACAGAAAGTCAAGGAAGGAAAATACGAGGACCTGGTTGAAACATGGAGGAAGGGGCACTCAAGTGGTGGCACGTTTAAAAGTAAAGAAAACGAGGAAAGATATGTAAATAATATATAACTCTTTACATGCCTTAGTAACTAATTTTATTTGTTTTAAATCGTTTTTTTTTTCTTTCCCAGCAAAAGATGAAAGCCCTCAGTGACCAAGTGAGAGCCAAGGTCGTCCCGCACATGTCTGATAAAGAAATAGTGGCTCAAATCATACCAAGTCAAAATAAGCAAAATGTGTCGAGACAAGGCAGAAAGTTACCGGGTTGTGCCAATAACACAACTCGCAGGTTATATATCCTCAATAAAACAAAATGTAAATCAATTGTTCATATTTATGTCTTGTTGTATATAATGAAAAATGGTTGTTGTAACTTATCGCAGGCGGGGTGCTCCATGTCGACCAGATGTTCCCTCTCGTAGTGAATTTCAGGAAATGATAGATCGAAATGAGCGACAGATGGAGCTGTTGAGGAAAGAGAATCAGGAGGCGCAACAACGGGCTTACTTGGCAGCGTTAAAGGCAGATGCGGCGCAACAATATACTCAGACGTCGTACCAGCATATGGCGCAATATCAGAGTCAATTGGGTGAGTTTTTCCAGAACTACAACTCAAATACTGATCACCCAATTAGACCTCCTACTTTTGTACCCCCGCCCCGACCCTTTGTTATGCCCACCCTAGCTCCTGATTGGGCTCATTTAGTCCAACCCCCCTATCCTTGGGCACAACCAGTGCAACCTCCTTCCATCGACCCATACCGACCATCTTTGCTCGACAATCTCCAACCACTCCAACCTCCCTATACTGGCACTTATCCTATTGCTCCCGTCACCAACAATAACACATTTAACCATTGTTATCGTCCCATCACACACTCGACTCATGAGATCAGCTCTACTTCACAATCCATACCCGGAGGTTCTCGTGTAATCATAAATCCCCATCAGCACGATTACCGGTCCGTTGACGAGTTGGGTCGAGATAGGAATGTACAAAACATTGGTGACGACTTATCAGGCGATGACGAGGGGAATGACGAGGGGAATGACGAGGGGAGTGACGAGGGGGGTGACGAGGAGGGTGACGAGGGGGGTGACGAGGAGGAAGGTGACTTTTCACCTAACGAGGATGCGGAGTAGAGATTGTGGTTGTATTTTTCTTATTATGCATGTTTAATAAAGTTTGAGACTTGTAGCGTTTGAAACATTTGATTTAGGGTTGAATAAGTTTATTTGATGAATATTGTATCGTGATGTTGGATAATTTATCTTAATATGGTATTGTAACGTTTATTGATTTGTTATTATTCTGTATTTGTCGAATTCTGCCATTTTGAATTGTGGATTTTGTCCGGAAAAAGTTCCAGAAAAAATCTGGAAACTGCAAAATAGCCCAATTTTTTTTAGCCCCCAGGTACACCTAGGGACGACTTAGTCGTCCCTAGGTTATTAATTTTTCTCCAGGTTTTAATCCTAGGGACGACTTAGTCGTCCCTAGGTTTCAATATTGCCCAGGTGTCAAAACCTGGGGACGACTTATTGTCGTCCCTAGGATAATAATTAATTTTTTTTATTTTCTGAAAATGTTTTTATTAATGTTTATAAATAAGATTTTATTAAAAATAATAAAAAAAGAATTTTTAAGAAAAATTGTAAAAAGATTATTTTTATTAATAACCTAGGGACGACTTTGTCGACCCTAGGTTTCAAAGACAAGTCGTCCCTAGGTTTGTCAATTTTTTCAACGTAGTGGGTAGTGGGACCCACAAAGTCGTCCCTAGGTTACAAAGGGGTGTTCGTCCCTAGGATTCTATAGACGAGTTTTTAGGCACTAACTCCTAGGGTCGACTTAGTCGTCCCTAGGAGTTTAGGGTCGAAACAGGCCCTACCTAGGGACGAATAAGTCGTCCCTAGGCTTCAGTATTGTTGTAGTGTAGGTCACGGAGTTTGATATCATGTTCATTTCGGATAAGATACAGACTGGTAAACTTTCTAGCTTCTTCGGAGATAAACGTGTGTACTGATAGAGTCGCTACATTTTAATTACAAAACATTACGCGTGCTACTCTTTCCTATTTTGTTCGTTGTGGATAAAAAGATGAAAGACACAATTTTATTTTATTTTTGTTAAATTTTAGTGTGTAATCTGTTGTGATTAGTCTTGAAGAGCCAAAGAAGGTATACGCTACAAGGAAAAAGAGAACGGGCTGCGAAGGTATTGGCAAAGACACCTTATCCTTGCCAAAATTCGATACATTGGCAATAATCTTTTATACTGAGTTTAATTAGAGGAAATTGTGCACCCAGCCGGTCACATTTAGTCCTGTTTCAGACACTGCTAACATGAAACATGTTTTCATTCGAGATGTGAGTAGCCATTGCCTATCGACTTCAAGATTGATGTTTCTTCAACCATTTCTATAAACCATATATATATGGTACTAGTTTTTCTTTTTCAGAAAATTCATCTATATTGAATTCTATTTGTAGTTACAAGATGGAGTCATTTTTGAGAATTCATCTGTATTGAATTCATCTGTCTTATAATGTGGTCTATTTTCATTGTCCACAACCAGGAATGTAACACCCCACCTTTACGGGTCAAATGTCACACTTATAGCACAACAATAACGCAAGCGAAAGACTTTATTCATAACATGGTTTTAACAAAGTTCACCAATAATCCAAGGAAATAAATAGTGTAGATCATAATCGATTCCAAAGGGAAAACAAATCCAACTCCAAAGTCTAAACAATTATAAAAGAATGGGAAAGCTATCATCAAGTTGGTCCACTAAGAGCTCCTAAGCAATCTTAACTCATAAACCAGCTTCCCTCTTATTACCTGCCGCGAAGAAAAGAAATTTGGCTGAGCTAACAAGCTCAGTGAACAGAAATAAACAAAATAGATTGATCACATATGCATGAGTAAAGGAATAGAATCACCATCATTTGAGCGGAGATGTCATATATCATAGGAACTGAACAAACAGATAGCCAAATCATAAAGAAATGCCCACCGAGCTCCTACAATCAAAAGCATATCATATCGTAAGAAATTGTACATCAGCTCCAGATGTACCCTACAAAGTGTGCAATGGAGTGTTGGCACTACACAAACCATGCACCAAATCATATCCAAATCCTACACATATTAGCCTAGGATGCATCCATACGCGCCTCTCCAATCAAATCAAATCATATATGGTCAAAGTGCATAAAAGAGCACACACATAAATAGGGACGTCGTGGACTGATCACACCGCCACAGATAGTGTCACGCCATTGGTGCCACAATGACACGTCCTTGGTACCTCCATGGCTGTTAGCTCGTTGGAACAAAACAAAAGGCTCATATAACATATCAAATCAAACATAATATATCCACCAAGGGTCATGATCAAACATACGAATAAACTCTTATCATGGCAATGTCAAATGAAGCATATATCAAACGGATTCAAAGGGCTTATATCAAATTGGGTAGCAAAAGGATAACGAATCAAAGGCAAAAAACATCTAAAAGGATGTCAAAAGATGAAACTAGATATGGAGCAAAGTCATGAGAATCCTTAAAAGAAAGGATAGATTATCTGTACCTGAAAGGTAATGCGACACGTACCAAAAACGCAACTTACTCCCTCTTTGTTCTATCTACAAGAATTTCAGAAGTGGTTTGTATTAACAAATTGGCTAAATGTTCTTTTTCATAGATAACGAATTGGTTACTTTAGTTATTTTTACTCGTTAGTATAAAGATTTACTTTGCTTCTTATTTCCAACGTTATATTTCTTGACTTCTCTACTTAAACAGTTCGTAAACATGGTATGGTTTATACGAGTTTCAAAAGTATCTGGTATGGCTCTGAAATACTACAGTAACTTGTTAATGGAAAGAACTTACCAATTTAACTAACCCAAAACTTACTTATTCATATCTTATCCTACTTTCATTGCAATCCACACCTGGTTAGATATTTAATAACTTTTATGCTTTGCTATAACCATTGCTAAGCCTTATAGGATACCAGATTATGAGTTCTTATGAACTGTATTTTAATTAATAAACGTTTTCCTTGCATCAAAAGTTCATGTTTAAACTGATTATGAGTTATTAGCCCTACATAAACCAAAGTATATCACACTTACATATATGTTTACCCTTAAATGTGTTAGAGCAAAATGAGTGGTCACACCATCACACCAAAAAACACCCCGCCATGTCAGTTTTTTTCACTTTCACATTCACACCACATCCACACCAAATACAACCATCTTATCATCATACCATTTCCACACCACTTTAACCATTTTTCACTTTTTTTTCAAAAACTACCCTCAATAATTAAATTTATTCAAATCCTAATTTACTTTATTCATTCAAATAAAAAACATTAAAACATAACATTTCAAATAAAAAAAAATACAAATGACATAAAATGGAAAGGCTAATCCTCCATTTCTTCATCTTCATGTTGATGACGTCGTGCCCAAAGGTGTTCCATAAGGTTTCGTTGAAGTGAAAGATGCGAATTTTTATCCCGTAACTCTTTTGTTTTGGTACGGTTCGTGTCATTGTCTATCTATCCAACGATGTTGCATTCTTGCCGAAGGATTAACAAACAAATAATTAGTATCATCAACACGAAATTTGGCTTCATGTTCTTGACCGATCGCCATTTTTTAATCTACCAATGGTGGTTACTCTGTATGATCGAGCCGGTTGACGTAATATTCCCCAACGTCCTTGAAAAACACCGAAAGCACGTTCGACATCTTTTCGTGCTCCTTCTTGTTTCCTTTTAAAATGTATGTTTTTTTGTTGACTTGCAACCGAGAACGATTTCACAAAACTATCCCACTGTGGGTAAATCCCGTCGGCTAAGTAATACCCGTTCTGATACGTAACCCAATTTACTCTAACTGGAGCTACAGGTGCCACGTCATTAAGAAGGTCGTCAAATAACGGAGAAACGTCTAAAACATTTATATCATTATTTGCACCTGCTACACCAAAAAGCGCATGTCAAATCCACAAATCGTGAGAAGCAACTGCTTCAAGCATAATTGTTGGGTACACCCCTCCCGTATTGTCCCTGCCATGATAGTGGACAATTTTCCATTCCCAGTGCATACAATCAATG
The DNA here is from genome assembly GCA_025667525.1 of Glebionis coronaria. Taxonomy (NCBI): domain Eukaryota; kingdom Viridiplantae; phylum Streptophyta; class Magnoliopsida; order Asterales; family Asteraceae; genus Glebionis; species Glebionis coronaria. Next base: position 656,980,876 of record CM046874.1, on the reverse strand, counting down.
CTACCAAGCATTCCCGGGAAACCATGAATATTATTATGCCTAGTATAAATCTTATGAACGTCTTCAAGAGTAGGTTTTCTCAAATAGTGGTTCATGTACAAATCCATGATACACGTATTAAAGAAAAACAAACTTTCATGAACAGTACGTTCGGCCAACTGTAAATATTCATCAAACTGGTCGGGCACGCTGTCGTATGCCAGTTGGCGTATGGCAGCAGTGCATTTGAGAATAACACTTTCACTCATTCGACTGGTAGCATCAGGCCGAACTCTAAAGTAATCAAAGTGTTTTGGAAGAGGATCCGCCGTATAATTTTCAATATCATGGACAATTTTTAAAAATAATGTGCGACTCATACGATATCTTTTACGAAAAATGTGTAACGGATACTTACAATCATCGATAAAGTAATCCGCCATCAATCGAGCTTCAGCATTCTCACGATCACGTTCAATAACATTTCGGGTGAGCCGGGGTTTGATTTCTTATTCTTGCAAGTAATTATACGCGCTAACCAACATTTCAATGTCGGTTTCATCATCAATGTCAAACGCGGAAGATTGGTACGCCATTTTTTTTGTGAGTGTGTAAAATTTTTGTTTTTTAAAATGAAAAATAAATGAAACTTTGAATATATAGAGGTGTTTTGAAAAAAATTATTAATTCAAACGGCTATATAGCCGTTGGACACAAGAAACAAAAAAAAAATTTGAATCCCAACGGCGATATGCCTTGGGGGTTTAATTTGGTCAAAAAATAGTTGGGGGTTTCAAGTATAATTGTCAAAAGGGGGTAAAATGATTTTTTTTTATTAAACAGTTTCCATGTCCGTGGGTGGGGGGACGGCATCTTCCACGCTGCTGATGATGGCGGTGTGGTCACGCGGGGTAACGCCAGGCAAAAACCACCCACGGCGTTACCACTCCTTTCACTCTTATCTTTTCTTTATAACATACAAACAGTAACAATGTACACGGAGTAAAGCCCATTTAGCTGGGCTGGAGCTAGGGGGTTCTCGGGGATGCACGAGAACCCGCTGAAATTTTGTCGCGTATTGTATATATTTGCTAAAAATCTCTATTTTTTTAAAATGAACCCGGTCCCAAAATTATGTACTATATAGATACTCGTATTAAAAATTTTATACACCCGATGACTTTATAGTCTGACTCTGTCCCAACAATTTAGAATGAATGAACTAACTATATTTTCTGCTAGTTCTATTTACATGCTTATAGTATACCATTTAGCTTTAGCGTTCACAGTAACCATAACAACAACAACTAAGATTCGCGTTTCGCTATATATTGGCTACGCATCACCACATCAAAGACTTATTATAAATATTTAAATAGGTCCTAGATTCAGATATTATATGAGGTTCATGAATATAAATAAGTGATTATCATTGATTTATGTCCGTTAATTAACGCCAAGTTATATATAATACTAGATCCATGCACTGTTTCTTTCTTTTTAAGCTATAACACACTTTTGATTAGTAATATATCTAAGAGCCACTTTCAAGTCTCTTAATCTTAATTAATTAACCATTGAAACACATGTTTAAATCTTGCGATTAGTAACTATAAGAATGTTCATGAAATCTGTTATTTTTCCTATATAGTTGAAATGTTTTAGGCCCGCTATTTAAATCGATTCATCGTTCAGACATGACAAAAGGTACTTGTTATTAGTGATGCTTATGATAATATTATGTATATATAAATTGTAGTTCAAGAAATACCTCTAGGCAACACGAGGGATCAACAAATGCGAACACTAAAACCAGAATTCAACGAGACACGATCGAACCGTATACCCGACAAACACGAACATTTATATAACTGTAGAAAAACATAATCAAATCCTTAACAGCTTGGGTAATCAAATCCTTAACAGCTTGGTAATCACACAACCAATCTTTCCTTTGTGATTAATTAATGAATAAGGTATATAAAACGGCTAGTCCCCAAATGGGTGTTAGCACAACAATTACAATAGAAAAGATGTGAGGGTGTCCCTTCTATGAAGATCCACCCTCCTTACTACAATAACACTCAACACTCAAATATAAATGAAAAACGTTGTCACCTCACCTCACAGCTTCTATCTTTGAGAGATAGAGAGGCTGTGAGGTCTGGTATTAGCTTAAGATGAAAAGACAACAAGGATCTGGAATCACAGCAGCTCATAACCAAAGGATCATATAATTTTGCACTGCCCCATATCCCCTTCATAACTACCCACCTCTCTATATATAGCAGATAGATCAACACAACGGATAAAGTGTCCGTTGTAGAGAGAGATTGGTCCTAGAACGGTAATATAGATGAGAGAAATGGGAAGAGCCCCTTTGCTGAATGGGTTAAGTCTTGGCTTATATATCGGACACCTATTATCAGTTGGCAACACCGGCCCCTCATCTTCTTCCAAGTTGTCAAACTAAAACTTAAACAAAGAAACGCATTAAGATGACATTTGATAATGGCACTAATGGTCCCTGTCATAATGAGCAGAAACTAAACAAGTATACTTGTTTGGTTTGTATATTCCAACACCCTCCCTCAAACTAAACAAGTATACAACTTATTTTTATTTTGAGAAAAAAAAACCGCAGCTTGTGAATCTTTTAGAACTACACAGTGTATTATTAGAAAAGAAAAGAAAGAGATAAGGAACTTCCCTGAGCTTCATTACTTCAGGTGGAGCAAAAACTAAACGCAGCTAGAATTTGTGCTGTATGACAACAGGTAGGCATATGTAACATTCCCCAAAAAAAACTCATGAGTCAAAACAGATATCAACTAAAACTCAATCAGCTAAACAAGCTCGAACCAAAGGGATGCCAAACGAGTTTAAATTCATTCATCATGACCCAAAAAAAATCCCACAAAGCATAACTCATAATACTTCGAGAATCATTTGATTTTACAATAATGGAATTCATAAACATCATTCTCAATAGCCAATAGAATCATAAGATTCACCAAGGAGAGGTATAGCAACTCCATCAAGATTTTCCATAACAGGATAAAGGACATAAGCTACTCAAACATGGAACAAGACCCACAATAACTGAGAATCGCATCATTCTCATAACAGGCATAACACCGATCAACAGGGAACATCAAGTCCCATAATCAACATCTGATTTTAAATCAGAAACATGTCATCGCAAAGGATACACCAAACACACGTCCTAAAAGGACAATAGGGAACATTTAAGTCCCACAAGAATATTTGTGGTTTTATTTTTGAACCACAAAGGGTTTAGGGAATAGGACCAACAATAGTACCGAAAGCCTGATCATAATCAGAACAAACCAACATCAAAGGAACCCACTGAATTTTAGTTCAGTTGAACAAGAACCACAAGGCTGATACAAAACAATAGAACCATGAATCAGTCATACCTGAACATCAGTCGGTAAGCATGAACCAAGCATATCAAAGCCTGCTATCAATCAAGCCAACACAAATCAATCACGGCCACCATAATCTCAATTAGGTGATCAAAAATCAACCGACCACAACAGTATCATAACGGTCGAATCAAGAAGATGCCAAGTGGATACCAAGACCACTTAATTTTAACTCAGTGGTAGGCACCCAAGAGGACACCCAATACTAAGTGTCAAAATACTTCTAGAACCATTCCGACAAGGATTCCGAAAATCTTTAATTTATCAGCGATGAATCCCAAAATTTGCCAGAGCCTATCCAACTAGGTGGGTCAAGGCCAACTGGTTTTGAGTGTTATGAGTGAACATGATAGTATATGGGTGTCGGAGAAATTATCATATCCTGAACAATATCAAGAAAATAAAGACGCCCCCAAATGGACACCAAGACCACTGAACCTTTTAATTCAGTGATCGGAACCCAAGGGAGATCTTACAGCAATGTTGTGTTAATTTCCAGGTAAAGATCAAGGATCTAAACATCCCCCTTTGATCTGTACCTGGCGAAACAGTTAGTTCCCTTTGATCAGACCAAGAGGCAAAGATCATAGAGGTTTACCCGAGGTCAACAGAAAAACATCAACACTAATACAGTTAGCACAACAGGTCAACAAGGGATCAACAAGGGAGGTAAGACCAAGCAAAAAACACAAAGAAAAACAAACATAGAACACAATCAAGAAAAGACCACAGAAAGACAACAAAGAATGTAAGGCAACACACAAGCACAAGACACAAGAATTACTCACCTTGAAAAAGAAAACATACAAATCAGGTGTTCAAGAACAGGACATATTAGAGACTAATATGAACATGATCAGGAAATTTAAACCTATTGTATAAGAACTACAAAGAGAACAAAAGAGACAATAACATAGATAGAGACATGACCATGACAAGGCACAAAAGAGCAACAAAAATAAGGGGCAAGAAAAAACAAAAAACCTAGACAATAAGACTAAATTACAAAGAGAACAAGTAGGAACAAAAAACATACCAATTTGGAAACACAAAAAACATACGACAATCAAACCACACAAGCAAGATTAATAGAGAGTAGGGAAGTTTATAAATTATAAAATGCTTGTCGATCCTCATTGTTCTGGTGGTGTTTAAAATAAACAGAATTTCACGCCTAGCATCATTTTGATCAGAGAACATCAACTCACATTGAGTGTGATGTTGTGAGTTGCCTCAGAGATGCTTTTGTTACCCATTGAAGTTGCATTGCCACTCTCATCTCTGTAAGGAGATTTTGGGGCATTGCCATCATCATCAGGTGTAGCTTTCTCTGCATCATTAGGACTTTTAGATGTTTTGATAATAAGCAGATTAGTAAAATTCAGTAATCTTAGCAGAGGTTTATTTGAAAAAGCAAACACACATAAAACTTTTGAGTTTGTCAAAGTAAGACGATTCTCACAAGTACTATCATCAAAAATGGTTTTGACACTATAAACATTAAGATCAAAATCGAAGACTCTGCTAGAGGACTTATCACCATTATTTAAACATTTGAAATGACCGAGGCAACCATAACATCTAAGGTAATAAAGCTTAGGTGCAATTCAATAACTTATTTTAGAAAAATATTTTCCACCAAGAGAATATGAGAGAGTAAACATACATATCCTTGTGCTGCATACGCTCTTTGAACAAGAATTTATCCCTCCCTGAAACATAAGGCACCTAGTAATACGCAAAAGGTGTCTATGTTTCATTTTAGAGAGGGTGGAAGAGGTATGCAGCAATGTTCTCACATTAGATCATAAACCATATAAGATGATAATAGCATCAAGTTGGGTATTCTAATAAAGCAAATATGGAGCACACTACCTCTGAACATAGTAAGCAAATGATCAAAATAAGCAAACAACAGCAGAAAAGATCTAACAACATTCATAAAAACATCAGTCATAACAATGGCATATACAAAACCAAAGAGAGAATACAAAGCAGCAGAAAAGATCTAACAACATTCATAAAAACATCATTCATAATAATGGCATATACAAAACCAAAGAATACAAAGCCAACACAAAGAACAGAACAACAATGAGCAACTAAAGACAGAAAACCACTAATGACAAGAATAGCAGCAATCATAGACAAAGATATCTCAACAACATGTCACAAATACAAAAAAACACAACCATAAACAAAGAAACAATAATAACATCACATAGTAGGAACCATCTGACACAAAAGGATCAGGTGGAACCAAACAATAAAAGACCAGATAATAATAGAAACCAAGTTCCACAAGGACTAGGAACAATTGACAGAGTGGCCAGAGCAGGTATTCATACCACTCATAAGTGGCAGATCAAGATGTTAGCCACTCTTCAATTTCCCCAATATTTTCCAATGAAAGGAGATAAAGAGAAAAGTCTTACAGGGATTTAATGCAGCGGAAACAACAGAACGGTCACATGTACCCTTGATTCACATAGTCTAGAGGTATAGGTGTAAGCCCATAAGCACTGAGAGAGAAAAGAACCCACAATTAGGAAAAATAGGGTTAGGGTTCCAAGATCCCCAAATGGATCCCCAGTATGAGAAAACCCTAATTATCCATCATCACAAAATCAACGGCACAACGAGTAGGAGCTCGCAAGATCAGGTACCAGGAGCAAGAATCCCAAAAAACAAAATTAGGATTTCACAAACCCTAATTTCCACAGCTCCAAAATGAAGCAATAACCAACCAATCGAGGAGTAACATCCACCAATCACACAAAATACTTAGATCGAGAACCGCCAATCTGATAGAATGAACAAACCCTGATTTCTCAAAATTAGGTCAACCACCAAAAAACTTTTCTTTGATCTGACTATCTCAATAGTCAATCTAACCAAGAAAAACTCAATTTAAAAAACCCCCAAAATTTTTAATAAACCCTGATTTTCAAAATTAGGTCAATTACTAAAAAGGTTTTCGATCTGACTATCTCATTAGTCGATTTAACCAAAAAATAAACCCGATTTGAGAAACCCCTAAAAATTTTCAAACCCTAAAAATTTTAATAATCTTTTGATGATTTCAGAGAACAAGTCTCTGATACCTTGTAGAAAAACATAATCAAATCCTTAACAGCTTGGGTAATCAAATCCTTAACAGTTTGGGTAATCACACAACCAACCTCTCCTTTATGATTAATTAATGATATACAATACGGCTAGTCCCCAAATGGGTGCTAGAACAACAATTACAATAGAAAAGATGTGAGGGTGTCCCTTCTAGGAAGATCCATCCTCCTCACTACAATAACACTCAGCACTCAAATATAAATGAAAAACGTTGTCACCTCACCTCACATCTTCTATCTTTGAGAGATAGAGAGGCTGTGAGGTCTGGTATTAGCTTAAGATGAAAAGACAACAAGGATCTGGAATCACAGCAGCTCACCACCAAAGGATCATATAACTGTGCACTGCCCCATCTCCCCTTCACAACTACCCACCTCTCTATATATAGCAGATAGATCAACACAACGGATAAAGTGTCCGTTGTAGAGAGAGATTGGTCACAACGGTAATATCTCGAGACGAGAGAAATTGGAAGACCCCCTTTGCTGAATGGGTTAAGTCTTGGCTTATATATTCGGGCACCTATCAACAGTTGGCAACACCGCCCCTCATCTTCTTCCAATTTGTCAAACTGAAACTTCAACAAAGAAACGCATTAAGATGACATTTGATAATGACACTAATGGTCCATGTCATAATGAGCAAAAACTAAACAAGTATACTTGTTTGGTTTGTATATTCCAACAATAACCCAACTTTAACCACCCACGAACACCAGTTCAAAATCGAAATTGAAATTGAAACCCAACTCGGACTACAACATGAAGGCGAATGTTTGAGGTTGCTACTTGTTTGTAATTTATGGTGAAATTAAGATGATCAAAATGACTAGTTGGTAATGTGGACCGATCAATCAGATTCAATAGCCAGAATTTAAGAAGGAAAATAGAGAGAAATTAAGGAAGTGGATTTGGGACAATTTTCTGCATAATCCATTAATAGTCAAAAAGGAATACATATAAAGGAAAGTGCAAAAAACTACTGCTCACATGGAGGAGATCATGGATGACCACTCATTTATTTTAGGAACAACTCCTTGACCACAAACTAACATAAACTGGAATAATAGGAAATAACATACTGAAATAACTATAATTAATTTAGCTAAGGTCCCTTGCAACACTGGCTTCGATACACATCAATCCCCACCGCTTGAATTCGCCTTGTCCACAAGGTGAAAGTCAGGATGCGCCTTCTGAAAACGCCATTTAGTCTCCCAAGTCGCATCTTCACGAGCAAATCCCTTCCATTTAACCAAAACTTCTGTCATGGGTCGATACTTGCTCTTCGTCACTACCGTTTCCTCCAAAACAGCCTCAGGTTGTGGCCCAATAGGTGGCAAGACCGCTGGACTAACTTCAGGAGAAACTGGAATGGGTAGGTCACCTTTGCATTGTTTAAGTAAGCTCACATGGAACACATTATGGATAAGGGCCTCCGGTGGAAGCTCCAATCGATAAGCAACAGGTCCTACATGTTCAATAATTTTATATGGACCAAAGAACTTAGGGCCTACCTTAGCCGATAGGCGTACTGCTACTGTCGATTGCCTGTACGGTTGAAGCTTCAAGTAAACCATATCTCCCACAAACAACTCCACCTCACATCTCTTTGAATCAGCTCTAGACTTCTTTCGGTCCCTAGCTACCGGCAAATTGGAACGTAAGTCATGTAACAACTTGTCCCGATCAATCAGAAATTCCTCAACAGCTTCAACTTTAGACGTTCCAGGAACATATGTAAGAACCCGAGGAGGTGGACGGCCATACACAACTTCAAAAGGGGTCATCTTGGTAGTCGAATGCATAGATGTGTTATAACTAAATTCTGCCCATGAGAGCCAATCTGCCCATTTTTTTGGTCGATCACTTGCAAAACAACGAAGATACTACTCAAGGGTTCGGTTGACTACTTCTGTTTGACCATCTAGCTGGAGCTCAAACATAACACCGTTCCCTGAAGCTTAAAAAGTGCCTGCCAAAATGAACTATCAAAGACTTTATCTCGATCACTCGCAATGGTAGATGGAATGCCATGTAACTTGACCACATGAGAAATAAATTCTTTAGCAATCGTAGCTGCAGTAAACGGGTGTCGGATCGGAACAAAATGTGCATACTTAGATAGGCGGTCGACAACTACCATGATGGTAGTAAACCCGTTAGAAGGAGTCAACCCTTCTATAAAATCCATACTAATGTCATCCCAAATACGAGATGGAATAGGCAGCAGTTGGAGCAGCCCAGCATGTCGACTACTTTCTGTTTTGAATCGTTGACAAATATGACAGTCCTGAAGAAACTTTTTCACCCCGTCTTTGATCCCGGACCACCAGAAACTCTCCTTTATCCGAGCCAAAGTCTTGTGAAATCCAAAATGTCCTCCTTCAGGAGAAGCATGACAATGTTGCAAAACTTTAGAAATAAGAGATGAAGTTGGGCTCAACAAAATCACTTCCCCACGATACCAAACGTCGTCCCGTTGCACCAAGTGAGACGTGACGTTTGTAGGCAAACTCCCTGGTAAATTATGATAGTAAGTATCCTGCCTTACTTCTTGTTGCAACTCTGCCCACCAGCCCGCTATAACATGCGAAACAGCCAAGAAACTAAACTTGGGTTTGCCTTGATAATGCATCAGCTCCTATATTAGTCACTCCCTTTTTATACTCAACCCGAAAATCATAGCCCATGAGCTTTGGAAGCCATCGAGCTTGGGCCGGTGTAAAAACTCGATGATCTAATAAATACTTTAGACTAATGTGGTCCGTCTTGACCACAAAAGGCCGGCCCAACAAATACGATCTCCATTTCCTGACCGCTTTAACTATTGCCAGCATTTCTTTTTCATAAATGGACCAAGCCATCATGGAACCTTTTAATGGCGCACTATAATACGTGATTGGACGACCCTGCTGAGTAAGGATGGTGCCAATACCCACTCCACTAGCATCACATTTGACAGTAAATGTCTTAGACCAATCCGGTAAACCCAAGGTAGGAGTGGTCGTGAGAGCTTTCTTAAGCTGTTGAAAAGCATTTTCAATCTCTGCATCCCAATAAAAAGACATTTTCCCTACCAATTTATGTAAAGGAGCTTTCATGGTACCAAAATGTTTAATAAATTTCCGATAATACCCTGCAAGGCCTAAAAACCCACGCACCCCTTTTGCATTTTTCGGGGTTGGCCAATCTAACACAGCTTGGACCTTGGAATAGTCAACTGCTACCCCAGCAGAAGAGATGACATGGCCCAAATAATTGACTTTGGATACCCCAAAACAACATTTGGTTATCTTGGCATAAAGCCTGTTAGTAGCCAAAATATCTAAAACAGTAGACAAATGTTGCAAGTGATCATTTAAGTTTCTGGAATAAACTAATATATCATCGAAAAATACAAGTACAAACTTACGTAAGTGAGGCCGAAAGAGGTCATTCATTAAACTTTGGAAGGTGGCCGGCGCATTCATAAGCCCGAAAGGCATCACGACAAACTCGTAATGCCCCTCATGAGTCCGGAAAGCAGTATTACAAATATCTTGTTCACGAACACGTATCTGATGGTATCCAGACTGGAGATCCAGTTTTGAAAAAATAGTGGCACCATATAATTCATCCAGAAGCTCATCGATAACCGGAATTGGATACTTATCTTTGACCGTGATATCATTCAAGGCCCGATAATCGACACAAAAACGCCAAGTCCCGTCACTTTTCTTAACCAAGATCACCGGCGATGCGAACGGACTATGGCTAGGTCTGATTAGTCCTTGGTGAAGCAATTCCCGTACTTGTTTCTCAATTTCTGATTTTTGATAATAAGGTTGGCGGTAAGGACGAGCGCTTACCGGTCGGGCAGTAGGCAACAAAGGGATCTGATGGTCTTGAGAACGAATCGGCGGAAGACCTTGGGGATCCTGGAAAACACGTTCGTACGGCTTAAGTAAGTTTTGAATGGCCAAACAAGGAACGTGTTCCATCGGTTTCGTCACACCAATAGGCTCAATCTGTAAAAAAAATAAGCTAACCCCTGCAAGGCAACTAGTTCATTGGCAGGTACTGCTTTTAATTCAGTAGCCTTGAGTCCCTGAAGTGTATGTGTTGCCCCAGCTAACTTAAACCCAAACGTGAGTTTCTGATAGTCGATTTCCATCGGACCCAAAGTCTTGAGCCATTGAACCCCCAAAACCACAGGGCAAGCGGATACAGGTAAAACCCAAAAGTCGGTCATAATCGTATACCCTTGTATAACGAGTGAAAGTTCTTTAACACGGCCTGGGCATAGCTCCTTTTCCCGATTTCCCACCATAACCTCAAAAGTGATGTCCCGGTCTATAATGAGGCCAAATCGGTCGACTAATGCCTGGTCTATGAAGTTATGGGTACTACCTCCATCAATTAGGAGTCCGGGAAACCGTAATGTTTGAGGGTGAAGAGTACTTGTAATTGCGTGGAAGGAGACTTCGGCGTGTGTTTCACTGTAATGGCGACTACTGACTCGGTGGCCGGAGGCGTGTCTTCGTCTTCCCTAACATCGTGTATCATGAAGAATTGAGGTTTGGTGCATCGATGGCCTGGTAAGTACTTTTCATCGCAATAGTAACACAAACCCTTCTCGTGACGTGCTTTAGCTTCTGTACTGGAGATTCTGCGAGTGGGAGGGCTAGGTAAAGCTAAAGTTGTGGTTGGGCCTGGGCCTAATATCCCAGCTGAATCGGTGCGAGTAGGAGGGCTAGGTAAAGGATTGGTGGAGAAACGGACCGGTCGGGACTGTTTTTTAGCGAGGCCTAATTTATGTTCTGCCATTCTTGACAACCCCATGGCATCTATAAGGGATCGAGGTTTCTTCATCTTGACTTCTAATCTCACTTCATCCTTGAGGCCCCCAATGTAACATGCCATTAAAAATTCCTCGGGAAGTCCATCCACCAGATGAGACAACTTCTCGAATGACTCCTGATATACTGCTACCGTTGTCGTATGTTTTAGTCGAGAAAGAGCTTCGGCCGGATTTTCATAATCCATCGGGTGCCAACAATGCCTGAGAAAACTCCGCCCAAGTCACTGGTCCTTTAAGTTTTGTGAACCAACGGTGCCATTGTAGGGCAATACCGTCGAGATGCATCGAAGCCACATCGACTTGTTCCTCTTGAGCAACACTCTGAAATTCAAAGAATTGGGAGGCCTGGTACAACCAATTAGTGGGATCTCCTCCGCTGAAACGAGGAAACTGAAGCTTGAGGTATGGCTTGGCCTTATCACCCGAGATGATGAGCTTGCCACGTGAACCCGATGTGTCGTGTCGTTCATGCTTGATGGTCTGAAATTCGTTCAGTAATTGCTGGAACATGTCATTAACTTTTCCGAATTGATCGTGTGTTTCCTGCTGGAATTGCTCAAGTGTTTTCTTGTTACGGGTTTCCATTGGATCACTACTGCTCTGATACCACTAATGTGGACCGATCAATCAGATTCAATAGCCAGAATTTAAGAAGGAAAACAGAGAGAAATTAAGGAAATGGATTTGGGACAATTTTCTGCATAATCCATTAATAGTCAAAAAAGGAATACATATAAAGGAAAGTGCAAATAACTACTGCTCACATGAGGAAATCATGGATGACCACTCCTTTATTTTAGGAACAACTCCTTGACCACAAATTAACATAAACTTGAATACTAGGAAATAACATATTGAAATAATAATAATTAATTTAGCTAAGGTCGCACTACTACAAATCAGGTCTATAGCGACAGCCATTTCCGTCGGAAATCTGTCGGTATAGATGATTTCCGACGGATTTGTGACCGATACTGCCCGTCGCTAAAATCATGCTCGGAAATTAATATCTGCCGGAATTCTGTCGGAAACAGCGGAAAAAAAATGTTTGTCGGAATTCTGTCGGTATTTTCAGTCAGAAATCTCTCGGAATAATTATGTTATAAGATTGTCGGTGAAGTGTCACAATTCTGTCGGGAATATCTTACCAAATATCATCAGGAAAAGGAATATAATAACTTTACTAAATCTTATGTAATCCTATATATAAAATAGATTAAGCAAAACTAATAAATAAAAAAATTTCATTCAGAATTAAACATATTTGTGGATACATTCCGAACCAATCAAAATATACATGTAAACCAAAAAAAAATATACATGTAAACCAAATACGCATAAAGATATGAAAAATATCTAAACTACTCAAGCCGATTGTAAACTTCTTTAACATTGCGAGTTAACGTAATTCCGCTTTCGCTGCCACTCACTCTCTCGAGCTTCTTCATGTAGCATTAGCTTTCGATTTCCCATTGATGCATGTGTTCCAACACTTGATGTAGTTGTAACTCCACTTCATCTCTATTTTAGATCCGGGTCTCATTTGTGTGTCATCCTCTTGCAATTTTCCTAATAAGTGCTGATTAGACTGTTGAATAACATGAAAAGTAAAAACACAAGAGCCACAATTACCATTTAGCTCGTATTTCTCAGTGTCCTTTAAAGCCTTCATAAATCATAACACTTGATCTATAGTTGCTCAATGGTGACCTACTGACCTTAACCTGCATTACAGAAACCAAAAAGAGATTAGTTGAGTAAACTGTCGGTTACCCAGGTCAACCAAAATGACGTTAGGGAATCTAGCTGAAAAACAGAAATGCAAGTGACCAGATCAAAAATTGATGATTAGAGCACCTGAGAAGAGGCAGAATACTGTATTTTTCGGGTCAGCCCAGCTCACCGTTTAAGCTTTGTCATCAAGTTTAAATTTTGGCTTCAACATTATTTGTCTTGGGTACTCTGCACAGCCATGATTATAATACTCGATAATTTGCCACGATTCCGCCTAGAGTTTTGTGGATCCTGCAACAGAATGGGGACAAAATGAAATTTACTTGATGTCCATTACAAGCATATAATATAACATTGTAGCCAGTTAGTATCCAAACCTTTAGCAGCTCTACAGAATTATTGCTAGGTCCAACCATTGTGACAACCTTCTCCATGTCATCCACTGTCCAACTATTAGGAATGTTGCCGATAAATAATTTATGTTTCGTGAGAGATGTTGAGCACTTGATCTTTCAACCCAGAGATAAGTAAATATATAACAAAGAATATGATGTCAAAAGGCTGAATGCCAAAATACTGTTGCTTGTTGCAACATCATTTTGACAGCAAAAGAAGATTTAGTTGCATGTCTGCATCAATTATGTCTAAAAAATAGACTTACATTGTGTGAGTGTCAGCTAACCCCTACAAAGACCGTTTGAATCCCTAGTGTCCATATTGCAATGATATCCAACCCGCTTAGTAAGGACAAGAAATCAATGATAAAAGAAATCTGTGCATGATTTAGTTAGAGAAGCATCAAATAAGGATTCGAAACTATGGTCAAAAGAGATCTAAATGGGTTAGTTATGAAACAATTTCTAGTTAAGTGGCACCAATTGTCAAGATCGAGATTTATTTGCCTGATTCGTAACCTGATGCTGATTTTGTCTAATTTAACACAATGCTCCATCTCGTAAAACAAATGGAAACTCTTGTAAAATAAATTACCAAATTAAATCTATTTTCATACCCCATTAAAAAGCAAAACTTTTTTGTGTTACGTGTTTGGCAGTTAGGGAATCATATTGAAATAGAAGTTAACCTCAGGAGCCATTTGTGTATATATTTGAAAAGAACAGTAACATATAAAGATGTGTTACATTTTTGGCCCCTGAAGAGGGATTGCTACGTTTGAGTAAACATGCATATATCATGAATATGTGCATCCAGATGGGATATGTGAACATATCTTAAATTTATCACATATATGCACATATAGTATTTATATATGATCAAACAATTGTAATATAAACCTTATGTTCGAGAAGTACAAGAGTTAGTTATGAAAATATACCATCTTTCAGTTTGGGAAAACAATTCGACGTTATTGGTTTTCTGGAAAAACAAGTATCCACTAGGGTGACATGTCAATAACATAGCAGTTCAACTTACCTGTCATAGTCTCGACTTCTGCTATAGTCATCGTTATTTCTATCTCTTCTCTCACTCCATTCCGCATGGTCCCTGTAACGATCTCTGTCGCTATCCCTTTCGTGGTCTCTACTTTTCTCCATGTCCGGGTCTCTACACTTTTCCCTATCGCGGTCTCTGCTCTTTTGTCTGTTGCGGTCTCTATCCCTATTGCGGTCTATGTCCCTCTCCCTATCCCTGTCCTTATCCCTCCCTCTCTCCCTGTCCTTTGCTCAGTCAGATTTGCAAGGAACTATCACATGAAAACAGTCAAGCAAATCACCTTAGTCAACTATCCGAGATCTTAGTAACCATAAACCATATTTCATATCAGAGTGATACTAATTTGAAGCACCCACACAAAAATCCTAGAAATACCTAACGTAACAAAATAACTCTGTAATGCAGCTGTTTCAGTTAATTTTACACGTCATAAAGGCGCTAATCATTTATTCTCATAACGCTATCCTTTCATTTCAAAACATTATTAACAGATGTCAATACATAACATACCAACCACCACTTCATAACGCCCTATTTGAAAGGCTTATTAAAAACCCAATAATCTCACCTATCAACTTGGACCTTATAGCTTAGTTAAGTTCAATACAAGACAATAATAGCTACTCGTTTAACGTTAAGATGTTCAATATCCCCTGCCCATAAGTAAATAAGGCATAAAATATAGCATTATAAAATAAACTTGAAAAACAATCCCTTGAATTATTCATATATAAATTGTAGTACGTTAAGATTCACAAGTACTATGAACGTAGCATTTTATAAAATTAATTTAATTTTAGTATGAGAAAGTCGAGAATACAAGATTGCCACATATATAATCCTTTACACAACTGGACAAGGTATCGATGTCCATAACATTTCGAACTATTTTTCCTACTTTATACTTCCACTGTACCCATAAACTTAAAATTTAAGATAAAGGAAGATGGGATAGAAAAATATGCATACCTTCACTTCTGTAGTTACACGAAACGAGATATTTCTCAAGCTTTGACTTGCTTATTCAACTGGAGTTACACATCTTTACTATCGGCTAAGGTATAGGGTGCAAACTTAGGGGAACCAAAAAAGTTTGTGACGCGAGAAACAAAGCTGATTGGGCTTTACTACTCTGTACCACTCAGGCATCCACACAGGCCATCCACATTTGTAACAACATTTAGATCTTTTGTACAACAAATACTCATAACTTGTGTTCCTATAAAAATACATGTCAAACAAAATAACTAGTTAGAAGTCAAGCCAGAACTAAAATATATATGAATTAGAAGTGTAAACCTAAGAATGCAACTAGATATCTAGTAGAAACCTTGAAAAAACTGGTCACATAATTGAATACTTTGATTTGACTAAATCATACTGGTGAATTTATAAATGGATGAAAAAAAGACAGATGTACTCATAAAAGCAATGTTAGAAGGATAAAAATAAGGATGATTGCGACATGCTTTTACTCCATTTTAAGTTTAATGATTGAACTATAAACAGTACTAAAACTACTATTTTGCTCATATTTAACTTTTTTTTTAATTTCTACCAAAGAACGATAATTGGTTCTCTTGTATATTGTAATCGTAATTAAAGTTGAATGGTCTTCTAAATGGTATTCAAAGATGGATGATTAAAGCGTAATTATTGTTCATCGACAAAATTTAAAAAAAGGTGAAAATTATGTTGCTACCTATTGCAATAAGATCATACCAACAAGAAACGTTCAATCAATGTAGAACAAATCAAGAACAATGTCCATTAGATGGAAAGGTCAATCAATAAAAGACCAAAACGAAGTAAAATATGTTGCTACCTATTGCAGTGGGCTCGACAAAGTAATGTAATGCCCGGAAACTTATAGAAATGACTTCCCTAAGCACAATATTGGAAAATGGTAATTAAAGATTCTGAAAATAGTTAGCATATCCGAAACAAAACACCCCAGACTCCTATTTAATCTAAAGTTATAGTATACTGCAACAATGTGATCAAAGGTTTGACAATAGTAATCTAATTTGGCTTATCCAAACACTCCTAAAACATATCACAAGAAAAAACTTCATTAACTTGGGCGAACACGAAATTGGAAAACAGACTTTGACGAAAAAGTAACAATATTAGGTTCAGAAAATACCTATCGACTTCACTACAAACATGATCATAACACTGCAAACATTATTATAACACAGTCAGCCACAAAACATTCTCTAATCATCACATCATAACACAAAACAAGCTTAATCGACCTAATACGCTCAATTAGAGTAAAATTACCAAATGGATCTAAACTTGCACTAACAAGAAAATGCAAAATACGTATCGATTCACCGCAAACCGAAATTCAGCTCGAAATTAGCAGGAACACCCCACGAGACACGATCTGGTCACAACCAACCACAAAACACCTTCAAAATCATCAAATCGTAACATAAAACACATTTAATCGCCTTAATACGATCAATTCGATTAAAAGTACCAAAAATTAGGGTTTACACAATCAAAATTAAATTGGGGGTTATTAATTCGAAGCAATTCTGTTAGATGATAATGATGATCAAAATTAAATTGGGGTTATTAATTCAAATCATTGATGTGTTTGTGTTAATATATGGCGGATGATTGGTGTGGAAAAATGAAATCTATGAATATATGTTATGTGTGTGTATTTATAGGATGATTAAAGAGGCTCAACTTCCCTCAAAATAAGTATTTATTTATTTATTTTGTTTCCTCGCAAATCAGTCGGAAATAGTATATATTTGTGACGAGTTTCCGAGGAAATGTTAAAAATTATATCCGTTGTTAATCTGTTGGAAAAGCGTTGGTATTAGCGACAGAAAACTTCCCTCGGAAAATTCCGTCGGTGAAAGTCAGTTTTCTAGTAGTGGTCGTACACATCATTTGGAACATACTTTATGAGAGAAATGTAGGATAACTTACCACTCGAATAATATGGGATTTACGTGGTTACTTGGACCGAGTTTATCTCAAAACTAAGTATATCATATGTGTAATTCATTTTAACTTTCAATATCATGCTTATTTGGACTATAACATATTTTAATATGTCCTAGTAGTGTCGTTAAACATAATAGTTGATAAATACTACCTTATTACTTCTAATTTTCACGTATGT
This sequence comes from Glebionis coronaria, assembly GCA_025667525.1. Lineage (NCBI taxonomy): Eukaryota > Viridiplantae > Streptophyta > Magnoliopsida > Asterales > Asteraceae > Glebionis > Glebionis coronaria. Next base: position 656,963,140 of record CM046874.1, on the reverse strand, counting down.
ATCATCATTTGTACCAATAATATAATAAAGTTCAGGATTTAGGGTATTATAATGAAGATCTCCAGATCCATCACAATCGTTTTCTGGTGAAAATGTGAACATTTTATAATAGGTACATATGCGGTCTTATTAATACAATTTGGGGTACAAACCAGATCTGTACACAAAATAGAGTTGTAGTTTAATGATGTTTACAGACTTTTAACAATTTGGGTATATTGATTTCAAGTCCATTATGAAACTTTCAGCCTCAGTTTATAGAAATTTGTGTTGCTAAAGTGATGCAGTATCCCCGCGCTTCAATGGACCATAGCTAATGCACAAAACAACTTTAATAATGAGCGCGGGTCTTCAATGCTTGTGTACATTGTTTTGTAACGTAAACACAACAAATCAATTAAAAGTATACAAGTCTTTTATAAACCCGCAATAACATGCGGGCCTCATATTACCCGTCTACTATTTTACGGTGCCGTTTAACTTTCGTCTCCATGCTAGATGGGCATGTTTACATTTTGCTTATTGGGACACTTTGGCAACAATCCTCATTCCTGGAATACCAATATTGTTTCTTTTTCACTTGTTACAAAACAATATCCTTAATCTAAAAGGGTGTAAAAACAATTTTCCTTTCGGCATGCTTGAACCTTCCCCAGGTTGCCTTCTCATTGGCACTGAATTTCTTTTCTGAGGATCTTATATACAACTGATTAATGATAATGAAATCACCTCTTCGTAGCACGAGTCGGGATATAAGGTAGGTTTTTACTTTATAGTTAAATTCATGGCACGTAGAGACAATGTTGTAAAACAAGGCCTAGGAGCTAGGCGGTCAAAAAAGTCAAGAAGTCAACAAAAAGTCAATATTTTTTTACAAAAAATTAAAGGTTTTCTTTCTAATATATAGTGCCCATATTTATTTTAATATAACATCTTAAAATAATAGATAAACGAATGATTATAAACATAAAGTAATGAGTTTTTCGTATAAAATTAAAATATACGTTCACGTTTGAAGCTTTAAGCACTTAAATTGTTATTTTTATTTGTCTATTTTTCAAGACCTTCGAAGTATTCGAAATTAGATGTATCTTTTTATGTCATACATGTTATTTATAGTATTTATATGTATACAATTCTAATCCGCCTAGATGAATTCCGCCTCGGAGGTCGTCGACCGCCTCACTAACGCCTAGCGATTTCTACAACCTTGCGTAGAGAAGATCGACCGGAAGATAAATCTTGATGGTAATATGATAAGGTGCGCATCACAACACTACAACAATCGACTCCTTCCCCAGCGATTTTTTGGCTTTTCCCCAGCGACTTTCTGATGGGATACGTTTCCCCAGCGACATGTCGCTGGGGAAAATTCGTTGGGGTACGCTCGATGAGAAAGGTATCCCCAGCGACTTACCCCAGCGACCTGCGGGCCCCACAGACTTTTCCTGAAAAAATAGATTGCCACGGTGGCAAGATTTTCCCCAGCGACATGTCGCTGGGGAAAATCTTTATTAAATCAGCAAAAATTAAGTTAAACTTAATCTTTTTAGCTAACTACAAAGTTTCCCCAGCGACATGTCACTGGGGAATCTTTCCTTACGTTTGACTTGTCAACGCGTTGTGGTTGACTTGTCAACGATTTTCCAATGTTTCCCCAGCGACATGTTGATAGGTGTGAAAACACCCATCCTTTTACCACTTAATTCTGGCTAAAACGAGACCAAAACACGTATTTAATATCATTTGTTTGGAATTATGCGTGGTTTTTGTGTTTATTGTGTTTTCAGAGTCAACCGGATGAATATTGAAGAAAACATGGGATTGCACGGGTTTTATCGAAGAAAATGACTCAAGACGAAGTCTATTGTCCAAGAGATGCAAAAGTTTTGAAGTCATTGTGCCTATTTGAAGATTTATCGAAGAATAGAGCCAAAGATGAAAGATTCATATATGTCGAAGAACTCGAGCCTATTAAATAAAAGATTATAAGACGAGTTGGAATTATTCACCGACACTTCTCAAAATCCAAAGTCGAAAACGTTTATTTAAAGAGACGAGAAGACTAAAGAAGGGAGAAGAAAAGAAGCCCAATCACAAAGCCCACCACCATACACACGCCTATATAAAGGCCTTACTTCACAAAAATTCACACCTAGTTTTTTCACTTAGTTTTTAGGTAGTTTCTAGTTTTAGAGAGAGAAAGTTCTAAACTTTCTCTCACTAGATTTCATCTTTTTCTTTTTCTAAATCAAACATTTGTATTACTTTTCATTAATCAAGTTCAAGTTTTTATCTTTTAATCTTTAATCTCATCCTTCCTTTCTTTTACTTTTATTGATTTTGGTACAAATCTCGTATGATCCGTGTTGTTCATCAATGATTTGTGCTTAAAAAGTTGATTTCTTTTTATGTTTCCTTAAGTTTATACACTAATAAGCTTTGAGATCCTTGTTCTTATTGGCTTATTTGTTGATTTAGCTTATTTTACTTTTTAAAATTTTATAAAAAGTTCATATTTTTATTGATTTGATTTAAAAGTTGTTTATTTGATGTTTGGATAAGTTGTTCTTAAGTGCTTATTTGATCAGCTTATACTGAATTCGAGCTTGTTGGAGTTTGGCTTATTCTATAGCTTATTCTCTAGCTTAAAGTCCCCGATTTGCACCATTTTCGGAAAGGGCAAAGCCCTTTTCCGATCCAGTCATTCCGACCAGCAACACACCACCCTTTCCGATTGAGTCCAATCGGAAAAGGGTTTTGTTTTCCGATTTGATCTTTTTCTGTGTATTCCGACTGTAGTGCTTGCCCCATATTCCGATTGAAGCCATCCTTGGTATTCCGATCGGGCAATTTTGGGTGTATTCCGATTTGATCATTTCATGCTTTCCGATTGTGGAACTTTGTGATATTCCGATTGGTAATCTTCCCCATATTCCGATCATTGCTATTGTCCTTATTCCGACTGTTAAGCTTCGCTAATATTCCGATTGTAGCTTGTTGCCCACATTCCGATGATGCTCATTTGATTATTCCGATTGGCCCGTTTTGCAACACATTCCGATCACACGATCGGAATAATATTCCGATTGAGGGAATTTTTCCAATATTCCGATTTAAGGTGTTTTGTTCCGTTCTTACTTTCTTTTAGTACTTTTCAATTAAGTTCATGTTTTTCACAAAGTTTTCCAAGTGTTAGTTTTTATTGAGTGATCATTTATCTTTCTAATATAATCTTTAAATTTTTAAGCATCTAATTTTAACTTGCCCTTTTAAGTTTTAATCTTTCAAAGTTTTAATTTACTCTTCGACACTTAATTTCTTGTCATAGATAAACAATCCAACCACTTTTTAATAACCAAGAACAAATCATTCCACTTAAGGCCGAGATCAATTCGAGAGGATATCGAGAGAAAATCTTAACCCATCTAAAATGCTAGTATCAAATGGCGCCGCTGCCGGCTCCTCTCGTTACGATCAAAAGTTTTTTGTGAGAACTTGGATTTTGGGATCCGTTCCCTGTGAACGTTACTTTTTCATAAAAAATTTCAAAAAAATCCTAAAAAATATAAAATTTTCAAAAATACAAAAAAATTAAAAAACATAAAAACCAAAAATATTTTTGCTTTGTTTTTCTTTGTTCGTTCTTTTGCAGGTGTATGCGCACTCGATCCACGTCTTATCAAGAGCCCGAGCCTCTCGATAACTTAGACATGGCTGGTGTACAAAACAACAATAACATACCACCTCCAAACAACAATAATAACAACAACAACCCACCTTTCAACAACATGAACAATAACCACAACAATGAGCCCCTTCCGGATAATCGCCCGATGATTGAACTGTTGCAAGCTCATGTTGATGGCAACACGGATCCAATTGTCATACCTCCAATTGTCGCCAACAATTTCGAGCTAAAATCAGGCTTTATCCAGATGGTCTCCGCTCAACCATTCTTGGGACGTACCATTGATGATCCACACGACCATATCAAGAGATTCTTGCAACTCACTAACACGGTCAAATTCAATGGTGTTCCACAAGAGGTTATAAGGTTACAACTTTTTCCCTTTTCTTTAGAGGGACAAGCCCGGCATTGGCTTGCTAAGGAACCGCCACAGAGTATTCTCTCGTGGACGGATTTGGAAACAAAGTTTATCAATTACTTTTTCCCACCCTCTCGTACTACCGCTTTGCGGAATGAGATTATAAATTTTGAACAAAAGTACGATGAGTCGTTCAGTGAATCTTGGGATCGTTTTAAAGATCTTTTAAGAAAATGCCCACAACATGGTTTTACCAAAGTACATCAAATTAATACTTTTTATAATGGTTTAAGCATGAGTGACCAAGATTCACTGAACAGTGCCTTGGGGGGTAATCTTTTGGCTAAGACTTCCAATGCTGCTTGGGATATCATTGAGAATAAGTCTCGTGTGCAAACCAAGAGTGTTCGGACCAATGTCGCTAGTGCTAGCACTAATGACAGCGACAAGCGACTTGACAAAATCACTGTGCTTCTTGAATCGCTTGTCACCCACACCGTCAGCAACAACAACAGCAACAACGCTAAAAACGCTCAAGTTAACGCTGTCAGCCAACCTTGTGAGATATGCGGTGGTCCTCACTCTTACACCACTTGTACCGCCACCCAAGACTACCCTGCTGAGAATGTGAATGCGGCATATGGCACCTATCCTCAACTTGCTTATCAAGCTAGACCTCAAGGTGACCGTAATTTGCTTAGCTACCGCTCCAACAACTATCTTTCTCCACCTGGTTTCCCCCCAAACAACCCAAACCAACAACAAAACATGAGCCGCTCTCCTCAACAACAACAACAACCTCGTACACCATACATCCCTCCTCACAAGCAGCAACAACCACCTCAACGTAACAACCAAGTTTTCCAACAACCTGCTTATCAACCACCCGCATACAATGCTCCTCCAAACCAACCCACTACATTACACCAAGAGGTTGCAACCTACATGAGGACCAATGATGTGATCGTGGAAAATCTCCAACAGGAAGTGCGAAACTTGAAAGCAAACTTGGTCAAGCAAGGAAACAATTTAAGAGCCGACATGAGAAATACGTTGGATAGCCAAACTAATGATCTGAGGAACATGATGGCTGGTTTCTTCCAAGGTAATCAACCCTCTTCTTCGGGTACTCTTCCGAGTAACACCGTTGCGAATCCAAGAGGGGAGATGAAAGCAATCACTACTCGAAGTGGTAAAGGTACCAAGGAACCCGAGCTTCCTATACCCCCACCGGTGGTTGTGACTATGGAGAACGAGTCACCTGCTCCTATTCCTCATCCTTCTCCTTCCCCAATTTCTCCACCTCTTCCTTCTACCCCTCCTCCACCCAATGATGTGAGTGATCCTATTCTTTCAAAGCCTTCCTCTTCTTCCAATATACCTTATCCATCTAGGTTGAGGAAAGAGAAGCAAAAGAGCAAGGACGATATTCAGGTTTCTAACTTTCTTAAAATGTTTAAACAACTGAATTTCAATATCTCCTTCGCTGAGGCTCTCGCTCACATGCCCAAATACGCGAAAATGTTTAAAGATCTTCTGAGCGACAAGGAAAAGCTCCTCGATATTGCCAACACCCAACTTAATGAGAATTGCTCTGCAGTGCTCTTAAGAAAATTGCCAACCAAGCTTGGTGATCCGGGTCGTTTCTTAATTCCTTGCAATTTCCCGGGAGTAGAGAATTGCATGGCCCTGGCCGATCTAGGTGCCAGTATTAATCTTATGCCTCTATGCGTTTGGAAACAATTATCTCTCCCAGAGCTAGTCCCCACCAAAATGACTTTAGAATTGGCCAACCGTACGGTTGCTTATCCAGTGGGGATAGCCGGAGACGTCATTGTAGGAGTCGACAAATTCACCTTCCCAGCTGATTTTGTTGTCGTCGACTACGAGATGGACCCCCGTGTGCCACTAATTGTTGGTCGTCCATTCTTGAGGACCGGTCGCACTCTCATCGATGTTGAAGCCGGTGAGCTTATCATGAGAGTGGGTGATGATAAAGTAGTCTTCAACATGGGAAAGCTTTCTAAACAGCCTTATTCATACGAGAGTGTTAATTGTATTGACGTTCTTGATGAGGCTTGTGAAGAACACTTCAAAGATGCTTGTAAAAGTATTCCTACCTCTCTTCCCAATGTTGAGACCGTTTCCTCTATCGACTCATCGCTATCTCTATTTGGAGAAAGTGATTTCCTTTGGAAAGATTTGGAAGCCACCATGGGAGATGTGAATTTAGACAATGACGATTCTACTACCAATTGGGATGAAGATCTCCGCCTCATTGAAAACCTTCTCAAAGAAGACAATCCTTCTCCTCCATCTCCCACGGTCATTGCTATCGATACTCCGACTTCGAATACGCCTCCCGTCGAAAATCCTCCGGATTTAGAACTCAAGGAGTTGCCGCCCCATCTCGAGTATGTATTCCTTGAAGAAGAGAAGAAGTCGCCAGTCATCATTGCTAAGGACCTAAAGGAAGAAGAAAAAGCCCGACTTATCACCGTGTTGAAAGATCATAAGAAGGCTATTGCTTGGAAAATCTCGGATATTCGTGGAATTGATCCTCACTTCTGCACACACAAAATTCTCATGGAGGACGACTTTAAGCCCATAATTCAAATCCAACGAAGGGTGAATCCAAAAATCCATGAAGTCATCAAAACAGAGGTTATCAAACTTCTTGATCCGGGTATGATTTACCCTATTTCGGATTCACCATGGGTTAGTCCAATCCATTGTGTGCCCAAGAAGGGCGGAATAACCGTTGTTCCCAATGAACACAACGAGTTGATTTCCACTCGTCTCGTTACTGGGTGGAGAGTTTGTATAGACTACCGCAAACTCAATGATGCCACGAGAAAGGATCATTTCCCTCTACCTTTTATGGACCAAATGCTTGAACATTTAGCGGGTAATGAATATTACTGCTTTCTTGATGGTTTCTCGGGTTATTTCCAAATACCCATCGATCCCCAAGATCAAGAGAAGACAACATTCACTTGTCCCTATGGCACATTTGCGTACAAAAGAATGCCTTTTGGCTTATGTAATGCGCCCGGGACTTTCCAAAGGTGCATGTTAGCTATCTTCCATGACATGGTTGAACAAACCATGGAAGTCTTCATGGATGATTTCTCGGTCTTCGGGGATTCCTTCTCTTCTTGCCTTGCCAATTTGGAACGTATGCTTAAGCGGTGCGAAGACACTCGCCTTGTTCTGAATTGGGAAAAATGCCATTTTATGGTAAAAGAAGGCATCGTGCTGGGACACAAGATTTCCAACGCCGGTCTTGAAGTAGACCGTGCTAAAGTCGATGTTATCGCCAAGTTGCCTCTACCTCCAACCGTGAAGGGTGTGAGAAGTTTTCTGGGTCATGCGGGCTTCTACCGTCGATTCATCAAAGATTTTTCTCAAATCGCTCGCCCGATGACCCACCTCTTGGAAAAAGATACTCCTTTTATCTTTTCCAAAGAGTGTCTTGAAGCCTTCAACTCGCTTAAGGATAAGCTTACTAAGGCACCCGTCTTAGTTACCCCAAATTGGGAGCTTCCCTTTGAGTTGATGTGCGATGCTAGTGATTTTGCTATTGGAGCGGTTCTGGGACAAAGAGTGAACAAACACTTCCAACCAATCCATTACGCTAGCAAGACAATGACAGGGGCACAATTGCATTATACGACAACCGAAAAAGAGCTTTTAGCTGTTGTCTATGCTTTTGAAAAATTCCGCCCCTATCTTGTCCTTTCCACCACAATTGTGTATACCGATCATTCCGCGCTGAAGTACTTGTTGACAAAGCAAGATTCCAAACCAAGACTTCTTCGCTGGGTTTTGCTGCTCCAGGAATTTAAAGTCGAAATTCACGATAAAAAAGGAGCTGAAAACCTAGCCGCGGATCATCTCAGTAGACTTGAGGATCCTTACCAAGGGGATCATCCGAACAAAGAAATCAATGATTCTTTTCCCTTGGAGACCTTAATGTCTATCAACTCGACTGCTGATGAAACCCCGTGGTTTGCGGATATTGCAAACTACTTAGCGGGTGGAATCCTCGTTGACGGGTTAACATCCCAGAAAAAGAAGAAGTTCTTTAATGATATTAAGACTTACTTTTGGGATGACCCGTATCTATTCAAACAATGTGCTGACTTGATTATTCGACGTTGTGTTGATGGACCGGCAGCTTTAGAAATCCTTGATGCTTGCCACAAAGGACCCACTGGTGGTCACTTTGGTCCCAACTACACCGCCAAAAAAGTGTTTGACTCGGGATTTTATTGGCCCACCATCTATCGTGATGCTCACGAGATGGTTAAACAATGTGATGCTTGCCAAAAACAAGGCACGATCACACATAAAGACGAGATGCCTCAGAATTTCATATAAGAATGTGAAATCTTTGATGTTTGGGGTATCGACTTTATGGGGCCATTCCCTTCATCTAAAGGAAACAAATACATCCTTGTAGCCGTTGACTACGTTTCAAAGTGGGTTGAAGCCAAAGCTTTACCTACTAATGATGCAAGGGTGGTTTGTAACTTTTTGAAATCGTTGTTCGCTCGATTCGGCGTTCCTCGTGCTATTATCAGTGACCGCGGGACTCATTTTTGCAACGATCAATTTGCAAGAGTCATGGCAAAGTATGGTGTCAATCACCATCTTTCCACCGCCTATCATCCCCAAACCAATGGGCAAGCCGAGATATCCAACCGTGGATTGAAGCGAATTTTGGAGCGTACTATGGGAGAGCATCGTGCCGCGTGGGCCGATAAGTTAGATGATGCTCTGTGGGCTTTCCGTACTGCTTACACGACCCCGATCGGTTGTACACCTTATCGTCTTGTGTACGGGAAAGCATGCCACCTTCCCATCGAGCTGGAGCATAAGGCGCACTGGGCCTTGAAGTGGGCTAACTTCGACATCAACAAAGCCGGTGATCATCGTAAGATTCAACTCAACGAGCTCAATGAACTGAGGAATGAAGCTTATGAGAACTCGCTGATCTACAAAGAGAAGACGAAGATCCTCCATGACACAAAAATCAAGAACCGAGAGTTCCACGTTGGTGATCAAGTCTTACTTTTCAACTCTCGGTTGAAGATCTTCTCTGGCAAGTTGAAGAGCCGCTGGTCTGGTCCATTCACCGTCGCCAACGTCTTTCCATATGGGACCATTGAGCTTTCTCAGCCAAATGGGCCCAATTTCAAAGTGAATGGCGAGCGTCTGAAGTTGTACTTTGGTGAGGACATCTCTCAGGTGATGATTCCATCCCTCACCACGTTCCCCATGAACTAATTTTGGGTCGAGTCAGGCTCGTGACTCGGTTATCAAAAACAAGCGCTCCTCGGGAGGCAGCCCAAGTATCTATCCTTTTATGTTTTACCCTCCTAAGTGTAGGGGGACCTCTATAGGGTGTTTGTCTTTGTGTGGTGATGTGATTACAGGGATGAATGCACTCTTGGAACCTTTGAAGAACCATGCTCCCGTGTTATCCGAAATCCGGTTCTATCTCTCAACTATCATGATTCAATTTTCTTCATACTCACATTTGAAATTGATCACTTTAGTCGTCTCTTCCTTAACTTGAGTTAACCAACGTGCACAATGTCATAAGTATAGGGGAGATTTTTCCCACATGCTTAAACATTGAGGACAATGTTTATCTTAAGTGTAGGGGGGACTTCTATCGAAGTTTTAAGTGGATTTTTTCATTAAAATGCCTTCAATTAACCGGAAAATCATATTTTTCACCATTTTTCAAATTTTTTATTAACTTTGGCCATTTAGTCGTAATTTTTAAATTTTTATCGTTGCTTTCGTATGTATATATCTCGCAATAAAGTAAAATATTAATAAAGTGGTGTAGCTAGTTTAGAAGTCTTTGACATATTAGGCCCGTTGCGATTATTTTGACTCAACCCGAATAGACTTATCCAAGTTTATTCTAGCTAGTATCCTTAACCATGTAGACCTTAATTGGTTTATTAGGCTAAGTATCCACGAGTCTCATTACTTGAGATTTTAAATTGTGGAGGACGAGAAATGATAGAGTCAATTATAAGTCGGTGTTCTTGCATAAGCTCACTTGGTGTAATTATTTGCCTATTCTCCCATCACTTGCTAATAATTTATCTGCAATAAGTAAGGTCGTACAATTTGAAAAGTTACTTAGCTTCTAGCCCAAGATCGTTTAAAAGTTGCTCGGTAATGATAAGAGTTCATAGCCAAGGCATAACTTATGAAGCGGGGCGCGAAGATTGGCGAGTCCGAAAAGGCCCTAACAAGGCATGAGGATTCCATTTTATTGCTGAAGATCCAAAGTGATGTGAAAAGCATTATTCCCAAAATCAATATGAAGGATCAAGACTCACGACGAAAAGCAATCAACTCCCATAAAGATCATGGAGAAGTCTTTCCGAAAAGACCCTAACAAGGTATGAGGATAAATAGATCCAAGTCCGAAAAGGAGGCGGATCGTTGTATCTCGAAATCCCAATTAGAGATTGAAGAAATAATCATGAAGTCGTGGTCAACAAAGTTGGAGTACCCATCAAAAGTCTCCAAGTGAAGAAACTCTATTACGATGAGAAGACCATTATCTCAAGCACGTCTCTCAAGATATGAAGTATGAAGTACATGCCAAATATCGGCCCGAGAAAGGTCTCAAATCGTGAACCGAGTTATGCCAAGATATGAACTTTTTGATATCCCGAGAAGCAGTTTTAAGAGATTTTGTCCTTTAGCTAACTATTGATCAAATCGTCCTACTTTGCTTTCAGCCTAAATAAACTATCGAAATAAGTCCAAAAATGCATCTTCATGATCATTCTAAGACAAAAATAAAATATAAGAGATACACCTAGGAATAAGGGAGTTTAAGCATTTAATTAAGCCATGTGTGAAAGTGTTTGAATTGCTAACTTATAATAACAATGATCTCGTTTTTAAGCTTAGTTTGGGGAACGTGAAACTTGAGGGTGATAAATCTTCGCAGCACCGAAGCCCTAATGTAAGTCCTCGATCTCTTTGCAAGATATTTCCACATAGCTATTTTCTATCCTTTTGTTTACTTTAAAGTTTTAATTTCTCTTAGTATTTTAAATTCTTGTTTAGTAGTATTTTAATAAGGCCAAGGTTGATTGATTATGAGAAAAGTGTAAATGTGCTTTGTCACTAAGCATTGCATGAGGGCATGGCAATGGTTAAGTGTAAGGTATTTGATAGGTGTGAAAACACCCATCCTTTTACCACTTAATTCTGGCTAAGACGAGACCAAAACACGTATTTAATATCATTTGTTTGGAATTATGCGTGGTTTTTGTGTTTATTGTGTTTTCAGAGTCAACCGGATGAATATTGAAGAAAACATGGGATTGCACGGGTTTTATCGAAGAAAAGGACTCAAGACGAAGTCTATTGTCCAAGAGATGCAAAAGATTTGAAGTCATTGTGCCTATTTGAAGATTTATCGAAGAATAGAGCCAAAGATGGAAGATTCATATATGTCGAAGAACTCGAGTCTATTAAATAAAAGATTATAAGACGAGTTGGAATTATTCACCGACACTTCTCAAAATCCAAAGTCGGAAACGTTTATTTAAAGAGACGAGAAGACTAAAGAAGGGAGAAGAAAAGAAGCCCAATCACAAAGCCCACCACCATACACACGCCTATATAAAGGCCTTACTTCACAAAAATTCACACCTAGTTTTTTCACTTAGTTTTTAGGTAGTTTCTAGTTTTAGAGAGAGAAAGTTCTAAACTTTCTCTCACTAGATTTCATCTTTTTCTTTTTCTAAATCAAACATTTGTATTACTTTTCATTAATCAAGTTCAAGTTTTTATCTTTTAATCTTTAATCTCATCCTTCCTTTCTTTTACTTTTATTGATTTTGGTACAAATCTCGTATGATCCGTGTTGTTCATCAATGATTTGTGCTTAAAAAGTTGATTTCTTTTTATGTTTCCTTAAGTTTATACACTAATAAGCTTTGAGATCCTTGTTCTTATTGGCTTATTTGTTGATTTAGCTTATTTTACTTTTTAAAATTTTATAAAAAGTTCATATTTTTATTGATTTGATTTAAAAGTTGTTTATTTGAAGTTTGGATAAGTTGTTCTTAAGTGCTTATTTGATCAGCTTATATTGAATTCGAGCTTGTTGGAGTTTGGCTTATTCTATAGCTTATTCTCTAGCTTAAAGTCCCCGATTTGCACCATTTTCGAAAAGGGCAAAGCCCTTTTCCGATCCAGTCATTCCGACCAGCAACACACCACCCTTTCCGATTGAGTCCAATCGGAAAAGGGTTTTGTTTTCCGATTTGATCTTTTTCTGTGTATTCCGACTGTAGTGCTTGCCCCATATTCCGATTGAAGCCATCCTTGGTATTCCGATCGGGCAATTTTGGGTGTATTCCGATTTGATCATTTCATGCTTTCCGATTGTGGAACTTTGTGATATTCTGATTGGTAATCTTCCCCATATTCCGATCATTGCTATTGTCCTTATTCCGATTGTTAAGCTTCGCTAATATTCCGATTGTAGCTTGTTGCCCACATTCCGATGATGCTCATTTGATTATTCCGATTGGCCCGTTTTGCAACACATTCCGATCACACGATCGGAATAATATTTCGATTGAGGGAATTTTTCCAATATTCCGATTTAAGGTGTTTTGTTCCGTTCTTACTTTCTTTTAGTACTTTTCAATTAAGTTCATATTTTTCACAAAGTTTTCCAAGTGTTAGTTTTTATTGAGTGATCATTTATCTTTCTAATATAATCTTTAAATTTTTAAGCATCTAATTTTAACTTGCCCTTTTAAGTTTTAATCTTTCAAAGTTTTAATTTACTCTTCGACACTTAATTTCTTGTCATAGATAAACAATCCAACCACTTTTTAATAACCAAGAACAAATCATTCCACTTAAGGCCGAGATCAATTCGAGAGGATATCGAGAGAAAATCTGAACCCATCTAAAATGCTAGTATCACATGTCGTTGGGGAAACTGTCGATACGTTTGACTTGTCAACGATTTTCCAAAGTTTCCCCAGCGACATGTCGCTGGGGAAACTTCTGTAGGTTTTTTTATAAATTGCCTGCACAGCAGGCGTTTTCCAGATTTTTTCCGGAATTTTTCCGGAAAAATCTACCAAAACCTGTAACAAAAACATGTATTTGCTCACCAAAGACACATATAAAGTAAACTTGGAATACAAATCAACACAAACGCGTAATAAGTTCAAACTTGTACCAAAATATAATATAACGTTCTAATTTAGTCAAGGATACTAGGAATAAGTCCGGATAGTTAAGGATACTAGGGAAACAAGCGTTCTAATTTAGGATAATAGGGAAACAAGTCAAGATGAACATAAAGAAACAATGTACCATACTAACAAACACATATATGACACGACTAGCTCGCGTCATCGCCACCATCCTCGCCACCCTCCTGATCCTCAGCATCATCACCCGGGCGACTCCCGCTCCCACTAGCACCCGCACTCTCATATCTCGAAAAATGATCGGCATACCTGTCGTCGCCTCTCAGTATGCTCATCACGAAATCAAGATCCCGACGAGTGTCAGGGGGTGGTGACGAAAAGCTCGGACTAGAACTGGCGTATCCCGGCAATACCATACCCACGCCAGGATGGTGGCCGTGAAACTTGCCTCCTCGTACCATCCTGTTGATCTCGGCAGTGGTGTGCTCACCCGTCGCCTCTAGCTCCCTCATCTGATCCTGTGTAGTGACAATAACACAAGATAGTAAATATATTAGTCGGGTTGCTAGATTATTAATCAATGATTTATTAAAGTGTGTTTTGAAAAGAATACTTACATACAACTGGGGAGAGTTCTCATCTGCAAATACACCATCTTCATTTGTGTGCAAACGATAGAACATGTCGATCTCTGAAGGCTCCTGTTGGGTTTCGGACGCCTTTTTCCGTACATACACACGCAAGTAAGATCAATCTAATTAAAAACGGCAATGATAATATGTATGTAAAATCAATAATAATAATAATAATAAAATAATAAAAATAAAAAACAATAATAATAATAATAAAATAATAAAAATAAAAAAACAATAATAATATAAAATCAATAATAATAATAATAATAATTACCATGAGCTGTCGAGTGCGAGGGATCGACCGAGAACCATGCCGGGAGAGAAGTGTTGCCTTGGACCGATTTTGGCTGTTTGTTAAGGATCGCTTCTTGTTACCAGGGTTAGTCCAAAACGTTATTTGCTTTTCCCACTCTTCAGCTGAGTGCTCGTCGGGTCTGTTCCGCCTAATCCGATCCACATCGTATTCTCCAGTCTCAGGGTCTTTTACATAGTAATCTCGCTTCAGAGTGGCCTTGTTGGTGTTGTATATTTTTTGTAACTGGGCCTTAATGGTATTTCCAATATTCGACCACCGAGAGGTGCTCCTGTGCGGCGCGAGATCGTATATTTTCTTCAATCAAATACAACACATTGAAAATCGAGTTAGAAATATAATTTATATATTTATTTAATTTTTTTAATTTATTTATATGATATAAATAAATAAACGAATTTAAATAAATATACACAATACAACACATTAAAAACAGAGTTAGAAATATAATTTAAATATTTATTTAAATTTGTTTATTTATTTATATGTTATAAATAAATAAACAAATTTAAATAAATATCAACACATTGAAAATAGAGTTAAAAATATAATTTATATATTTATTTAAATTTGTTTATTTATTTATATGATATAAATAAATAAATGAATTTAAATAAATATACACAATACAATACATTGAAAACAGAGTTAGAAATATAATTTATATATTTATTTAAATTCGTTTATTTATTTTTATTATATAAAAAATAAACGAATTTAAATAAATATACACGATACAACACATTAAAAACAGAGTTAGAAATATAATTTATGTATTTATTTAAATTTGTTTATTTATTTATATGATATAAATAAAAAATGAATTTAAATAAATATACACAATTAAATAAATGAACACGATAATTAAATAAACATAAAATGATAACTTACCCCAAGAGCTTCCCAAGCCGCCGCCTTGTACCCTTCGGGGACCTTGTTCCACGAAGGGTAATACAAAGGTATTTTCCTAACGACCACCCCAAATAAGTTTCCTCAATGCTCTGCGTAGGGGCCAACAGGTGTAACAAGGTTATCTTTAGCGGGTACAAAGTCGATCTCGACTGGCCGGTTGTGATTCCCGGCCACCGCATCCAGTAATTTCAGGCAACGGGTCTTGTCCCGGGTATTCTCCCTGCCGGCTCTCCTCCCGCCAAAATTGGGCTTTTGCTTTCCTTTTCCTGCAAAATCAAGTGAGTGATAAAGTCATAAAATTTCAAGGCAAACAAGTTCAATATGTGTATCAAATTTGTATTACAATAATCCTGAAATTCTTACCCCGATTAACGAAGCAACCCCTGCAACCGAATGATGGAGGACGTGGACGTGAAGTATCCTTGCCACCACCGTCCCCGCCGTGTCCCCGTACAACATCAGCCATCTGTATACATGTACAATTAGCATAACATGTAGAAATTCATGAACAAAATAATACAAGCATGCACAAATCCAAATATCAAAATAAATTTACACAAACAATTTCATTCATTCATTCATTCAAAAATATAAGTATATTTTGCAAGTTACAGCATAAAGTTAATCTTCTTCGTCACTAGAATAAAATTTCTCAACACCATCATCATCTTTGATGAGGTCTTCAACATCAGAATCTGCTAAATCATGAGGAAGGGGGTCTTCATCATCATCGTCTTTGCTAGGAACATCATCTTTATCTGGCGGTGTGTCAACCTCTGTTGATTCACCATCTATATGTAAATCTATATAGAAGGTGTAATTACCGAAGTCATTCCCACTAGTAGAAGGTGGGAGATCACTAGTAGAAAGTGATCTCTTCGGTTAGGCATCATATATAAGGAGTGTTTGGATTTAAATTTAACACAAGAAAATAACATTTTTAAATCCCCAACGACATGTCGCTGGGGAAACCAAACGAAATTTTTTTATATAAAATATACCTTCCCGCTGCTTGCTGCTGCTACAGTTGCCTGCCGCCTACCGCTACCTACGCTGCCTACCGCTGCCTACAGCCACCTACCGCTACCTACGCTGCCTACCGCTACCTACGTTGCCTACTGCTACCTACGTTTCCTATCCCGCTGAAATTATATAAAAATTAATTTTAAATATATAAGAACGAATTTTAATTATTATAAATAACTCATTTAAGAAAAATATACCTTGAATTGACAGATAAAGTAAATCCACCACCACAAACTTGTTTATAGAATTAGCAATTAGAGAGAAAAGAGGGTGATGTGGTGGTGGTGGTGATGACGTTCGGTGGTGGTGTGTTGGCGGCGATGTTGGTGGTGATTCGTGGTGGGTTATGTGGTAGGGGTGGCTGGAGATGACTGTGGTGGTGGTGTGAATGGTGGTGATGATATTCTGGTGGTGGTGTGAATAGTGCTGATGATTGGTGGTGATGAATGGTGGTGATGATTCGTGGTGGGTTTTGTGGTGGGGATGGCTGGAGATGACGGTGGAAGTGGTGATGAATGGTGGTGATGATTGGTGGTGTGAATGGTGGTGATGATTGGTGGTGATGTTGTACGCAGGTAGAGAGAAGAGAAAAGAGGTAAGTGTTATGTGTTTCGGTGAATCGTTTGTTTGAGGATAAGAACTGGTCAAACTTTTCCCCAGCGACATGTCGCTGGGGAAACTTATTTAATTTTTGACGAAATTTTCCCCAGCGACATGTCACTGGGGAAACTGTAGAATTTGTCGTTTGCGCCAGCTGGTTTAATAACTTGTTGATGCTAACAAAACTATCCCCAGCGACATGTCGCTGGAGAAACATGGATTTTGTCTTTTTGTGAAAGAAGCGTGTTAATGAAAAATTTTGGAGGGATTTTTGAAATTAATAAACAAACTTTTCCCCAGCGACATGTCGTTGGGGAAACCTATTTTTTTACCATTTATGTTATTTACTTTTAAATGATTGATAATAATAATTTTATATAATTGTATATTTTAGTTTTAAATAATTAAAAATAATAAGTTTTGTATAATTGTATATTTTTTATATATGATATTTATGTAATTCAGTTTTAAATGGTTAATAATAATACGTTTTATATAATTGTATATTCTACTTTTAGATAATTAATAATAATAAGTTTTATATAATTGTATATTTTTTATATAACATTTATGTAATTTAGTTTTAAATTATTAATAATAATAAGTTTTATATAGTTGTATATTTTATTTTTATATAATTGTATATTTTACTTTTAGATAATTAATAATAATAAGTTTTATATAATTGTATTTTTTTATATACCATTTATGTAATTTACTTTTAAATGATTAATAATAATAATTTTTTATAATTGTATTAGAGGTTCAATGTATTAGATAGGATTCAACATTAGAGGTTCAATGTATTAGATAGGGTTCAACATTAGAGGTTCATTGTATTATATAGGGTTCAACATTAGAGGTTCAATGTATTAGATAGGGTTTAACATTAGAGGTTCATTGTATTAGATAGTGTTCAACATTAGAGGTTCAATGTATTACATAGGGTTTAACATTAGAGGTTCAATGTATTAGATAGGGTTCAACACTTCAACATTAGAGGTTGAGTGTATTAGATAGGGTTCAACATTAGAGGTTCATTGTATTAGATATGGTTCAACATTAGAGGTTCAATGTATTAGATATGGTTCAACATTAGAGGTTCAATGTATTAGATAGGCCAAAAGTCGTTTTTACGAAAACGGATTTTCTGTAAATGCTAAATGTTTGTCACCAAAAGCCCGACCTTAACACCATAACATTTATTGAAAAACTCTAGTCCTTTTACATACATTATATAAAGTTCCCAAATCAATAATATATTGGCTATCTTATCCGTTTGGTTACGTTTTGACTCAAATTCCCAAAATCCAAATTTATTCCTCAACAGCGCACTGTTTTTGTAAAAATTGTTTGACGACCTTCCCGAACTCCATTTTCGACCAACCTTACATTTTTGAAAAGTAGACTCTCTGAACTTAATTTTAAATAAAGAAACTCGACCAAAGGTGCTACCTACTGCCCGGAACAGTCAACACAAGGCAGCCCTAAAAATCAGACTGTTTTACGCCTTTATACACCAACCCTCTAAACATCATTAATTATCCGTAAATTCTTAACACAGACCCTAACATCATTGATGGATCTTAATTACTATATATTTTTTTTAACCACGTTTCCGACACTTTAACCTTATTTTTCACCGACTACCAACAACTATTTAACTATGTGCAAATTCCATTTTTTTACCATGTAAGACTCAAAACAAAAGATATCGTTATCCAAATAAAAAAATCTCCACCATCTCAATGGCCTTCACACCAAAAGTACCGCACAAATAAACACGTGAAATGAGGACTCGATAAATGCGCTACTACGAAAGTTGAACATCTCAAAGAGAAGCGAGCTAACAAACCTTCCCAAGAATATAATCGATTAGTAGAAATGAATTATACCTATATGGGCATAGGCGTACATACACTCAAATCCATCCAACATATACTATACAAGCATGTATTAACCCTCTTTCATGCAACCATACTTAGGAATCCATTGATGTCGTGGTACATGTGTAACTATGTTGGCCACCATACTTATACAAGTCCTCTTTCACCAATGCACTCTCTCCTATGATGACACTTATAAGAATTAATACTACACATAACATATCGGTCTATCAACTCAAATAAGCTCATAGATTCTACAACTCATATAAGCACATAACCACAACATAAAATAAGATCCAAAATCCATGTATTAAAATAAAGTAGCCAATGCATGAAACATATAAACTCGTAAACCAGCTGAACCCCCGTAGACAAAATTCAAAATGTATAAAGAACATGAAAACGTAATTAAACGAAATCCAACAATGACTAGCGTATACGACTATAGTTCAACCCGCACTATTTAAAACTCGAAAAGAAAATTACATGTAGCTAAGTATGAACTTACTATGGTTCAATTCATACTAGTCAAAACATCGCAATAAATAACATCCAAACACATTATTTAATATAAAAAGCACACATACTACTATGACGCCTATATGTAGGGACCCTTAAGCTATAGACTAGGCTACACGACTAGGAAACCTAACTCCCTATAACCATTGTCTCTGATACCATTCTGTCACACCCCACCATGGCAGAATATGGGGCGCGACGTATGGATATCATCACAACAATAGCGTGTCTATAAAGTTAACTAAATGAAATAGAAATGTCATAAAAAGGTGACACAATGTCATGACAATATCTCATATAATGTAGGCGTCTAGTTAAGTAGGTAACAGGCCTACCTCTTACCAAAGACATTCAAATAACACACATCAAGCATATAGGTATCAAATAATTTACTAAATCAAAAGACAAAATAAAATCTAAGAGGAAAGGGATTCCTCCTAATGCAATCCTAGCAGCCTCTATACTCTAGCCACTTCTAACATCATCTTGCACAACTACCTCACCTAAAAATGACACCAAAATCTGTCAACATAAAGTTGGTGAGAACATAGGTTTAAGTTATCTAGAACATCATAAGAAACCTTGACATCCGCTGTAAATAAGTTGAAAAAAACAATTTATAGTAATGGACCATAATGTGATAATCATGTTACATGCATCCACAACAAAACTTAAACCAAGTATCGATCACATCTACAATTCACAAATCACACTATAACAATCAAGAAGTATCCCGTCACACACACAAGAACACACACCACACTATCCGGATCTTTCCCACACCACCTGTGGAAGATGAACTATATCCCCGTCGAGATATCTTGCCTCCAAAGAGACGATGCACAAGAACTCAGGACGGATCGTGCCCCACGAACCAAGAACTCAGGACGGATCGTGCCCCACGCTCCACACACACATCACAACTGGTCCCATAGACGCCCATACATCTATGTACCAATCCCAATCATAACACAATCAAGATTCACATATCAGAACACATATCAAAGCACATATGAGAACACATAAGCACGCAAGTCACACAATAACACATCTATGTCCAAACATTTATAAAAATATAGTACCAAAACATTTTAAGAACACCACAAGTGTCAACTCCATCCCATACTAGAAGAAAACATTAAAAACTCAGTGGAAATGGGACTATAAACTCACCTTGCGAAAGCAATCCAAAGTCTCCTCACGAACAACCAATTACCTAAAGCACATAATACAATAATACGCACGTCAACATTGACTCCGGAACTCTAATCCTTTATCAATGTAACAATCCCTATGATGGATACATCTCAAATTCTTTCTCAAGTCAGCCCCATGTTAGCCCTCTAAGTGCCCATTAACCCAAAATACCCAAAACATGATTTTAAGCCTTGTCGTACAAACACTAACCTTGAACTCGACACTTGTACAAATAATTTGACCAAGCTACTGACCTCCATAAGATATACTCTGATAATTTGAAAAGTACGTTCCGAGTACATAATTTTAGGCTTTTGAATCACCCAAAAAGCTTTAAAAACAAATAAGTTATGACCAAAACGATTTTACCTAAAATCTGCCCAGACATTAGCGACGGATTCTGACAGTTTAGCGACGGATTCTGACATATTTGCGACAGTTCCTGACTAATCCGATTTAAACCCTAAAAACGATTTTAAACCCTAAAAACCCCTCATTTATTATCAAATTCAAGACCTAAATTATTTTAATTCCAGAAAATTAAAAACCCTAATCCATCATATGATTATTAACATGATTCTAACATAATTAATTAAATAAGAACAAGAATTTAATAAAGATCAATACCTTTAGATGATCAAAACCATGTTTTTTTAAGAAACCCTAATTTTCTTATAAAACCGATCGTCTTTTTTTTTATGAAGAAAAATCTGATCTTTTTGTTTGTAGTGTGGTACTTATACTTTACAATATGTCTTTCCTAATAACAACACAAATCCTAATGGGCTTTTACCCATTCTTTTCTTTTATTTTTTTACAACCGATTATATCAAAAATTTACCAAAAATATTTTTTTTATTTAATATTTATTAATTTCGTTTTTCTATATATTTTCCTTATTTGTATTTATTATTTATTTATTTTTTAAAACCTTACACTTTTAAAAACTAGTTAAAACATATGTTCACATTTTTTTTATTAAAACCTTTATCCATTGATAAAATTTTATTCTATAAAATTTTACTATCTACGACTCTTAAATAAATTAACGGAGTTTTAAACTAACCCGAAACTAATAACCTACACACTAAAATGCTTAAATATATAATTACGTACATAATATTAAATACGTACACGCGACACATAAAATTATACTATAATTCCCATAGCTATGACATGCACATAAAATGATCTTAAAAACGCCATATCACTTCATAGTCACATCCATGTGAACTCATGAGCACGAACTATTCCCAATGTATCATCATATAACGTACCACGTACTACATAAACGATGTCTAAACCCAAGTCAAAGTCTCAAACACAAACATATAACACATAAACGCACACTCAGCACATAATCAAAGTCAAACATTCACAAATGGCAAATCTCAAAATTTAGGGTTGTCACAGCAATCCCTCCTAAAAGAAATCTCGTCCCGAGATTTACTCCCAAACTCATACTTATTCTCAGCAAACAAACGAGGATACATATCCCTGATAAAACCTTCAATTTCAAGCGTGAACTCAGTTTATACTAGATAATCTCAACTAACAAAACATGAGCCTTAACCGTCTGCGAGAAAACTTAGTAAAACCATAAAGTTATGTAACCAACCTAACTAAATCTCGCAACTCATCAAACAATAACTGTCTTGAAACCAAGTTAGGAGCCGTCACATAACTCGACGGGTTTAAAACTGTCACCCCGATTTCAGTCTTACTCATAAATACCATAAATCAAAACTCATCAAATATAACCACGTATTCTAAGGTCTAAAGAACTCTCAAATTCCATCCCAACTCATCTCTATCATAAGAACGTAACTGGATCATCCGGATGAATACAACAACGCTCCCAATGAATATAAGTTCACGACAAATTTTAGGACCCCCAACTTCAGATAACGGATCAAACCCATGGACGACTAACGGAAGTTTACATGAACGAATTTAAAAATATGAACCAAAAACATGAGACTCCAAAAGATACTCAAACATAAACATGTATCGACTCCAAACGAACCATGGAAACGGACCAATGACACAAGAAGCACCCAACGACAACCGAAACGTATTACGAACACATGAACCGAACTTAACACCACACTTGACTACCATCCTACTGAATTTATGTTTTCCTATGATCTAAAAACTACAACAACAAATTTCGCTTTCTACTTACACGTTTAACCCCTCCGTTTGGTCTCTACGCCAAAAGCCGTTTTTACCAAAACTGATTTTCTGTAAATGCTAAATGTTTGTCACCAAAAGCCCGACCTTAACACCATAACTTTTATTGAAAAACTCCAGTCCTTTTACATACATTATATAAAGTTCCCAAATCAATAATATATTGGCTATCTTATCCGTTTGGTTACGTTTTGACTCAAATTCCCAAAATCCAAATTTATTCCTCAACAGCGCACCGTTTTTGTAAAAATTGTTTGACGACCTTCCCGAACTCCATTTTTTACCAACCTTACATTTTTGAAAAGTAGACTCTCTGAACTTAATTTTAAATAAAGAAACTCGACCAAAGGTGCTACCTACTGCCCGGAAAAGTCAACACAAGACAGCCCTAAAAATGAGACTGTTTTACGCCTTTATACACCAACCCTCTAAACATCATTAATTATCCGTAAATTCGTAACACAAACCCTAACATCATTGATGGATCTTAATTACTATATATATTTTTTAACCACGTTTCTGACACTTTAACCTTATTTTTCACCGACTACCAACAACTATTTAACTATTTGCAAATTCTATTTTTTTAGCATGTAAGACTCAAAACAAAAGATATCGTTATCCAAATAAAAAAATCTCCACCATCTCAATGGCCTTTACACCAAAAGTACCGTACAAACAAACACGTGAAATGAGGACTCGATAAATGCGCTACTACGAAAGTTGAACATCTCAAAGAGAAACGAGCTAACAAACCTTCCCAATAATATAATCGAATAGTAGAAATGAATTATACCTATATGGGCATAGGCGTACATACACTCAAATCCATCCAACATATACTATACAAGCATGTATTAACCCTCTTTCATGCAACCATACTTAGGAATCCATTGATGTCTTGGTACATGTGTAACTATGTTGGCCACCATACTTATACAAGTCCCCTTTCACCAATGCACTCTCTCCTATGATGACACTTATAAGAATTAATACTACACATAACATATCGGTCTACCAACTCAAATAAGCACATAGATCCTACAACTCATATAAGCACGTAACCACAATATAAAATAAGATCCAAAATCCATGTATTAAAATAACGTAGCCAATGCATGAAACATATAAACTCGTAATCCAGCTGAACCCCCGTAGACAAAATTCAAAATGTATAAAGAACATGAAAACGTAATTAAACAAAATCCAACAATGACTAGCGTATACGACTATAGTTCAACCCGCACTATTTAAAACTCGAAAAGAAAAT
Organism: Glebionis coronaria; assembly: GCA_025667525.1. Taxonomy (NCBI): domain Eukaryota; kingdom Viridiplantae; phylum Streptophyta; class Magnoliopsida; order Asterales; family Asteraceae; genus Glebionis; species Glebionis coronaria. The sequence continues at coordinate 656,939,313 of CM046874.1, read as the reverse complement.
AACATGTAGCTAAGTATGAACTTACTATGGTTCAATTCATACTAGTCAAAACATCGCAATAAATAACATCCAAACACATTAATTAATATAAAATGCACACATACTCCTATGATGCCTATATGTAGGGACCCTTAAGCTATAGAATAGGCTACACAACTACGCAACCTAACTCCCTATAACCATTGTCTCTGATACCATTCTGTCACACCCCACCATGGCGGAATATGGGCGCGACGTATGAATATCATCAAAACAATAGCGTGTCTATAGAGTTAACTAAATGAAATAGAAATGTCATAAAAAGGTGACACAATGTCATGACAATATCTTAAATAATGTAGGCGTCTAGGTAAGTAGGTAACAGGCCTACCTCTTACCAAAGATATTCAAATAACACACATCAAGCATATAGGTATCAAATAATTTACTAAATCAAAAGACAAAATAAAATCTAAGAGAAAAGGGATTCCTCCTAATGCAATCCTAGCAGCCTCTATACTCTAGCCACTTCTAACATCATCTTGCACAACTACCTCACCTGAAAATGACACTAAAATTTGTCAACATAAAGTTGGTGAGAACATAGGTTTAAGTTATCTAGAACATCATAAGAAACCTTGACATCTGCTGTAAATAAGTTGAAGAAAAACAATTTATAGTAATGGACCATAATGTGATAATCATGTTACATGCATCCACAACAAAACTTAAACCAAGTATCGATCACATCTACAATTCACAAAGCACACTATAACAATCAAGAAGTATCCTGTCACACACACATGAACACACACCACACTATCCGGATCTTTCCCACACCACCTGTGGAAGATGAACTATATCCTCGTCGAGATATCTTGCCTCCAAAGAGACGATGCACAAGTACTCAGGACGGATCGTGCCCTACGAACCAAGAACTCAGGACGGATCGTGCCCCACGCTCTACACACACATCACAACTGGTCCCATAGACGCCCATACATCTATGTACCAATCCCAATCATGACACAATCAAGATTCACATATCAGAACACATATCAAAGCACATATGAGAACACATAAGCACGCAAGTCACACAATAACACATCTATGTCCAAACATTTATAAAAATATAGTACCAAAACATTTTAAGAACACCACAAGTGTCATCTCCATCCCATACTAGAAGAAAACATTTAAAAACTCAGTGAAAATGGGACTATGAACTCACCTTTCGAAAGCAATCCAAAGTCTCCTCACGAACAACCAATTACCTAAAGCACATAATACAATAATACGCACGTCAACATTGACTCCGGAACTCTAATCCTTTATCAATGTAACAATCCCTATGATGGATACATCTCAAATTCTTTCTCAAGTCAGCCCCATGTTAGCCCTCTAAGTGCCCATTAACCCAAAATACCCAAAATATGATTTTAAGCCTTGTCGTACAAACACTAACCTTGAACTCAACACTTGTACAAATAATTCGACCAAGCTACTGACCTCCATAAGCTATACATTCTGATAATTTGAAAAGTATGTTCCGAGTACATAATTTTAGGCTTTTGAATCACTCAAAAAGCTTTAAAAACGAATAAGTTATGACCAAAACGATTTTACCTAAAATCTGCCCAGACATTAGCGACGGATTCTGAAAGTTTAGCAATGGATTCTGACATATTTGCGACAGTTCCTGACTAATCCGATTTAAACCCTAAAAAACGATTTTAAACCCTAAAAACCCCTCATTAATTACCAAATTCAAGAATTAAATTATTTTAATTCTAGAAAATTAAAAACCGTAATCCATCATATGATTATTAACATGATTCTAACATAATTAATTAAATAAGAACAAGAATTTATCAATACCTTTAGATTATCAAAACCATGTTTTTTAAGAAACCCTAATTTTCTTATAAAACAAATCGTCTTTTTTTTATGAAGAAAAATCTGATCTTTTTGTTTGTAGTGTGGTACTTATACTTTACAATATGCCTTTCCTAATAACAACACAAATCCTAATGGGCTTTTACCCATTCTTTTCTTTTATTTTTTTACAACCGATTATATCAAAAATTTACCAAAAATATTTCTTTTATTTAATATTTATTAATTTCGTTTTTCTATATATTTTCCTTATTTATATTTATTATTTATTTATTTTTTAAAACCTTACACTTTTAAATACTAGTTAAAACATATGTTCACATTTTTTTATTAAAACCTTTAACCATTGATAAAATTTTTTTCTATAAAATTTTACTATCTACGACTCTTAAATAAATTAACGGAGTTTTAAACTAACCCGAAACTAATAACCTACACACTAAAATGCTTGAATATATAATTACGTAATAACATTACGTACACAATATTAAATACATACACGCGACAAATAAAATAATACTATAATTCCCATAGCTATTATATGCACATAAAACGATCTCAAAAACGCCATATCACTTCATAGACACATCCATGTGAACTCATGAGCACTAACTATTCCCAATGTATCATCATATAACGTACCACGTACTACATAAACGATGTCTGAACCCAAGTCAAAGTCTCAAACACAAACATATAACACATAAACGCACACTCAGCACATAATCAAAGTCAAACACTCACAAATGGCAAATCTCAAAATTTAGGGTTGTCACAATAGGGTTCAACATTAGAGGTTCAATGTATTAGATATGGTTCAACATTAGAGGTTCAATGTATTAGATAGGGTTCAACATTAGAGGTTCAATGTATTAGATAGGGTTCAACATTAGAGGTTCATTGTATTAGATAGGGTTCAACATTAGAGGTTCAATGTATTAGATAGGGTTCAACATTAGAGGTTCAATGTATTAGCTAGGGTTCAAAATTATAGGTTCAATGTATTAGATAGGGTTCAACATTAGAGGTTCAATGTATTAGATAGGGTTCAACATCTGAGGTTCAGTGTATTAGATAGGGTTCAACATTAGAGATTCAATGTATTAGATAGGGTTCAACATTAGAGGTTCAATGTATTAGATAGGGTTCAACATTTTTGGCGGGAAAATATTGGAGGGTAAACACTGGCGGGAAAATGTTAACCATTTCCCTCACTTTTTTACCATAAAAGGACAACCACACACACTCCTTATCATAACAACCACCAGCAGATCACACACACACACACACACACACACTTATCATCACAAACACATTGTTATTATGAAGATGTTGAAGCATGAAGCTTTTCCGTCCAAGTGTGGACATGGAGATGTAGTTCTTCGAGAATCGTGGCAAACTGAATCCTTTGGTAGACTGCACTATGCTTGTCCACTTTCACGGGTTCAACCTCCAGTTTCATATGGATGTAAAAAAAAAATTTATGGAAAGACGAACGCGTCCAACTACTAATCAAATCTCTTGGAGGTTCAATGAGATTTTCTCCTCCAAGCTCTTCTTCGAGACCTTCAACGAGCTTTTCTCGTCCAAGCTCTTTTCCCAGACCTTCAATGATTCCAACTTCTTCTCCAAGCTCTTCAACGTGTGCAAACTATGTGCGCTTGAATGGAATGATAAAGGTACTTGAGAGTACAGTAGAGCTGTACAAAAATTGCGATAGGCACACAATGGATTCAGCTGCACTACTTCACGACCTTTACGATGACATGGGGAACATTCGTTTGAACTAGTTTATGATGTATCTGTTTTCGTGTTTATGAGTCTATTATCGTTTTAATATCCATGTTTAATTAAGCGAGTGTTTAAGTATCCGTGTAGAATAAAGCTATGTTTAGGCGTGTCTGTTTGTAAGCCTCAATGAATGTTAACAATTTTTAATTAATATTAACAATGAATGTCAACAATTATCAGTGAATGTTAAATTTGGCGGGCAAAATATTGGCGGGAAAACATTGGCGGGAAAACATTAGCGGGAAAACATTGGCGGGAAAATTTAACCATTTTTCTCACTTTTAGTATTTTAAATCTTAAGAAATATATTTTTTATATATATTTTATATATATTAAAATTTTAAATATACATTACATATAGAATATTTTACATATAGAATATTAAGCACGTATCCCCAGCGAAATGTCGCTGGGGAAACTTTTTGTTTGTCGTTTGTTAAAAAGGCGCGTTAACGAAAATCATTTGAAGGGAATCCTGAAAGTATCCCCAGCGACATGTCGTTGGGGAAACTTTTTACCATAGATAAACAATTCATTAACACTAATCACTCGGATTAGTCTTTGAAAAAAGTTTCCCCAGCGACATGTCGCTGAGGAAAACTTAGCGGGATAATCTCCCGCTTACATTTTTGTGAAAGTGTTTGGTCAAATCTTAGTCAATGTTTCCCTAGCGACATGTCGCTGGGGAAACTTTTTGATATTATTTGGTCAAAATTTCTACGAGCAAATTTGTCACGTCGGACTCGTTTTGTCGTTTAGTGGGTTTTCCCCAGCCACATGTTGTCGCTGGAGAAAACCCCGATGAGGAAGGGCTGGATTGTTGTAGTGCAAGGACCTATTTAATCACAAATGGTCCCGTTTATCACACCAGTAATTGGACCTAGCTAGCTCTGGAAGCATTTATTCATACTTGGCCAAGATGGTTGTTCGGGTCTAACCCGAAACTCACAGGTCAACCCGTGATCATAATAGATAATAAAGTCTATAAATAGGCTAGAAGAGGTGTAGTAGTACCTCACAACATCATAAATTAATACTAATATATAATTTCCATCATGAACAATATGAATGCGATAGTCTTGTTTCTAGTTTTTATCACGAGTATGAGCTCGAGTTTGTGTAATGATGTCAATGAAAATATTTTCATGGTCGTTGATGATAACACGACCATATTGCATGATCTCGATGCAGGATCATGGATGACTAAGGTACGTATTGTTAAAGATAAATACTTGCCCTAACATTTGGTATTTCATATATTATTAACACAACTCCTTCTCACTTAGCTCCGATTTGACATTAAGAAACCAAACTAGACAAAGACATCCTTAAACTTGATTAATGAATTTCTCTTCTACTGTCCCATTTTGTACGTAGGCCAATCCAGTCGAAATTGGAAAGTTCCTTTTGGAAGATGGGAAGGTATTACAACTTGCTCGGAAATCATCCCTGAGTAGGAACTACATTTATCCTGACCAGCCATGTGGGACGTTAGATTGGTGCTGTGAAGGGCTTGCATGCAAATATCCTAGTGCCTTTACTTTTACTGGAAAATGTGTTCCCGATCCTTTCTGCAAGGAAACGTGCAACCTAATCGTCCCATGTTGCTGGCCTAAAAAATGCAGCGCACCTCAAACAGGCAGCGCTTGTTACTAGTTTACTTTGTTAGGGTTTGGTAAGCATGTGTCTGCGTGCATGCATGTACGTAAAACAGTTAAGCCGATGATATAATGTTGGCTTGCTATATATATGTGGGTGTGATAATAAGGCATGTATGTAGATGTATATGGTGTGATGTGTGACAGAGTATGTCTTTGATATGGATTTGAATTCTCGTCCCGGTTTTGCTATTGTATGTGTTTAATGAAATGTGTTGGCTTAATCGTTTATTTGTCGGGTTCACGTATGTATACATGGCTACTGCTTAATTTTATAAGTATATATTTTATGTGTTTTTAGTCAATAACAAGTAGTTTGAATTGGTTTTGACCGAATATCTTGGCAACGTATATGAGAAGAGGGGTTTACCAAGTCTTTAGCTAGTAGAGTAGTGTGTTCCTATTTGTATGTAAAGTAGTTTCTTGTAAAGGCTATAAATATCCATAGTTCTATTCAATATATTGTGAACAAGTACAAACAGTGAGTTTTATTTGCATCTTATCAACATATTTGTTCATCACAAATCTACAAAATGTGCATTGCAGTACTATTTTCTTTTGGCTTTCAACATGCTAAAATTGTGTTCCATGTTATAAAAAAACCCAATCTACATGAGTTATTCGAAGAGGTTGGAGAGATATAGTATATGTGTATGTGACTAAAAAGGTTAATCATATCGTACCTCTAAAGGTCACATGTTTGCAGCTAGATCCACTCCAAAAAGAACATACGTATTACAATGGGTGGTTGCGGACGCGGTTGTATACATATGTGTGTTTTATTTCGTAAACCATATATGGTACTAGTTTTCCTTTTTGAGAATTCATCTGTATTGAATTCATCTGTAACAAAGGAGAAGTGTCAAGGAACTCGTATGAGGTGGGAGGTGTTATGGATCTGTAGGGAAATTGATGTTCGTCAAAGGTTACATGTCTAGAGATAATAAATTTGTTGGTAGTTAGGTCAAGACATCGATAACCTTCGTGATAGGCTGGGTAATCTAGAAATATACATGGTGTGGCTCGTGGAGCAAGTTTGTTAGGTGGAAACAAATGAGGATAACACAAGCATCCAAAAGTGCGAAGTTTGGAATAGTTAGGTTGTTTGTTGAACAATTTGGTAAGCGTTATCTCATTTTGAATGGCGGTTGAGGGGAGGAGATTTAGAAGGTAGGCGGCCATGTGAAGTGCCTCGACCCAAAATGTAGGCGGAAGGTGGGCTTGGAAAAGTAACGTGCGAATCATATTATTTATGGTACGAATCATACGTTCTGATTTTCCATTTTGTTTGGAGGTTTTAGGACAAGAAAATCTCATTTGAATTCCATTTGTATAGAAAAGGTCAAGCAGTTGGGTGTTATTGAACTCACCACCATGATCACATTGAAAGCTAAGAATGTCACTGTTAAATTGATTGTTAACATAAGAACGAAAATGAACAAACTTAGAAAACACTTCAGATTTAGTTCGAAGAGGGTAGATCCACAAATAATGAGAAAAGTGATCAAGAAAAATAACGTAATACTTAAAACCACATGTACTAACAATAGGGGATGTCCGAATATCAGAATGAATTATCTCAAAACGTTTAGAAACAATAGAAGTAGAATTTGAAAAAGGAAGTTTAACATGTTTGCCAAGCTGACAAGCATGACAAACATTAGGAGACTTCTCTTTATTACAAGAAATAAAATTACGAGAAACAAGAGAGTGTAACACGGCATCACCTGGGTGACCGAGGCGTTGGTGCCATGTAGAAGGACTGAGAGACATCAAAGCACTTGGAAGGGAGGACGGTTTGGTTACTAGATAGAGATCACCTGAGCTGTCACATCTTAGCAAGATATGACGAGTCAGAAAATCCTTCACAGAGAACCCAAAAGCGTCAAATTCAATAGTACAATTATTGTCCCTAGTAAATTGACGCACAGAAATAAGATTTTTAATAATATTAGGGGTGACAAGGACATTATTAAGATGTAAAGGGCGACTAAGAGTTGGAAGAATGCTACGACCCGTGTTTGTGACGGGTATAGTTTGACCGTCACCAACACGAACAGAAGGATATAAGCATGAATTAAAAATAGTACTTAAGTTATTAATATCAGAATTAAGATGTGAAGATGCACCTGTGTCTATGTTCCAAGTTGAATCTTTGAGTGACATAGTAGAAAAACTATAGGCTGTTGTCGATTAACATGCGGAGACACAATAGAATGGCCTCCGTTCCCACTAATGTACATACCACTATTGATATTTCCGTTATAAATCATATTGTCTTTCAACAAACAAACAAAGCCCAATACCAAGGAATCTGAAGAATGACTACAGCCAACTACCTTCGGCTTTTATAGGGTATACCAATTTTTGATATTACCTTTAAATATTATAATATCATTCAACAATTAATGAATTGGAGATGATATATAGACGTGGCCCTTTATATCCCACATCACAAAACAATACTGGCAACTAATTGATACCTTGAACAAAATCTTATTAAGGGTTTTAAAGGGTGGAAGCCAAACGGAAGAGAACTAGAGAGGAATTAGGAGAAAAAAAATAATGAATGGCTCTGATTACCATGTAAGATTGGTGAATTTCCTTGTCTCATTCAATCAACGTGATTACAATATATAAGCTATATTAGAAGGATCTAGAAATAACATAAACGGGCTTAAGGCCTAATTATAATGGCCTAGAATATATTAACTAACAGAGTCGTGCAATGAGATCCAAGCGGAAGAATGTCTTCTTCGAACCTTCGCCTATTTATGTTAGACTCCTTATCCGCTTCGCCTGAAATGCCCTTGGCAGGTCTTGAACCCAAGACCTCCAGGAAACCTCCCCCAAAGAAACCACTTACTTGAACCTTGGTGACCAACTGAGCTAAGCCAGTTGGTTACAAGATGGAGTCATTTTGATGCATCATCTTATAATGCGGTCTCTTTTCATTGTCCACAACTACTTATACTATCTAAGTGATATCAGACACCAGTGAAATCTTTCCTCTGAAATCACTGGATCATTCATATTTCTGGCAGTTATCCCAAACAACGAGAACTAAGCTAGACAGAAAGTTAGACTTTTTGTTCACCATTAATTCACCAAAAAACATACCCTCTTGACTACATATCCTGGCTTAATTCATCCACGGATCATTGAACCTACAACCATAATGACCTTAGACAAGATTAAACGGGCATTATCAAACAGACTATTGCTCCCATTCCACAAATAAGTGAGGGGCTATACCTCACTAGCTACATTTCTCAAACCATTTACACCTAAAATCACCTGATCACCATGCATCGTTGTTCGAGGAAGAACACAAAGTCAATTAGCTTGTAGCCGTGATGACAACCAGGATCAACATCACTGCGTACATATTGTTCATGATTAATCTTTTATTGTACTCCTATGTTTGTTTATAATGTTGTGAGGAACCACTACAACTAGGATTACTGTATCTATAAGCTTCAGTACCTGTTATATTCACACACGGGTGAGAGGATCATGCACTAATAGATGCTTTGTGGATGAAATCCACTAGAGTAAGGAAAGTGCATCTATAACATTTCATATTTGCAAAACTTAAAAATTTAAACTACTCCCTCCATTTTAAAATTATTTTATGTGGATAAAAAACAAACAATTTAAAAAAAAATTGGATTTATTATTAACCTATAATTAATGAGAGAAGTGCAAAAATCATCCCTGTGGTATGTCGAAAAATCGAATTACATCCTATTGCATGATCTCGATGCAGGATCATGGATGACTAAGGTACGTATTGTTAAAGAGAAATGCTTGCCCTAACATTTGGTATTTCATATATTATTAACACAACTCCTTCACTTAGCTCCGATTTGACATTAAGAAACTAAACTAGGCAAAGACATCCTTAAACTTGATTAATGTATTTCTCTTCTACTGTCCCGTTGTGTACGTAGGCCAATCCAGTCGAAATTGGAAAGTTCCTTTTGGAAGATGGGAAGGTATTACAACTTGCTCGGAAATCATCCCCGAGTAGGAACTGCATTTATCCTGACCAGCCATGTGGGGCGTTAGATTGGTGCTGTGAAGGGCTTGCATGCGAATATCCTAGTGCCTTTACTTTTACTGGAAAATGTGTTCCCGATCCTTTCTGCAAGGAAACGTGCAACCTAATCGTCCCATGTTGCTGGCCTAAAAAATGCAGCGCACCTCAAACAGGCAGCGCTTGTTACTAGTTTACTTTGTTAGGGTTTGGTAAGCATGTGTCTGCGTGCATGCATGTACGTGAAACAAGCCGATGATATAATGTTGGCTTGATATATATATGTGTGTGTGTGATAATAAGGCATGTATGCAGATGTATATGGTGTGATGTGTGACAGACTACGTCTTTGATATGGATTTGAATTCTCGTCCCGTACGTTTTTGCTATTGTATGTGTTTAATGAAATGTGTTGGCGTAATCGTTTATTTGTCGATCGGGTTCACGTATGTATGCATGGCTACTGCTTAATTTCATAAGTTTATATTTTATGTATTGAATTCTAGTTTCTAGTTACAAGATGGAGTCATTTTGATGCATCATCTTATAATGCGGTCTCTTTTCATCGTCCACAACTACTTATACTATCTAAGTGGTACCAGACAGCCTTTAGATATCAGACACCAGTGAAATCTTTCCTCTAAAATCACTGGATCATTCATATTTCTGGCAGTTATCCCAAACAACGAGATCGAACTAAGCTAGACAGAAAGTTAGACGCTTTGTTCACCATTAATTCACCAAAAAAACATACCCTCTTGACTACATATCCTGGCTTAAGTCATCCACGGATCATTGAACCTACAACCATATATAATGACCTTAGACAAGATTAAACGGGCATTATCAAACAGACTATTGCTCCCATTCCACAAATAAGTGAGGGGCTATACCTCACTAGCTACATTTCTCAAACCATTTACACCTAAAATCACCTGATCACCATGCATCGTTGTTCAAGGAAGAACACAAAGTCAATTAGCTTGTAGCCGTGATGACAACCAGGATCAACACCACTGCCACATATTGTTCATGATTAATCTTTTATTGTACTCCTATGTTTGTTTATAATGTTGTGAGGAACCACTACAACTAGGATTACTGTATCTATAAGCTTCAGTACCTGTTATATTCACAGACGGGTGAGAGGATCATGCACTAATAGATGCTTTGTGAATGAAATCCACTAGAGTAAGGAAAGTGCATCTATAACATTTCATATTTGCAAAACTTAAAAATTTAATCTACTACCTCCATTTTAAAATTATTTTCTGTGGATAAAAAACAAACAATTAAAAAAAATTGGATTTATTATTACCCTTAGCTAATTAATTAAATATTGTTTAAAGTTTTTAATAACAATAATATGGTAAACTTTATCAAACTTCCCTATCTAATTTTAGTAGCGAATAATAATTTTATGAAAACCCAAAATGAATAGATAGACTATAATTTTGAGATGGGAGAGTAATGTTGAAGCATAGTTTATACGTCGACAAGTAATAAACTTTTTTGTTATAAAATATTATCTTTTAATCTAATGCTTCTAAATTTAGGAAGCGCGTCTTAAAATGATTAGTCGGCTCGCAATGTCCAGGTTACCTAAAAAAACTTCTTAATTAAAAACCCAAATTTATTTTTAAATTAAAATATCTTTTTTATATTTATTTTTTAATTAACTAATTTTATCATATTTTTTAAAATTGTGATTTTTATTAACATCTATTTTAACATATTTTTATTATTATTTATTTATTTTTAATAACCTCGAAATCATTGCATTGTGCTGGTAGCATGCTAGTTTAATTACTCTACTGTTCTATCGTTACTTTGTGCAGGCCATCCTGGCAAATTCCTTTTCGAAGATAGAAAGGTATTACTTGCGCGACAATCTCCGGTTAGTAATCGTGTGGGTTGCTTAACTGGTGTTATGAAGGGCTTGGTTGCAATGGTCTTTTTAGCGGGAAAGGGCGTCCCAGCTCGGGCTGCCATGCAGCCGTCCTAAAAGGACCAAGCTTGCGGCTTAATCGGCCCATTTTGCTTTCTCGGGAAATGCAGCAGAACTACAATGGGCAGCACTTGTTTTTAGATCAGTTTGTTATATGCATATGTCTTTGCATGCACGTGAAACAAGCCAAGTAGCTGAACATCTCGATTGATCAACAAAGATAGGAGAGTCGCATCTTTAACTCCTACACTAACTCATTAGCACAAGCTCTTTTTCCATCGATATTATCAAAGGTTACAAAGTTCATTTCTCTATAACAATTTTATACATGTATCGTCAAAAAGGGAACAAAATGATTTAAGAAATAATAAATTGCCAGTAGCACAAACCAAGAGAAGCATCCCTGTTATGAATTCACTCCATATCTGTTATCAACCTTATATTCGACCGTCTGGACATTGGGACAGTAACGATGTGCAGTTGCTGACAAGTTCAAAAGTATTGCACTTCTTTTAGTTATATCTCGCTCCACTCTTGATGGATGGTTAAAGGTGTTCATTAACAGAAAGTGAAGATACGCTTATCTGACGTCACCATCCTTTTTGCCGGGGCGGTACCAACAATCCTCTCCAGCTGAACAAAAGAAAAAGTATAAACAATACAAGAAAAGAAAAATAAACACGGGTGACTGGCTCCACTCATCTAGTAAGTCGGAATTATTCATCGACTCGTAAAATTAGAAGATCAATTTAAAAAATAGATAGCTGGTTATATGAGTCGAAAATCACCCAGAGCATATTTTAAATTACTAAGCATTAATTTATCCCGGAATATGATTATCACCAGAACAGTAAAATTATCATATGTGAGGTCAACCTGACCCGTCAACCTTTGCAAGTTGCCAACTCTATGATGATATAAATTCAAATGGAAGTCTAGTAAAGAATAATGGTTACCCGGAGAAGATCAAAGCGAGAGAATAGCACTGTGCAGTTCATGCTACTCGATCCTTCGAGCATATTGACTATCTGCAGTCACATCAGAAGCACATTATGAGTAAAAACACTTGACCAAAAATATACATTTTAATAAAAAATAAACAAAAACTTAGATTAGAAGACCATACCTCAGGGTAGAACTCTTTCCTCTCAGGGAGAGAATAAACTATCAAATTCTGAATCCCACGAATCTGTTTTCACGCAAACCAACATATTCAACACAATAACATATATCAAGCTTCTTACCGCAGAAAAACAATCACGGGAGCTTAACTTACCTTGTATCTGCGATAAAAGTGGGCTCTCTCAGTGTATAACATGATCTTTCGCTTTCCTTGAAAAAACCAATTCCGCGCGCTAGATATATATTTAGTTTTTGTATACCTAAAGGAGTCAAAGATGTCAGAAAACTGTGTTTTAGAGTAATACACACAAATTCGAAGGAACAGTCTAAATTGAAACAAATATTGTGGAAAATAGTCTCACTCTCCAAGCAGACACATGGATGCATCTTCCGACTTCAAGAAGTTCCGTACACGAACAAACTCAAAGTATGAACTAATAAAGATCATAACCCCACCCTGCATAAATATGATCATATTTTATCAAACCACGTACAGAAAGTGGAAGCAGTGTGTTAAGTTGATTATGGATTAAATAATACCTGGACGGAATCTTTAATTTTTGGGTACACCTAAAAAACACAGAAAATGCCACATGTCAGTACATTATTTTGATCTTTTTAGACCTTTGACTAACTAATCTATACACAAAAGAACCCCTTCACATGAACGGGTCAAACTTAGCTACCCATGCTAAGATCAGCACGTGGGGTTAAAAGGTCAAAATGGGTTAGATAAAGACTGGCTAAACCTTAACCCAGTTGACCCGCTTCTCTTAGCTAAATCTTATTTTGCCCGGTTGTGAAGAGAAATGAGCAATCATACCTTGGTTTTGAAGTAATCAAGGCGGGCATCATCAGCATCCACTATTGATTCAGTATCAAAACGCTCATAGATCTGGAAGTTAAATGGTCAAAATGCGCAAGTAATAGTTAGAAAACATCTCTACCCAGTATAGAGTGATAAATCACCTTTACAAATAATATTTGTTGCACGTTGTAGGTTTACGGAGATTTTTGAAACACAAACCTGTCTCACTTGAAGCAACACTTTTGGAAGAACACCTTTGTGCTCACATAACAGTTTCACCTGCAAATTTAAATTCAAACTATGTTAAAGAAGTCAGACGGGTGGAGGAAGCATTGACGTATTGATGAGAAATATATCTTCAATTTCCTTCTTATAGTCATAAACAAGAAGAATTCTAACCTTTCCTTTGTAGTTGAGGCAGTGCTTGTTAAACAAAGCATTAATATCTGGTGAATGAAAGTAAAAATAAACAAGATAAATCCAGAAGCAGTCATAAGTCATAACCCCACATCGATAATCCTAACGTTTTAAATAAACAATACCAATCCTTATTTGTCTATGATAAAACTCTCATAGACCCCATAACCATACCTGGATTTACATGATATCCTAAAATAATTGTTTGCCGATAAAACCGAGCTTGTCCATCAAGGTACCTATGCATTAAGCAGCTTAAGAACACATCCAGAAAATATAGTAAGGATATCAAGCTCGTTTAATGTGTGGTATGAGTAATACCATGGTCTGATGCGCATTATATCAGTCCCATGCTGCTTTGATGGTATACGATTAAACTGCTCAACAACAGTATTCACATGGGACCAATTCTGCAAAAATGATGTTCAAGAATTAATAAAAAGAGAAACGCCAATAGGAAAGAGTCGAAACATGTTCTATCCCGACACTTTACCTGCACTGCTATGACATCAGCATGATCAACAATCAGCACCTACACACAAGAGCTCCCTCCATTAGCAGCCAATAAGCATAAACCTCTGTGTGTGTGTGTGTTTCACCTTGTAAGAAAGATGGTAACAAACAAGAAAAAGTACCTCGATAGAAGACAAGTAGTCCACATCTTTTTCTTTATCCGCTTCAGCCTCCCCAATTTTCTGGAAAAAACAAATCAACAATGCACGTTTAAATAAAATGACAAGGCGATAACCAAAATGAATAAGATCATGCAAACTCAATTTAACATATACTACAATACACAGTATTTTGAAACTAAAATGAGCGTTCTTTTGTATACTCACAGTGATCAAACCGAGAGGCGAGGCAACAATTATGTCTGACGTATAAAAGTCACTGTACAGCTTTATGGTCTTCCTACACATATATACACATCATCATTAAATATTAGAACACTAGAACAAACAGAAATGAGGATAACCAAAAACACTATACAAAGGCCACAATAGTATTCCATAAATCAACACGGCATATAGTCCCATGCATATAAATGAATTTTTATTTTAAGGACACTAATTACTTGGTAAACTTGATGCCGACCATAAAATGATCGTTATTGTTCCCTCTAAAAAGTGACTGGAAATCTGATGGCTTTGAAGTTTTCCATGTTTTGGCCATACCATCCTCGCTCTCCTGGTCATCTGCTTGTCCACTGCCAAACTCGTCAGAGAAGCGCCCAATGTGGTCCACATTAGCCTGTCGAAACCGAAAAGAAGAATCATATTTTGCAGGTCACAAACTATTATAAATTATTTATCGTGTAAGATTTGCGCCTACCCTATTTCCTGAAGGGGTCAGTTGAATCAGCCTATTAACTACTCTGAAAGCAATGTTAGCCATTGGCAATAAGATCAACACCTGAATATGATTCCAAAAATTAGTGCTCAAAACTTTTATAGTTAGAAAAAATATCGAAGAAGTTTTTATACACTCTACAAGATAATATAGTTTACCTTGGGACGAGTAAATCCTTGATCAAGAAAACTCTCGCTGTCTAAAATTCCCTCAGTCTTTGACTCTTTTTCTTTAGCCAACTTTTTCTCGTTCTTTGTCACAATATCTCTTGTTTTAAAAACGTGATTTAGCTGCATAAAAAAAAAACAAGCCCGTTATACTAGAAAAGTTTCATTTATGAATTTACAGAAAAAATTTGAATAACAAATGTACACACCGAGTGCAACAAGTAGCCGTCCATGATGCTCGAGTCTTCTTCTCTGCCTTTGAGATAAAATGGTTTCTTGTTATGGTGCAATATATCCCGATAGCTGTTGCCTGTAGAGATAAGTAGATAGATAAAAAAAAAACTAACCAGATAGGCTATATAATACTCAAAATGTTCTCAAAAGTCAAAATGGTGGCTTTCTATTTGCACAGTTTGTACATTGTCAAATTAACACAAAAGTAATAAATAAATGACTTTATTCATTCACTTACAAAGAGAAAAGAATGATCTCTGTCTTGACGAATGAAGATCTTGACCTCCAGAGGGTTTGTAAGTATTCAACCAATGGTCATACAATTTCTGATTTAGACCATAAGGAGGACTCGCGTAAGAATCCTGAAAACATAATACAGATAAGAAAACGAAATTACATGATTGATTTGACTACAAGACAATAAAAGCACATGAAAAATAAATTGCCACATAATAGCCAAAATACCTCTGAATGTGGTTCCTTAGTTGCTACCCACTTGCAGTTAACTGCATCAACCTCCCATTTATATTTTCCTTTATTTGTTGAAAGACTTTCGATCTCTTCTTTTAGTAACTTGTAATCCAGGTGAGCAGAAAATGAGCTGCAATGAAAATCATAAAAAATTTCAATACTCTGTAGAATCTTAATACTGTCTAAGAAAATCCCCTATTTCTAAATATCACAATACCTTGAGCTTTCTGATTCGTTGGCAATAGAACTAGTATTTTCGGTATATTCTTCTCCTCCGTCCGTATCAGATGACTCTTCAGCATCATCTTCACTATGTTCTTCCATGTCAGCCAAACTAGCATCTTCTACATCAGTAAGGTCCAAATCGCCTTCTTCAGCTTCTATTTATCAAATTCAAAAAAAATAGAAGTTAGAATCACAAAGTGTACAATTCTTTAGAATCTTCCAACTAGGAGTTTCTTACCATCCTCTTCTTCATCAGAACCACTTAATAATTCCAAATCATCTTCCTCGTCTTCCTCATCCTCATCCACATCCGTGTCACTTTTACCTTCTTCTGCGCGTTGTCTAAAGCGTAATAGAAGCAACAAGCCATGGTTATGTTAAAAAATTCCAAAATAACAAAAAACAATTGCATATCTTTGGTATTATGGATGCAGTGAATGCAAAAACTGAACATCATTTTCCCGCAGAATGCAACAAAGATGTGTAAAAAGTGAAAAGTGGTCAAAAAGATTAGTAAACGCATATTACCTCCTCTTGTAAGCATCAGCAATAGATTCACTAGCTGACCCAAGTGTCTTCAACAAATTATCGTACATTGACGGTTCTTTGTAAACAGCAACCTCCTCTTCTTGCTCATCTTCTGAAGCTAGATCTGAGTGTTGCTTAGAGTGTTCTTCAGATGAATTTCCTGCAACTCGTAAAGAAAACCTTAAAGAGCTGTAATAATCAAAGAAGTTTGCATTTACTATTTTGCACCAGTTCAAACACAGCAAATACTTTAAACTTTATAGCACGTGCAGAGAACATAATAATTTGTGATATGAAACACAGTAGCAGAATCGATATTAGTTTCAGATTAGAATAAGTTAAACCTTAAAAAACCCCAAATAACATATTAGAAGTAACTAGTTTGACTTGCCTGAATCATTTGGAGAGGATGGAACATGTTGTCTTTTCTTATCTTCAAAGTGATTTCTTTTACGACCCTTGTTCTTCCCTATAGCAAGATTTCAAACTAAGTCAACTGAGAATAAAAAAAAAGGATAACAATTTTAATCTGCCATATCTTTATAGTATTACTTTTGAAGTTACCCACGAGCCCTTCGTAACAATGAAAGAGAGACTAAAGTAATAACGTAAGAGAACTATAAAATGCATACATAAATGGTATCCATATGTAACCGTAGAGATGAATTACAGGTCTCAAATTCGCTTCAAACTAATACCATATATTTAAAGTCGTGGTTTTATAGTTGTGTAATCAACATGGTTATGTAACAGACGATCATACTATTACTTGTGAAAATGTCACCAGATAGTAAACAAATTTCACCATTGTTCCAAATCCACGTATGTTACTCAAACTTTATTAAAAGATTACCACGCAAGTTCCAGTTTTGTTCCAATGCTATGAAAATACTAAAAATTGACCTGCCAGAAGTTTATATATGCTAGCATCATATGCCAGTTCTGTAAAATACTAAAATAGTTGACGAGGTGTCCCCATAACTGGCTTGAGAGTTCACACATCTAACCAAATATTTACACAATGCAAGTCTGCTACAAATATGAAACTTGAGTGGTTGGACCTGCTTGAAAATTCTTATTACTAGGTTATGTATGCTAGCATAATATTGTGTCAATTGTGTAAACGCTAAAACAGAAGACGAGTTTTTATTGAGCAAACCATGTCAGCATTTGACACAATTGACATGTCATGCCACGTCAACATTACCGTGATCAAGTATTACACGATGCAGATCAAATTTTTCAAAAAAATTCACAGAGCTAGAACTTAAATGAAACATACGTGACTTGGCCTCCTAATAGTAGTTTGAACAACTTAGGTGTGACAATTATCATAACTTAGTTACCCTTTAGTAACAAATGCCTAAATAATACTCCTCAATATGTGGGCTTATGAGCTTATTTGATTTCGGCTTATATTTCATAAGCCCTAATTTTGTGGCTTATTCCGGGACTTAGGGCCTTATATGGTAATAAACCTATATAAGCCCATAAATCTCAAAATAGGCCGGAACATTGGGGCTTTTGAATAACTCATAAGCCACATACACGCTTAAACAAACACCCCCTACAAAGTCATACACCAAACACTAATCCAATTGTGTAACATAACTCGATGCACGTCAATTTTCCAAAAAATCTCACACCACTTAAAAGTAAGTTTGAGTCACCCGGCTACGCGGAACAATTATCAAAACATAGCAACTAATCCTATTTACCTAAACTAGGATTCTTCCAAATACAAATTAAAACACCAAACGATCCAACAAACATAAACAATTTACCCGAATGAGCCGCGGGCTTGGTGATAAGCAAATTTGGCTTTACATTTGGTTTCGAACGGCTCGAACCTATAAAGTAAGTACAATTTATATTAAAACGAAGATGTATAAAAATTCAATTGAATTAAAAGACTGATTGAGTGGTACCTCGTTTATTGTTGCTCCTAGGTTTAGCCATATGCTCAAAACTGGTAATGGAGATGATGATACGTATAAAATTAGAGAGAGTGGCTGCTGCTGTTGTGTTTTTTAAACCCTTATACTAAAAGTCTAAAACCCCTATTCATAGGACTAACGGCCCGTTTGGGTAATGAGTTTTTATGGGTTTAGGTTAGGTATCTCAAAATCTAATGTTGGGTAGTATCTAATTGCGAAAATTACTGGCATGGCCATTACTTTTGGTAGTTTTCTGGCAGAGGCCATATTTACCTTGGAAATCGAAAATGGCCATGAAGCTCGGGAAACTTTTAAGACGACATTGATTTTTACACGTGGCGCCCTATTAGCCACAAAAAAAAAAGTCTTAACATTGGTTTCATCGACTGACATTGTGTCAGTCAAACTTGTCGGTTGGGCCCCGCGTTTCCAATGCATTTATTTAATGTCTGACATTACTATCCTCGTTTTAAAAGTCTCCCGAGCATCCAATGCATATAACCTACCGGTTCCCATTTTAACACCAAACACACAACCTCACAAAACCAAAAACCCGATTTTTACTAAAAATGGATGTTTTGGGCAGCTAGGTTATGCTAAATCCTCAATCTCTCAAAACCAAAAACCCGACTTTTATTAAAAATGGCAGTTTTTAGCAACTAGGTTATGTTTAAGTCATAATCTCATAAATATATTCCCGAGTATATTTAAATATAACGGAGCAGCTAGAGTCAATTTGGTGTTTTTTGCCCTTTCCTTTTTATGGCGGTATGTTATTTAATAATTTTTAATTTCATTAATAGTTTTTTATGTTTATTTGTTATACATTATTGATATGTTGTTATTTTTAAATTTTAGGATTATAGTGTTACGTTGACGTGTAGAAGCAAGTTATCTTTGTTACCGTTTTTCAGAGAAAGATTTAGAAACACACCCAAAGAACGTTTGTTTAGGCAATCATGTTTTGGTTGGTTGTGGAATTTGCCACAATGTGTAGAGACTGGTCTTTTAATACATTTCATTGCTTGTTGTCAAACGGATTTTGTAGAAGAAGAGACAGAAAATGTTCCGTTATGTTATGATGTTGGTGGTCATATCATAAAATTTGGCAGGGAAGAATTTTGCTTAATGACTAGTTTAAATTTTGGTGTACAGTTTAACGGTAGTTATTTAAAGGGGCCAATGCCGTTTAGGAGACGTGTCTTTTCATCAGCTTATGATACTCGTCATATACTCGTTAGGGATTTATATAGATTTGTTAAAAGCGATGCATTTGAAAACCTAAATGACTATGATGCTGTACGGGTTACGTTGATAGCTGTGTTGGAGTTGGTACTACTTGGGCATGAGTCTAGTTACATTGTTCCAGAATGGTGTTTTAGGTTAGTTGAAAATTTAGATGCATGGAACTTGTATCCGTGGGGTTCGTATGTTTGGTCGACATTGTATAAGCAGTTAAGGAATGCCGTATAGGCACGTGCCGAACACCACCACGCGAATGTAGACAGAGACCAAGACGAAGAACCACCCAAGTATCAATTAATGGGTTTTACATGGGCTTTCAAGGTAAGTTACTTGTTGTGTTTAGTCTAACTAAAATATAGTACGTGTATAATTTGAATACATTTTATTTTCAGGCTTGGATGTTGGAGACTTATAGCGTTAATGCGGTGGATTATTTCACACGACTTGATGGTTATCCTCGATCAGTCCGGTGGTTCCGAGAAAAAAAGTTTTTTCGTAAACAAATTCCTATTTTAATCGATGTGAGTTATACGACGCTTAAACATTCCTATTTGTCAATAATTAATTTATTAATTTGTTTACGTGTTTAATTAATCTTATAATATTTTGCAAGGGTGTTATACCAAACGAAAGGTTGTATCCCGACGAAGTTGAGATGTCGTCAGACTGGTGGATTGATAGCCTTGGATATTTCAATAATGAGATCCATCAACCGCCCCAAGTACCTGAGTTTGATAACCGATATAGTCGTGATGATGTAGCAGCAGACGTTTACACAGTTTTGATGGAAAAGGATCGAACTATCCAAGAATTGAATGCAAAAATTATGGTAAATGGTTAACATGATGTATGTACATTTGTATCATTGAAAACTTGACGTATAATTATTCCAACTATTTTAATGCAGGCATTACAGGGTTCTGGCCAAGTTTCACCAAAAAAAATGTCGTTAAGGAGTCTGATGTTTGTGGGTTCGGTAATGAGTTTACTGGTACTCAACATAGTGGTTTTGTTAACATTGAGGTAAATTTTTTTTTATAATTGTCATGTTACTTTTACTTTTATGCTAATTAAAAATAACTTTGAATATATTGTATGTTAGGACCAACAACTAGATGGTTTAGGTAATTTTACCCCAGTTGGTAGCCACTTCTTTGACGATATTCGAATTCCGTCGCCACATACACCCTCTTATAAAGGGACTCCAAACGCTTCGTTCGGGCAGCCTGCTAAGCCATCCTCCAGTCATAGTATGTATCAAATGAATAACCCGATGCCCCACGAGGGTTTTGGTCGATGGTCTAAGGTTGATCGAACATTGGAGGGTAGCTCTTCACAACATCGTGATATTCGCGGCTTACACCCAGTAAGTAGATCATTATTATTATATAATTATTTATACAAGCTAATAATGTAAAATATTTATTTTAATAAGTGTTAAATTGTAATTAATTGTCAGGAAATGATAGATCGTGAAAGAAGAGCACGTCGTCCAGGACCACAAAAATTGAGCCCATTTACATCTCTTCCGCCTACAACCAAATTAGGTTCGGGAAAACGTGGTGGAAAGTCAAAAAATAAGAGTGTGTTCGATGACATTACAACCTTTAATCTGGGTGATGAAGAGAACGGTGAATTTGGTTTTCAGCTTCAAAATCAAAGTCCAACCACAACAGAATTTGTATCGTTTGAGAACGTAGATCCCAATAAGGTATATTTTTAGCTAATTATTTTTAAAATGTTATGTTAATGAAGACCGATTCTTTATTTGTTTGCCATGTTTAGGTAAGGCGAGGAATGTATGTTACATACGAGGAGTTTATGCAGAACCCTGTTGATATATTCTTGGATTGTCATATCAAGGGTTTTCTTGTTATGGATACGTTCTGGTATGAACTAGTTCCTCACCTTGCCAATATAAGCCTTTCAAAGCGTAATTCTGTAAGGGCTGGTTGGTTGTCAGATGATGTAAGTTTTTTTTTACTGTTCAAGTATTAACAATTTATTTAGTAGCTATTGAAAATAAAATTTTAACTTATGTTGAAACAGCAAATTAATTGTTGGATTGAGTTGCTCGTTAGGCGTCGACCGAGTGGGGCTGATTGGACAGTTGCAAAAACTGGGACTGCAACGTATTACCCTGGATCAAATGTTTTTTATCTTTTATTTGATAGGTTCTTGAAAGGAACTTTGAATGGTTCGACGTGTCCATACCCAGCGTGGCATGACGTACAAACTGTAAGTATTTCCATTTATATCTTATCATCGTAACATATATTTAATAGTATTTGCTATAAAAGATATGCGTTCTACTAATCAATTGTATATAAATATGATTTACATTTGTAGGTGTATATGCCAATCAATTGCGGTAATAGTCACTGGGTAACCGCTATAGTTAATTTAATTACTGACGAGGTGGCGATCTTAGACTCATTACATTGCAATATTCGAAAGGATGCCCTGAAGAAGCAATTTTCAGAATGGTCAAGTGTGGTGAACGGCCTTTTGTATCGTCAAGGTTATTTTAGAAACCGCATACGTAGACCACATGATTTCAAAGTATCCTACAACGAAGTCAATTTTCAAGTTCCACAACAAGGAAACTTTATGGATTGTGGGGTAATAACATGTTGGTTGATATACAACCTTTCGCAAGGTATAATCCCTTCTGTATTAGGTGAACCTAATGCATACTTTCGCCAAGTTAGAGAAGAAATGTCGAAGTTTTTCTATACCCATCGTTGCGAGGATACAAGGGACTGTGGCTATACACAGAATTTGTTTGTTTGAATGTTGTTTGTCAATCTCTAAGTGTTAAAAATAAAAGTTTCTGTTATTTATCTTTTTTCGTTCAAATTGTATGTTTGTTGTTATTTGACTAATATTTATATATCAAAGTTATTAAGAAAAAAACAACTAGCATAGATGTGACTTATCAATAACAACAAAGCTACTGACAATGATGTGACAGAACCCTGACATATAAAGTTTTTAGTGTGACTATACAATGAATTTATGTTTGTCTCTTTAAAAAAATCCCGACCTTAAATTTTTTGGAACACTATATATACATTTGTTAAATGGCTACATATTTTGTTAAATATATCAATAATTTTTGAAGTATGGCTGAAGATAACAATTCTCATTACCCAAAGAATTTGTACAATTTTGTTGGTTCTGCCACACAACCTAATATGGCACGTACTTCCTCCCCAGGACGTCTAATTGCTTCACAACCCAACCAGCCCCTACCTTTGACCCCAGTTTGTTTTCCAACTAGTGTTGAAAAACCATTGAGGATCATACCTGGACCGGCTGGTGTTCTTCAGCAAGCAAAGTATAGAAAAGCAACAGTGTTAAACGAAGTTGGTGATGTTGTTGGAACATCTACCCAAGATTATGTAAAGCAAATAGTTGAAGATGCAAGTGAGGATGATCATTTTTCGCGTGACCCTTGGATTTGTGCAATACAGTATTTAGCTGATGAAGGGACTAGTGTGATCGGTTGTTTAGGTGACATAAAAAATTTTATGACACATAAAGGGAAACTTGAAAGAGTTGTTGCGGTAGTTTAAAGTTGTAACCTAAATTCAATTGGCGACCTTAATTTAACACTTAAAGATACATCTGGTATTGTTGCTGGTACAGTTCATCACAAAGTTATAGAAAAAGAGGGATACAAAAAGTCTATAGCAGTTGGAGCTGTGTTGATACTTAAAAACGTGTCCGTGTTTAACCCGAAACCAATGGAATATTATCTTAACATCACCTTGAAAAACATTGTTTCAGTGTTTGACAAAAATGTGATTTATGGTTATTTTTAGTTTATGTTTTACTTTGTGTTCTTTGATAAGGACATGTTGTATGTGTACTTTTAGTTTATGGATGTATTTGTGTTGTTTTCCAGTGTATCAATTCAGAATCAATTTAATAATATTTATTTTATGTTTGTGTGTCTAGATTTATTTGTAATTTAAAATGCAGTTATTAAAGACAAACCATATATTATATTGATTAGAAAACATTGAATAGTACATAACATAGTAACTTGAACGAACACAAAACAGAAAGACATATTGTAAACACTAAAATTATTTGAAAAACACATAACGTCTAAATAGAAACCTAATTTCCGTATATAACTTCGTTTTGTGGTCGGTCAACCAGAATTAAGGATTCTTTGTATGGACCAACGATGAATGAGCCACGATTTCCTTGCATAGCTCCAAGGTTTTGAAATGATTGCAAATTTTGGTTGTACACTTGCACCACATTAAGAAACATCACTCTGTTGACATCAGCTTCAATTATTGGCTCTCCATCAATTGTAAAGCCTAATAATTTTGGCAGATCATAATACGGCATGACACGAGTGAACAGTAACGTAGTTGAGTTAATAAAACCAGCAGCATCAATTCCTATTATCCATGCACAAATAATCCTCGCATCTTCATGAATGTAACTTCCAGAAATTACAAGTGAGGTTCCAAGATTAGTAACATAAAACGGTGGGGGAATCATTGAAGTAATTGTTTCAGGAATGTTTTGTACATGAAATCGTCTAGCAAGTAAATCAAACGAGACAATTAAGTAAACTTTATCTGAAAAAATACCCTCAGGATTTAAATATTCAGATCCCACCCAAAAAATTTTACCCCCAACCACTGCTTGCCCTTTCCTTTTTATTCGAATGCTATCACGTGGTAAACGATCAATGGGAATACTGGTCCATCTATTTGACCTTAGCGTAAACACATGAACGTACCATGGTCCCTGTGAGTATAGGGGGTAATTTATTTTCAAAAGGGTTGTGTCTAATGTTCTTGGATGAACACCAAAACCAAATATCATTTTTGGTGAATTGGGTTGAGACACGAAGTTTGGTAGAATAATAGATACACACTTTTGTATTGAAGGGTTCCACAATACAAGAGCCATATCATCAGCAAACGCGAAGCACCATATACCTTCTGAAGTTGCTATTGGCTTAAGAGCATTTAGATTTAATTGAGAATGAATACGTGTGCACATTCGGTCATTATGCACCGCATACAAGTATCCATCATTACCTTGCTTATATGCCAAATTTAAAAAAAAAGGATTTGTGGTGCGTGAATCGTAACTACGTATGAAGTCCCTAGCTTGTATCTCATAACGCCATCTCCTACAAACGTTGCGAAAACGAACTAAATCGTCAACACCAGACTTGAGCATTATTTCTCTTTGAACCTCAAATGGTAAATAATCAGACATAGTTAAATTATAAATATTTCAGAAATCACAAATTTGGAAATAATCAAAAATTTCTAAGAATTTATATTTATGAAGTTGATTATTTAACTTTAAAATATCATTGTTTATTATGACATTGATTAGACTAGTCACTGACACCTTACAATGTCTCAGGGATTATTTCCCGAGCATAAAAATATCATTGTTTATTATGACATTGATTAGACTAGTCACTGACACCTTACAATGTCTCAGGGATTATTTCCCGAGCATAAAAATATCATTGTTTATTATGACATTGATTAGACTAGTCACTGACACCTTACAATGTCTCAGGGATTATTTCCCGAGCATAAAAATATCATTGTTTATTATGACATTGATTAGACTGGTCACTGACACCTTACAATGTCTCAGGGATTATTTCCCGAGCATAAAAATATCATTGTTTATTATGACATTGATTAGACTGGTCACTGACACCTTACAATGTCTCAGGGAATATTTCACGAGCATAAAAATATCATTGTTTATTATGACATTGATTAGACTAGTCACTGACACCTTACAATGTCTCAGGGATTATTTCCCGAGCATAAAAATATCATTGTTTATTATGACATTGATTAGACTAGTCACTGACACCTTACAATGTCTCAGGGATTATTTCCCGAGCATAAAAATATCATTGTTTACAATGTCTCAGGTGTATAAAAAAAATGGATCTATTTAAGTATCAACTTAAATTGTTTTTGTTAAACAAATCCACATAATCTTACTAGAATAATAAAAAAATGTCTGACTACATTCCCTTTGACATTCAAAGAGAAATCATTGTTAGGTTGCCTGTAGAATCTTTGTGCAGGTTTCGTCTTGTGTCTAAGCGATGGAAATCTTGCATTGATCGGCGAAGTTTTATTCGTAGGTTTGGTTCGCGTGAAGTTGATTATTGTAGTTTCATCTTACAATTTAGGGAAACAGATGAAAGTCAAATGTACAGGGTTGATGCTGACTTAACATTTACACCAACAAATTCTACAGTTAATGATCCTGCTCTGAAGGCACTTGCAACATCAGAGGGGATTTGGTGTTTTTTAGTTACCAATGATGTTGCACTTCTGTTATGGAACCCGTGTATGTCAAAGTTGGTAACCATATTGACACCATTCCAACAACTAGAACCTCCTGCTACTAAAAGAATTTTTGGGTTTGGGGTGTATCAACCAACACAAGATCCAACTATAGTCAAAATTAATTATGCTATAAATGGTCAGGGTACATGGTCTGTATCAGTATTTCGAATGACTACCCGGTCATGGACCAATCTTGACTCTGTTGGTTTTCCTGATGCTACTATTAGAATTAAGAGGGGTAGTCAGGCAGTTGTTGATGGTAAAATATTTTGGTCAGCTTGTGAAAAATACGTTTGTGATCAAGGTTATCTTCACAGAAGGTACGTGATCGTGTCATTTGATTTGCTTACCTATCAAATCTTAGTCCAAGATGTTCCTCAAGAAATCATTAATCACATTCCACCGCCATTCACGGTTACCCAATCTGAAAACACTCTCGTCCTTGGTGGTAGTACAGCTTGGGAATACGGTAGGAGTGCTATGGCATGGGATTTAATGTTAAACGGTGGAATTGTTAGTGTTGGTCCATTGCATTATTTTCTCCTTATGCCAATTGAGCATAGGCCCAAAATTTTGGGATTCACAAATGATGATACCCCAATTTTTGAAACGAGCGTTGGTCCCTACGGTGAACCACACATATTAGAAACATGGAATCATGATATGGGGATCTTTAATAACAACGAAGCTATTCAAGGAATCCCGGGTTCGTTTATGGTTGGCCCGTACAAGGAATCTTTATTCCTTCTAAACCGTCCAGTTAGTGATATAATTGCATAATGTATTTTACCTTTCTATGTAATAGGTAATGTAATTTCATTTCTGTCCTAATAAAAAAAAATATTTCATAGTAAATATTTATTTCCTAATGTATTGCTTTTAATGAAATATTTTATTTATTAATGCTCTCTTTAAAACTCTCATTATTGATGTTCTCTTTAAAACTCTCCCGAGTATCTTTTTAATTGTTACTGACATTTGATTAGACAACTCACTGCCATTATTGATGCTCTCTTTAAAACTCTCCTGAGTATCTTTTTAATTGTTACTGACATTTGATTAGACAACTCACTGCCATTATTGATGCTCTCTTTAAAACTCTCCCGAGTATCTTTTTAATTGTTACTGACATTTGATTAGACAACTCACTGCCATTATTGATGCTCTCTTTAAAACTCTCCCGAGTATCTTTTTAAATGGGATATAAATGTTTATCTTAGCAATGAATAAACCATAATTTTAAAAATGAATTCACAGCAAAAATCATTCAAATGTATAATTCACTTTCGCGATCAAGAACGTGGTGCTATGATGCGTGCAGATATGACGTACTCAATGTTACTTAAGATGATATACAAAAAGTTCAATTTGAATCCAGGTGAAAAAATACAACTTTCGGTCAAACTTTCTTCAATTGATAGTATGCTAGATATTACTGACGACAATGAGGTATCTTTTTTTGTTGAATGCGCTTGTTCTTCTCCTAACGAAATACCCAACTTGTATGTTCGTTTACAAAAAAAAATGTTCAATTTTTTCGATGATAACGAATTTCAAAACAAAGAATCACAAACTGATGAAGATTCAGAAAATGATATTGTAGATTCTGGATATAAACATGAGGCCGATTTTACAAAACCAGGATCTTCATTTGCTTTTTTATCGGATGAAGAAAATGACAACAACGTAGACATTAATAACGAAAAGGTTGATTATGGATATAACAAGAATGCAAATTTTACAAAACCAGGTTCATCATCATGTGCGTTTTCTACACATGAAGGAAATGAATATGATGATAATTCATCTAAACATGATAATAATAATACTCAAAACCCGTTTTCAAATAAATGGAAAAATTTAATGTCAAACTTACCTAACGTCCCGGAAACCCCCTTTTATAAGTCAAAACCTACGATAGCAGGGGATTACAATAAAGATACACAGGTTTACGTTGGAAAGGTGTTTTTAAGTTTGGAAGCCCTAGATTTGGCCGTTAGGTTGAAAGTTATCGAATCCGGTTATCAATTTAGAGCTAAAAAATCAAACATCAATACTCGTGTTTATCATTGCTATAATTTTGAAGAATGCGACTGGATTATTCGGGCAAGACGTTGGCCAAAAACAGATGCGTTTGAGATTACAAGCATGATTGATATTCACACATGTCCAAAAACACAAACTTTTCCAAACCACAGAAACGCAAACAAAAAAGTTATTGGTCACATATTTAGAGAAGAGTTAAAAGATGATAAGCGTGATTTGAAAAGTAAAGATATACAAAAAGCCATCATGTCAAAATATAAAATAAGTGTATCATATCAACAAGCGTGGAGAGGTAAGGATTATGGGTTACACATGATTAGGGGATCGCCTTATGATTCCTTTGAAATGTTACCATATTATTGTTACAATTTATCAAAAAAAAATCACGGAACTGTCACACGTATTAAGACAAATGAAGAAGGAGTTTTTGAGATGTTGTTCATTGCCCTAGGTGCTCAGGTCAGTGTTTTAATTTTTATATTATTCATTCATTAGTATAATAGTGATGCATTATTTTTTATATGTTATATTTTGTATTTTTTACCTTCAGATCCGAACGTTTCTTAATCAACTACGCCCTTTGCTTATAATTGACGCTGCACATTTGAAGGGTTTGTACAAGGGTGCAAATTTGTTAGCTGTGGGGATGGACGGAAACAACCAAATTGTGTCGATCGCTTTTGGTATATGTCGAGGTGAAACTGGCCCAAACTGGTCGTGGTGGATGTCGGTACTTAAAGAATGTATTAGTGAAAATCCAAATATGATTTTCATATCCGACAGACATGCAGTTATAGCTTTGGCAATACGAAACGAGTTTCCATTAGCGTTTCATGGTATATGTTGTCGACATCTAATGATGAACCTATCGTTGAAAAAGAAGAGGACAAAAAAAATTTACTGGAAGATTTGCAAGGCTTACACGGTGGAGGATTTTACATACAACATGAACATACTTCAAGCAGTTCAGCCTGATGCGTACCAGAAGTTAATTGAAGCAGGTCCTCAAAGATGGTCAAGAGCGTATTCTCCCCGCCCCCGCTACAATTATTGTACTTCTAACAGCGTCGAGTCTGTTAATAATTGTACAAGAAAGACAAGAAGGCTACCTATAACAATGCTGACAGAGTCGTACCGGCAAATGGTGCAAAATTGGTACTACGATCGGCGTCAAGCTGCAGGTAGTTATGTTCATAATTATAAAAGTAAAACTCTAAAAAAATTTTATATAAACAATAATCTGCCTTTTTCTACCAGCAAATATGAAGTACGAAATCACAAATTGGGCCGCGGATAAGGTGGAGAAAAGGAAGATTAAAAGTGCAACATGGATCGTTCACGGCGTCAATCAATATCAGTACCAGGTTATGGATGGTCATTATAACCGATTGGTCGACTTTGGAAACCATACATGTGAATGTCGTAAATGGCAGATTTCAGGCATACCTTGTGGGCACGTGATAGCTGTAACTAGATTTTTGCGCATAACAGATTGCGTACAATTTGTAGCAGATTGGTTTAGAAAGGAAAAATACCAAGCCACGTACGCAGAATCCATCCACTTTGTTGGAGATGTGCATGAATGGGAGTTTCCTTCACATATACGTCCCATTATACCTCCTGTAATGTATAGCCCACAACCTGGCCGTCCTAAAAACACCAACAGAATATTGTCACAAGGTGAGTTACCAAAGGGTATACATTGCACCCGATGCAATGAAGGGGGACACAGGCGTGATCAGTGCAAAAAATCATACATCCCACAACCACCAGTAAAGCCTCGCCGACAACAAGTTCCAACAACAAACAATAATTATGCTAGTCCCGTCGACGAATTTAACCAAAACACTTTTAACGATTTCGGACAAAACACTTCACAACCATTTCAACCTTACTTTCATAACTCATACCCAACAGATCATTTCGAAACTCAAAACCCTGAAGTGCCACAACCTGATAACGTTTATGGGGGACAAAGCTTTAGTCACAACATACATCCCTCACAACAGTATGATCATACACAGAGAAATGACTATCAGAACACATCTTTTGCGAACGAACACTACAATTCACAACAATACACCTCTCAACACCTAGATGATATAAACCTAAACAACTCTAGTTGGTTCAACAACTTTGGTTTTTAAGAGAAACAAACTTTGTTTGCATTTGGGCTAGTTTGGTGTATCTTGTAATATATTTCCTTTCGCAATAAATTAAGTTCATATAATCAAACACCCACAATGAATTATACACTGGCATATCATTTATTATTGATAAAAAAGGTGACATGACAATACATTTAAGTAGTTAAAGGACTAAATGCACACATCTATATAATGCACCTTCACACAAACAAATATCACAACGTCTAGTAACCCATTTTCATATTCCAAACATGAAATACACTATCCGCTTGCACCATTATGGAAGGTTCTCTTCACCCCCTGGAAGAAAATTTGTTGGTGGTCTCATTGCAACAATAGACCAAGTCGACCTTCAAACTTTTTCACCAAATAAAATCAAATTTATTCTGACCAACAATATAGGTTACGATCCTACCTCCTCAACATTTCTATACATAAAAAAACCTAATTGTTCTCTAGATTCAGGCCTGATCTCATTGGACGATGCTTTACAAGACCGTGAATTTATCCAAACATATACACATGTTCCTAGAACTGAACTACATGTATATGTGTCTCGTGTCAAATTATCACCTTTGGTTGTGGCGGAACAAAACATCAACAAGGGTAACAAACAGAGAGAACAAGATAAGCCTTCATGTTCAAGAAAACTATTTGAGTAATTTGCAACAAGTGGGGACATATTCCTTAGTGTATGCTATGAATTTGTAACCCACTACTTTGTAATGCATTCCCAGACTTGTTGCTTTCAAATTGACTAGTCTTATCAATGCTGTAATAGAAATAAATGAACTACTGTTCCATTTCATCTTCTTGTTATATATATGTCCTTACATTTAGACTACAATCCATACTCATCTTTAATTCAATCTTCTCACAAAAAAAAACATGTCAACCTCAAATCAAAATACATTCGAATTTCAAGTCAACCACAATGGCCAATTCAAACTTAACCCCCTAAGACATGAGCACGGTTCAGTACTGGATGTTAGCGTTCCACCAATGTTGTATGCAGATATGGTTAGTTACATAAAATCAAAACTAACTGTTCTATATTACACCCATATAACAATTGACAACATATATTACGCACTACCACAAATCAACAACTTACAGGGTCTGAAAAAATTGAAGACCGATTATGATATCGATGTTATGTACGACATTGCTAAAGTCTTTGGAAAACTCCAGATTTACGTTTCTCATCAACCGGTAGATTTAACCACGGCGTTGATTCCAAATGACGGTTCATTGGAGGAATCGTTAACAGGTATCATTTCTGAAGAAACAACCCTAAAACTGCAAGAATCACTCCGGTATCTACATCAAATGCAGAAACAAAAGAATAAAAAGTTAGATCAAAATAGATCGTTCCAACTAGTTACAAAACCAATACCAACTACACCATATACCCAAATCAACTATAATTTTCTCGTTCATAATAGTGGCCAATTGGTGATAGATGCAACTAATAACCCAACATATGTCAACGGTGGTACAATGATGATCAACATCCCAAGAATGAAACTTAAAGATATTAAACAATATCTTTTCAACATTCTTTCTTACAAAATCCATGCTCTTTATTACAAAATAAATTATTACGAGAAATCTCACACAATCAAACTAAGAAACAACTATGACATGCATGTCATGTTCGACATCTCAGCAGCGCACGTCATGTTGGAGATATACATCGATCATGTAGGTGTGGATTTTATTATACCAAACTACATATGTTCAAATGCTGCCCTTGCAAAAATGATGGCCGATGTAATAACAGGTTACGAAGGTGAAAATGAAGATGAAAATAAGGAAGTAACACAAAATGATTTCACAAACGACCAAATGATTAAATGGGCAGAACAAGAACACCTGGAAAACAAGGAGATTAAGGAAATTGCCCGCATCAGACCTAAAAGGTTCCTCTTATCTACTAACTACAATTAGTAGTACTCCATCATTTGTTAGTAGTACTCAAACTGTCTTATTGATATGCAAAATTTAATGTTTAATAAGTTATTTTAATTTTCTTTATGTATCAAATGTCATGCCAATATTTAATTACTCATCACATGTACTATGACATTTCTTTGATTTGAATATCTAAATTATCACATCAAATCACTGACAATGTCCTTCATCTCATATGATTTTTCCCGAGTATGTCATTGTCTTAGCTGGATGCTCACATGCTTTCACTGCTTTAAATGTCAAGGAATCAGTGGACCATTTTTCTCATATTATTAGAATACTTATATCATTATTATAACGTTGTGATAGCAACTACACAAATTCGTATTCTCTATATATATCTTCAAATTAATCTCTAACCCACACAATTCACAAACAATATTTCTCCCACACTAACATAATATGGATGCTTCCTCAAATCAACTTAGAACAGATGTTATTGAGAGCATAGAAAGGGATCTACAGGATGAGATCACACTTGCACACAATTTGGTGACAGAACTGAATTGTTACTTCCGACGAATGCGTGCCCGTGAACCACGAATTAGGTTGGTGGAGTCTATGCAAATGACAACAGTTACCAGTTACGGTTTGCATACACTTCTTATGGCTCAAGAAGCAGATCAACGTATGTATCACAACTTGATTGAAGCAAGGAAAAATTTGATTATAACTATTGCTAAGAAGGAACGATTAATTCGTAACTACAGATCGATATAAATTATCCAATCCTGTAACAAAATAATCTTGCTACTTTCATGTTTGGTGTGTTCCGTTGTTTTTAATAATTCTAATAATATTATGCTTTTAATTCGTAACTACAGATCGATAAAAATTATCTCAACCATGCATGTACAAGAAATTTGTATATATTCATTTTACACATAATATATTTTTCATTTCTTCATTATTTTTTTCTATTATAACGTTATACAAAAATTTGCGTATACAGCATTCCGACTCATAATTTAAATAGAAAGTATTATACAATTTTTTTTCATCAAAATCAACACAAGTGTCATACTTTGGCCATTTAAATATTTTTCCACATGCCAATTATATTTTTTTCACCTTATCAATACGTGAATAACTATTTAAAATCTATTCAAAAGGCCAATAAAATTTTGTTAAAAAAATTCATAAAGATAAACTAAACAAGCGCAAAGTAGGGGTTACACACGAATTTTACTAAGTTTTAAAACATTACTAAAATTTATTACTTTACAAAAATAAATAAATTAATTGGCATGTTGAATAATATATTAAATACTAATGGTGCTGTTCGACAAGTGCGTATACGGCATTCCGACTCATAATTTAAATAGAAAATATTATACAATTTTTTTTCATCAAAATCTTCACAAGTGTCATACTTTGGCCATTAATATATTATTCAACATGTCAATTAAATTTTTTTCGCCTTATCAATACGCGAATAGCTCTTTAAAATCTATTCAAAATGACAATAAAATTTTGTTAAAAAAGTTCATAAAGATAAACTAAATCAGCGCAAAGTAGGGGTTACACACATTTTACTAAGTTTTAAACATTACTAAAATTTATTACTTTACAAAAAAAAAATAAAAAAATATCTAGCTCGGGAGAGTATTAATACGAGGATAGTAATGTCAGACATTAATTGGAAACGCGGGGCCCAACCGACAAGTTTGACTGACACAATGTCAGTCGATGAAAACAGTGTTAAGACTTTTTTTTTTGTGGCTAATAGGGCGCCACGTGTAAAAATCAATGTCGTCTTAAAAATTTCCCGAGGTTGATGGCCATTTTTGATTTCCAAGGAAAATATGGCCTCTGCCAGAAAGCTACCTAAAGTTATGGCCATGCCAGTAATTTTCGCTATCTAATTTAGATTTAGATGTCACATGGAGATTTTTTATTGGTTCTCAATTGTTTGTGGGGTTTTTTTAACATGCATCTTTAAACACATGTTAAGTCATATGAGAAGAGTTATTTTGGATATTATATTTTTCCTTGAATATGAGGGACTCATCCCTACCATCTATTTCATTTTCATCCAATGGATGAGATTAAATATATTTTATTTTTTACTTATTTTTTATAATTTAAATATCTTCTAAACATTAAGTGTTAAACGAAAATAATTATACCATCGCGACGAGCGTTTAATTATCTTTCCACCAATATGCAATATGATATACTTTCGAAGAAATTTTTTTTTTCGTTTTTTTTCTTCTTGTCTAAATTTACGTGAAATATCATATATGATAATATTGTTTCATCATATATGATAACAGTGTTAAATCATATATGATAACAGCGTTAAATCATATATGATTTTGGTTTCTATCATATATGATAGGTCATATCATATATGATACTGGTGTTACATCATATATGATATTAGTATCATATATGATAATTTTCGAAAACGTCAAAAAAATGAAGAAATTTTTTTTTTTGTCGAAAGTGTATCATATAACATATCTATGGAAAGATAATTAAATGCTCTTCGTAACGGTATGTTTTTTTTCGCATAACGAATAACGGTTTAAGAGATATTAATGTTTAAAAAAAGGGGTGAAAATATATTTTGTGTTTAATCTTATTCATTGGATTAAAATAAGATGGATGGTGAGGATGAGTCCCCTCATATGCAAAGAAAAGTATGATATTCAAATGAACTTAAATCAAGTCATATTTATTGAACATTAACTTTTCTTTTATATTAAAAAAAGCTTTTAATTCGTACTAAATATACTAACTCATCATAAATAAAAAACAATTTACGTTTAATAAGTCTAAAATTTATTTTTATATAAACACAAACATGTACACTCATGGCACATGTTAAAAAGTGAATTTAGTCAAAATTCATATTTTCAATTCATTCTTAGAAAATATTTTTTTTAAAACATATTTAGGCTATGTTTGGTAAGAGTTTTTTTAGAGCTCTTAGTTTTTTTTTTAAATAATATAATAGTTATGTTTGGGTAACAATAAAGAACCGTGCCCAGATATGGCCGTTGGGCTTTTGTCTTATAAATAGTGGATCATTCTCAAATTTTCTATTCACCTCTTTTGCACACAACTTTCCAGATTCAAACATACTTCCTAAATCATTCAAATCTTTGATTATTTGATTGATTACTACTTGTTTAGAAGTGAATCTTTCTCCTCCCATCTCTTCTTCTCCAAGTGCAAAGAGAATAACACTTTCATCCTTGAAGTGTTGAGTCTGCCTCAAGATCTATTGAAGATCAAGTTTTATTCATTCATTTTAGTTGTGTTGTCTAGATCCAAGTAGTTGTGTTATTTGGAAGTTGTGTTGTGAAGATCCAAATATTTGTGTTATTTAGAAGTTGTTTTGTGAAGATCCAAATAGTTGTGTCTATTTGGAAGTTGTGTATGTAGTAAGGTTAATACTTAGTCCTTAAAGTATATTGGTGTAGATTGGTCCTAGCCAAGATTAAGGCTCGACTTTTAGCTTAGAGTCAGAAATTGGTTAAGCGACGTTGTGTACGGTTTCTCCACCTTAAGGAGTTTATTGATTAGTGAACTCTCGAGTAAGGAGTACTTGAGGAGTGGAGTAGGGACGAGGAGTGAGCTTCGTTATCGAACCACTATAAATCATTGGTGTTTGGTTTGATCTTTTTTTCCTTATCTTTTTACATTCATTATTCTTTATTTGCATATACTTATGATTATTAGTTTAGTTGCACTATCCCTTGTCCATATTGTGTATAAGAAGATTTCACATAATTGCTCAAGCCTAAGTTTTTTAAAAGGATTTTTGAAAACCTACTTTTAACAAGTAAATTTTAAGAAACTATTCAACCCCCCCTCTAGTTTCTAAAATTGGTATCAGAGCGTGGTTGCTCAAGCGTTTTTAAAATGTATTGTATTTTAAAACTTGAATCGATCTATGGATTCCAACACGTACCTAGAAGGACAATCTATTCAAAGACCACCTCTTTTTGAAACCGATAGTTTTATTTATTGGAAAAATAGATTTGAGACTTATGTGAAATCAAAAGATTTAGATATTTGTCATGTTATTACCAATGGTGACTTTTTGCCTTATCAATATAATGAAGTTTACAAAAAGAAAGAGTTAGTAACTTTTGAAAATTCTAACGATGACACTAAAAAGAAACTTGCTAAAAATAATGAGGCTAAAATGGTGATTTATAATGCTTTACCTAAGAAAGAGTATGAAAGGATTTTCATGTGTAAACCGCTAAAGATATTTAGAATACTCTTTTAGAAACCCACCAACGTAATAGCCAAGTCAAAGAAAGTAAAATCGATTTTCTTCTTCTATCATCTTAGAAGATGAAACTATTGATAGTGCATTTGCTAGATTTAATATCATTATTACTAGTCTAAGAGCTCTTGATGAAGGTTTTTCTAGCAAGAACAGTGTTAGGAAGTTTCTTAAGGCGTTGCATCCAAAGTGGAGAGCTAAAGTCACGGCAATTGAGCAATCAAAAGATCTTACTACATTATCGCTTGATGAACTTATTGGCAACTTAAAAGTTCATGAAAATAATAATTTTGAAGGACACATAAATGGTGAAAACCAAGAATGAAAGAAAGTCTCTAACACTCAAAGCCAAGAAGGTGCAAAGTGACCATGATAGCTCTTTCTCGGAAAGTGATGATGAGGAATATGCTATGGTGGTTAGAGACTTCAAGAATGTAGTCCCATATATTTAGATGATATAACACGAATTTAAGAAAGAAAAATAGATGAAGAAGATGAATTCTAGAGAGAGAAAGTAGAGAGAATGGTTGGAGAAACTAGGTGATATTAGATTAAGAGAAAATGAAATGAACCAACACCCTTCCTAACATGCTAGGAAGGGTATTTATAGTCCCCCTACATGTGGGCTTGTATGGACTATACTACATGGGCCGGGCTTTCCTTTAGGCTTTAGTTACTTATGAATGAACTTTAACTTAAAGTTGAGACCGTAAAACACGACTAACCTACTACCTATTACAACGTTCTAAAATACGATACATAATAAACCTATGACCGATCATTCTTGTTTGACTCAATATTTTGAGGCTAACAATCTCCCCCAATGAGAGGTCATAAACCTTGGTCATTTAGGAAATTTGTAGAGATTACTAATCTCGCCATAAATGAGTCTTGAACGTGTAATAGTAGTCCTTTTCCTTCATGTTGTGATCTTTGAGCCTTTGTCGTTGTCTTTCGACTTTGTCTTTTTGATCTTGAGATCTTCAAATCATCCTTGACTTGTCTTTGCCATCTTGCGATCTTGTGTCTTCATCCACATACTCACACTATTAATTGTTGAATATATCTTCAGGCATGAGTATGTGGTTTTGAATCTTTGACTTTGCTGAGTACACCATGACGCCACCTTCTCGAGACAAAACATAGACACGGACTGAATGGCTTTGACATTCTTCCTAAATCGGTATCGTTTTACCTCCGGTCGGTGAAGACCGTTATACGATATTAAATACCGTACCTATGAATAGGTAGATTCAATTAAGAATCTCCTTGACAGGGTTTCGCGGCTGTACTATTCGTTCTCTTTACTCGACCGTCTCAAAGCAAGACTGCGAACATAAAGAGTGAATCAATTGGATAAATATCCGCTTGATTAAAGTCATCAATTCAAATTCCTGGAACAAGTTTGATTCATTAAGAATCTTACCATTGTTGCTTTCCAGTTGACACAAGCTTGATTCATAAGAATCTCGCAAGTTACCTACCGTAGCGCTGTTTGAGGTTGACGCTAGAAGGATTTCCATTCGTCACTGTGAATATTAATGAATATCACTCTGAATGTTCTGGCAAAACCATAAAGATATTGCGTAGAAACCTGAAACGAGTTTGAATCAATTCAGAATCAAACCACTGTTGCTTTTCAGTTTTACACATGTTTAATTCATAAAGAATCTTGCATATGACCTACCGCAGTGCTGTTCGATGTTAACACTGGAAGGATTTCCACTCATCATTGTGAATACTAAGTAGTATCACTCTGAGTGTTCTAGCAATATCACAAGGATATGGCGTAGGACTCTCTTGATCTTCATTTGTGTGTCCTAACGAGATTTGATTGATCTCTTGGCTCTAGACTCGATTTGTGAACTTTTAGTGGTCGGAGGCTGGAGCAGATGCCATCTGTTCAATATCAACTATCTCGAAGTGAGAAAGTCAATAGAAGTCATGTTGTTCTCCGTGACAATAAAACAAACTTCTTTTGAGAGAAGCCTGAGTAGCTAGGAAAGGGTTGTGCTTCACATCACTGGAGGGCTTCTTTCTTTACACCCTTTATCCTTACATTTCTTTTTCATTCTTTAACCCCTTCAATGCTTACCAAGACATCATTACTAGCACCTTGTTATGATTGTTCCAGTGCTAGCGTCAGTACTTAGTCGGCATTCAGCTACGTTCCCATTCTACTTCATCTTTCCTAAGGACTTCTAATAATCTATTGGATTGTCCCTGGGAAGATCCCTCCGGTTCTGGTTGGATCATAGGACATAAACCTAACCACCCTTTTGACACCAATAACGTCGTGAATTAAAGATGTTGTGGGTATTTGATCGTAACCATGAAAACCACTTCAAATGTCTAACAAGATGTTTGAAAAACATTTAACACCTTGATAGTTTTTTTCGTTTCAGAAAAGCTACCCCTTCACATGTGCATCGATAATCGAAAGTGTTTCGCACATGTAGGTAAGAGTTAAAGTGCTTGAGTCTTATATAAGATCACATTTTAATCACATTTTCTCCCCTATCTCTAATATATAAAATCTTTTGATATTAGAGATACCAAATTTGATTAAAATATATTTTGAAAAATAGTCTTGAAATTTTCCGGGAGAAAGATGTGTTAATCTTTTGCATGAAGTTAAAATGCTCCCCCTCAAAAATTGATCCAATTAAATTGACATCGTGAGGATGTGATCCACATTTCTCTTTTTGAGGATGGGAGTTGTTGAACACACAATTTTTGAAAGATTTTGAATAATCATTGAAAAATTCTTGAAAAAATTATGTTCAACGCTTTTTGAAAAATCCTATTTCTTTTTGTCGAAGAGGTTTTTCTAAAGCATAAACTTGAGTTCATAGACTTTGAATGTCTTGACGGATCCACTCAAGTGTAAGAAGATTTCTCTTCTTTTGCTGAGGGTAGCGCACTAAATCATACACTCCCCCGTGAATATTGATCCGGGTTGCAATATGAAAGTGATTACAAGCCATTGTGTTGAGCTCAAAACGTTGAATGTTACTAGCTCAACCCGTGATAGATTGCTCTACCCGTTGTTTGGAAATATTGTCCAAAATAGACAATTTCCTTTATTAAAAGAAGAAATGACATGTTTTGAAAAATATTTACAACTTTCATTCGAGCTTTATGTACACACCCGTGTCGTTATTGAGCGACATTTCTATGTACGTCCATATTATCGATACTGAAAGACATGTCGAGAAGAATATTTTTGGGTTTTGAAGGATTTTTAATTTTGTGTTTTGTTTTTGTATGTTTTATATTTTTGTATTTTGCTTTTTTCAATGATATTTACAAGTAGATGTTTGATAGATAAATCAAGCAGACACCTTTGTTAGAATCTCCAGGTCCGCTGGAGTCAAACATCTCATACCAATTTGCCTAACGAGGTACTCAAACCTATCTTTCGACAGAGCTTTCGTAAACAAGTCGGCTAATTGGTAATCCGTTCCAACAAAGTATAGTTCAACGATACCTCTTTCAACTTGTTCCTTTATGAAGTGGTATCTGACATCGATGTGCTTCGTGCGGGAATGCTGTACCGGATTGCAGGAGATGGCTATGGCCGACTTTGAGTCACAGTACATAGGTACTTTATCAAAGTGGAAGCCATAATCCGTGAGTTGTGTTCTCATCCAAAGAACTTGAGCACAACACGCAGATAGAGACACATACTCTGCTTCGGCTGATGAAAGTGACGTGCAATCCTGCTTCTTGGAAGACCATCCCACAAGCTTATCTTGACCTAGAAATTGTGCACCACCAGAAGTACTTTTTCGTGTATCAAGACACCCTGCATGATCAGAATCTGAATAGGCCGTTAGAAAGAAACCGGTTTCCTTCGGATACCAGAGTCCCAAATGAATGGTATTCTTGAGGTACCGAAAGATCCGTTTAACCTCCTTGAGGTGCTTTTCAGTGGGTCGTGCTTGATATCGTGCACAATAACACGTAGCATGTGAAATATCATGTCTGCTTGCTGTTAAGTACATGAGGGAACCAATCATGGAACGATATCTCGTTTGATCGATGGCATTTCCCTCCAAGTCAACATCTAGCGATGTGGTTGATAATGGTGTCCCAACGGGGTCACATGAAGTCATACCATGCTTTTTGATTATCTCTTGACAATACTTAGCTTGGTTTATAAAGATACCACTTTGGGATTGGTGAACTTGAATTCCAAGAAAGAATTTTAGTTCTCCCATCATCGACATTTCAAATTTGATGTGCATTACTTTTTCAAACCATTTTGAAAGTTTTGGGTTTGTAGACCCAAAAATAATGTCATCAACATAAATCTGCACAAGCAAAATGTCATCCCCATATTTATAAGTGAATAGAGTTAGATCAATGGAACCTTTTGAGAAACCTTTGGACACCAGAAATTTCGAGAGCTCGTCGTACCACGCCCTTGGAGCTTGCTTGAGTCCATATAGTGCCTTGTGGAGACGATACACCTTGTCAGAATAATAAGGATTGACGAATCCTTCCGGCTGCGTGACATAGACTTCTTCCTTCAAAGGACCGTTAAGAAATGCTGTCTTTACGTCCATTTGATAAACAGTGAATCCCTTATGTGCAGCATAAGCAAGGAAAATCCTGACCGCTTCCATACGAGCAACTGGTGCAAATTATTCGTCAAAATCAATTCCCTCTTTCTGGCCATACCTCTTAGCCACTAGCCTAGCTTTGTTCTTGATGATCGTGTTTTCTTCATCTATCTTGTTTTTCCAGATCCAACGAAGATTTAAAGGAATCACATCGTGTGGTCTGTCAACAAGTTCCCAGACTTTAAGTCTTTCAATCCAAGCATGATCAGCCATGGATTCTTTGATGTTTTTCGGTTCAGCTGTACTCACTGCGAGTGCGAACATACAAACATCGCCATCGGTTGCGAGTTGTCGTCTTGTACGAACAAGCTGTGAAGGGTTTCCAATTACGTGAACCAAAGGATGATCTCGGGTCCAATGATGTGTTGAAGGATGTCGTAGATAAAACGTATGCATATTTGACGGATCAACATGGCGAGTAGAGGACTCTCTAGTTTTGTGTACCGGTGTACCGAATGGGTTGTGAAAATCGTCATCGTCAGATAATGCACCGCCTGCTTGATTTGTGTTCTCTGGAGCAATGACAGTAGTTGTGGATGTTGTAGGATCGATTGTTGAAGTGATATTCTGAGGAGGTAAATCTGCAGCAACCCGTGTTGAAGTAGATGAAGTTGTATCCTTTTGTTGATGATGATCGGTATCATCATTCGTATCATGAGTGACAGCGGAAGACTTTGATACAACAGGTTTCTCCCCTGTGAAATATTCATCAAAAATTGGTCCATATAACATTTCCAACTCTTCAAGTGTCATGTCCACTGTCATATCTGCTCTAGGAACATGTTCAGGAACCAGCTTTGAACTTGACAGTTCATTGTTGTGGTCTTGAGTTCTGAGTTCCGTGCGGTTGTGAATGGAAGTCGTTTGTCGTTGTGGATCGGGACTTAAACTGTTTTGTTCAAATGCCATTTCTTGCAATTCATCAAATCTGATATGAATAGTCTCGACTATCAATTTTGTTCTCTTGTTGTACACTATGTATCCCTTAGACTGAGTTGCATATCCCACTAAAATGCATGCATCACCTTTCTCTTTCATCTTGTCCAGATTTTCACCATCTCGAATAATGTAACACGTACATCCAAAAACATGAAGGTGTTTGAGTGAAGGTTTGCGATCATTAATTATGTGATATGGTGTCTTTTCGTGTCTAGGGATAATTAAGGATCGGTTTTGTGTGTAGCATGCGGTTGATACGGCTTCGGCCCAAAAGAATAATGGTAGTTTTGAAGCAGATAATAATGTTCGAGCAGCCTCAAATAAAGTACGATTTCGTCTTTCAACAACTCCGTTTTGTTCAGGTGTTCGAGCAATAGATGTTTCATGTTCAATCCATTCGGCTTCAAAATATTTCTTCAGAGTTGAATTCAAGAATTTTGTGCCTCTGTCAATACGTACCACCTTTACTTGAGCTTGAAGACCACGTTGTATCAACTTAAGGAAGTTAATGAGAACCTCAGGTGTTTCCTCCTTGGGCCTTAAGAAGAGGGTCCACGTGTACCTTGAGTAGTCATCGACAATTACCATAACATATTTCTTCCCATTGATTGTTTGAACACGCATGGGGCCACACAGATCTATATGAAGAAGATCTAACCGTCCTTTAGAACTTGGCGTAATCTTTGTCTTGAAGCTACTCCGTTTAGATTTACAAAGATCACAAGAAGAACAAAGATGATCTTTGATGAATTTCAAAGTTAGGAAGGCCACGCACAATATCTTTCTTGGAAAGCAAGTTGATGGTATCAAAGTTAAGATGAGATAAACGTTGATGCCATAACCAAGCTTGAGTAGTTGAAGCTTTAGCCATGAAACAAATTGGAGTTGAAGATATGGAGTCTTGTAGTGAAATAGTATAGAAATCGGTACCCCCGTGTTCCGGTAAGTAAATCATTCGCATCATAATCACGAACAAAACATGTCTTCTTTCTAAAAGCAACCTCCAGATCCGCATCACAGAGTTGACCAACCGAGAAAAGATTGTGATTGAGCCCTTCGACGTAGTAAACCCTTTTGATAGTGATATTCCCCTGAACCAAGTCTCCATATCCTAGGATCTGTGCAAATTGATCATTTCCGAATCGGACCGTACCCAGGAACTTCTCCACGAAGTTAATTAGAAGCTTGAGATTCCCCGTCATGTGCTTCGTGCATCCAGAGTCCAGTATGAAGAGAATTATTTCGATCACCTACAGAAGAATTAGAACACGATGGAGCATTTGCTAAATTGGATTCCATGTTAGTTGTGATTTCTGATTCATTAGTTTCCCTAGTTTCATCACTTAGAGGCACACTAACGTACGTAGTCACATTTTCTATCCTAACCTTAGGCATCCATTTATATCCTGGAGGACATTGATTAGCAAACCACCATTTCGAAGGCTTGCTAGCAGACTCATATACTTCCCTAATTCTGCTTCTAGGGTTCTTAGTGGTGGATTCTGATGCAATATTTTTCTTAGGGGGGGGGGGGGTTGCACCAGAATGGTTCACTTTGCGTTTGGGTTTTCTAGCACTAATAGGCATCACAGTTTGCTTCTTAGTTCTAGTTTCTACGCCTTTGACATTATTCGAAACACACATAACATGATTAGCATTAGCACACTTTCCACATTTCACACAAACAAACTTAACATTCAAAGCATTCAAAGTCGAATCATTCATATCGTCATTACACGCGATTACAGACGTTTTATTCTTAGAAACATTGAAAATCCTAGGGCGGTCTTCTACTGTCTTCATCTTTCCTTGACTTTTGTTTTGCCAAACCTTTTCATTCATGCGAGTGCTCTTAAGCTGGGTCCGACTAACACTATCAGTGGGGACTACTCTTGTAGTAAAAGACACACGTCTATTAGTGTTTCTAGAAGTATGAGGTGATTGACTTTCTTTGTTGTGTGTAGGTGTAGTGGCCAATCTATACATCCCTGATTTAACCACATTTGTGTTCTTAATGCTTTTGTTGGGTCGAATTATTGAGTTGATAAGTCAAAACACAAAAGACAAGGACTAAATCTGACAATGAAGAATTCTACAAGCTGGTGGACAAACTTGTAGAAGATATTATCACAGAATAATAGAAGATTTAGTTGTCTTATTATTAGCTTTCTTTGTAAGCTATGTTTTCTAGTATATAAAGAAAACATACGTAGGTTTTTATTCATATATTATCATTCACAATGTAAACCTAAAGTGTGTGTCGCACTAGACGTGGGATTAAATGTATACACGTCTAGTGGATGTTT
This sequence comes from Glebionis coronaria, assembly GCA_025667525.1. Taxonomy (NCBI): domain Eukaryota; kingdom Viridiplantae; phylum Streptophyta; class Magnoliopsida; order Asterales; family Asteraceae; genus Glebionis; species Glebionis coronaria. The sequence goes on along the minus strand of CM046874.1, from coordinate 656,894,844 downwards.
GTTATTAATATAATGAACATCCCCATTTGTTTTAATTCGTGTTCTTTGTGTCCAAACACCTTGTTATGATCATTGTTCTTTTCCGCTATGTTATCATATGAATGATGATCAACCTAGATATAATGGTTCTTAACCATTGAGCCCAACGATTTTAGGGATCAACAATTGGTATCAGAGCCTAAGGCTCGTGATATCTAGGTCCGACGAGGTGTTCGTGTATGGTGAAGAAGAAAAATTCGTATTGAATTTTTCTGGACGTTTTTGTGTGCGCAGCAGTATTCAGAAGGTCATAACTTTTGATTGAACCGTTGGATCGTCACGAAATTTTAGATGTGTGTTCTACATACATAGATCTAAAATCCACCGGAGGGATTGTTGAGTTTTATCCCCAGTCAAAAGTTATTAAGCGTCGAAGTTGGCTGATGGAAGATTTTCAGTTTTTCTGCTTTCACATGAAATCATGAACTAGGGTTTCCTCAAACCCTAGATCTACTTAAAAATCAGGAAGAATTGAAATTGGAGGCTGTTATAATGCATTATGGTGTTTAAATTCGATTCTGATTAGGCTTAAAACCCTAATTAGGGTTTCGAATTAAACAAACTTCGTTCTAGGGTTTCAATATTTACTTTCTGAAGTAAAACCCTAGATACTAGTTGCATGATCGTAGCAGTGACAAGGACGAATGAAGCAGCTTGTGTTCACACGATTGAAAGCTTCTGATTGGTCGATATCCAGTATGTTCACACGGTTTGGCATGGATAGTTATGTTATTACTGTGATCGAGACTTCAATACATGTTCACATGGTGCTCGTTTTATTATTGGAGATGGAAATTGCTATGTTCACACGGCCAAAAAGAAAACCCTAATAGTTGTTATTTAAAGCTTCGATCCTATACATGCTAGTCTACTGTATCTCCATGAGCCTCTCGTTTCTATTGGTTGAAGATGTTTGTGTTCAGACGGTCAATCAATTCTCATTGGTGGAGATTTGCTTTCACACGGTTCATCAAGTCTTGATTGTGTTCACATGAAGGAAGTATTCTTATTGGTTGAATGGCAAATTAGATTCGTGTGTTCACACGACAAAGTTTAAGGCAAATCATGTATCTCCGTAAGTCCTCAACTCTCATTGGTGGAGAAAGTATGTGTTCACACGAATGATGTGTGTTCACACGATCAAATATAAATAGACTCCATGATTTGTTTGTTTTGGAATATTACGTGACTACGTCAGCAAGAGACGCTGACAAGATTTAAGTTTGCCGCTGACGTTTAAACCTTAGACGCTGACAAGGTTTAATATAGACGCTGACAGGTTTAAAGATGAACGCTGACAGGATTTTATGGTTGGCGCTGACGTGTGTAATTCAAGCGCTGACAGGAAGGGTTTCGACGCTGACAAGAAATAAGTCAACGCTGATAGGTTGACAGTGTCGTCCGATATATGAGCTTCAACGCTGATAGGTATTGTCAGATATCGGACAATACATCTGGTAAAGATATTGGACAGAAGAGGATGTTGGACAACACAAGGTTTGCTGCTGTTTGAGAAAACTGGTACGTTTTAAGCACACAAAAAGGAGGAAAATACACACAAAGGTACATGGAATCTCCGTTTTAATATAGAATATCAAGTTGATATTTATGGCTCGGATATATTTAAATGGATTAATGATTTTAACGCGAGTTAGCAATTATTCGTGGGATTTGATGGATATTTTAAACTATGTAATCGGGATAGCCTTGCGAAAGAGTTATCCACAATGGACTTTTACATATGGTATGAAGATGTTATTCCATTAAATTCATCATGAAGAAGTGTTAGCTTAAGGGGAAGAATTCTTATGGGAAGTTTGATGATTGAAGAAGATTTTCGTAAGTTTGTGTTCTATCATATCTTAAAGTCATGGACTTCCAGCCACTGACTTTAAAGGTAACTTGTTCGTGCTTACATAGTTGGTGACGAAGACTTGTCATAAACACTTGAAGGAGTTACATTATCGTGCTCAGTGTCTCACAAAGGATGAGAATATTGACAAGGGATCGAGGTCTACTTATATTTTCTTCTGGTATAAGTTCTTCATCACATGGATAAACAAGACATGGAACATAGGTTTGTGGTATTCTACTTCTACATCAAGAATACTTTATTTATTTTTCTTCAGGATCATTACATAGAGCTACTTCTGGAGAATCTTCAAGATTGCATACTTTCACATATTCCCTATTGATGTGTCAAAAAGGGGAAGAATATGTGCTATACTTAAGGGGAAGCTTCTTGGAGATCATGTACTACATACAAAGGATTCATGCTTAAGAGGAGTGTTTTGACATCATCAACTAGGGGAAGATTGTTGGGTCGAATTATTGAGTTGATAAGTCAAAACACAAAAGACAAGGACTAAATCTGACAATGAAGAATTCTACAAGCTGGTGGACAAACTTGTAGAAGATATTATCACAGAATAATAGAAGATTTAGTTGTCTTATTATTAGCTTTCTTTGTAAGCTATGTTTTCTAGTATATAAAGAAAACATACGTAGGTTTTTATTCATATATTATCATTCACAATGTAAACCTAAAGTGTGTGTCGCACTAGACGTGGGATTAAATGTATACACGTCTAGTGGATGTTTGTTATTAATATAATGAACATCCCCATTTGGACCACATTCAAAAGAATGTGTGGGACAAAAGAAGAAGATCCTGAAATATGGAAGGATCTTGAAGATGACCTCAGTGGTCTTCAATGGAGGTTATATTCAGCTGCAGGTGTATACCATTTGAGTTCTACAAAGTTTGCTGAGTATTTACTTGTAGATGCTCAGTATTTCATATCCAAGGCTGTTTTGGAGAAGATGAAGGACACCCAGTTGGAGATAGACTATACAAGTGACGTGGCAAAGAATTTGATCAGATTTATTTATCATCAATATGACAAGGTTTGTCAGACTCCTCCAAGTTCTTAGTGTTTATTCAGAAACTTGATCATAAGAGTGGATATCAAGTTTAGGGGAGGATTGTTGGGAATAAATTTAGGCCAGAACACTTGAACGCTGACAAGAACAACTCAAGCGTTGACAAGAGCAAAGTGAGCGCTGACAGCATAAGCGTTGACAGGATAAAGTCAAGCGTTGACAGATTGAAGACAAGCACTGATGGAAGATGTGAGCTACACGTTTATTATATTCTAGATTACTTCTAGTAAGGATAGAGACGACAATGTATTTTCTATGTTTATCTTTACCTAGAATAGTTGATTCGTAGCTTATTGTACAAGACTTCTTGTTCTATAAAAGAAGATCTTTTAGGTTAATGTTTAATATCAGTTTTCATAGTATTCGCAAGTTAAACCTTTCATTGTAATCAACACGATTATTCTAATACAAGTGAAAGTTTGTTTAACATCATTGTGTTTTAGATCAAGTGTTAATTCCGCATAACACTTTGTTACTTTATTCATAAGCAAAGGTTTCTCTACGTGTAGTACTTGATCTAATCTCGTATACACAAAGCTTAATCGATCTAAGTTTGGGATCAACAAGTGGTATCAGAGCCTAAGGCTCGTGATATCTAGGTCCGACGAGGTGTTCGTGTATGGTGAAGAAGAAAAATTCGTGTTATTCGTGTTATTCATAAAAAGGGTTGATCATCGTTCATATGATAACATAGCGGAAAAGAACAACGATCAGGACAAGGTGTTTAGACACAAAGAACAAGAATTAAAACAAATGGGGATGTTCATTATATTAATAACAAACATCCACTAGACGTGTATACATTGAATCCCACGTCTAGCGTTCAATTGTTGTTGGTTCAATTGTTGGTGGAACAATAAGTTTGGGATCTAATCTCGTACTTGTTGGTTCAATTGTTGGTAGGGTAGATGATAATACCTGAATCCATAAGACTTGTCCACAACAAGCAGCTGCAGCCACATATTCTGCTTCAGTTGTAGAGTTTGCCACCACTGTTTGTTTCTTGCATTGCCAAGATATTAATCTGCTCCCAAGAAATTGACATCCACCAGTTGTGGATTTCCTATCAAACTTGTCACCACCATAGTCACTGTCTGAATATGCAATAAGGTCCAATGGAGAATCTTTTTGGTACCATAATCCAAGATCTGGATAACACCTTAAGTACCTAAAAATTCTCTTCACAGCAAAAAGGTGACATTCTTTGGGAGTCACTTGATGGCGTGCACATGCACACACAACAAACATGATGTCAGGTCTTGAGGCTGTAAGATACATCAATGATCCAATCATTGATCTATAGTGCCTAACATCCACATCCTTTCCAGCTCCAATTTTTCCCCAAGGGTGTTGTCTATCCATAGGAGTGGAAGCCTCCTTCTCATGTGGAGAAAAACCATATTTCTTCAAGATTTCAGCTACATACTTGTCTTGGGAGATGAAGATACCATCTTCTTTCTGCTGAACTTGTAAACCTAGAAAGAAGTTCATCTCACCCATTGCACTCATCTTGAATTTATCTGTCATGAGCTTGGAAAAATCCTCACTCATTTTTGGATCAGTAGACCCAAAAATGATATCATCAACATAGACCTGCACAAGCAACACATGTTTTCCTTTCTTCTTTGTAAAGAGTGTCTGATCTATGGTGCCCCTTTTGAAACCATTTTCCACCAAGTAGGTGGACAATGTACCATACCATGCTCTTGGGGCTTGATGAAGTCCATACATAGCTTTCTTCACTCTATAAACCTTGTCTGGATTCTCAGGATCTTCAAAACCAGGAGGTTGCATGACATATACTTCCTCAACAATTGTCCCATAGAGGAAAGCACTCTTCACATCCATTTGATAAACAGTGAAGTTCATGCAAGAGGCATAAGCTAAGAAAATTCTTATAGCTTCAATTCTTGCAACTGGTGCAAAAACTTCTTCATAATCTATACCTTCCTCTTGTGTATATCCCTGAGCTACCAAACGTGCCTTGTTTCTGACCACAATGCCCCTTTCATCTCTCTTGTTCCTTAGAACCCATCTTGTCCCAATTGGTCTCACATATCTAGGACAATCAACCAGCTCCCAAACATCCTGTATAGCAAATTGGTGAAGCTCATCCTGCATTGCTTCCACCCAACTTGGTTCTTTGAGAGCATCAAAAATCTTCTTGGGTTCTTCCTGTGACAGAAAACAGGCAAACAAACATGCTTGTACAAGAGGGGTATCAACCTTATTGTGTATATTGGCAATAAATCCACCAAGACCTTGATGGGATCTTCTTGTCTGAACTGGAGCCATAACATCACCGATGATCTGAGATGTGGGGTGATCCTTTGCTATGGAAGTGAGAACTCCTCCTTCAATAAGTCTGGTGTCCTCAATTTCACGCTCCATGTTGCCAATATCTTCTTCATCTGACTCTGTTTGATCAACACGAATCTCTTCATGGACATGGGAAGGTCCACCTTGTTCAAAATGTGAAGAGAAAAGATGTGCAAAGGTGTTGTCAAATTCTGATCCTTGTTTGTCAGCGTTAGGGCTAACAACGCTTGAACTGCTTGTGTCAGCGTCTGATCCATCAGCGTCTGAAATGCTCTTGTCAGCGCTTGATTTCCCTTTGTCAGCGCCTGAAGAAGTATGCATGTTTGTATTTGGTGGTATCTGAAAACCACCATTATCTTTTCTAGCAGCAGCAGCAGCAGCATAATACTCATCTGTCCATATAGGAAGTGTAACATATTCTTGTATGGGAGATGATTCAACTGCTGGTGGTCCATCCTCCTTAGCAACCTGTATACCTGAAACATTACCAATTCTCTTTTCCAAAACACTTGAAGTTACCTTCACAATGTCTGGATCAGTAACAGGCATATAATTTAAAGCTCTAGATAAAGGTTCTAAGTCAAACAACCAATTTGGACCACTCTCAGGATCACTAGGTTTACTCTCTAAAAACCTAACATGTACTTTTTCAAGTATACGTTTTTCCTTTTTAATGTAAACCCTATATCCTTTGCTCTGCACTGAATAACCCATGAAGTAGCCTTCATCACCTTTTGAATCAAATTTACCTAGGGCCTCACTAGTTTCTAAAACAACTACATGACAACCAAATGGCTTGAGAAAGCCAATATTGGGCTTCCTTCCCCAAAGTAATTCATAAGGTGTCTTATTATGTATCTTGTTGACCAATGCCCTATTCTGAACATAACAAGCTGTGTTAACAGCTTCAGCCCAAAAGGCTATAGGAAAGTGGGCATCAGCCAACATGGTTCTGGCTGCTTCAATAAGGGTCCTATTCTTCCTCTCAGCAACCCCATTTTGCTGTGGGGTTCTAGCTATGCTAAACTGCCTAGTAATCCCTTTCTTGGCACAAAAATTATCTAACAACTGATTTCTAAACTCACCCCCATTGTCACTTCTAATAATTTTGACCTCATTACCATTCTTCTTTTCAATTTGGGTAATGAAATTAATCAGACTTAGGGCAGTTTCACTTTTCTTGGCTAAAAAGAAAGTCCATGTAAACCTGGAGTAATCATCAGTAATAACAAAACAATATGATTTACCCTTCAAACTTTCTATATTAGTTGGACCAAAGAGGTCCATATGCAATAAGTGAAGTGGTTTAGAACTAGAGTGCACCTGTTTAGACCTGAATGAGACCTTGTGCTGCTTGCCCTTAAGGCATGCAACACAAGAGTGGTCATTGTGGAAAGCCTTTTCAGGCAAACCATCAACTAAATCAAGCCTCACAAGTCTATTGATATTCTTAAAGTTTATGTGCCCTAGTCTCCTGTGCCAAAGATTACTTTCATCTACTGAGGCTTTAGCATATAGACATGACATTTTATTATTTACCTTAATTCCATTAAGATTCACATTATATATGTCTTTATGCCTTGGTGTTCTAAAATCTATGTATTTTTCTTCTGGAAGCTTATAATCTTTGCTTAACACCAAGCACTCAGTATCTGTGAAAAGAACCTTATTTTTGTTATCACACACTTGTGATACACTAAACAAATTATAATCCAGTTCTTTTACCAAGAAGAGATTCTCAAACCGTAGATTGTTGGTGACAAGGGTTCCTTTTCCTGTAATGGTGCCGTAGCCCCCTCCAAAGTATACCTTATCACCATCTTGAATAGGAGAGAAATTGGTCAGATAGTCTTCCTTTCCTGTCATGTGCCTTGAGCATCCACTATCCCAGTATCCATAATCATTGATCTTCTTCTGAATGCCCTGCACATAAAGAAAACACATTAGTTTTCTTTGGGAACCCAAGCCTTAGAAGACTTGGATTCATTTGGTTGTTCAACAAGAACAGACTTGGTTCTCATAACAACCCCATTTTCATCCCTGTTTGAATGAAATTCCCAGTTAACCCCAATTGGTGTTGACAATGCCTTAGAAATATAATGAAACCTGTTGCATGTCATAGAAATACCAGTAGAATTAGGGTTTTGGTCTTGTTTTGGTCTCCATGTTAAGCTAGTAGAAGCTTTAGACCTATTTCCCTGTGGTTGCAAATACCTAGGTTTAGCAGTGTGTCTGTCAGCGCTGAAATTTCTCTTGTCAGCGCCCCGATTGCTCTTATCAGCGTTGAACCTAGGGTTTGCTACAGGAACCCATTGCCTATTTGACCAAGTGTTTGACTTTTGAAAAGGTCTTAGGCCTTGTGTGTTAGACCCTCTAGAAAAGAATGGGGCTGGTCTAACAACTTGTGAACTTTTGTTCACATAGGTATTGGGTCTGACAGTGTTTGACCTATGTTGACCTTTGTCAGCGCTGAAATGGTTCCTATCAGCGTTGACATTGGAAGCGTTGACACATTTGTATGCCAAATGTGAGAAGCTACCACATGTGTAACAAGCTTTTCTAGACATAGTCTTAGGTCTAGAAGCAAAGAAGCCTGTTCCATGATCACTAACTTGGCTTTTTGGTGACCTAGTATTCCTATACATCTCAGCATACTTAACACTAGGTTTTCTAACAGTTTGTGAGCCAAGGTCAACAGCTTTGCCAGTGGTAGGGTGTGTGATCTTAATAGGTTTAGGATCAAGGCTCATGATTGGTGTGGGCTCATTTGGACTTTCACACAATAACCCTCCCTTAACAAACAAGGTGTGATTAGCTTTCTTCCACTCATCAAGGTCAGTCAGTTTTTGTTTGTATTCCTCAACTGGGGAAATCACTCTAGGTGGAGGAATGAATTCCTCTTCTTGACATTCTGGCAAGCCAGTCCAAGATAAGTCCTTTGATTGGACACCATAGAAATCCCCAGCTGGTGGTGGGACAACAGTATAATTATTCATCCCAATCCCACTCATATCCTTAGAGTCTCTTTGTTTACTAACACACTCTCCTAGGGATTGTGTGGCCTTATCAAATCTCTGGATTTTAAGACTCACATTATCTTTAGTTTTGTTAGCCTCCTCTAACTGAGCTATCAAATCAAGATTAACCCTATTTACTATATCTTGAACATCCTTACTCTGATGTAACTCATGTTTTAAGATATTTATTTGATCCTTTAAATCAAACTCCATTTTCTTATACTCAGCTACTGTCTTTTCTGTTTGGGTAAGAGCAATTTGATAATTAGATACTTTGCATCTTTCAGTACTTGCCTCATCTAATAATTTAACTATCTCTTGTTTTAGTTTTTCAGTATTTAAACGACAACCCTTAGAACAGAAAGCATCATCATATACCTCATTATCTGATGAAGAGGAGGAGTGTGCCATGAGAGCATATTCAGCATGCTCTTCTTTAACTTCAGCAACCAAAGCTCTGTCCTCTTCCTCATTCTTAGCCATCCAGCTCCAATCCCATTCTCCAACACCATCAATTTGTTGAACAGCAACCATGGCCTTGGGATCTGGGATCTTAATCATTTGGCTTGAAGGCTTCCCAGCATCAGATCTTCTTGGAGATCTACATTCCCTCATAAAGTGCCCCATCCTATGACAGTTGTAGCACTCAACCTTGGACTTGTCAAATCCAGCAACATCCTTAGCATTAAAGGTCATCTTCTTCTTGAACCTTTTATTGAACCTGTTTGCTCTTAAACTTACAAGAGCCATTGTCCACTTGATGTCCATCTCTTCCAATTGTTCATCACTTATCTGCTCAAGATCTTCATAGGTAATCCTTGAATCACTGGGCAAAGAAGCAATGAATGCACACACAGTATCAAGATCAAAACCAGCAGGTTTAATTCTATCAGCGCCATGATTGTGTGTGTCAGCGCTTGAGTACAAAGCGTTGACAGGATATGATCCAGCGCTGACAGACTGACATCCAGCGCTGACACCTTGAGATCCAGTGGCTGAATGTCCATAGAAGTTCATGGAATCAAATTGGCCTTCACTTTGTGAAAAGAAGGCCATGTTGCTGCTGGAAGATTTGTTATCACTCTCCAATTGCCATTCATTCTCCAACAGTCTTAGTTTGTTGAAGATGTCATCAAACCTGGATGTCTTGTGGGTGTTATTGACAAGAATGGATCTTGTCTCAATCTTCCATACATCACCAAGGCTTTTGAGAAAAGTAGCATTCAATTCAGGGTCATCAATCTGTTTTCCCATGAAGGAAAGTTGACTTGTGATATCAAGAAGTCTACTTCTCACACTGCTGAGATTCTCATTAGGTTGAGCTTTAAAGACAGCATACTCATGCAATAATTGCTTCTTCTTTTCTTCTTTTGTGTCAGCATTGCCACCATGTGCTACTTCAAGAGCTTCCCAAAGCTCTTTTGCAGACTCAAAGCGTTTGTACTTGTGCTGATTCTCATGACCTAGGGCATGTTTCAAGATGTTCAAGATTTTCATGTCCACCCTCTTCTTGGCTATGTCTTCAACAGCTACAGCTCTCCCATCTTCAGGCTTTTCCACCTTATCAGATTCAGGACAATTAGGAACAGCTGTCCTTGTGGCAATTGCAGCAGTAATCTTTGCTGCTTTATCGAATGTGTTCCCATATTCGATAATCTCCCAAAGAGTGTAGTCATGAATAGCTATATATTGCTCAAAATTGGACTTCCAAAGCTCAAAGCTCCTGGCATCAAACATGGGAATTTTGATACTAGGGTTTGAGAAGTTGTTTTGAAGCAAAGAAGCAGGTTGATCTGTGCCAGACATGATGTTTTTAGGGTTTTGAGAATTTAGGGTTTTTAGGGTTTGGTGTTTTAGGGTTCTTGCGTTACTTAAAGATCAAAAGTTTCTCAACAAGCTCTGATACCACTTGTTGATCCCAAACTTAGATCGATTAAGCTTTGTGTATACGAGATTAGATCAAGTACTACACGTAGAGAAACCTTTGCTTATGAATAAAGTAACAAAGTGTTATGCGGAATTAACACTTGATCTAAAACACAATGATGTTAAACAAACTTTCACTTGTATTAGAATAATCGTGTTGATTACAATGAAAGGTTTAACTTGCGAATACTATGAAAACTGATATTAAACATTAACCTAAAAGATCTTCTTTTATAGAACAAGAAGTCTTGTACAATAAGCTACGAATCAACTATTCTAGGTAAAGATAAACATAGAAAATACATTGTCGTCTCTATCCTTACTAGAAGTAATCTAGAATATAATAAACGTGTAGCTCACATCTTCCATCAATGCTTGTCTTCAATCTGTCAACGCTTGACTTTATCCTGTCAACGCTTATGCTGTCAGCGCTCACTTTGCTCTTGTCAACGCTTGAGTTGTTCTTGTCAGCGTTCAAGTGTTCTGGCCTAAATTTATTCCCAACAATCTCGTACTTGTTGGTTCAATTGTTGGTTCAAGTGTTCTGGCCTAAATTTATTCCCAACAATTGAACCAACATCTACCCTACCAACAATTGAACCAACAACAATTGAACCAACAAGTTTAATTCGTGTTATTCGTGCCTAAACACCTTGTCATGATTATTGTTCTTTTCCGCTATGTTATCATATGAACGATGATCAACCTAGATATAATGGTTGTTAACCATTGAGTCGAACGATTATAGGGATCATCAGCTTTGTGATCGAATATGTGTTTTGGGAGTGTTTTGTGGTAACCTATCCTACCCATCCGTCTTGGGGGCAAACGCAGGTTTTGCAAATGCAGAATTAGAGAAAACAGATGGTTTTCCCAAGACAGAGGGTCTAGTCACTTTTTGCGCATTGGGTTGTCTTACAACAGGTTTCTTAACACTAGGTTCCACAATTTTCCCACCCATCTTAGCAACGAGTTTCTTCAACTCAGCTATCGCTAGTTCCCTGTCTTGTAACTGAGCTTTCAACCCTTTAATTTCCAAATTCTATTAATTCATTTCTCGAAACGTTTTGGAAAGTTTTTCTTGCAAGTTATTATCATGTGGAAAACTACCATAGTCTTTTTGCAAAGCAAGTTCAAGAGAATGACAATGTTTTTGAAGGAAATCAGTTTTGTGTTGAAGTAACTCAAAAGCCTTTTTATCAACATTTTCTTTATGTTTCGAAAGCTCAAGTTCAAGACGCTCACATTCTTTGATTTTATCAAGATATTTGCATGCAACATCAGAATATTCATCGATATCAGCACAAGATTGAAGAGTAACACACAAAATATCTTTGGAGAGACATTCTTCTAAGAGTAGATCATATTCGTTTAAAAAATCTGATTTGTCATTTTGAAGTTCATCAATTTCTTTTTCAAGAGAATCAACATATTTCAAATCATCAAACATTTCAGACCGAATCAAGTTTTCAAACTCAATAACATGTTCTTTTATTATCTTCGTATTTGGTATTAGAAGTTCTTTCACAAGCACAGTTATGTCGTGAGGAATCTCGGTTTTCCACTTATCCTTTTGACGTTTTTCCCAATCGCCTTCGACAATTGATTGAACATTTTCAATGTGGTGTTTAAGAAAACTAAGTGTTTTTCTACTTTTGCTTTTAGAAGCATCTAGAGGCAAATAGTTAATATATTTAAAAACATTAGTTTTCATCTTAGCGGCAAACGCTTTCTTCCATTGAATTCTTCGTTGTTTGCATTCTAAAAAGAATTCCTCACGAGACTTCTGTTTTTGTGGAGTGAAAAGACCATAAAGACTGTTTAGATAAGCATAGTTATATGGTTTCACAAAATCTTTATTGACCGGTGATCTACTCTCCTCATCCCAAAGGGACGTCTCTTCACTATCGAAGTTAGCTACTGGGCGGTCATTATCAGTCCATTCGGACTCATCAAGATATAAGTGAGGGTTAGCAGCTTGAGCTTTTTCGAGGTACTTGGGGGTGGCAAAGTTAGGTTGACCCTTGAAAAACGACGGAGGTGATATCATTCTAACAGTTTGAATAGAGTCATGAGTTTTATAAACAACTTTTTTCAAAAAATCGACTTGTTCTTCGAGATCCTTTACTTTTTTAGTATCTTGCTTTGTCTATTTTTGAAATCTTGTTTTATTGTTTCAACCTCTTGTTTCTTTTCGTCAAGAATTTTAGCAGAATCGGTGGTATTCAAAGAAAGCCTCTGTTCAAGTTCATTAACTTTTGTTGTGGCAATGTACGTTTTTTGACGTTCATCACTTAATAAGACATTAAATTGACGTTTTTCTCTAGTTAACAAAGCAAGAGCTTCGTTGTATTTATTTTCAAACTCGTCCTTTTTAACGTTGATGACACGACTTTTGTACCCCTCAAGCTCGTTGGTCTTTTGAAGAAGCTCAACCCTATAACTATCAATAGTCTCACTAGATTTTATAAGAGCAGCTTTGCATTCTTCAAAGTTTTGAGTGAGCGCTGCGTTTTCCTTCTTTAATTGCTTTTGACTCTTTCTATTTTCATTGACATCTTTTTGTAAACTAGCAATTAAATTAGCAAGCGCGACATGCTCCTCGTCATCATACTCATTTGCATGTTGATCATCCTCAAACTCATTATTGCACATGTCTGATGAATCGGGTGTGGTATTGCTATCAACCGTTTCCATCATACACGTGTCAGTAATTGTTATTGGTAGATCACTATGCTCATGTGTATCACCAAACACATTATATTCATCATCGTGTTGTACCTTATCAATTGGCTTGGTATCAAAGATAGGACCATTGTCATCTTCAGTGACGTTAAGGACCTCATGAATCTTTGCCATGTATGAATAATGTGCCTTGAGTTCTTGGTCGGAGAGTTCATCATCTATGTCGTCAAGCATTTCTCCTTCCTCAACTGATAACTTGATTCCAGCTTCCATTTTCTTGCACAGCAGCATCTTTTCCTTATGATAACCATAATCTTTAACCCTCTTTGGCTGCCTGCATTCCCTGGCCAAATGCCCAAAACCTTTGTAGTTAAAACACTAAATCCCACTTTGTTGCACAACTTGAGTACCAACAGTTTCCCTATTTCCAACAGCAATAGCCACCCTCTGATTACCATACTTAGGTTGTCGATCATACTTTGGAGGACTCTCAGCACGTCTTCGTGTGTCATACCTTGGAGGACTCTGTGCATGGGTGTTCCTCGGGTTTGAAGATGTTCGAAGGTTGTTGTTGGTGGGTTTGTATATTTTCTTATATTGCTTCATAATGAAAGCCATTTGTTGCTTGAATTCCCTATCCTTTTGAGCTACTTCTTCATCACTGTCTTCTTCGAATGATTGCTCAGGTGTGGGTGATGGTGCTCTTGCAACTTCTTTGCCTCGGGATCATGTTGGAGCATGTAACTTGGAGGCAGTGGATGATCGTGGTGATGATGATTGAGTAGAGTAGGTCTTTGAAGTACGAGAGTGATAATCTGGGTAATGTTGAGTGGTAGACACCAAAGCAACTGGATTGGAAACCTTTGCAACAAGTTCAACTCGAAGTTCATTTGCCTCATTTTGAAATTGTTTCAAAATGTCAAAGAGCTTGTGATATGAAACTTCGTCTAACATTTGTTGTTGTTTCACCAAGGTGACAAACCGTGTCCACTCTGGTTGAAGTTGTTGTAGAAATTGGACATTGACTTGCATGGTGGAAACTTGCAAGTTGTTTCGGGTCATATCATTCATCATTTTGTGGAATCGGGAGTAATAAGAATCAATTGATTCCCCATCTTTTGATGTAAACTTGCCAAAGTTCCAAAACATCTTAGTTTTCACATCTTGTTTGTTAAGTGATTCACCTTGTTGCAATCTTTCAATAGCCATCCACATTTGTTGAGCAGTAGGGCATGCATCAACCGTGGAATAAATATCATCTCCAATTCCACTGAGAATTAAGTAGATTGATTCCTTCTCAGCATCAAACCAAGCACGGTTCTCTGGTGTGAGGTCGTTCCGCTTTTCATCACGTTTTCGTAAGCTGGTTGTTCTTCAGTAGTGTCTGTGGCTGGTACTCTAGGAACTTGAATCCTTGAGAGTTTATAGGGTCCTTCCAAAATACATTGCCTTAAAGCATCACCGTTAGTTTTTGTGTCAAGATAACGTAGAAAACGAGATTGCCATTGATTATATCGACCCGACATAAGCATTGGTGGTCTTTCTTTGTTACCCGCCACCATTATGTTGTTGTTCGTCACACGATATTCGGCAGTAGAATCCATCTCAATATTCTCTGAAATGATGAAGTGAATATGGATCTTAAGTAGATGAGTTGTGATTGAGTTGTGGAAGAAATTCCGAAAATTGCAATTTTTCTTCAGTCCGACAATAAATTCTCCAGTCCGACAAAACGGTAGACCAAAAAATTTGCAATCGCCAAATTTTGAAATCGATCTAGAAATTTCCTAAAACTAGTATGGAAAATTTTTGAATTTACTTGACGGAAAAATTTTAACTCTTTTTTTTTAATCTTCGTGTAAACGATATTCCGAAACTAGTCTAGATGGTGGCTAAGTCTAAAAATTACTCGAACAAAATTTAGCTAAACATGTCATCGGAATGTCCATCAGAATGTTCTGTCGGAATGTTCTGTCGGGATGTTCTGTCGGAATAAACCTGTCGCAATGTCCTGTCGCAATGATCCTGTCGCAATGTTTCTATCGCAATGATCCCTCTATCGCAATGCAAATTCTTTCGGAATGTTCACTGTCGGAATATGAAGTCTATCGCAATGTGGCAAATGAAATTTTGATAGAGTAACGTTTCACTTTGCCTTAATTCCATCGCAATCCACGATCGCAATGTACGATCGCAATCCACGTCGGAATCAAGGGTATCGCAATAACTGATCGCAAAGTAAAACCCTAGGGTTATTGCGATCAAACTTCCTTTCTTGTACTTTCCGATGGAAACTCTTTGGCAATGGAGGAATAAATTTCGTAACTTTGAGCAAGAAATTCGTGTTGTTAACCAAACCAAAATACCTAAATCACTACTACAATTATAGAGAAGATTTGTAGCAAGATTTAGAACACGAAAAACACAAAAAATCTTGAATTCATAGATGAAATAAGGATTAAATCAAACGAATCAAATGAAAACACAACAACCAATCATAAAACTACCCTATGGCGATTGATACCAATTGTAGTCCCATATATTTAGATGATATAACACGAATTTAAGAAAGAAAAATAGATGAAGAAGATGAATTCTAGAGAGAGAAAGTAGTGAGAGAAACTAGAGAGAATGGTTGGAGAAACTAGGTGATATTAGATTAAGAGAAAATGAAATGAACCAACACCCTTCCTAACATGCTAGGAAGGGTATTTATAGTCCCCCTACATGTGGGCTTGTATGGACTATACTACATGGGCCGGGCTTTCCTTTAGGCTTTGGTTACTTATGAATGAACTTTAGCTTAAAGTTGAGCCCGTAAAACACGACTAACCTACTACCTATTACAACGTTCTAAAATACGATACATAATAAACCTATGACCGATCATTCTTGTTTGACTCAATATTTTGAGGCTAACAAAGAAGTTCTTCAAAAGGCGAGGTCAACATGTTAGACAACCAAGCAACGACAAGAAGGCGTTTTCCAAAAACCGATTTGTCAAGAATGACAATGGTGAAAGAAAATGTTTTAGATGTGGTGATCCAAACCACTTCATCGGTGATTGTCCCAAGCCATCTCACGACAAGATTCGCACAGCCTTCGTTGGTGGTTCGTGGAGCGATAGCGGTGAAGAATGTGACGATAATGCTAAAGACGAGAAGTGTCTCATGGCTCATTCTTCTAAAGAGGTACATTCTGAAACCAAATATTATAGCAATGATAGTTCTTCACTAGATAACTTTGAACTAGAAGGTCAATATAACAACCTCTGGAAAATAAGTTTAAAATTCATTGAAAAGAACAAAGTGCTAAAATCAACTAGGACCAAGCTTGAAAATGAGATTAGGGAGCTAAGAGATAAATTAGCTAAGCTTGAGAAAAATAAGGAAGTTGATTTAGGTTGTTTAAATTGTGAACACCTTAGACAAGAGAATGAAGATCTCAATAGTACTTACATTAAATTGGAAAAGTTCGTAAAAGTTACTAGCGCTATTGATGACATGTTAAATAAGCAAATTCACACTAAAGAAAGACTAGGCTTACGTTTTAACACAAATGAAGCATCTACGAGTAAACCAAAACAAGTTAGTTTTTTTAGAAAAACGACCCTCTGTCCACGGATCGCCAATCTATGGCGCGGTTCCTTATAATTATGGAACCGCAGGACTTGATAAGAAACCGCGGACAGAAGAGTGAATTCTTGAAAATTCTCAACTTTCTGTAAATTCCATTTTAGATAAAGGGTCAAAACATCTTGTAGTTAACAATGTTGAATAACCTATAATTAACAAAAAGGAACTTGATAAATTCTACAAGCCTTTAAGTAAACCTCTAACGGGAATGAGAAATTTTTCAAGACAATCATCTACTCCTCCAAGAGTACGTAATGATTCAAGGCCTAGAAGTAGAACACCAACACCTATAAGAGATGATCACTCTAAGTCAAGATTTATAAATAGAACACCAATACCTCAAAGTAATGATCACTCTAAGTCAAGACCTAGAAGTAAAACTCCAACACCTAGAAGCAATAATAACTCTAGGTCAAGATCGAACACTCCTAAGAAAAACAATGGACATCAAAATAATGATATGAATTGTTACAATAATTGTAACAATTGCCAACAATGTTTTTCTCCGTAGGGTATGTGTCCTCCATTCATGCATCCCAATCAAATGCAAGGGATGTGTGGAACTAACAACTTTGGACCCATGAGATATTGCGGGCCAAATGTTTGATCTTGTGTATTGTTACCTAGATATGCTTAGGAATAGATTTGGAGCCCGACGAGTGGATTAAGGATAGTGGTTGTTCTAAACACATGTAGGGTAGTCGAAGTTTGTTCTTTACCTACAAAGCATATAATGGAGGTAACGTCACTTTCGCTAGTAAGCTATGTGGTAACATCATTGGCAAAGGTACGGTTTCTCTTGACTCCATGACCATCGAAAATGTGGAACACGTAGATAATCTAGGGTTTAATCTTCTAAGTTAGGTCAAATTTGTGACAATAAGTGTAAGGTCATCTTTTTGTAAAATGATAGTGAAATCGTAAAAAATGGAAATATCATTGGAAAAGGTGTTAGAAAGCATGGGCTTTATGTCATGAAGGTCAATAGGAAGTCAAAGGACAACTTATGTCTAGCGACTTTAGATGATAGTTATACTCTTTGGCATAGGAGATTAGGTCACGCTAATATGCGTTTAATTCAATCTTTAGTCTCTAAGGAGTTGGTAAGACATCACCCCAAGATTAAGTTTGATAGTCACGTTTGTGATGCTTGCAAAGTTGGGAAGCAAGTTCACTCAAGTCACAAGGCCAAGAATTTGGTATCGACCTCTCGGTGCTTAGAACTCCTACATATGGATATCATGGAGGTAACCTTTATACCCTAGTTATAGTTGATGACTATTCTAGATTCACTTGGACTAGATTTTTGGCTTCTAAGAATGAAGCTTTCGATCATTTCGAAACCTTTAGTCAAAGGATCCAAAATCAACTAGGATGTTCAATTGTCTCTATTAGGACGAATCATGGTAGGGAATTTGATAACGAAGTGCAATTTGGTGCCTTTTGTGAAGCTCATGGTATTACCCATAACTTCTCGGCTCCTCGCATTCCATAATCAAATGGAGTAGTTTAAAGGAAGAATAGGACTATCCAAGAGATGGATTAGGACAATGTTAAACGAGCAATCTTTGCCTCAAAAATTTTGGTGCAATGTCGTGGACACATCAACCTATATTCTCAACCGAATTCTTATTCGACCTTTTCTAGGAATGACCCCTTATGAGATTCTTAAAGGTAAGAAGCCCTCATTAGAATACTTTAAGGTGTTTGGAAGCAAATGCTTCATTCTCAACACCAAAGATTACCTTACTAAGTTCGACCCAAAGTCGTACGAAGGTATCTTTCGAGGTTATTCTCAAACTAGTAAAGCCTACACAGTCCTCAATGGAACCTCGGGTGTAATCGAAGAATTACTCAACGTGACATTTGATGAAACCCCTCCTTCATCTAAGACACCACCTTTGGTAGATGATGACTTAGATGAATTAGACATAGTTAAAGCCAAAGAGGTTAGAAAATTAGGCGTTGAAGACCTTAATGTTGAAAAGGGAGTAAACATTAGGGAGTCTAAGGATCATGCTCTCGATAATGTTGTAGGCGACCTAAATCAAAGGACCCTAAGATCTCAAGTTCAAGATCAAAGTAACTTCTTTTGTTTTCTCTCAATGATTGAACCAAAGAATGTTAAAGAAGCTTTGAAAGATGAGAGTTGGGTCATTGCCATGGAAGAAGATTTAAATCAATTCATTGCTAATGACGTTTGGGAACTTGTTCCTCCACCTAGAAGTACTACCATTATAGGAACCAAGTGGGTATATAGGAATAAGTTAGATGAGAACGGTGTTGTGTCTCGTAACAAGGCTAGACTTGTAGCTCAAGGCTATGATCAACAAGAAGGGATTGATTATGATGACCCATATGCACCGGTAGCATGGTTAGAGTCCATTAGGATTCTTTTAGCTTATGCTTGTGCATTAGATTTTAAGCTTCAACAAACGGATGTAAAGAGTGAGTTTCTTAACGGTTTGATCAATGAGGAGGTATATGTGGCTCAACCTCCCGACTTCATTGATTTTGAGAAACTGGATCATGTTTACAAGATTAAGAAAGCTATTTATGGTCTTTAACAAGCACCCAAAGCTTGGTATGATAGACTTAAAACGTTTCTTGTAAAACATGATGTTGTCCCATGTATTTGTGATGATTAAGCAATGAAGAAAGAAAGAAAATAGATGAAGAAGAGATGAATTCCTAGAGAGAGAAAGTAGTGAGAGAAAGTAGAGAGGAGATGATTAACTTGGTGAGATTAGATTAAGAAAAGAAGTTACAAATGACCATCCACCCTCCTAACATGCTAGGAGGGTAGTATATATAGTCCACCCACATGCGGGCTTTAATGGACTATATATTGGGCCGGGCTTGTCTTTTGGACTTTAATTAGTTTAAATCCAAGCCCGTGAATCACGACTAAAATAACTACCTATTACTACGTTCTAGTAAATATTACAATAGAAACCTATGACTGAACATTCTTGTTTGACTCAATATTTTGAGGCTAACAATCTCCCCCAATGTGAGGTCATTCCTCTTTGATATTTGGATTCCAATGGAGATTTATGAATTTCGTCATAAATGAGTCTTGAACGTGTAACAGTAGTTTTGTTCCTTCATGCTGTGATCTTTGAGCCTTTGTCGTTGTCTTTCGACTTTGTCTTTAAGTCTTGAGATCTTCAAATCATTCTTGACTTGTCTTTGCCATCTTGTGATCTTGTGTCTTTATCCACATGCTCACACTATCAATTGTTGGATAAGTCTTTGGGCATGAATATGTGGTTGTGAATCTTTGACTTTGCTGAGTACACTGTGACGCCACCTTCTCGAGACAAAACATAGACACGGACTGAATAGCTTTGACATTCGTCCTAAATCGGTAGCGTTTTACCTCCGGTCGATGAAGACCGTTATACGATATTAAATATCGTACCTGTGATCAGGTAGATTCAATTAAGAATCTCCTTGACAGTGTTTCGCGGCAGTACTAGCCGTTCTCTTTACTCGACCGTCTCAAAGCAAGACTGCGAACATAAAGAGTGAATCAATTGGATAAATATCCGCTTGATTAAAGTCGTCAATTCAAATTCCTGGAACAAGTTTGATTCATTAAGAATCTTACCATTGTTGCTTTCCAGTTGACACAAGTTTGATTCATGAGAATCTCACAAGTCACCTACCGTAGCGCTGTTTGATGTTGACGCTAGAAGGATTTCCATTCGTCACTGTGAATATTAATGAATATCACTCTGAATGTTCTGGCAAGACCATATAGATATTGCGTAGAAACCTGAAACGAGTTTGAATCAATTCAGAATCAAACCACTGTTGCTTTTCAGTTTTACATATGTTCAATTCATAAAGAATCTTGCATATGACCTACCGCAGTGCTGTTTGATGTTAACACTAGAAGGATTTCCACTCATCATTGTGAATACTAAGTAGTATCACTCTGAGTGTTCTAGCAATATCACAAGGATATAGCGTAGGACTCTCTTGATCTTCATCCGTGTGTCCTAACGAGATTTGATTGATCTCTTGGCTCTAGACTCGATTTGTGCACTTTTAGTGGTCGGAGGCTGGAGCAGATGCCACCTATTCAATATCAACTATCTCGGAGTGAGAAAGTCAATAGAAGTCGTGTTGATCTCCGTGACAATAAAACAAACTTCTTTTGAGAGAAGCCTGAGTAGCTAGGAAAGGGTTGTGCTTCACATCACTGGGTCCATGATGAGATGTCTTCATGATGTGTTGACCCGGTTTTTGCCTAAGTTGTATGGAGGGCTTCTTTCTTTAGACCCTTTATCCTTGCATTTCCTTTTCATTCTTCAATCCCTTCAATGCTTACCAAGACATCATTAATATCACCTTGTTGTGATTGTTCCAGTGCTATCATCAGTACTTAGTCGGCATTCAGCTACGTTCACATTCTACTCCATCTTTCCTAAGGACTTCTAATAATCTATTGAATTGTCCCTGGGAAGATCCCTCCGGTTCTGGTTGGATCATAGGACATAAACCTAACCACCCTTTTGACACCAATAACGTCGTGAATTAAAGATGTTGTGGGTATTTGATCGTAACCATGAAAACCACTTTAAATTCTAACAAAGTGTTTGAAAAACATTTAACACCTTGCTAGTTTTGTCGTTTCAGAAAAGCTCCCCCTTCACATGTGCATCGATAATCGAAAGTGTTTCGCACATGTGGGTAAGAGTTAAAGTGATTGAGTCTTATAGATCACATTTTAATCACACTTTCTCCCCCTATCTCTAATATATAAAATCTTTTGATATTAGAGATACCAAATTTGATTAAAATATATTTTGAAAAATAGTCTTGAAAATCTTCGGGAGAAAGATGTGTTAATCTTTTGCATGAAGTTGAATTGCTCCCCTTCAAAAATTGATCCAATGGAATTGTCATTACGAGGATTTGATCCACATTAAACTTTTGAGGATAGGAGTTGTTGAACACACAATTTTTGAAAGATTTTGAATATCAATGAGAAATTCTTGAAAAAATTGTGTTCAACGCTGATAGGGGTGTAAACACCAATCTTTTCTACCACTTAATTACAATAATAACCTGACCAAAACGCGTATTTTATGTCTTTTATGTCGGAATTATGCGTGGTTTGTGTTTTTGTTGTATTTTAGGACGAAATTGTGAAAAGTGGAGAAAACACGGGAATTCACGGGCATTCACGGCTTTTATTGAAGAAAAAGATGAAAGACGGAGTCGAGAAGTCAAAAGTGGAAAAAGAACGGAAGTCCAAGACCAATTCTGAAGATTTATCGAAGAAAAAAGTCAAAAGACGGAAGTTTATCAAAAGTCGAGAAACTCAAGTCTAATTTATTGAAGAATTTAAAGACGAGTTCAAAGAAGTCCCGAAGCCAAAAGTCCTTTAAATCCGAGTTTAAAGAAGATTAGAAGAAAGGGACTAATGGTGCAATTAAAAGAAGATTAAAGAAGGAGGGACTAAGCATGCAATTAAGGAAGCTTCCTAAGCAAGCCTTAATCTTCCCTATATATAGATTAGATCATTTTCATTTTCCTGTTGTTGGCTAGATTGACAAACTAGTTCTTCCACCTTTATTTTATGCACATTTAAATACTTGTCCATTTAATTACCTTGTCTTGCACCTTAATTACCATTTAATTCAAGTAAGTTTTTCTTTTTAATTCTTGTCAAGCTTTATCTTTATCTTGTTAATCTCATTCTTCCTTTCTTTAATCTTTGTGTTGATTGGTTTATGTTCATGTTCTTAATTCTTGTTGATTTATTTAAGTGGGTTTTGACTAATTTGATCTTTATTGTTTGATTTGTTGTTTTGGATTGATTGATTATGTTTATTAGATGTTTTGTTATTAGTTTGGTTTAATCTTTTTGTTGATTTGGTTGAGTTTCTTTTAGATCCGTGCTATCTATTTTTCCTTGTTCTTCGTTTTACAGTAACTGTTCTTCCCAGATTCGAGCCCAGCAAATATTCCGAATAAAGAATTTTCAGGTCTGTCTATTCGGAATATTGGTTATTCCGAATAGAGGGTTTATTCCGATTAGGACTGTTATTCCGCATAGGAGTTTTATTCCGCATAGGGTTACACATTCCGAATAGAGCAATATTCCGAATAGGTGACAATATTCCGAGTAGAGCAACATTCCGAATAGGAATCTTATTCCGAATAAAACAAACTTTCCGAATAGGAATTTATTCCGAATAGAGTACTTATTCCGAATAGGGTGACAATATTCCGAATAGGGAAACATTCCGAGTAGGCTTGATATTCCGAATAGGGAACACATTCCGAATAGACCAACTTTCCGAATAGGGTAATTATTCCGAATAGGTGACATATTCCGAATAGGCCTAATATTCCGAATAGGGGATTTATTCCGGATAGGGAATTTCAGTTTTTAGTTTTTTGCCTTTTTAGTTTAAGCTTTATTTTTCCCGCCTTTTTCCTTACTCACACTTTAAGTTTATTTGCCTTAGTTTAAGATTTAGTTTAGTTGCATTTTAAGTTTGCCTTAGTTAGGTTTAAGTTTGCGTTAATTTCTTTATTGCCCTTTAGTTTTAGTCGCGCTTTAAATACTTGCACTTTATTTTAATTAGACTTAGATTTACTTTAATTGCACTTTTACTTTAATTGTTTTGCACCTTTTATTTTCAAAACTACAACGACACATCTTTGTTCCACCAAAGTTCAACTGAGTCACACATTAAACAATAAGTTCTTCAATTCGAAGAGACATACTTAAACAAATCTTTTTACCTGGGAAAATCCAGTTATCAAATGGCGCCGCTGCCGGCTCTTTTCGTAAAGATCAACAGTTTTCTGTGAGAGACACGTTGCTTTTTGGGATCCGTTCACTTGTGAGCGTTATTTTTTGCATAAAAAATTCAAAAAATCCAAAAAAATAAAAAATTCATAAAAACCATAAAAATTAAAATTTTCAAAAATCCAAAAAGATTTTATCTTTCTTGTGTATATATATTGTCTTTGTGTTTGGTTTTGTTTTCTTTTGCATTTTCAGGTGTATGCGTACTAGATCTTCTAATTATCAAGAGCCCGAGCCTCAAGAAGATTTAGATATGGCAGGTGTCAACAACAACAACATGCCACCGCACCTAAATAATAATAATAATAACAACAATGCTCTTCCACAGCCCGATCTTCGGACCATGGAGGAACTTTGTCAACCAACAATGTTTGGACGAGGAGGACCGATTGCGCCGATGCAAATCAACGCTCCTGAGTTTTCGTTGAAGCACCACATGATTCAGCAAGTACAAACAAACCCATTTAGAGGATTTCCTGATGATGATGCCAACAAACACCTCGACAAGTTCATTACAATCACCCAAAGCATGAAGATGCCTGGTGCCACAATGGATGTTCTCCGCTTACAACTTTTCCCACATACTCTATCACATCATGCTGAGAAATGGTTTGATCGTCTTCCGAAGAATTCTATTCACACTTGGGATGACATGACTCAACGCTTTTTGTCGCGCTACTTTCCACCATCCATGGTCACAAGCCTTCGCAACCAGATCAGCGGTTTCATGAAAGATCCCGATGAATCTCTTTTTGATGCATGGGAGAGATATAATATCTTGATCGACCGTTGTCCAAACCACAACATGCTTCCGGTCACCTTTATCGATACTTTCTACAACGGATTGACTTTTCGAGATCGTGATACGATCAATGCAGCCGCCGGTGGCACATTCATGAAAAGGAGACCCGAGGAGTGTAGAGAGTTAATTGAAAACATGACTACTCATCATAAGAACTGGGATTCCTCTGCTTCTTCTAGAAACAACACGAGAGTCAATGTTTCTTCTACCTCAGCAAACCCTGAGATGACCGAGCTCACCCGCATGATGGCTGAAATGAGCAAAAGTATTACGCTTCTCGCTTCAAACCAACAACAACAACAAGTTAAAGCGGTTGCTAATCCTTGTGAAACATGTGGCGGTCCTCACTCATACACCGATTGTCCTTCGACACAAGGAAATCCGGAAAATGTGTATGCAGCTTACGGTAATTATTCACCGGAAAATTACCAAGCTAGACAACAAGGGGATAGAAATCTGCTGAGCTACCGTTCCAACAACTACCTTTCACCCGGTTTTTCTCCTCAAAACCAAAATCCCGCCAACAACTACAATAGAAGCAACCAAATCCCACCACGTGCTTCTAACCCTTATCAACCACCCACCCAACAACACCCACCCATTAATCCCGATGTTGACACAATCATGAGAACTCAAGGTGAGCAAATCAAGAATCTACAGAGTCAAATAATCAATTTGAAAGGAGATATCTTGAAGCAAGGTAATGACATCAGAACCGAGGTTCGTGATAATCTTCAATCCTCTTTCATCACTCAAACAACTGAATTGAAGAATCTGTTGGCTAGTTTCTTGCCTGAAGCTCAACCTCCTTCTTCTTCGGGTTCTCTACCTTCAAACACCGTCACTAATCCACGAGCTAATGTGAGTGCTATAACTACACGTAGTGGACTTACCATTGTCACTCCATCTACCCCACCACCATCATCTACACCTCCTCCACCACCATGTATCCCTACTCCTCCTACACCTAGTAATAGTGCACCATTACCATCTCCGCCTCGTCATGACGATGTATCTCGGAAAGACCCTTCAACATCACAACCGTCACCACCTACACCTTCACCTAACCCTTATCAACCTAGAATCCCATACCCTTCTCGTATAGGCAAGACCAATGATCTAACAAAGGAGGACTCGCAAATAACCAAATATATCAATATGATTTCTCAAATGGGATTCAGCATTAGTTTCCTTGAAGCACTTGTCCACATGCCCAAATTTGTTAAAGCATTTAAGGAATTGCTTAACAAGAAGGAGAAGCTGCTTGAACTCGCCAACACACGATTAAATGAAAACTGCTCTGCAGTTATTCTTAAAGAACTTCCGGAAAAACTTGGAGATCCCGGTCGTTTTGTGTTGCCTTGCGTGTTCAACAAAACTGAAGAATTTACTGCCCTTGCCGATCTCGGGGCTAGTATTAATCTTATGCCACTGAGTGTTTGGAAAACACTATCTTTACCCGACCTCATTCCAACAAAGATGACTCTTGAACTTGCAAATCGCACTCTCGCTTACCCCGTCGGTATAGCCGAAGACGTGTTTATTAAAGTTGGCGCATTTACTTTCCCGGTCGATTTTGTCGTAGTTGATTATGAAATGGACCCTCGTATTCCTTTAATACTTGATCGACCATTTTTGAGATCCGGACGTGCTTTAGTGGATGTAGCCGAAGGTGAGTTAATCTTAAGAGTCGGGAAAGATTCACAAATTTTCAAAATGGGGCAGCTTACAGGCAAATCCTTTGGAGGCCGAGAATCAGTGAATATGATAAATGTGCTCGATGACTTTACCGTCTACGATAATCCTTTATTCGAGTCTTCCACTGATAATCCACTCTTTGAAGATGATGAGGATGATTCTCTCCCTACTTTGGACGCTTCTCCCATTTATGATTCTCAATCGGTCTTTGATGCTTATGATGATGATGATTCTAGCTCAGATTCAGATGATTTTGATTGTACTTCTGAGTATCCCGAGCTGCCCACTTTCGATGATTTTGATGAGGCTGATACTCTCTCGAGCGATTCTTCACATACTGAAGATCCTCCGCCATCACTCGATCCTACTTTGGACGATTATTCATTTGAGGAAGATTTTTCTGAATTTCTTAACACATACTTCCCTCATGAGAGTGATGCTCCTCTTTTGGACTTTGAAGATTATCGTCTTGATCCTACTTTGGATTTGAAGAGCATTTTGTCCAAGGAGAAGAAACCGGTTGACACCGAAATCCGTTGCACGTATGATTTAACACCTCTTTGTCCCACTTCTGAGGACGAGGTTGTGCTTCTTTGCGGATCTTCTTCACACTCGGCTGAGCCGGAGTGCTATTTTCCCCTGAAGGAAAAGGTGTTCGATCCCGGTATTGAGGTCTTTAAGCCATCTCAATATCCACCTGATGAAATAAAAGGAAAAATATTTGGAACCATTGAAGACATGCTTACACTGCTTCCCATTTGCTTCTACCGTACTCCATCACTGCTTAAGGGAACCTTGCCACTTCTCTTTTGGCTTGCCTTGTTCGCCTTAAGCTTGTGTTATTTGATGGATGAAAACTATGTCTTTGATCCTGGTGGATTTGTTTCATGATACTTCTGTTGATGATCAAGGTCGAGTCAGGCTCACGACTCGGTAAACAAAAACCAAGCGCTTCTTGGGAGGCAACCCATGCATCTATCTTTTCGCTTTCTTTACCATAAGTGTAGGGGGGACCCCTTTGGATTGCTATTTCCTCTCCTCACTTCTTAATCAGGGATTTGAGCTTCAATGATCCACTCTTGATGATTCTTGACGACCCGTGATTCCGTGTTCTACTTCTTCCCGGTTCTATCCTAAACTCTTTTCGATTCACTATTTTATATTTTCTCAATATTAAAATAGGAATCTCTTTAGTTGTCTTTTCCTTAGCAAGATTTAAACAACGTGCACAATGTCCTAAGTGTAGGGGAGTTTACTCCCACATGCTTAAACATTGAGGACAATGTTTATCTTAAGTGTAGGGGGGACTTCTATCGAAGTTAAGTGGTCTTTTCCTTGTAATTGTCCTCATTTTAACCGGAAAATCAATTTTTTGACATTTTTCAAAATTTTTGATCTGTTTTGGCCTATTAGTTTTTCCCCTTTGTATAGTTATTTTCTTTCCTTATTAGAATAAATGTTTAATAAGTGGTTTTAATTTTCAAACGTTGTGAATCTTTTGACTCAATCTGAGTTTACTCTAGCTAGTATCCTTAACGTGTTTAAGTCAAGTTTTGCTAGGCTCTTATATAGGGAGCTATAAAACGCGAAAGTCTTAACTTTCACGGGTTAAGAACAAGAACTTTTCGCAAGTTCCTATAATTGATCCTAGAGAGTCGTTTATCAAGGGAACTTTAAGATGCGATTTCTAAGCTTGAAAAAGTCCAAGAATTTGCAAGATCCTATAGGCGACTCGAAAACCCAAAACTTTGATTTAATAGGCTAAGTATCCACGAGTCTCATTACTTGAGATTTTAAACTGTGGAGAACGAGAGATGATAGAGCCAATTATAAGTCGGTATTCTTTCGTGAATTTATGTGAGTTAATTATAAGCCTATTCTCCCATCGCTTGCTAATAAATTTATCTGCTAATAAATAAGGTTGTACGATTTGAAAAGTTACTTAGCTTCTAGCCCCAGATCGTTTAAAAGTTGCTCGGTAATGACGAGAGTTCATAGCCAAGGCATAACTTATGAAGCGGGGCGCGAAGATTGGCGAGTCCGAAAAGGCCCTAACAAGGCATGAGGGCTATGTTTTGTGGCTAAAGATCCAAAAGTGATGAGAAGAATCATTTATCGAAAATCAATATGAAGGATCGAGACACACGACGAAAAGCAAAAACTCCCAAAAAGTCATGGAGAAGTGTATCCGAAAAGACCCTAACAAGGTATGAGGATAAATAGATCCAAGTCAATAAAGGAGGCGGATCGTTGTAAATCAAAATCCAAAGTAAAGATTGGAGAAAAATGAAGAAGTCGTGGTCCATATATGAAGAATCTCTCAAAAATTCCAAGTGAAGAAATTCCAATTATGAAGAGAAGACCATTATTTCATGAACGTCTCTCAAGATTTGAAGTATGAAGTCGCTGTCAAATATCGGCCCGAGAAAGGTCTCAAATCGCGAACCAAGTTATGCCAAGATATGAACTTTTTTGATATCCCGAGAAGCAGTTTTAAAAGATTTGGTCCTTTAGCTAACTATTGATTAAATCGTGCACTTTATTTTCAGACTTAATAATTATCTAAATAAGTCAAACAATGCATCTTCGTGATCATTCAAGACAAATAATAAAATATAAGAGATACCCATAGGAATAAGGGAGTCTAAGTGAATAATTGGCCCACATGAGTTCGTGTTAGTTTACTAACTTATAATAACAATGATCTCGTTTTTAAGCTTGGTTTGGAAAAAGTGAAAAGTTGAGGATGATGATTATTCATGACATTTTCAAAACCCAAGGTATGCTTTTAATTTCTTTGCTTTGCATTTTTATAATCTTGTATCTCTTTAATAAAGGCCAACGTGGATTGATTATGATGAAAAGTGTAAACATGATTTGTAACTAATGCATTGCATGAGGACATTGCAATGGTCAAGTGTAGGGGATTTGATAGGGGTGTAAACACCCATATTTTCTACCACTTAATTACAATAATAACCTGATCAAAACGCGTATTTTATGTCTTTTATGTCGGAATTATGCATGGTTTGTGTTTTTGTTGTATTTTAGGACGAAATTGTGAAAAGTGGAGAAAACACGGGAATTCATGGGCATTCACGACTTTTATTGAAGAAAAAGATGAAAGACGGAGTCGAGAAGTCAAAAGTGGAAAAAGAACGGAAGTCCAAGACCAATTCTGAAGATTTATCGAAGAAAAAAGTCAAAATACGGAAGTTTATCAAAAGTCGAGAAACTCAAGTCTAATTTATTGAAGAATTTAAAGACGAGTTCAAAGAAGTCCCGAAGCCAAAAGTCCTTTAAATCCGAGTTTAAAGAAGATTAGAAGAAAGGGACTAATGGTGCAATTAAAAGAAGATTAAAGAAGGAGGGACTAAGCATGCAATTAAGGAAGCTTCCTAAGCAAGCCTTAATCTTCCCTATATATAGATTAGATCATTTTCATTTTCCTGTTGTTGGCTAGATTGACAAACTAGTTCTTCCACCTTTATTTTATGCACATTTAAATACTTGTCCATTTAATTACCTTGTCTTGCACCTTAATTACCATTTATTCAAGTAAGTTTTTCTTTTTAATTCTTGTCAAGCTTTATCTTTATCTTGTTAATCTCATTCTTCCTTTCTTTAATCTTTGTGTTGATTGGTTTATGTTCATGTTCTTAATTCTTGTTGATTTATTTAAGTGGGTTTTGACTAATTTGATCTTTATTGTTTGATTTGTTGTTTTGGATTGATTGATTATGTTTATTAGATGTTTTGTTATTAGTTTGGTTTAATCTTTGTGTTGATTTGGTTGAGTTTCTTTTAGATCCGTGCTATCTATTTTTCCTTGTTCTTCGTTTTACAGTAACTGTTCTTCCCAGATTCGAGCCCAGCAAATATTCCGAATAAAGAATTTTCAGGTCTGTCTATTCGGAATATTGGTTATTCCGAATAGAGGGTTTATTCCGATTAGGACTGTTATTCCGCATAGGAGTTTTATTCCGCATAGGGTTACACATTCCGAATAGAGCAATATTCCGAATAGGTGACAATATTCCGAGTAGAGCAACATTCCGAATAGGAATCTTATTCCGAATAAAACAAACTTTCCGAATAGGAATTTATTCCGAATAGAGTACTTATTCCGAATAGGGTGACAATATTCCGAATAGGGAAACATTCCGAGTAGGCTTGATATTCCGAATAGGGAACACATTCCGAATAGACCAACTTTCCGAATAGGGTAATTATTCCGAATAGGTGACATATTCCGAATAGGCCTAATATTCCGAATAGGGGATTTATTCCGGATAGGGAATTTCAGTTTTTAGTTTTTTGCCTTTTTAGTTTAAGCTTTATTTTTCCCGCCTTTTTCCTTACTCGCACTTTAAGTTTATTTGCCTTAGTTTAAGATTTAGTTTAGTTGCATTTTAAGTTTGCCTTAGTTAGGTTTAAGTTTGCGTTAATTTCTTTATTGCCCTTTAGTTTTAGTCGCGCTTTAAATACTTGCACTTTATTTTAATTAGACTTAGATTTACTTTAATTGCACTTTTACTTTAATTGTTTTGCACCTTTTATTTTCAAAACTACAACGACACATCTTTGTTCCACCAAAGTTCAACTGAGTCACACATTAAACAATAAGTTCTTCAATTCGAAGAGACATACTTAAACGAATCTTTTTACCTGGGAAAATCCAGTTATCAAGCGCTTTTTGAAAAATCAATTCTTTTTGACGAAAAGGTTTTTCTAAAGCATAAACTTGAGTTCATAGACTTTGAATGTCTTGACGAATCCACTCAAGTGTAAGAAGATTTAACTTCTTTTGCTAAGGGTAAGAGTACAAAAGTGTACACTCCCCCGTGAATTTAGTTCCGGGTTGCAATCTGAAAGTGATTACAAGCCATTGTGTTGAGCTCAAAACGTTGAATGTTTTGTGACAAGCTCAACCCAAGATAGATTGCTCTACCCGTTGGTTAAGATAAGTTATTTTTAAAGATACACTTTCCTTTATTTGAAGTTCGAGTTACAGTCTGACATTTAACTGTAAGTCGTTTACATGAGCTTAAAAACTTTGAATGTTTTTGTCGATAGCTCATGACCGA
The DNA here is from genome assembly GCA_025667525.1 of Glebionis coronaria. Taxonomy (NCBI): domain Eukaryota; kingdom Viridiplantae; phylum Streptophyta; class Magnoliopsida; order Asterales; family Asteraceae; genus Glebionis; species Glebionis coronaria. The sequence continues at coordinate 656,863,858 of CM046874.1, read as the reverse complement.
GAAATTTTATTTTCCCGTTGTTGAGGATAAGTAATCATCGTGATCAACTTTCCTTTCTTTGAAGTACGAGTCACAATCTGAGGTAATTGTAAATAATTGAAATGACATGTTTTGAAAACTATTTACAACTTTCATTCGAGCTTTATGTACACACCCGTGTCGTTATTGAGCGACATTTCTAGGTACGTCCATATTATCGATACTGAAAGACATGTCGAAAAGAATATTTTTGGTCTTTTGAAAGTTTTTCCATTTTTTATTTTGTTTTTCTAATGATATTTACATATTATTATATTTTTGTGTTTTCTCAATTTTTTTGAAAATAATCCAAAATAGACTTTTGTACAGCAAAAGAAGGTGATATTGAATATACAGAATTGGAACCCTTTGAAGAAGGAGAAGTGGGTTCAGAATCCACTGTTGTACCTGCAATCACAGAAGAAGAGTTTGCACAAATACTAGAATTAGGAGTAACAAATTCCTTTTCAGCGTGTAGAACAGTAGCATTAGTGCTGGTGCAGGTGTCATCACTCTTCTCTATTAGAATCCACTTAAGACCAACTTCTGTGAAGATCCGTCCCGTTGGTTTCCACTGAAGACTAGATTTAGGAGTAGCTTTCTCTTGCACAACGGAAGACTTCTTTGGAGAGAAACTATGTCCTTTTTGAATCCACGTTTCAGATTTGGTGTGGTTGCTTTTCTTTACTACGGGTTTGTATCTCCTTATTGTCTTATGGGATTCTGTATTCGATCTCCGTTCAAAGGAACGAGATTTGACCTCATAGAGGTATTGCAAAATGCAATGGTCATGATTTCCATTGTGAATGCCCTTTTTGCAAGTGGGACATACAGGGAATTTTGGATTCACGAAAGTACTTGTATTCCTTTGTTTTCCAAATCGTTCAGGCGTAGTGTTTGAAACACGACTATTCATGGATGGTTTCCAATTCCTAGATTGCTGAAGAGGGATCCTAGGTTTTGGTTGACTACCATTAGGAGTGTGTAGAACTCTAGCGGGATTTGGCGAACTAGGTTGTTCATACACTGGTTTGTCTTTCTGAAGCTTCCCTTTTTGTTTCGCATCCTCCAGGTTGTGGGTATGAACAAGGTCATTTGAACCTACTGATTCCTTTGTGGACGTGAATGTCACACGTTTTGGAGGAGTCCTAGAAGCGCTAGGTGCATTCACATGGTTGGGTTTAGCAACAGTGTGCTTTCTAAATGGAGGAACATAGGGTGATATGGATGGTTTTGGAACACTTGGTTGCACATCAGTCTTAGGGGGTAACCTAGATTTCATATGAGAAGAATTGGAGAACGGAGTCGGTTTTCCTAATATAGACAGCTTTGGATCCTTGTAGGCATTGGGTTGTCGAACAACAGGTTTCTTAATGCTAGGTTCCACGATTTTCCCACCCATTTTAGCAACGAGTTTCTGCAACTCTACTATCGCTCTGTCCCTGTCTTGTAATTGAGCTTTCAACCCTTTAATTTCCAAATTCTGTTCATTCATTTCTCGAAATGTTTGGGAAAGTTTTTCTTGCAATTTATTATCATGTGGAAAACTACCAACTTCTTTTTGTAGAGCAAGTTCAAGTGAATGACAATGTTTTTGAAGGAAATCAGTTTTGTGTTGAAGTAACTCAAAAGCCTTTTTGTCAACATTTTCTTTACGTTTCGAAAGCTCAATTTCAAGACGTTCACATTCTTTGATCTTATCAAGATATTGGCATGCAACTTCAGAATATTCATCAATATCAGCACAAGATGTAAAATAAGCACACATAACATCTTTAGAAACGCATTCTTGCAAGAGTAAATCATATTCATCTGAGAAATCAGACTTCTCCATTTGAAGATCATCAATGTGTTTCTCAATAGATTCAACATATTTTAAATCATCAAACATTTCAGTCCGAATGAACTCCTCAAGTTGAAGAACAGTTTCTTTAATCAATGCCGTGTTAGGAATCAATAGTTCTTTCACAAGCAAGGTAATATCTTGAGGAATCGGACGTGTCCACTCAGCATTTTCACGTTTTGCCCAGTCTCTTTCAACAATAGATTTGACATTATCTATGTGATGTTTAAGAATACCTAATGTTTTCCTACTCTTGCTTTTAGATTCATCTAGAGGGAGGTAGTTTATGTATTTGTAAACATTAGATTTCTTAGGGGCAAATGCTTTCTTCCATTGAATTCTCTTTTGTTTGCATTCTAGAAACACTTCCTCACGAGTTTTCTGAGTTTGTTTGTTGAAAAGACCATAAAGACTATTCTCATAAGCATAATTATATGGTTTCACAAACTCCTTATTGACAAGTGGTTGACTATCAGCATCCCAAAGGGCAGTCTCTTCACTATTGGCACTAACAGGCATGCAATCAAGATCTGTCCTTTCAGTCTCATCAAGATAGAGACACGGGTTCACAGCTTGAGCTTTGGCAAGGTACTTAGGACTAGCAAAGCTAGCTTGACCCTTAAACATTGATGGAGGTGCTAGCATTCTTACGGATTGAATAGAATCATGCGTTTTATAAACAACGTTCTTCAAAAAGTCGACTTGTGCTTCTAATTTCGTAACCTTTTCGGTTTCTTTATCATATCTACTTTTGAAGTCTTGTTTTAACGCATCTACCTCTTGTTTCTTATCCTCAAGAATTTTAGCAGAATCTGTAGTGGTCATAGAGAGCTTTTGTTCAAGTTCATTAACTTTGGTATTGGCAAGGTACGTTTTTTGACGTTCATCCATTAAGAAAACATTATATTGACGCTTCTCTTTGGCTAATAACTCAAGAGTTGTATTATATTTGTTTTCAAAATCGTCCTTTTGATTTTTTAACGCACTTCCCTTGTACCCCTCAAGCTCTTTGGTTTTCTGAAGAAGCTCAGCCCTATTACTTTCAAGGGTCTCATTAGATTTAATTAGAGCGGCTTTGCATTCTTCAAAGTTTTGAGTGAGCGCTGCGTTTGCCTTCTTTAATTGCTTTTGACTCTTTCTAGTTTCATTGACATCTTTTTGTAAACTAGCAATTAAATTAGCAAGCGCGACACGCTCCTCATCATCATACTCATTTGCATGTTGGTCATCCTCAAACTCATTATTGCACATGTCTGATGAATTGGGTGTGGTATTGCTATCAACCTTTTCCGTCATACATGTGTCAATAAGGTTTGTTGTTTGATCACAATGCTCATGCGTATTGGCATTGGCAAACACATTAAATTCTGCATTGAGTACCTCTTCCAATGGCTCAGAATCGTAAACAGGACCATTATCATAGGAAGGTGTATTGCTGATGACATTCTCAGAGTCGATGTGTTGTTTGCCAGAGCTGCTGTTGTCTTTCCCAGAAATGTTGTCATCATTCCCTGAACTCTGCGTTGGAGTCTCATATCTGCAGCTTATATTCTCAATATCTGATGCGATACCACAACTGGTATGAAGTCTGTCATCAATGGTTTGTTGCATCTGTATTGTGTGATTCACATAGGTTACAATGAAGTCGATGTTGCGGGTTATCCGATCTTTGTATGATAAAGCATCCATTCCATGATATCGCTTGAAGCACTCGTTGGTAAGCGAAGACTTGATGAAGTCAGAAGAAAACATCGTTTCAAGTGATGTCTTGAGATCAGTGAAAGTGATCTTGCATTCACTAGCAATGATTCTTTCGTTGACAAGTTGTGTTTGAAGTTTATCCATGGCATGAGTGAATGTTTTGCTGAATGTGCCAGTGGATTCACGTAAGTCGAACAAGACTTTTGAAAGGTTCTGAAAAGAATCTTGAAGTACTCTAAAACCGTCCATGGCATTTTTTCTTAAGAAACATATCTGTTGTTGTAGTCGTTCCATTTCAAGGTCTTTCACGTCTGAACTTTCAGTAACCGCATTACTCGTTGGCATGATGATCGTCTCTCTCTGTGGATGAAGTGACTTTGGATCTTAAGTAGATATGCTGTGATTGTGTTGTTGTTGAAATTTCGAAATTTTGAAATTTTTCCTCAGTCCGACAATAAATTCCTCAGTCCGACTAAAACGGTAAACCAAAAATTTTTGAATAACAAAATTTTGAAAACGAGTTAGAAATAGCCAATAACTAGTAGGGAAAAAATTTGAAAAATGAAAATTTTAACGAAAAATAAAACCTAAAAATGGCCTAAAAATTTGAATTTTGGTCCGAAAATTTTAATTTTTGGTCGAAAAATTTTTCGCATCGCCAAAATTTGAAATTGAAGCTTAAATGGCCTAAAAATGGTCTAGGAAAAAATAAATTTTACTTTGGTTTTCCCGCCAAAAAAACACTTTTTTTTTTATTTTTTTTTTATTTCTTTTTTATCTTTGTGTAAACGATATTCTGAAACTAGTCTAGATGGTGGCTAAGTCTAAAAAATAATCAAACAAAAATTTAGCAAAAACACATCATCGGAATCACTTCGTCGGAATGTCTAATCGGAATGTCCAATCGGAATGTCTTATCGGAATGTCCAATCGGAATGTCTAATCGGAATCCTTTATCGGAATGTACCCTAATCGGAATAACTGATCGGAATGTCCAATCGGAATCACTGATCGGAATGTGCAATCGGAATGATGATCGGAAAGCTGATCGGAATGCAAATCGGAATATTTTGACCAATCAGAATGATGATCGGAAAGCTGATCGGAATGTGCAAACCCTTTTCCGATGATACTGATCGGAATCACAATCGGAATGTATACTCCCTTTTCCGATTACACCAATCGGAATGATAGTGCTGTTACGAGATTTTTGGGTAAAAAATTGAATTTTTCGACAAGAAATCCGCGATTTTAACCAACCAAATGCGACCAAATCCCTACCACAGCTATGTAGAAGATTTATATCAAGATTTAGAGCATAGAAAACACAAAAAGATCTTGAATTCGAGATGATTATAAGAGAAAATCACACGAACCAAGTAAAATGAACAACGAATCACAAAACTACCCCATGGCGATTGATACCAAATGTTGTCCCATGTATTTGTGATGATTAAGCAATGAAGAAAGAAAGAAAATAGATGAAGAAGAAATGAATTCCTAGAGAGAGAAAGTAGTGAGAGAAAGTAGAGAGGAGATGATTAACTTGGTGAGATTAGATTAAGAAAAGAAGTTACAAATGACCATCCACCCTCCTAACATGCTAGGAGGGTAGTATATATAGTCCACCCACATGCGGGCTTTAATGGACTATATATTGGGCCGGGCTTGTCTTTTGGACTTTAATTAGTTTAAATCCAAGCCCGTGAATCACGACTAAAATATCTACCTATTACTACGTTCTAGTAAATATTACAATAGAAACCTATGACCGAACATTCTTGTTTGACTCAATATTTTGAGGCTAACACATGAGTATACCATGGGGATGGTAGACAATACACTCTTTACAAACAAGAAAGGTTCTCACCTCATAATCGTACAAATATATGTTGATGACATTATATTTGGTTCAACTTGTCAAAGCTTGTGTGATGACTTTGCCAAAATCATGCATGAAGAGTTTGAAATGAGCATGATGGGAGAACTTAACTTCTTTTTAGGACTCCAAATTAAACAAATGGACGATGGTATTTTCTTTAATCAATCTAAGTACGTTAAAGAAATGCTAAAGAAATTTGGATTAGAGGACTCTAGACCAATGAAGACCCCTATGGCCTCGGATACTAAACTTACCGTAGATGATGGTTGTGAGTCGGTAGAAAACACCAAATAGAGAGGTATGATTGGTAGTTTGTTGTACCTAACAGCAAGTCGACCGGATATCATGTTTAGTGTTTGCCTTTGTGCTCTCTTCCAAGAGTCTCCCAAAACCTCTCACCTTGAAGCGGTTAAGCGTATCTTCCGATACATTAAAGGCACTATACATTTAGGATTATGGTATCCTAAAAGGACTGACGTAGAAACCATAGTATACACGGACTCGGATCATGCGGGAGACTATGTGGACCGGAAAAGCACTAGTGGAGTTTGTACCTTCTTGGGTTGTTGTTTAACTTCTTGGTTCTCCAAGAAACAAACCACTCTTGCTGTTGGAAATACGTTTTACGTATTAGAAAGGATCAGTCACTCCAACAATAGATTAAGTGATAACTCGTAGTCTAGTATTATTAAGTTAAGTAAACAAGGCCATGCCTAGCCCATGAGTTTTATGAGGTCGGCGGCCCATTGTGTAAGCCCAAGCCCATCACAAGGCTTGGGTATATAAACCCTCTCCTTAGTTAGAGAGGGTGGTGGTTCACATAATATTTCACATAGTAAAGTGTGTAAAACACAACTTTCTCTCTCTATGTGTGTGTGTTCTCACCATCTTTCCTCTTTCTCTCTCTAGATTAAGCATAGATTTACAATATCCTACAAATGGTATCAAGAGCCATGGGATGATTGTATTGTTTATGTGTTTGTATTCTTTATTTTCGTGCCTATTTTGATCTAAATCATTCGAACCAATTTTTTTTTTGTTTTTTTATGGTTTTTCTTGATACAAATCTTCTACATAGTTGTGGTAGAGATTTGGTCTATTTACTTTGGCTAAAAACACAAAATTTTTGGGTTTTTCGATCATTTTTTGGCTTAAAATCTCGAATTGGTTGGGTTTTGTCCGAGAAAAGTGAAAATTTTGATCACTTTGGTACTATTGTGACGGATTAGCTTAATGGTTTCATTATTTCGATCCATATTTCGATCAGATATTCCGATACATATTGCGATCAGATATTCCGATCAGATATTCCCATCCATATTGCGATCAGATATTCCGAACAGATATTCTGAACCATATTGGGATCAGATATTCCGATCGATACTCCGATCGATATTCTGATCGATATTCCGATCGATATTTCGATCGTTATTCTGATCGATATTCCGATCCACATTGCGATAGAGTGACAAGTTTTGATATTCCGATCCATATTCCGAAGATCCCAAAATTATTCCTTTGAAATTTCGATCGTGAGTTTTTGTTCGTCTTGGAATTTTTGGTTTATCGAGAACATACTTTAGGGGATTTCAACATTATTTCTCGACTTCTACACACAACAACAAACACATTTACTTTCTCTCATTGTTCGATCAACGTTTGTAAATCTTAAACTTATCGAAATGGAGTACACATCTCTTACGGATAAGTCCATCCTCTCGGGTACGGATAATCGTCCACCAATGTTGGTGAAGACTATGTACAAGGATTGGGCTTCCCGAATGGAACTTTATATGTTGAACAAAGAGAATGGACATCTCATTTGGGCATCGGTTCTCAATGGACCATTGGTATATGGTACTGTGACGGAAGGTACTGTTACTCATCCTCGCACAACGGGTGAATTAACTGGAGATGTTAAGATTCAAGACAAGTGTGATAAACAAGCTACAAACATCATTCTCCAAGCCCTTCCTGCGGATGTCTACAAACTTGTGAGTAAACATAAAGTTTCCAAAGGTTATGGGATAGAATTCGTGTTCTAATGCAAGGCACCTCGTTAACTAAACAAGAACGAGAGTGTAAGCTATATGATACGTTTGATAAGTTTTGTTATGTCCCCGGAGAGACACTCAATGATTACTATTTAAGATTCACTATATTGATGAATGAGCTCAACATCTATGGCCTGACAATTCCTACGTTTCAATTAAACACCAAGTATTTGAACACTCTTCCTTTTGAATGGAGCAAGTACGTGACGGCTGTTAAATTGGCTAAGGATTTACATCAAACCAACGTGGATCAACTTCAAGCTTTTCTTCAACAACACGAATGCCATGTGATCGAGGCTCGGTTGTCTACACCTCAAGTTCATGATCCACTTGCCATGTGTGCTTCTCAACACATGACTTCCAAATAAAACATGGCTTACACTTATCAACAACCATCATACTTGCAGCAGCCACCACTACACACCTATCAACAATCACAACAACCATCTTATCAACCATTAGTGATGCCACAACAAGCATTTTAACAAAGTGTTCATCAACAGCCTTATCCACAACAACCAACACATCAGGCATCACCATCACAATCTATCACTTCTCCAATGGGCTATACTCCTCAACAAGGATATTTTCCAATTGAAGCACCACAAGCACAAGCCTTCTACTCTAATGAACTTCCACCAATTCAAGCACCAGTATTTACTCCAAATGATACACCTACTGATGTCTTAAACCATCTCACTGCCTACTTGTCAAAACTTGTTGCAACTAGAGGTTTTCCACCAACTAACAATCAACTTCACACTTCTTCAAATCCTCGACAACAAGCCACTATTCAAGATGGTCAAGTTATGGTGCAATCCATTCAGGGAAGACAAAATTCATATGGACCTACTACAAGGACCGTGAACGCTCAAGTTGTGACTTCTCAAGCTAGTGGAAATGGAAGCCCTATTGGTCCTCAAAAGGTTGTGACTTGCTACAATTGTCGAGGACAAGGTCATATGGCTAGGGAATGCACTCAGCCGAAAAAGAGAAGGGATGCAACGTGGTTTCGTGAGAAGATGTATTTGGTCGATGCTCAATCTAAGGGAAAGATTTTGGATTCAAAGGAATTAGCATTTCTTGAAGACCCAGGGGCAGCTGATAATGAAGGCATTGTAGTCGTCTCTACTTCTAATGCAGCATATCAAGCAGATGATCTCTATGCATATGATTCGGATTGTGATGACATTCACTCAGCCCAAGCTGCTCTCGTTGCTAATCTCTCTCAATATTGTTCTGATGTCGTTAGTGAGGTACCAACTCATCTAATATTGTTCATGATAATCCACATCAAGTTGAGCATGAGAATGACAACCTCGAACAACATTCGGGAACTAGTAACTCAAATGATGTGGTATCCAATCCAACACATTTGAGTGAACCTCAACCAAATGCTACGCCGGGTATGGAATCTTATGATCAACATGATTTGGTAATGGTGCCTAAACATATTATTGATAACATGAATGTGGTTGTTCGACAAACCATAGATATGAATGCCAACCTAACTACCGAGCTTGCGTTGTATAAGGAAAAGGTCAAAGCTGTTGAAATGGTCCCTCAAGCAGAAAAAATAACTTACTCTGAATTTGACCAATTTCGTTTTGAAAAGATTGAACACTTAAAAGAAATAGAATCATTAAAAGCTAATCTTTCCAATGAATTAAAAGAAAAAGAGTAGGTTGTAAATGATTTTCAGAAACTTAAAATGGATTTCGAAACTCTCGAGTCTAAAAAGTTTGAATCAGAAATTAATGCTACCAAACTTCTTAAATTCAAGGAACAACGGATTCTAAAACAATACGCTTCTATAGAAAATGTTCATCTTTTAACAAAATCTTATAAAGAACTCGAACTTAAGCATCTTCAAGATTTACCACCTAATCCCGGTTATGCAAAACAAGCTCAAGAATACATTCCTTGTCTTTATGGTGTGACCCTAATTGGCAAATCGAAAGAAGCACCTTATGTTCGTAGTAATTAGGAGACTATGTCACTTGTAGAAGAAACTCGATCTAAAATGCTTTCAAAATTCCATAAGGTTGATTATGATAAGCATAATAAAGATCAATTTACTCAAAAGACCCGTTTCCGCTTACAAAAGGAATTAGCTCAATTAACAGCTTTTGTGCCCCAAAGTTTGTCAAAGGAAAACCTTCCTAGTACGTCTCCTACACTTGTCAAAAAGGATTTAACCAAGTTAATTTCACTGGTAAGTAAGGTGTCAGATAGCTTAAATGCGGTGCACCAACCTTCCTAGTACGTCTTCTACATCATTAAAGGAAAAATGGCCGCCCACACACAAAACCTTAAAAATGGCCGCCCCTTTTTTTGAATCTAATTCTTTTCTCTTGCTTGCTTTCCTCATCTTCTGGTGTGTATATTGGATTGAAGTTTTTCATCTTTATTCTTTCTAGTCACGATCTATTACGCCTGTGGTGTTTTAGGGTTTCTTTTTGTTTTGGTCTATTCCTTAACGAGATAAATCTTATTCACTCCAAAGGTGTGATTGGTTCGTCTATATACTGGATCAAGGTTGAGGATTCTACTTTCTGTATATGCACGTTGGTGAAGGATCTAGCAGGGTTTCTAATTAGGGTTTCATTAGGGCAACGGTGGTTTTTATTCTGTCATTGTTTTATTTGGTGGTGTGGTGTTTTCGTGTATGTGAGGGTGATGGCAAACGCCTGTGGGGAAATTGATGTGGGAGCGTTTATGGCGCGTATGCAAATATTGAAAGAAACCAAAGTGGCTGATTTATCACAACCTGTTTTGAATGAATCTAGGGTTTCACAGGAACTGCCATCTAATATCGATGCTGCTAGGGTTCTTGAGGAATCAAATGGTGTTCAAAGTGGTCCCACGGATGATGAACAACATGGTCAGGTACCAATGCATAGTCCTTGTGATACAAGTATTAAGATGCGACCAGGGATGTTTTCAGATTAGAATAAAGATGGTCATGTTACGGGTAATAACAAGGAAGAGAATGGATCGATAAAGGATCAGAATGTTGATCAGAAGATGGGTTCATTTGCATCGGTCCTGCAAGGCAAGGCTGTTCAGAACATGGCTGTCCATAATAAGCCGAGTTCAAAGGTTGTGAAGATTTCAGAATTGCGATGTGAGGAGCATGTTGAGGGAGCTCGAATTGCAATCCTGTATGATGCTGTTGAAGCGATTGAATCACGTTTTGCGCACACGCTATATGGTCATTTTATTGGTAAACGGTTAGCTTTCCCGCTTGTGGAAAACTATGTTAAAAATACGTGGACTCGATTTGGTTTGAAACGTGTTCAACTTCATGAAGATTTTTTCCTTTTCCAATTTAATTTGCAAGAAGGAATGGAAGGAGTTCTTGAAAATGGCCCGTGGTTAATTAAAAACGTGCCTATTTTCTTTAACATATGGTCGCCCACTACTGTTGCAAAAGGCGGAGATCAAGAAAGCACCGGTGTGGGTTAAACTTCATCATGTGCCGATTTTTGCTTATTAGGAGGTTGGTATTAGTCTTATAACTACCCAAATTGGTACACCCATTATGCTTGATTCTTATACGAGTAATATGTGTGCTAACTCATAGGGTCGTAGCACGTATGCTCGTGCTCTTATTGAGGTTTCAGCTGATGTTGAGTTACTGGATTCGATGGTAATTGCTGTTCCTAAAGGTCGTGATAAAGGTCATTCTTTGGTTACGATTGATATCGAGTACGAATGGAAACCACCTAGATGCTCTACATGCTTGATTTTTGATCATATTAATGATAGGTGCCCGAAATTGCCTAAGGAAGTGGTCGCTCATGCTACTAGTGTTGTGGTAGATGATGGGTTTGAGGTGGTTAAGAATAAGAAGAATAAGGGTAAGAAGAAGCAACCACAAGTTGCAGGTATCAAGTTAACTAAACTGGCTCTTAATCTTTAGTTTCGTAATGTTGAGAGGGGTGAGGCCTCTAAAGCTACGGGTAAGAATCCTAAGCCGGCTGCTCCTATGCTTAAGAAGGGTTTCTTGAATAACAAAGCCTCGAGTTTTGTAGCTAAGACTAATTATAAGGAGAAGAGTTCTCATATTTTTTTAGTGCTCTTTGGGATAAGATAGATGATGGTACAGATTGGGAGGATGGTTCTAACACCAAGGAAGATGTGGTTAATGCTAGTAATAGTGAGGTTGAAGAAGTCATATCGATTGATGATCAGCGTGGCTCTCGTCAGCCTGATTTCGCTCTAAGTGTTAATCGTGATGTCGTTTTACTTTCATTGTTCATGCACCTTTAGGTGGTTTTTTCCTATTGGTGTTATTTGTTTTGTTATTGTTTAGTAGGATCATATGGCATGTCATATAATATAGTGGGTGTTCAAGCTTTTGCTTGAGGTTAATGTAACATTGCAGCTACATTCCATTGTACTTCAACGCTTTTGGGAATATATTTTACCAGGGTTGATTCCCCTTTACCCAAAAAATGAAGGAACGTATGACGGCTTCAGCCATAACGAAAGGTGAATGGAATTTTGAGCACACTAGAGTTGCGTTTCGAGACGAAATTGTTCCATTTGTAAACAATATTAAAGCTTGTCTTAGCAATATTGATCAAGATTTTCTTTTGGAAATAGAAGATGTTAGACGTGTTTTCAACGAAATGGATGATGCTTATGAAAACAGTTTACTTGAAATAGAACGAATTTCACGCCAAAATGATCAGCTTCTGAAGCAAGTGATGTCGCATAATATTGTTTCCGTCTGTGTGAATAATAGTGTTGATAATGATTCTAGTGTGCATAATGTTGAATCTGTGGATAATGTGGTAGATAGTACTTGTCACCAATCTGACGCTGATTTTTTGAAGCTTCAAGATTCTTATACTTCGCTTTCAAAACGTTTTGATGAGGTTCAAAAACATTGTATTTATCTTGAATGTACACAACAATTTATTCAAGAGCTTTTTGAAACATCATTCGAAGGTGTTAATATAGATGATTCAAATTTTCAAAAGAATTTTCGATTGAATTTACAATCAAAACAACGTCAGTCAAGTGACAAGGTTGCTAAATTATTGCCGATAGACATAGAGAAATCTAAGGAGACTAACTGTGTTAACGTACTTGAGGCTGCTGAGAATTTCAAACTTGATCTAGATAATCGAGTTCCCAAGATTTTGTCCAAAGTTGATAACTTAAAATAGAAAAACACACAACTCTTCGACTCAATAAAACCCGCATGTGCTCATACCACTGCACAGACTCAATCATTGATTGAACGACTGAATCAAAAGTTGTTGGAAATATTTGATTTGAGGGAACAAATTTGTGATAAAAATTTGGCTTTGGTTGAGTTAAAGGAAACACTTCGTACCCTTAAAGGTAAGAATGTTGTGGATAACGCAACCACCGTCTCAACATCGTCCTCTAGTGCAATCAAACAGAACCTCATCGTTGTTACACCACTTAACAAGGGCCCTAGGACTAAACCATCCCAAACATTGGTAACTAAAGATAAGGCAAAATCAAAACCAGCTTCTAATATTCCCGTGTTGCCTTCTACAGGAGTAAACACCACTACTAAGGCTCAAAGATCTAAGCTTAAAGAAACTCAAAGAATGATAGGATATTTCCCTCATCTAGTAGTCAAGTGAAGAAGAAAGTAGAAGCCCACCCTACGAATGTTATTTCTGTTTTGAATAAAAAGAATCATGTAGCTAAAACTAAAGGCTCTGCGGTTGTGCAACGTTCTAAGCCTACTGTGAATTATAATTTGAAATGTTGGAATTGTAATGAATGTATGTTTTCTAGTCGTCATGACTCTTGCCTTATTGACCATGTGAATGAGATGAATGCCCGAAAAAATGGTTTAGAATGGAAATCGATTGGGAAAGTGTTAACCCAAGTTGGTTAGATGTGGCGCCCCACTAGTAGAAATTTCACTATGGTAGGAAATGCGTGCCCTTTAACTAGGATCACTCCCACTAAAGCGAAGAAAGCGTACCCTTTAACTAGGAGTACCAAGGCTACCAAAACACAAGTGTGTCCTTTAACTAGGAACACCGACACTACTGTAGGAAACAAGTGCCCTTTAAATAGGTCTACTCCCACGATAGTGCCCGCTAATACTCCAAAACCTCAGAAAGTTGGAACAATAAAACCTGTTAGTGGTAAAACTCACATTAGAAAACGTAGGAAATCTAAGGATAAAACAAATGTTAGCACTTCTGATAATATTATATCTGTATCTGCTAACAATCCAGAACCAATAGTTTCCAATGCATTGTCTACTGTTGTTGCTAAAAACAGGGTTCAAATTGTTCTCTGGTATTTGGACTCTGGTTGCTCCAAGCATATGACAAGAGATCGCTCTCAGCTCAGAAATTTCGTCAGCAAGTTTCTTGGAACGGTTCGATTTGGAAATGATTATATTGCAAAATAATGGGTTACGGTGAATATCATATTAGGAATGTTATAATTTCAAGAGTGTATTATGTGGAAGGTCTCGGTCACAACTTATTTTCTGTAGGACAATTTTGTGATTCAAAACTTGAAGTCGCTTTTCGTGAGCATACCTGCTTCATTCGTAATTTGGAAGGGTTGATTTATTGAAAGGTACTCGAGGGAACAACTTGTACACTTTGTCTCTACAAGATATGATGGCCGCTTCTCCCATATGCCTTCTCTCCAAAGCATCGAAGACTAAGTCATGGTTATGGCATCGACGGTTATCTCATCTTAACTTTGACGCTATTAATCATTTGGCGAAAAACGAACTTGTTCGTGGTCTTCCTAAACTTACATTTCACAAGGATCATTTGTGTTCCGCGTGTACAATGGGGAAAAGCACTAAGAAATCATACAAAACCAAGACTGAAGACACCAACCAAGAGAAACTTTATTTGTTGCATATGGATCTTTGTGGGACAATGCGTGTTGAAAGTCTTAGTGGTAGAAAGTACATCCTCGTCATTGTCGATGATTACTCTCGATTTACATGGGTGAAATTTCTTACAACAAAAAATGAGGCACCTAAATTCATCATCGGATTTCTCAAGGTGATTCAAGTGCGTCTCAACACTACTGTCCAACGTATTCGTATAGATAATGGAACTGAATTTGTGAATCAAATATTACGTAATTATTATGAAGAAGTTGGCATATCTCATGAAACATCCGTTGCTCGCACTCCACAACAAAACTGTGGCGTTGAAAGGCGAAATCTCACACTTATGGAAGCTGCTCGAATGATGTTAATTTACGCAAAGGCTCCTTTGTTTTTATGGGCAAAAGCAGAATCTACAACAGTTTTCACCCAAAACCGGTCACTAATTCGTAAACGCCATGGTAAAACACCTTATGAGCTTCTACATGGAAAAGTACCAGATTTATCATATCTTCATGTATTTGGTTCTCTTTGCTATCCAAATAATGATGGTGACAATTTGGGAAAACTTCAAACAAAGGCTGATATTGGTATTTTCATTGGTTATGCACCCACAAAGAAGGCATACCGAATATACAATCTTAATTCTTGTAAGATCCTCGAAACTATGAATGTTGATTTTGATGTGCTGACGGAAATGGCTTTTGAGCAAAGCAGCTCTGAACCCACACTTCGTGAAATGGGACCCAGTAACATTAGCTCTGGTCTTGTCCCAAACAACCCTACTTCATCATCATTTACACCACCTTCTAGGAATGAATGGGATACGTTGTTTCAACCGTTCTTTGATAAATTCTTTACTCCTCCAAGTATTGATGCTCCAGAACCTGAGGTAATAGCTCCGGTTACTGGTTGTAGGTAAAATACACCTTTTAGGAAAAAGGCGTAAATGCGGTAAGTATTAAACAAATGATTTAGGAAAATTAAGTGTTAATGACCCAAATAAGTTCGTTTCCCAAGGAGGTTTATTATGTGTGAATAATTCGTAATGATTTTGGATTAATATGAAAGAAAGAAAAGATGAGAAAAGAGAAAGACGGATACGTTAAAATTACACTACGACGATAAAACGTAAAACCGTAAAAAGTGACAAAATAAAAATTAATTCTAAAAATTCCCAAAAAATTACCAAAATTAACTAAAAATGTAATTAGAGTTTACAAATGATCAAAAATTTTTCAAACCTTTTAATTAATTAAATATTAATTTTTAAATGCTAATTAAAGCCCTAAAAATTAAAATAATTAATAAAAAGCCCAAATAAAGATTTTTCAAATTGTAAAACTCTAAAATGACTTAATTAAACTAAAAACTATTTTTATAAAATTTAAAACCAATTAAAACTATTTAAAATGATTAAAAACTAAAATTAAATATTAAAATAATATTAAAAATTCAAAAAGTATAAAAATTTCAAAAAACTTGCAAACTAGTTTATTTTAACCTAAATAAACAGAAAATGAAAGTGAAATTACCAAAATACCCCTATTGGGCCCCCAAATGGGCTAAAAACAAAAACAGTCCAAATTAATGGGCTTTTTGGCCCAATAAAATCAAGCTCAACCAAATATGCCCAAAATCACCATATGACTCAAAATTTAATTTTAAGCATAAAAGTCTAAAGGCCCAAAAGCTAAAAATGTGCTTATCACAGCTTAATAAGTCAACAGCTTATTCTTAATGGGCTTTTTGGCCCATTAAGCTAAAAGCTAATGCCATAAGCTCTAATTTGACACACAACCTTCTTTTGGGATACTAAAGAGATCTAAAAAAAATAAATTTTGAAAAAGCTTAACCAATAAGCCAGAAATAAGCCAAGTATGATTTCACTAAAAGACAAAATAGTCGACTTAGAGATTTAGACCACTTCATAACTTGATTTAACTTGCAAAAGACTTAAATGACTTAATTAAGACAAATCAATCAAGAAAAAATCAATAAGCAAAGCCAAATAAGCTGAATAAGATGATAAGCATTTATGAAAAAGTCAAATAAGTTGGTTTTCTAGTCAAACCCTAAAGTTAAAAGCCCAAAAGCTCCAGAATGAATAAATGGGTTAAATAAGGAAGAATGATTAGCAAATCCAAGTTATTGCATGTTTCTATAAGCTGAAATGGCTTAATAATAAGTTGAACCAAGTTTAACACTAGCAGTGGTAACAAACAATAGGAAAGGAGTTCCCACTGCTGCTTAAACATGTTACTTTTGGCTTGATTTGAAGCCTTGTTTGTTGGTGATTATTGGAAACAAAGGCACCCTAATAAGCTTTGGCTTAGTGGGAGTCAAGAGACACAAAAATATCACAAGTACAAACACAATAAAGCACTCAACAAGCTAGATCAAAAAGCATGCAGACCATGAACAATTGCTGATATACTTGACCAAATACTAAATTTCAATAAGCTGTAAAACTTACAATAAGCTACCAAACTTAACAACCAGATTATGCAGAGTTAAACAACCATTAAAACTACTAGCATACCAATTTTCAGACCTCAAATCAATCAAACAAGCATACTACACCTTCTGATGTGTTTGACCTGAAATTTGTATGCATAAACTAGTAACCTACCTTTTTTAGTATCCCTTTGTTTCAGACTAAACCAACACCCTAAATACCTTATAAACCAGCAAATAAACACCTACATCACCAAGTAACCAAGCTCAAAGGCCCTAAGGCCTATGAACCAGTAAACACAAACACCCCTTAATCCATCTTTTTCACACAAATCTGATTTTAAACCCTTAAATTCACAAATATCTAGGTGTGATAAGATCAAATATACCCTATTAAAAAGATTTAAACCAAAATACAAGCAATCAACCAATCAAAACCACAAATCACATATTCATCAAGTATTTTGACAGAAAAGGAAAAGGGCTTTGAAAATCAAACCTCCAAGATGTACAATCCACACTTTGGGCTGTTTAGAGCTTATGTGGTAGCAAGAACAACCACAAGCTTCCCTTGTACCTGCTAAGATCAACAAACACAGGGTAAAATATCAAACAGAATTCAAAACTTGGGGTTTTGAAAACCTCACAAGCTTATGAGCCAAACCTTGAAGGTTCACAACACCCTTGATCCAAGGATTGCGGGTGTGTATGATCAACTCCAAAGTCTTAGCCTAAAGCTATTAAGATCAATCAAACAACCAAGGATCCAACAAAACATCAACTGATTTTTGAAAACAAGGATTTTACAACATAAAACCTTCCTCAAAAACTCAAACAAACAGATAAGATGGAACTCAGATTTGCACAAAACTAACACCAACTTTATATAACAAAAGGAATTTTTATCACTTTTTAGAAATCTGCCAATTTTAATAAAATAAAAGGAATTACAAATTTTTTGCAAATCTGGAACAGAGGCCTCACCACAGGTTGGGGGTCCTTTTATTGGCAATGATAGACGATTCTAGAATGAAAAATACATGAAACCCTAGCTAGAAAATCCCAAGTTTGCCCTTGAAGTGCTTGAAGGCGTGTTGAGGTGTGTGAGCTGTCCTTTGTTGATCAAAATCGTTCATTCTATCCTTAGAGAGCAAGTAGTGAATAGGGACCATTGATTTTGCCAAGCTGTCAATCCTAGACGCGTGTCGTCTCATGAGTGGTGCAGGGGAAGGAGTGTGGGGTCTTTCTGGTAGTGGGATTTGAGATGTTGTTGTGAAAGGGGGTTTGGGGTGAGGTGAATCAAGCGTGTGAAGGATTAATTTGTGTTTCCCCTTTATTTTCATCTTTTTCAAACCTGGGTAAAAACATGAACAGTAACACGTTTAATCCCAATAGTAATTGTTACCCGCATGTTTTTAGGATTTGAAGTTTGAGAAAGGAAGGTTTGGTCCTTGTGTTTTGGCAAAACATGTATACAAAGTCTTTTCAGCCTAAAACTTGAAACCCTTTGTTAATTAAGTTTTAGTTTTCATACTTTTGCTCCAAAAAGTTTTCCAAAGTATTTTAGGGACTTATTTTGCCATTTTTAGATATTTGAAGGACTGATCTTGGACATTCTTCATCTTTGAAGGTCTTCAATGTATGTTTGACATATTGGAGGACCATTGTTGACAATTTTGAATCTTGAGGGACTAAACTTGCCAAATCTTCAAAGTTGAGGGACCTTTTTTGTAATTTTGACAAACTTAAGGGACCAAACTTGTAATTATGAGTATACAAGGGTATTAAGTGTCATTTCTTCATAAATGAGGGATCATTCTTGTACATCTTCAAGTCTTCAAGGTATTTTCTTTAAGAATTCCATAACTAGGGCCCGGTTCATTGTGCTGCTTCGTTTCTCGTGTTCGTATTTCCTTGTTTCTTGTGATCTTTTGTCTTTTTCACGATATCCATACCTAAAATACACAAGTCAATAAACACAAGCATATATATGGTATTTATATGATATTTTATGCATTTAAAGCCCGAAAAGAACGATGAGATCATGTATAAATGCCATCTCATCATTCCCCCATACTAAACCATTGTCGTGCCCTCACGCAATGCTAGAATAAAGTATCTAAGCATCTCCAAAATTCAGTTTTATTACCCTTTATTGAAAAGTAAAACTTGCTACAATACTACGAAGATGTGTAAAAGACATAATGTATGATTTTCATCACGAATGTGACTTGGTTAATGAATAGAAACAAGTGAATGTCTCATAGAGTAAAGTTAGTCATCCTTGATGGTCATACATTCCATGCTAAGTGTAAAAACGAGATCATTGTTGGTACAAGTCACAATGCTAACACTACTCATACGTCCAAATTGTGTGATACTTTTTCTCCCCGCAATCCTAGTTATTATGAAAGAAAAGGTATCTAGAATTTTTTAACTATTTGTCATGGATCACAAGTGATTCATATTGACTTATTTGAATATTTATTAGTCTGAAAATAAAGTAGCACGATTTAATCGATAGTCAGCTAAAGGACAAAATCTTTTAAAACGGCTTCTCATGTATCTCCTTAAGTTCATATCTTGGCATAACTCGTTCACGATTTGAGACCTTTCTCGGACCGATATTTGGCATGTACTTCATACTTCGAATCTTCAGAAGACGTTCTTGAAATTATGGTCTTCTCTTCATATTTTGGAATTTCTTCACTTGATGTTTTTGAGAGATTCTTCATACTTGGACCACGACTTCATTATTTTTCTTCAATCTTTATTTTGGATTTTGATATACAACGATCCGCCTCCTTTTAGGACTTGGATATATTTACCCTCATACGTTGTTAGGGTCTTTTGGATAGACTTTCTCCATGATCTTTAGGGGAGTAATTGCTTTTCGTCGTGTGTCTCGATCCTTCATATTGATTTTGGAATAATGATTCTTCACATCATCTTGGATCTTTAGCAACAAAATAGAGCTCCTCATGCCTTGTTAGGGCCTTTTTAGATCTTCACCAATCTTCGCGTCCCGCTTCAATAAGTTATGCCTTGGCTATGAACTCTATTCAACCACGAGCAACTTTTAAACGATTTTGGGCTAGAAGCTAAGTAACCTTTCAAATCGTACGACCTTACTTATTGCAATTATTTTATTCCTAATGTATTGATCTTATGGGAGAAAAAGCCACAATTAAAAACATATGAGTTTTTGAAAGAACATTTTCATGTTCTACGTTTAGCATGATCACTTGTCTAACTCTATCACTTCTCGTTCTTCACTATTTAAAGACCTCTAATTAAAGAGACTCGTGAATACTTAGCCATGCAAGTCAAAATAAAGCCAAATTTAGATTAGCTTTATTAAGACTATATTAAATCGAAGTTTTGAGTTTTCAAGCCACCTAGAGGATCTTGCACTTTCTTAGACTTTTTCAAGTTTAGAGAATGCATTTTAAAGTTCCCTTGATAAGTTACTTTCTAGGTTCAATTATAGGAACTTGCGAAAAGTTCTTGTTCTTAACCCGTATGAGCTAAGACTTTCATGTTTTAAAGTTCCCTATGTTGGGGCTAACAGATATAGATCTCGCAGCCTGTCAGGACCGGTGAATGACTTCTGTAATCACAAGTCAAATCACAAAGAGACTCTATACACAATATGATTGTAGAATATAAATATAAACAAGAGAAACAGAATAACTATGAAGACTTGATCCTTTCTAAGGATTTCTAATATTAATACAGACTAGAACTACGTTTTTTCAATGAATCAATAACCCTACTGCCTCAGGTTCCTTTTATACTACAAGGAAACCCTAATACAGCTTACAAGAAAACGTGTAAAACTGATATGCATATCTTCTCCTAATATAACTCATGCATATCCTAACAGAATATTACGTAAATAACAATGTTTGACTTTGACTAGGACCAGGAGCAGGACTTGCTCCTACTACGACTAGGACCAGGAGGAACTACATACCTCCTAGTCTACCTATTACATATAACTATTACAATGGTCCTAACAATCCTCCCCTAAACTTGAATTTGACCTGTTGAGTTCAAGTTTCCTGGAAAACGTGCAAATAAAGCCCGAGGATTGTAGCAGCAAAACAAACAACAACATCAATAAGTTAAGAATCAGAAAAACAGCCGCACGAACTACTAGAAGCTTCTCCAAAGCTTGGAACAAATCAGCATCGTGTTGAATCTTTGCAGCAACATGAGCAGATTTGATGAGCCTTTACCAAGTAGCTGCTCGCTCTTGGGCTAGCTAGTCATGCTGGTGGAATAAGCATCACCCTGGGAGACTAGAACCCAGCCCAACTCTTAGAACGTGAATCAATGGTGAGTGGGGGACCCTAATGATTTTAGGCAAACCATCACAGCCGTCAACGGATTTGATGCGTCTTTACCAGAAGCCGTACCCCTCTGGACTCGCCAACTCTTAGCAATGAAGCATCGGTGAGTTGAACACCCTATAGCTTTAAGCAAGCTATTACAGCTGTCAACGGATTTGATAAGATCTTTACCAAGAGCCGTACCCCCTTGGATTAGCCACTTTTCAGTCCAAGACTATGGCAAGTGAAAACCATCCAGTTTTAGGTAACCTGGCAACCATCAACGGATTTGATAATCGCACCAGGAGCCGTACCCTCAAGGTGAATCAACTTTTTCTTGTCGATGAGACATGGTAAGTTGAGAACCATTTGTTGTGTGGACCACGTCCAACACCAAGTGAAACCAAGGACCAGAACAAGCTCAAACCAGGAACCACAAGTCAAACCATCCAAGGGATATGATGTACAAGTATAAAAGTTAAACTGTGGTAAAGTATAAGCAGATATTATATAAAATGTATATTTTTTTTTTTTTTTTTTTAAGATGTTGTTTTTTTTTTTTTTTTTTTTTTTTTTTTTTTTTTTACTATCAACTATAAAGTATAAAAATCACCAAACACTATACACATTGGTGAAAAGAATCAAAATAAAGGAAAAACACTTACAACCCAATCACCTTAGAGACCAGAAGCTGCCCTCTTATCCGCTAGCAGCCGTGCTTGAATACCCTCCACCAAAGACGTAGCCATACTCGACTCATTCCCTGTAGGAGCAGTAGAAATCTGCAAATGACTTGCCAGCATTGCTTCCATGGAAGAAATAGTCAAAGGATACACAACATCAGTCAACATAAACACCACAAGACCAGAACCTAACTCCAACACATGAACTCCACATCCAGCATAAAGCTTCCAGCGAACAATCTCCCATTGCATTTGATCCTTCCATACGCCCAAAGGAGTAGCGGATGGAGGAGGATCCAACATCAGTTTGAGATCAGCCCAAAGACGCATACCAGGCCAGGAAGACACCGCCATAGGATTAAACGGCATACTAGAATCCACAAGCCCAAACAAGGTCATAAGATCCATACGGTCAACCCATGATAACACACCCTGCAAACCCGTTACCAATCGCACAGTCCCATCACTTAAAGTGATCCGATGGGAGACACCACCAGGAAGTGTTGGAGACCGCTCAGCCGCATAACCCGCAATGCTACCATTGCCCAATGGTAAGTCAGAATCGCTATCCGAAGCTGCATCAATTAAGTTTTCAGGATCACGCTTCTCAAAAGGAACTGATTTACCGCGGCGAACACGACGAGTAAGTTTCTGGCGAGTAGAACGTCGAGGCGTGGGAGCCGAAGGAGTGGATTCAACCTTCACCTGAACTTCAGCAACAGCAGGAGAAGCAGTAGGAGTAGACTCAGGAACATGTCCACCCAAAGAACCACTCGGAGCTGCATCAGAAGTGGGAGGAGGTTGTGGTGCAGAAACTGGTGGTGATGAAGATGGAGCAGCAGCAGGGATGGTGGAATCAACAGAAGTGCTTGCAGGAACAGGAGTGGTGGAAGTACCAGGTGTGGTGGGGGAAACATGAGTGGTGGTGGTTGTCACAAAGATAGTAGTAGCAGGACCAGTAGTAGAACCAATAGGCGCAACCAAGGGAGTAGAAGAAGGACCAACAGAAACAGCACCAGAACCAGAAGAACCACCAGTGGAACCAGGAATGGGCAAGGACGAAGAAACAGTAGAAGTAGCAGGCATCGAAGCTGTCAAACCACGAGGATGGTAAACAAATTTTTCCGGTATAGGTTGACTCGCACGCCTCACCATGTTCTCATACAGTTTCTTGAGCTCATCAAAAGTCAAAGTCCGTACCCGTGCCCAAGACCAAGGAGCATTGAAATGAGCAGCAGACTGAAATTTGACATAACGTTGCATCTGCTGGCGCTGCTCAGCCTTAGAAAGAGGTCTGTTCCTACGCTGTTTCTTTAGTTCCTCAGCAAGAGTCAACTGATGCTTACGCATCATTACCATAGCACGCGGAATGCAGTTGTGTTCATCAACATCATCACCCAACAAATCTTTAAACTGAGCATAATCCCGAGTGAGAACAGTTAACACTTGCATCCATTCGCCATCAGTCCAGTGCATAGCATCATGCTGAATTTGCGCATACCTTCTTGCACGGAGCTCTTCCTCAGCAGCAATGTCCTCCGCATCAAGCTCAGCCTGAACCCTACGAGCAGCCTCTTCACCAAGTCTGTCTTCTTCAAGCTGTCGACGAGAGCGCTTGCGGGTTGGAGATGGAGGATCAGTCATTGGAGCTTTGCCCTTAGGATCATGTGAAGGAGCAGCATAAGAACCAGCAGCAGCATCAGAAGCACCACCCATAGAAGGGGGAACAGTACTGGAAGAAGGAGCATGGGAGGACATTGGAGGACCAGGCAGATCATCATAAACTTTATCAGCAAAGGCAGCCTTTGCCAACAATGTCAAGCCATCCTCAACATTCTCCGAAGCCTCATCCTCAGACTCAGAAAGAACCACATGCTTCTTTCGACGACGCTGTTGATTCTCCAAGACCTTAATACGATCGGCCAGAGGAAGAACAAATTCCCGTGTGAGCTTCCGATGTTGGTTCAAGTCAGCTTCCAAGCAAAGCATCCTCTCATGGTACCTGTGCATAAGATCTAGCAAAGATGTCAGAGTAGTAGGCTCCTCTGCCTGCCCACCAAGAGAACTTGGATCAGGGAAAGCATCACGGGAGCCCGAAGCAACATTGGGGTCAACATGTGGAGTACTAGCAGCAAAGGGGATATCTGTCGAGTGTGGGGCAGGACTAGGAGGTGGAGTCTCCACAAATGGAGACCTTTGTGGAGCCGAGGAAGGACCAGCCTTGGGAGGGGATGGTGGTTCAACCACCACCTCCTCAACTAGCTCCTCCTCTACCACAGGAGTGGCATTACCAGCAGGAGCCTCCTCCTCCTCCATGGGGTCATCATCTAACACAACCAACTCAGGAGCCTCCTCCTCCTGATCTATGGGACCCTGAGCCAAACCCATCATGGCTTCAGTCAGGGGCCTCCAATCCCCAGGAAACCCAGTCATCATGTTATAATACACTTTCGCTGTTAGCTTAGATGGTACATGCTCAGCCCTATCTCGTGGAATGCAAACAAGTATTTCTTGAATAAACCTAGGATACATAAGAAACTTTTTCCTAGAACCAGCAGTTGCCAAATTACTAGCCATCCCTTCAAAGATATAATGTGAAAAGTTAAACACTCTACCCTGGGCTAAACAAATCAGACCAGTAGCCAAAGGAGTAGGGAACGCATCCCAACTCCCCGACTTGGGACTCAGACAATGGATTAAATAGTGAACCAGAAGCTTCCACTGAGGGGAAAACCGATTCTTTTGGAAGTTAAACCTCCCCCCATGTTCATACCCTATGGCAGCCATACCCTCTAAAACTTCCGAATTTGGAAGTGAGACAACACCCCCCTCATCTTGAAAATGAAGAGAAGAGCGAATAGATTCTTCAGTGACCACATAAGCACGTCCATCTATGGTAGCATGGATTGCTCGTGGACGTCCAGCCACATTTACCAGGTCAGCAGACGCCCAAAATTGACGTACCACAGAATCATATATGGTAGGACAAACAGTAAACGCATACCGTAAGTTAGAAGCCTCAATAAACTCCAATATATCAGCAAAATGTTCACTATTAGGACCATCCCCCAGATAAGCAACACGATTATGAGCAGGTTGATAAGCAAGAGCAGCCATGGATCTTGATGAATGGATTGAAGAAGGATTTAGATTGGAATGAGAGGAGTAGAAGCGGTTTTTGTGTGTGTTTTAATTGTAATGAGTGTATGTTGACCATATAAGAAGAAGATAGTAACTGTTCATTGACCCCTATTAATGGGGGGTTGCCCTTTCAAATTATGCCATAATGGCATACTAACCACTTGCCCTTTTTAACATAATAACTTACCCCCAATTGATTTGGTGAATTCAAACTTGTAAATATCAGTATTGGAAGTGTTGACCAAAAGTCAAAGTGCACAATAGTCGGACCAGGAGCAAAACGTGATTAATAAAGGACAAAAGGAATGAACAGTAGCCAGACCAGTACCAGCACCCATATCCAAACATTACTATACTGGGAAGGATTTGAGACCACCAGAAGGCATCCAATCATAACTAGAAGCTGACCAAATAGGACCAGAAGCCAGTCATGTAAGGCCATATCCATCAGAAGAGAGCAAAAATCCTTCATCAGAAACACCACACACCACCAGAACCAAGAAAGTATGTTGTTAAATACTACGAATACGTTAGACTAACCTAATATGTACACAAAGCCTCCCCTTAGGCTTTGCCTCCCCTCAATCCTAGACTTCACGGATTGACCATCCCAATATGAACCACCAAGTGGTTAAACCGAGGACCATCAAAAGCTTTAGTCAACAGATCAGCAACATTGTCATCCGTATGAACTTTAAGAACCTGTATCAGCTTCTTCTCATTGGCATCGCGTATAAAATGATGCCGAATCTCAATATGTTTCGTCCGCTGATGAAATACAGGATTCTTCACAATACAAATAGTGCTTTGATTGTCAATAAAAATTTTAGTATTCATAAAATTGAACCCATAGTCCAACATCTGATTTTGGATCCATAAAACTTGACCACAGCAACTAGCAGCAGCCACATATTCAGCTTCTGTTGAAGAAGTAGCTACTATTGTCTGTTTCTTACATTGCCATGAAATAAGCCGACGACCCAAAAATTGACAACCACCAGTAGTTGACTTCCTATCATTATTAGCACCAACAGAATCACTATCACTGTATGCTTCAAGCACAAATGGGGATTCTCTAGGATACCATAGACCCAATTTAGGTTGAGCCTTGATATACTTGAAAATCTTCTTAACTGCATTTAAGTTCGAAACCGTTGGAGTCACCTGGTGTCTAGAACAAGCACTTACTGCAAACATAATATCCGGACGTGATGCAGTCAAGTACATGAGAGAGCCAATCATAGACCTGTACATATGAACATTTACGGGTGGATCTGGCTCATTCTTAAGTTTGATTTTAGTAACTTCATAAGGAGTTGCTGCTGGACGAAGAGGATCCATGTCAAACTTTTGAAGAATCTCATGAACATACTTATCTTGACTGATGAAAATCCCATCCGATTGCTGCTTGACCTGAAGACCAAGGAAAAATGACAGTTCTCCCATGGCACTCATCTGAAATTCGCCTTTCATCAAGTGTTCAAACTCATCACACCACTCCTTTCTAGTAGAACCAAAGATAATGTCGTCCACATAAACCTGAACAAGGATAATATCCTTGGAATTCCGCCGAAGAAATAGTGTTTTGTCAATAGTACCTCTTCTATAGCCATTCTGTAACAAGAAAGTGGAGAGACGCTCATACCAAGCTCTAGGAGCCTGATGTAACCCATAAAGAGCCTTGACCACTTTGTAGACTTTCTTTGGATGTAGTGGATCAACAAACCCCTTAGGTTGAGTAACATACACTTCTTCGTCAATTTTTCCATAGAGAAATGCACTCTTGACATCCATCTGGAACACCGTAAAGCCAACATACGAAGCAAAGGCCAAAAACAGACGAATGGCCTCAATCCTTGCAACAGGCGCAAAGACTTCAGTATAATCAATGCCCTCAATTTGAGTGTGTCCTTGTGCGACAAGCCTAGCTTTATTCCTGACCACAATTCCCCGTGCATCCTTCTTGTTTTTGAGAATCCATTTGGTATTGATAGCTGTCTTCCCATCCGGTAGGTCAACCAGAACCCAAACATTCTGAAACAAGAATTGCTGCATTTCCTCCTGCATAGCCTCCACCCAACTTTGATCCTCAAGAGCATGAGAAACAGACCTAGGTTCCACCTGTGAAAGAAAACAAGCAAACAAACAGTGTTGAAAGTCCGTATGATTATTACGCTTTTGATCCTCAATATAGCCCACAAGAGCATGATGATCAGACGAGGCCTTCTGCTGCATTCTGCGTGTCTTTACGGTAGAACCAGGATCTCCAATGATTTGAGTGGTGGGATGGTCTTTATGTGATTGCAAAACTGGATTGGAGGTAACCTCCACTTCTGGTGCCATGTTACCGAGATCACCAACGAAATCAGCATCATATGAAGCATTTTGGAAAATCCCGTCTACTGGTTGTTTATGAATATCATCCAGCTTGGTAGAAGACTTTTTTTCATGATTCCCCAAATCAGAAGGACTGGAGAAACGTGTATTTGAAGCAGACTCACTAGCCGGAGTACCAGTAGGTGAGTGACTAGCACTAGAAGCAGAAGCTGGAGTACTAGGAGCAGATCTGTCAGAAGGCTCAACCAAGGGAAACTCAAAACTACCTTGATCCGCCGCTTTAGTAGCTTCTTGTTGTTGCTTTAGAAGAGTATCAAGAGCTGCTTGGGAATCCTGTACTTCCAATGGAGTTGCATCACTAGGAGGAGTAGGAGAAACAGTGGTGGAATAGGATGGAACCACAAAAATGTCATCCTCATCATCTGAATCAGAAGGACTAGAAGGAACACCAGTACCAGAAGTTGCAAACACTTGTGGTCCTGCATCATGGTTAGTTTTGAAACGAAAATATCCTAACGAATCACTAAGATAATCAAGATCAAAATACCATTCTGGACCTGTTCCTTGAATGTTTGTCTTCTCCTCAAAATACCTGAGATTAATAGTTTCAACTATTCGTTTGGCTTGAAGATTGTAGACACGATACGCCCGAGAATGAGCTGAATATCCCACAATATATCCTTCATCAGCCTTGCCATCAAACTTCCCCAAATAGTCACTAGTATTCAGAATGGTGACTGGACACCCAAACGGCTTCAAATGAGCAATATTGGGAACTTTGCCCGTGAGCAGCTCATAAGGTGTTTTCTTATGTGGATTGGTAATAGATACCCTATTCAAAACATAACTGGCCGTATTAACAGCTTCTGTCCAGAACATGGTCGGAAGCTTGGAATCGGCAAGCATAGTCCTTGCTGCTTCTATAAGTGTCCGGTTTTTTCTTTCTGCCACACCATTCTGTTGAGGAGTCCGAGCAGCACTATAATCTCTTTTGATGCCCTTAGTATTGCAAAGTGTGATGAGGTCTCTATTTTTAAACTCGGTTCCATTGTCGCATCGAATACCTTTAACTTTCTTGGACAACTGATTCTCTATTAAGGTAAGAAAATCTCGAAGAATTGAGTAGGTCTCACTTTTGGTAGCCATGAAGAACACCCACGCAAACCTGCTATAACCATCAGTCACCACCAAACAGAATTGCTTGTGGTCTATGCTTCTGATGGAAGTAGGACCAAATAAGTCCATATGTAGAAGCTGCAATGGTTCAGTAATGAGACTTAAAGCAGTAATGGCCTTGAAGGATGCTTTATGTTGTTTGCCTTTGCTGCAGGCAACACAATTTATGTCATTTCTAAACGTCTTGGGAGGTAAACCAGAGACCAGATTCAAATTGGCAAGCTTGTGAATGGTCTTGAAGTTCACATGTCCCATCCTTCGGTGCCATTTTGTGGCTTCATCTTCCGAGGCTTTTGCAACCAGACATGCTAGTTGACCAGTAGGGTTGACTTCATTCAACTTGATGCTATAGAGATTGTGTCTTCTAGGGATTCTGAGTAAAACTTGTGAGTCATCCGGAAGCTTAAAATCTTTGGAGAGCACAAGAGCATCAGTATCGGTGAAGAGTACAAACTGCTTCTTGTCACATATCTGAGAGACCGATATCAAGTTGAAGTGTTGAAGTGCTTCCACATAGTAGACCTGCTCAAAATTGAGATTTGGAGTCTTTATCGTTCCCTTGCCAGTGATTCTGCCTTCACCTCCACCAAAATAAACCTTGCCCCCATAAAAGGGTACAAAATTAGAGAGAAGGCCTTTATTGCCAGTCATGCTCCTGGAGCAGCCACTATCAACAATGCCTAGACTAGGATCCTGGTATGGAGTAACCTACAACAACAATATAATCACAATGCACAAGTTAGTGTCTTAAGGGGACCCAAACCTTTTCAGGTTTGAGCCTGCCTTGTGGATCATTAGTAGAATGCCAAGAAGATTGATGAGATCCACTATTGTTCCTTGGTTGCCTATTCATCATAAGGGTATTAGTATTTGACCAGGAACAACCTGCTGAGGGCTTAACAGCAGTTCCCAAATCTCCCAAACCAAAATACGTGTGGTCAAAATGATGCGCATAGTTTGGATTATAATTTGGAAAATAATTACGAGTTGTCTGGTATCCATTTTCTCTCCAATAATCAGGCATGTAAGGAGAGGATACTCTAGAAGTATGAAACATTGGAGCACAAGGATTAAGTCTTCTAGTAGTATATGGAGCAGCTCCTGGTGATCCAGGAGCAAGTAAAGCATGATTAACAAATGCATGTGTGTCATAATAATCACAATCTTTAATTAAATGAAAGGGACTGCCACAAACAAAACATGTTTTGAAAGACCTTTTATTAGAATGAGACTGTTTCATACTGCCGACTTTATTACACACAGTTCTAGAAAAAACATTCTTCCTAGGACTCAATAAACATGGACCAGACACACTTGACTTGACAGCGACTTTTTCTTCACACTTCCTAGCACTAGTAGCAGCATGTTCATCCGACTTGGACCTCGTAGGTCTTGACTCTTCACTTGAACCATTAGATGCAGAGTCGCCGGCTTTGTCACTGAAAGTACATGAGACAAAGTCGTTAGAATTAGTAGAACTTGTTGGGGACTCAAGCATCTGTGATCCATCCGAGTCATTATTCCATGAGGTAGGCATGAAAGTTCCAGTAAGAGGAGGAGGAACAGCATGCATTTCTGCTGCTGGTTTAAACCTATTGTAGCTAGGTTTTCCCTCATCCTCTTTGTCGGCATCAAAGACGCTTGAGAAAGATAAATCAAATACATCTTCAGAATCAATATATTTTTCAAATCCTAAGCCTCTTTTAGTTCTGCCAGACATGCTACTATCAATTAATTTTGAAAGATTTTTAGGTGCCTTTTGCCATTTGTCAAATCTTAACAGTGTAGCATCTAATTTAGCTTGCATCTCCTCTTTTTCTTTGATACTAGCATCTCTTTCAGTTTCTGTATATTTAAGCATATTTGTAGTGTTTTCTAAATCAATGCTTAGTATCCTGATTTTATCCTCATATGCACGTTGTGTATCTTGTAACCACTTCTTTTGTTGTTCCAATGTGTTTAATGAAGCTTTATAGGCTTGTACCTCTAAGTAATACTTATCATTTTGTTCATTTACTTCATTAAATTGGGACAACAGTTCTGTGTATTTATCATGACAACCAAGGGGACAATGTTGTACCTGAGGTGAGATGCCCATAAGAGCAAACTCTTCTGCTTCTTCTGCATCAGAGAGATTCCCAGCAATCATTGCCAACACATCAGTCGTTGATTCCGCTGATTCCAGAGTAGAAGCCTGATGATCATTCCAGTTGACCATGGAGTCAACAGATACCAATGCTCTCTTGTCATCTTTAACCTCCTGAACTTTGAAAGCGGAGTACCTGCTCTTCTCCTGATCATTCTTGCTAGGGCACTCTCTAGCAAAGTGACCCTGTTGCTGACAGTTATAGCACCGAACCTTGCTTCTATCGAATCTTGCTGGCTCCCGAGGGTTGTAATTAAACTTCCTTCCTGCTTTCTTCTCAAACTTGTGAACCCTCAGAGTAAGCATGGCCATCTGCCATTTAAGATCTATCTCATCCAGATCCAGCTTATCGATCTGTTTGAAGTCATCAAACGCAAGTTGTTGTTCAGCAGTAACATCAGCAACAAAAGAATGAAGAATAGCTTCTACCATACTACCAGACTTGGCAGGGGGATCAGAAGCAGAAGACATGGGACTAGATGCATATGACATGGGACTAGTATGCTGAATAGTATGCTGGGGAGACACATTATTGCTCTGGCTACTTGCATATGCCATAGGACTAGACGCCATAGAGCTCACAAAGGCTGAATTAGCAGGAGTGGGAAAAGAGTCACTCGGATATCCCCTCACATGAGGTTCGAATGTTCTGAGCCTATGAAACAAATCATCAAAACTGAGATAATCAAGCCCACCTTTGGCTTTAAGAGAGATTACCACCTGGTTCCAAGAGTAGGGCAAGGCTTTAAGAAACCTTGCATTAACATCACCATCATCAGGCTTGGACCGAAGTTGATTCAACTGGCTCAATATTTTCTGGAACCTATCATACCCTTGATTCAGGCCTTCAGTTTCTGAGATTTTGAACTCTGTGAATTCATCTCTCAGCATGGACCTTCGCATTTTCTTTGACTCCTCATTTCCGCCAAACCTTGCTTTTATGCCATTCCAGATCTCTCTGGCATCATCCAAATGGTAGAAGTCACCCATGTGATCTTCAGGAAGAGATTGAAGCAAAATTGTTTTTGCTTTTACCTCCTTCTGAATAGCGATAATTTCCTCATGAGATTTAGGGTCAAGAAGAGTAATATTACCGTTCTTGTCTCGTCCAGTAAGCTTTCTGCTGTTTCCATTTAGAATGATCTTCCAAAGATCTTGATCAGTGTTGGTGATCCACCATTCCATCTTCATTGCCCAGTTGTCATATTCACCTTTCTTCAGAAGAGGGAATTTTCCATTCGTGTTGGAAACCGTAGCCAGGATCTGCTGAGGTTGCACAATTTTAGGAGTGCCTTCTTCTCCTGTTTGAGTAGAAGTTGAGGCAGACATGATAAACAGATTGTTAAAAATAAGAGAACTTGATTCTTGTTGTATAGAGACCCTCCCAGGCTCTGATACCACTTGTTGGGGCTAACAGATATAGATCTCGCAGCCTGTCAGGACCGGTGAATGACTTCTGTAATCACAAGTCAAATCACAAAGAGACTCTATACACAATATGATTGTAGAATATAAATATAAACAAGAGAAACAGAATAACTATGAAGACTTGATCCTTTCTAAGGATTTCTAATATTAATACAGACTAGAACTACGTTTTTTCAATGAATCAATAACCCTACTGCCTCAGGTTCCTTTTATACTACAAGGAAACCCTAATACAGCTTACAAGAAAACGTGTAAAACTGATATGCATATCTTCTCCTAATATAACTCATGCATATCCTAACAGAATATTACGTAAATAACAATGTTTGACTTTGACTAGGACCAGGAGCAGGACTTGCTCCTACTACGACTAGGACCAGGAGGAACTACATACCTCCTAGTCTACCTATTACATATAACTATTACAATGGTCCTAACACCCTATATAAAAGTCTAGCAAAACTTGATTCAAGCGGGTTAAGGAATGTAAAGGGCTCCAAATGCCCATCAAGTCAAAAATTAACTCTTATTCTACCCATCGGAAAATATACATTCGTGTCTTAAAAACACTTATGAAAACTAAGATTTTTTTTAAAATTTGGCCATTTTTAGCCTATTTGCAACAAAACAAAACAAAACGTTGAAAGTTGGAAAACGTGAGGGCGTAGCAAGGCAAGTATCTATTCACCCCCATACTAAAATTAAACATTGTCCTCAATGTGTCGAGTCTAAAGGTGGAGCACCCCATACTAGAGACGAAGAGTCGAATGCTTAGGATCTAGCATGGAAAGGGTGATCAACAATATATCTAAAGCCGTTTATGAATTATGCTAAAAGATAATTGTTAGAACAATAAAGGATATGTCATGGATTCGTGAAAAAATCTTCAAGCAAACGATCGAGGCTCACGTAAATGAACACGAGAGTCTTCAATCGTGGCGATGATGATAATCTAGATAACACATTCACAAACAACCACGAGACAACGAGTTGGAAGGGCATAAATTCCCTCTCATTAACTACATTAGAAAGCAATAATATGTACATGATAAGCATGGGATCTCCCCCACGAGGCACCTCGTTTTTTATTACCGAGTCATGAGCTCGACTCGATCCCCTAAATGCTAATTATTATTGGGGAAGGTGATTTTGTCGAGGTCGTCCAAAGAAGGAACTTCTCCACCGAAGTAGTGCTTAAGCCTATGTCGATTCACTTTGAAGTTAGGACCATCATTTTGAGCTAGCTTGATGGTCCCATAAGAAAACACTTATGTTACGGTGAACGGACCCAACCAACGTGTTGGGAATAAAATATAGCCAAGACACTTGGACGCTGACAAGAGCAAAGTGGACGTTGATAGGAAGAAATCAAGCGTTGTCAAGACAAGCGTTGACAAGAAGAAGTCAAGCGTTGTTGAGAAGAAGTCAAGCACTGATAGGATATATAATCTACACGTTTTATGTTTCTAGTTGTTTCTAGTAAAGATATGTTTGACAATGTATTTCTTATGTCTATCTTTACCAAGAATATATGATACATAGACTCTTGTACAAGGTTCCTTAGTCTATAAAAGGAGGCCTTTAGGTTTTGTTTTGATATCAACCAATTATAATAAGTTTCATAAGTTTTACACTTTCATTGTCCTCAAGTTCGATTATTCAATCAAAGTGAAAGTTTGGTTTAACTTGTTTGTGTGTTCTTGTTTAAGTATTAATTCCGCATAATACTTGAATTATTTCATATACAACAAAGTTTCTCTAAGTGTTTAACTTGATTTATTCTCGTTTACACATGCTAAATCGATCTAAGTTTGGGATCAACAAGTGGTATTAGAGCTTGTTGAGAAACTTTGATCTAAAGAACACAAAAACCCTAAATCACCAAAAACCCTAATTTTCAAGAAACCCTAATATTCAAACAACATGTCTACTCCAGAGTTAACCTCCTCCTCCTCAAGCCCTAACATCAAGATTCCCATGCTAGATCCAGACAACTTTGAGCTGTGGAAGTTTAACTTTGAGCAGTATCTTCAAATCCATGACCACACCTTATAGGAAATTATTAAATATGGAAACACATTCAATAAGGGTGCTAAGATTGCAGCTGCTATTGCTGTAAGATCAACTCCAGGCTCTTCTGAAGAGGATCGAAAAGAAAAACCTGAAGATGGAAGAGCTGTCTCAGCTAAGGACGTTGCAAAGAGAAGGAATGATATGAAAACCCTAAGCATTCTCAAACTTTCCGTAGGACAAGCCAATCAGCACTAGTATAGGGGCTATGATTCTGCAAAAGATCTTTGGGCAGCCCTTGAAGTTGCTTATGGTGGTAATGATGATACTGCCTCAGAGAAAAAGAAGCAACTCTTGCATGAGTATGCTGTGTTCAAAGCTCAACCCGA
Source organism: Glebionis coronaria (assembly GCA_025667525.1). Lineage (NCBI taxonomy): Eukaryota > Viridiplantae > Streptophyta > Magnoliopsida > Asterales > Asteraceae > Glebionis > Glebionis coronaria. The sequence goes on along the minus strand of CM046874.1, from coordinate 656,829,397 downwards.
TGAAAAGCTAAGTGGATTGAGAAGCAGAATTCCTGACATTACAAGCAAGTTGTCATTTATGGGAACAATGCATGATGATGCTGATATCATCACCACTTTTCTTAAAAGTCTTGGTGAAGCATGGAAGATTGAAGCAAGGTCTATGATTGCTAATATTACTCACAAAAATTCCACCTTTGATGATGTTTACAATAAACTGAGACTTGTAGAAAGTGAAATCCTTTTAGATCAAGGAAATAAGTCTACCAATGGTAATATGGCCTTCTTCTCACATAGTGAAGGTCAATTTGATCAAAGGGAGTCATACATGCACCCCGTTACTGGATCACCTTGTGTCAACGTTAGATCAAGCTTTGTCAGCGCCTCACATTCAAACGCTGACACATACAATGTTGACTCACCAAGAGTGAAACCTGCTGGTATTGATCTAGATACTGTGTGTGCATACATTGCTTCATTGCGCAATGGTTTAGTAATTACATATGAGGACCTTGAGCAAATTAGTGATGAGCATTTGGAGGAGATAGACATAAAATGGAATATAGCTCTTGCAAGTATAAGGGCAAATAGATGGAATCGAAGATTCAAGAAGAAGATGACTTTTAATGCTAAGGACACTACTGGATTTGATAAATCCAAGGTTGAGTGTTATAATTGGCATCGAATGGGACACTTTATGAGAGAGTGCATATCTCCAAGAAGATCTGATGCTAGAAAACCCTCAAGCCAAATCATCAAGGTTCAGGATCCCAAAGCTATGGTTGCTATGCAAGAAATTGATGGTGTTGGATGGGATTGGAGCTATTTGGCCAAGGATGAGGAAGAGAACAAGGCTTTGGTTGCAGAAAAGGAAGAAGAGGAGCATGTTCACTATGCTCTCATGGCACATTCTTCATCTTCATCAGACAATGAGGTATATGATGATGCATTTTGTAGTAAGGGTTGTCGTCTAAATACTGAAAAGATTAACAAAGAAGTTTTAAAATTAACCACAGATGTTGTTAATGAAAGATGCAAGTTATCTAATTATCAACTTGCTCTTACTCAAACTGAAAAGACTATGGCTGAATATAAGAAAATGGAGTTTGACCTAAAAGATCAAATCAGTATTTTAACTCATGATTTAAATGCTAGTGTTGAGGTTAGAAACATTTTGGATAGAGCCAATGGTGTTTTACAAGCTAAGTTAGATGAGGCTATAAAAAAAAGATAATGTAGATCTTAAAATTCAAAAATTTGATAAAGCTTCTCAAACCCTAGAAAAATGTGTTAGTGAACAAAGGGATTCTAGGGATAGGAGTGGGATTGGGATGAAAGAGTATGTTGGTGTTCCACCACCTGCTGGGAACTTCTGTGGTGTCCTTAGAAAGGATCTGTCTTGGACTGGTATTCCAGAACTCCAAGAAGAGGAATTTATTCCTCCACTTAGAACTCTTACCCCAATAGAGGAATACAAGAAGAAATTAACAGATTTAGACCAATGGAAGAAGGCCAACCCTACTTTGTTTGTTAAGGGTGGCATGCTTAGTGACAGCCCAAATGAGTCTTCACCCATAAAAGTGACCAATCCTACTATTGGAAAGACTGTTGACCTTGGTTTAAAAGTTGATAGAAAACCTAGTATTAAATATGCAGAAATGTATAGAAAACCTAGGTCACCAAAAGGTCAAGTTAGTGATATTGGAACAGGTTTCTTTTCATCTAGGCCTAGAGTTATGTCTAGAAAAGCCTGTTATACTTGTGGAAGTTTTTCACATTTAGCTTATAAGTGTGTCAATGCTTTAAAAGTCAACGTTGATAGAAAGTCAACCATGGTCAAACCTAAACCTTTTGTTCAGCAAAGTCCACAAGTTGTTAGACCAGCCCCATTCTTTACTAAAAGGTCTAATACTTATGGACAAAGGCCCTTTCAAAAGACCAATGCATGGTCTAACAGACAATGGGTTCCTGTAGCAAACTCTAGGTTCAACGCTGATAAGGGTAATTTCAGCGTTGACAAGAACAAATTAAACGCTGAAAGGAACGTTGCTAGACCAAGTAATGCCAAATACTTGCAACCAAAGGGAAAGGGGTCTAAAGCTTCTTCTAGCTTGACATAGAGACCTAAACAAGACCAAAACCCTAATTCAGATGGGATTTCTATGACCTGCAACAGATTTCATTATATTTCAAAGGTCATAACTAAACCTATTGGGGTTAACTGGGTATTTAATCCAAAAAGGGATGAACAAGGGGTTGTTATGAGGACTAGGTCTGTTCTTGTTGAACATCCAAATGAATCCAAGTCTACACAGACTTGGGTTCCCAAAGAAAACTAATTTGTTTTCTTTATGTTAAAGGCATTCAAAAGCAGGTTAATGATTATGGCTATTGGATAGTGGATGCTCTAGGCACATGACGGGGAAGGAAGATTATCTGACAAACTTTACCCCCATTAAAGATGGTGACAAAGTATAATTTGGAGGAGGATATGGGACCATCATTGGCAAAGGCACTCTTCTCACCAACAATTTGCGTTTTGAGAACGTGTTTCTGGTAAAAGAACTCGATTATAATCTGTTTAGTGTATCACAAGTGTGTGATAACAACAAAAATAAGGTTCCTTTCACATATATTGAATGCTTGGTGTTAAGCAAAGATTTTAAAATACCTGATGAGAAATTCATTGATTATAGAACACCTAGGCATAATGACATTTATAATGTGAATCTTAATGGAATTAAGATGAATAATAATTTGTCATGTTTTTTATGCTAAAGCTTCAGTTGATGAGAGTAATCTTTGGCAATGAGATTAGGGCACATTAATTTCAAGAATATAAATAGGCTTGTGAGACATGGTTTAGTTGATGGTTTGCCTGAAAAGGCTTTCCACAATGACCATTCTTGTGTTGCATGCTTAAAGGCAAACAACACAAGGTCTCATTTAAGTCTAAACCTGTGCACTCTAGTTCTAAACCACTTCACTTGCTGCATATGGACTTGTTTGGTCCAACTAATATAGAAAGCTTGAATGGTAAATCTTACTGTTTTGTCATAACTGATGATTTTTCTAGATTTACTTGGACTTTCTTTTTAGCTTTAAAAAGTGAAACTGTTGATGTTTTGATTAACTTTATTACCCAATTAGAGAAAAAGACTGGGAATGAGGTTAAAATGCTTAGAAGTGATAATGGTGGTGAGTTTAGAAATAAGCTGCTGGATGACTTTTGTGCCAAGAAAGGGATTACTAGACAGTTTAGTGTAGCTAGAACCCCACAACAAATAGGGTAGCTGAGAGGAAGAATAGAACGCTCATAAAAGCAGCTAGGACTATGTTGGCTGATGCTCACTTTCCCATAGCATTTTGGGCTGAAGCTGTAAATACAGCTTGTTATGTTCAGAATAGGGCATTAATCAACAAGATTCACAACAAGACACCTTATGAGCTATTTTGGGTCAGGAAACCTAATATTGGTTTTCTTAAACCTTTTGGATGTCATGTAGTTGTTTTGGACACTAGTGATGCCTTAGGTAAGTTTAGTGCTAAAGGTGATGAAGGCTACTTTATGGGTTATTCTGTGCAGAGTAGAGGATATAGGGTTTATTTTAAGAAAGAAAAAAATATACTTGAAAAGGTACATGTTAGGTTTCTAGAGAGTAAACCTAGTGATCCTGAGAGTGGTCCAAATTGGTTATTTGACTTGGAACTAGGGATGAGCACGGTACTGGTACCGTACCGAACCGGTACCGAATTGATGGTACCGAATTTTTCCCGAGCATAAATCAATGGTACCGGTACCGTACCGAACGGGATTCAGATATCGGTACCGGTACCGGTATCGGTACCGGTACCGGGAAATCAGGATTTTCCCGTTTTTTTCCGGGAATTTCCCAATTTGGTACCGGTCCCGTACCGAATTAGTGGTAACGAATTTTTTTTCACCTTATTCCGTGGTAACGGTACCGTATCGAACGGGATTCGGGTACCGGGAATCGGTACGGTTCCGGTTCGGTTCCGGGATTCGGGTCCAAATGCTCATCCCTACTTGGAACCTCTATCTAGAACATTGAATTATATGCCTGTTACTAATCCAGACATTGTGAAGGTGACTTCAAATGTTGTGGAAGAACCAGTTGTTGCAATTTCAGGTAAAAAGGTTGATAAGGTGGTTGGATCATAAGCAGACAAATCAATACCCATACTTGAGTATGTTACCATTCCTATATGGACATATGCATTTGCTGCTGCTGCTGCTGGAAAGGAAAAAGGTGGTCCACAAGTATCACCAGTTGAAAACATGCATGAATCTTCAAGCGCTGATAAAGGAAATCTGGCGCTGACAAGACAAATTCAGGCGTTGATGGTTCAAACGTTAACAACCCTAATTCAGACGTTGACAACTCTTTTGACCATTTCTCTTCCAATAATTTTGAACAAGGTGAACCTTAAACAGACATGGAGAGGTTCATTCAAATGCTGATGAAAGAGAATTGAAGAGGATATTGGAAACTTAGAGACTGAGATTGATGATAATGCAATTATTGAAGGAGGAGTACTTACATCTACTATGAAGAATCATCCTTCTTCTCTTATTATAGGTGATGTGATGACTCCTGTACAAACTAGAAGGTCTCATCAGAATCATGGAGGATTTATTGCCAATATTCACAAGAAGGTTGATACCCCTCTTGTTCAAGCATGTTTGTTTGCCTGTTTTCTGTCACAACAGGAACCCAAGAAGATATTTGATGCTCTCAAGGAACCAAGTTGGGTGGAAGCAATGCAAGATGAGCTTCACCAATTTGCTATTCAGGATGTTTGGGAGCTGGTTGATTGTCCCAGACATGTCAGACCTATTGGGACAAGATGGGTTCTTAGAAACAAAAAGGATGAGAGAGGAATTGTGGTTAGAAACAAGGCACGATTAGTTACTCAAGGATATACACAAGAGGAAGGTATAGACTATGAGGAGGTCTTTGCACCTGTTGCAAGGATTGAGGCAATTAGGATTTTTCTAGCCTATGCTTCCTGCATGGGATTTAGAGTCTATCAAATAGATGTGAAGAGTGCTTTTCTTTATGGCACAATTGCAGATGAGGTTTATGTAATGCAACCTCCTAGTTTTGAAGATTCAGAACATCCAGACAAGGTGTATAGAGTGAAGAAAGCTATGTATGGACTTCATCAAGCCCCAAGAGCATGGTATGGTACATTGTCCACCTATCTGGTGGAAAATGTATTCAAAAGGGGCACCATAGATCAGACTTTGTTTACAAAGAAGGCTGGTAAGGATTTCTTACTTGTACAGGTCTATGTGGATGATATCATCTTTGGCTCTTCTAGTCCAAAGATGAGTGAAGATTTTTCTAAACTCATGACAGACAAGTTCAAGATGAGTGCAATGGGGGAGATGAACTTCTTTATAGGATTACAAGTTCAGCAGAAAGAAGATGGTATCTTCATCTCTCAAGACAAATATGTAGCAGAAATCTTGAAGAAGTTTGGCTTTTCTCCATATGAGAAACGGGCTAGCACACCCATGGATAGGGAACACCCTTGGGGAAAAGTTGGAGATGGAAAAGAGGTGGATGTCAGGCATTATAGGTCAATGATTGGTTCATTGATGTATCTCACATCTTCAAGACCTGAAATTATGTTTGCTGTGTGTGCATGTGCATGCCATCAAGTGACTCTCAAAGAGTGTCATCTTCATGCTGTCAAGAGGATTTTTAGGTATCTTAGGTGCTATCCCACCTTGGGATTATGGTATCCAAAATATTCTCCATTGGAGCTTATTGCATATTCAGACAGTGATTATGGAGGTGACAAATTTGATAGAAAATCCACAACTGGTGGATGCCAATTTCTTGGGAGTTAGTTGATATCTTGGCAATGCAAGAAACAAACAGTGGTGGCTAATTCTACAACTGAAGCAGAGTATGTTGCTGCAGCTGCTTGTTGTGGACAAGTCTTATAGATTCAGAACCAGCTGTTGGATTATGGGTATAATTTCATGCATACCAAGATTTTTGTAGACAATAACAGTACTTTATGCATTATTAAAAATCCTGTACATCACTCTAAAACAAAACATATAGAAATTAGACATCATTTTATAAGAGAATGTTTTGAAAAAGGTTTAATACAACCAGATAGGGTTGAGACAGAGGAAAATGTCGTTGATTTATTAACTAAACCTTTTGATACTGGAAGATTTCAATACTTGGTAACAAGTATTGGAATGATCAATCTTACTTAATTTGTGTTTTGGGAACTTATTGTAAAGGTATGTACAATATATGCATTTGTTATTGGTCTTTGTACAAGATTAGATTTTCCACTTTATTTGTCTAACGCTGACAAAGGTTATTTTTACGCTGACAAGGGTTAAATTGACGTTGTCAGCAACATGTTAGTTTTGTGGTTTTTGATCTAATTATGCAGGCGTTGTTAGCATTGTACAAATGGATACAGAGTTGCTTATAGATTCTTGAGGCATTATTGGAGCATGTTTAAGTTTATGGATGATGGTTGGAATATTTATATTCCTATCTTGACATACATTTTTAATACATGCATTTTATTTGGCAACTTATGTATCATAGTTTAAGGGGAGGTTTAGGAAACCTTTAGGACTTTTTGGGTATTCATATAATACTCTTATCACAATTCTAGATTGTGTCCACTGGTGAGTATGACTTAGTGTACTAACTCATGAGGCACTGTAGCATGCAAAGTTGATATACTATGCACGCTGCCAAGACTTTTTGACCTAGAATTGGTTGTGGTCTGGTGGGAGACTTGGTTATAATTTTTATTGGTCTTACCTGGGAAGTTACAAGGGATTTTATGAGATAACTTCATTGTTAAGAACTTTGGTTAGCAAGGGGCACTTGAGGACAATTATGTCTATCTTGTTTAAGCAAGTGTGCATGATTGTACACTGCTTGCCACCCTATAGTAATTTTCAGTCTATAGGTTATCTTCACTAGGATAAATCACTTTGTTAAGGTCCTTTTTCATTTTTTATTATTTTTATTTTTGGACGTTGACATGTTTATTTCCAAACGTTGTTAGCACTAATTTTGACGTTGACATGGCTTTTTCCAACGTTGACAATATAGCCGTTGGGCGTTGATAGGTTATTTTTGACCGTTGATAACTAGTGGGTCCTACCCAGTTGTTATTTTTGACGAAAATATGGGCCGTAATTTTGGGAGTTGGTAACTGTTTATTAATGCACAAGATAAGTTATATATTTTTCAAGATTTTAATCATTATCTTTTGAAAATAACTGCCTCATTTTTGACCAATCACATGTGCTTACCTCTCCTATATATTTGGCTCATTCTTTTTAAACAGGGTAACTGCTTATTCTTGTCTAACAAATTTTTCACATATATTCATCTTTTATAACATTTGACACAAGCTTTCTACATCAATGGCGCCTAAGTTTAAACCGAGTGATTTGGTATTGGGGTTTCGAAGTCAGCTTAACATAGTTGCCTATTTAGAGGCTGACAACACTCTGTTTCCTCAATATACTCAGATGGTGGAGTATTTAAATGCATCCTCATTAAGGTATGCACTTTATCATGCTCCTCTTATCCCTGTCACTCATATTAAACAGTTTTGGAACACTGTTACTTCCTCAACGCTTAATAATGTGACTACATTAACTACTATAGTCCATGGGCGTACATGGGTGGTTACTGAAGCCTTGGTTCGCCAGGCTTTGCATCTTAATAATGCAGATGGTATAACCACCCTACCCATTGGTGAGATAGAACATGGACTTCAAGCTTTGGGTTATCCTTTCCCTGAAGAGGGTACTTTAAATAAATATTCAAAACAGGAATTTCCCCCAGCTTGGAAGTACTTAATACATGCCATCCTTCAATGTTTAGGTCCCAAATGCACTGCACATAATGAAATTAATAGGTCAATTAGGAGTGCCATTGTGTGTCTTGCTACAGGGCAAAAATATAATTTTTCTAAAATTATTTTTGATGGCATGTATAAAAACAAGGGTAGCAAGATGACTCTTGCTTATCCAAGATTTTTACAAATGGTTTTTGATGAACAAAGGTATTACACCAGGTATCATGATGATTTTTATGTGATCCTTGTGCAAAAGAAAGCTATTTTTGGAAAGATGAATTCACCCCCACACAGAGATTTACCCCTTACACAAGCCATGCTTGCTGTTATTACAGCAGCACAACCTCAACCTGACCTACAACCACAACCAGACCCATTACCTGAACCATCAACATCACCCTAACACATGGAAATTGACCAAGATCCCTTCAACGCTGACACGTTAAATGTTGGCGTTGATACTCCTAATCCAAACATTGACACCCTTTTACAACAAACCCAAACACCCCTTAACCTTCAAACTGCAACCCAATCAACATCATCTTCTTCACCCCCAGACTTTAGGATGGAAAAACGTAAAAGGACTACTGGAGTGTTCTCCTCTAGTGGTCCTAGCCATGTTGCATAGAGAACCACCACCACAAGTGTGGTTGGTGACATGGGTGAGGCTAGGACTATTGGTACTAGCTTAGATGCAGGCCAAGCCAGTCCTAACATCATTAAGACCTCATCCATGCCCCATGACTCTATTTTGGGAGGTCAAATCCCCATTCTAGAGGAGGGCAGATTGGAACCCTATACATTGTTGGAATTGACGGCTGTCTGCATTAGCTTGCAAAAGCCAAATGCAGACCTTGTACATATTGTCTCTGCACAAGTCCTTGAACTCAAGCAATTGAGGAAGAGGATTGTTCTTTTGGAAGGTTCTAACAATAGGCGTGGTATGGAGGATTCTTCCAAAGGGGAGGATGAGTAGATACATGTGAGTGACAAAGGCTCACATGTTGGAGAATCTTTGGGTGTGGCTAAGGCTCTAACAAATTTAAAGAGGCAACCAGGTTTTGATGTTTCATTGGTTACCCCTACAAATTTGAATTTATCCTTTACATAAATGATGGAGCAGTTCACCAAGCAAAGTGTTGACAGGAGTAAGTTGAGCGTTGACAAGCAGATTTTCGACGCTGATAGGAGTAAGACAGACGTTGACACACAGGTTTTGGACGTTAATTGACCTGTAGGTATGGTTGATGTATTCCAGTCATCGGCCATCATCAAGGAAGTGTCTACACAGGTACCATCATCATCTTTACCCATCATTGATACATTAGATAAGGGTAAAGGAATTATTGTAGAAACAGTGGTTCCCAAGGATGCAGCTCAAGTAAAATTTGATTCCATGTTGGCTGCATATATTGAGAAAGAAGATAGGATGAAGGAGACTGCTGTTGAGAGTAAGGAAAACATTGGTGATGAGAGCACATATTCAAGTGTTATGATTATTGAAGAACCAGACAAGCTTGAATATGGTGATGAGTTGGCAAGGGAAAAGCTTGCACAGTTGAAGAATCAGGTAGATTATGAGATGCCTGAAGTTGCTCATATGTACTTTGCATGGGAGAACAAAGTAATGGAGAATCCAGACATGACTTTATTAGATCAAATTTGGGGTTTAGAAATTCTACTTAGAGTTCAAAGAGATTGCAAGGTGATTCTGAAGTATAAAGCTAGCAAAGTTCTTGAACAGACCAAGACAGAAAGAAGGGATCTCTATTACATGTTGCTCAGATGTCATCAAACAGGTTGGACTTTTAGAAAGTTGCAGGGATTGTCTTTTGATGAATTGGAATATAAGGCTTATCCTATATGGGCAAAGGTGCAAGAGCAGAATACTATTAGACTTCTTTCAGATGAAAGAAAGGAAGAACTTGCAGAAGAGATGGAGATTCAAAGGGCTTTGATTACACCAAGACCATTAAAGAAGGGAGTTCTACTTGAGTTTCCACCAACTTTGGATAGAGTGAATCCCAGTAAAGCTGTTATTAGAAAGAGTATTAAGCTCTCACCCTTGGAAGCTTCACATATGGTAGAAGTATTACCTCATGATTCCAGAAACCCTATAGTTAGCTATGAGGAAGATGCAAGTGGGTTTTGGATGATTGGCAGATATGGGAAAGAGGTACATACATTTACTACTTTGATGTCTTTGTTTGCAAGCCTGGACAGGGAAGACTTGGCATACCTTTGGAGGTTGATGTAGGCCAAGTATGAGACTGAAGAACCTACTTCAGTCAATGGAATAAAGATTTGGTCAACATTCAAGAGAATGTGTGCACCAGATGAAGAAGATCCAATTTGGAAGGATATTGATGATGATATCAGTGGACTTCAATGGCGTTTATATTCAGCAGCTGGTGTGTATTATTTGAGTTCTACAAAGTTTTCTGAGTACCTTCTTGTGGATGCTGAGTATCCTATGACCAAAGAGGTTTTAAAGGAAATGATGACAACACAGCTGGAGATGGATTACTCAAGTGACGTGGCCAAAGATTTGATTAGGTTTATTTATTTCCAATTTGATAAGATTTGTAAGAATCCTCCTACTTCTTAGCTTTTATTCAGAAACTTGATTATTAGAATAGATATCAAGTTTAGGGGAGGATTGTTGGGAATAAAATATAGCCAAGACACTTGGACGCTGACAAGAGCAAAGTGGACGTTGATAGGAAGGAATCAAGCGTTGTCAAGACAAGCGTTGACAAGAAGAAGTCAAGCGTTGTTGAGAAGAAGTCAAGCACTGATAGGATATATAGTCTACACGTTTTATGTTTCTAGTTGTTTCTAGTAAAGATATGTTTGACAATGTATTTCTTATGTTTATCTTTACCAAGAATAGATGATACGTAGACTCTTGTACAAGGTTCCTTAGTCTATAAAAGGAGGCCTTTAGGTTTTGTTTTGATATCAGTCAGTTATAATAAGTTTCATAAGTTTTACACTTTGATTGTCCTCAAGTTCGATTATTCAATCAAAGTGAAAGTTTGGTTTAACTTGTTTGTGTGTTCTTGTTTAAGTATTAATTCCACATAATACTTGAATTGTTTCATATAAAACAAAGTTTCTCTAAGTGTTTAACTTGATTTATTCTTGTTTACACAAGCTAAATCGATCTAAGTTTGGGATCAACACAACGAGATTTTAATTTCCCGGAAAATATCTTCAAACGAGAGTTAAAAAGTAACACTTGATCACCAGCATTAAAAACCCGGTTTTTAATCTTTGAATCATGAAACTTTTTAGTCTTTTCCTTAAAAATCAATGAATTTTCATAAGAATTATCTCTTAATTCATCCAATTCATTAAGTTGTATTTTCCGGTGATCTCCCGCGGTCTTCAAGTCATAGTTAGCATGCTTTAGGGCCCAATATGCCTTGTGTTCCAATTCAATAGGCAAATGGCAATTCTTTCCATAAACCAACTTATAAGGAGTACAACCGATAGGTGTCTTATAAGCGGTGCGAAAGGCCCATAAAGCGTCATCGATTTTGTCGGACCATGAAGCACGGTTTTCTCCAATCGACCTCTCTAAAATCCTCTTCAAGTCTTGGTTTGAAACCTCGACTTGCCCACTCGTTTGTGGGTGATAAGCCGTAGAAAGACGATGTGTAACCCCGTATTTCTTTAGAACCTTTTCGAATTGGTCATTACAAAAATGGGTTCCACAATCGCTTATAATAGCACGAGGGGTTCCAAACCGAGAGAATAGTTGCTTCAAAAACTTCACTACCACACGAGCATCATTCGTAGGCAAAGCCTTAGCTTCCACCCACTTAGAAAGGTAGTCGACGACGACGAGGATATACTTGTTTCCATGAGACGATGGGAACGGCCCCATAAAGTCAATGCCCCAAATGTCAAAAATCTCACACACTTGAATTATATTTTGCGGCATTTCATCCTTTTGCGACGATTTTCCTTGGCGTTGGAAAGAATCACACGACTTCACAAGTGCGTGTGCATCACGATAGATCATAGGCCAAAAGAAGCCGGCATCCAACACTTTATTAGCCGTGAGGTTAGCACCGTGGTGACCACCCGTGGGTCCCTCGTGATAAGCTCTAGGATATTAGAAGATTCGGCACCAAAGACACAACATCGAACGAGTTGATCCGCACAAACCAGAAAGAGATAAGGGTCGTCCCAAAAATAGAACTTGACATCACGAAAGAATTTCCGCTTTTGTTACCCTTGATTATGAAGGTCCTCGCATGGTAATTTGCAATGTCGGCAAACCATGGGGTGTCGTCCTTAGAATTCACTACACCGAGAGTCTCGAGAGGAAATGTTTCGGTAATTTCCTTGTTCTCGAAAACATCTTTGTGAGGATCTTCTAAACGAGAGAGATGATCTGTCGCTAGATTCTCGGCTCCTTTTTTTGTCAAGTATAGTGACATCAAATTCTTGGAGGAGGAGAATCCAACGAGGCAACCTTGGCTTAGCATCTTGCTTAGCTAAAAGGTACTTGATAGCTGAATGGTCCGTATACACGATGATTTTTGTCAAGATGAGATAAGGTCGGAATTTCTCAAAAGCATAAACCACGGAAAGGAATTCCTTTTCCGTTGTGGTGTACTTAAGTTGAGCCTCGGTCATCGTCTTGCTAGCATAATGGATAGGACGAAAGTGCTTTTCATAACGTTGCCCTAAGACGACCCCAATTGCATAACCACTTGCATCGCACATGATTTCAAAGGGTAACTCCCAATTAGGAGCAAAAAGAATGGGAGCTTCGGTAAGTTTCCTTTTAAGAGTTTCGAAAGTTCTAACACAATCCTCATTGAAGTTAAAAGGAGCATCCTGTTAATGCAAGTGATGCCTAAAAACATTATTAGTGTTAACTAATCTTTCTTAGTTTTGATCACAACAAACCATACAACACATTTAGTGTAAAACACAAAATGAATTATTTAACTAACACTATCATCAAGGTAATAATCATATCACTAACCTTTCTTAATCATACTTAGTGATCATCAAAATGATTATCCTTAAAACTCACTTTTGTTAATATGACAAAAGACTTTTTAATAAACTTTCTTTTTTTGAAAATGTTTTATTAAAATGGAAAATGAAAATTTGAAAATGGCATATTCCAAATGCTGTTAGAATATCCTTTGAAGGGTTCAAATACCTCAGATATTCCCACCCCACTAAAAGACAAAAAACAGAGCGGAGTCTAGTGGCGGTACCTTAAGTACCTACGCGGTACCTTAGCGATATGGTACCGCGGGGTGAGATAAGGTACCACGCACAGTAGCCGTTATAGATCCGTTATACTTTGTCTCCTTTAAATAGTGGGTCAAATCTCATTTTCCAGCAAGCCTCTTGGACGTTTTTCTCACCCCTCTTTCTATTTTCTATAGCATAATCATTAGTAAATGATCACTTAAATTGTTAAGGATGTTTACATATGATTATCCTCTTGATCCCCTCCTTTACCTTGTCCAATGAGAAGATCACTCACTCACTACTGTTGTGATAAAGATGAATCTATGAGCTAGTCATATTCATCATGATACCCTTTTTGTTTTAGGTCAATCCAATGTATTTATGAAAACTTGGACTAGTTGTGTTCATCCAAGTTATTTGTGGATACTTGGATTTGTTGTGTACATCCATTGCATATGTGTTTGCTTGGATTTGTGTTGTGTAAATCCAAGCTACATGTGTGTACTTAGATAAGTCTAGTTGAGTTGTAATAGATTTGATTAGGAGTTCTCACTAAACTATAAAGTGATGTGGTTGTGTCTTGTGAGTTCTCACTAAACTTAAAAGTGATTAGTAGTTGTGTTGTGTAAAGTTCTCACTTAGCTTCAAAGTAAAGAGTCGTGAAGATTGGTTCTAGCTTTTGATTAGAACTCGACATCTAGCCTTGTGTCGTAAAATGGTGAAGTAGGCAACGTCGTGAAGATTGGTTCTACCTTAAGATTAGAACCCGACATCTAGCCTTGTGTCGTTAAATTGTGAAGTAGGCAACGTTGTGTAGATTGGTCCTAGCTAAAGATTGGGTCTCGACATTTAGCTGAGTGTCGGAAAATAATATAAGCAACGATGTAAGGTTTTCTCCGCCGAGAAGGGAGCTTGTGGATATAGTGGAAATCTCGAGTAGGTGTACTCGAGGAGTGGAGTAGAAACGAGGATAGAGCCTTGTTGTCGAACCACTATAAATCTTGGTGTCTTCCCACTAGGTTGTCTCCTTCCTTACTCTTTACTTATTTCATTATCATTATACTTGCTTATTATTTTTGCTAGTGCATTTTAATTGAACCTAATCATTATGCAACTTAGTGATACAAGCTTTTTGCAATAGGGTTCTAGATTATCTCTCGGTATCTCCTCGAATTGATCATAACTAAAAGTGGAATGATTTGTTCTTGGTGACAAAAAGTGGGTTTGGTTTTCTATTCTACTAAAAGATAAATGACTGAAGTAAATTTAATTTTAAACCAAAACAATTACTTAAATAAAACTAGAATTTAAATTTAACAGTTAAATGATAAAACAGTAAATGGCCCTTACTGAAAATATGGTGCTATCCGGAATAATGACCATGCGGAATATCAAAGCTATGCGGAATAAACAAGGCTTACTCGGAATAATCATACTATGCGGGATAAACAAGGCTAACTCGGAATAATCATACTATGCGGAATAATGGAGCCCTATGCGGAATAAATTTACCATGCGGAATAAATCTTCTACTCGGAATAATTAAGTCTATGCGGAATAAGTGGTTCTATGCGGAACAAAATGATCATTCGGAATAAAGGCACTATTCGGAATATATAGGCTAAGCGGAATATAAAATTATTCCGAATAAGGAATGAACTAAGAAGGCTACTCGGAATATATAATATTCCGAATAAGAGACAGAATAATCAGACTATTCGGAATATATGAACATTCCGAATAAGAGGTAAAACAAATGGACTATTCGGAATATATGAATATTCCGAATAAAGGATAAAGTAAACAGCTATACGGAATAAACCTGGGCTGAAGAATAGTAGACAGCAGAAACTTAAACAGGGGATACGAATTTAAATCAAAACAAGCCAAATAAACATAAAGGTTTTACCAAATTAACCACAAATCATCTATTAACCACAAGGATCAAATCCCAATCATAAAAACACAAAATCAAAAACTTTTTAAGATCAAAACTCAACTAAATAAGAACTTAAGAACTTTGAATAAAAAGATGATGATGAACAAGAGGAATGAAAAGATTAAAAGAAAACTTGTATTGATGATTAAGATTCAATAAACAAAATGAAAGGATTACACTGACACAATTCAAGAAGAAATCAAAGAAGATGAAAACCACTCCTTAAGGGAGATGGTTCTTCCTACGAAATAGGAAAAGAGTAACTGAAAACTAAAACTAGGTGCCAAATTTTGTGAGGGTGATTCCCTTATATAGGCTAAGTGGTTGGTTGGTGAGTGTGCTTTCTCCCTTTCTTCTTGTCTTCTCGTCTTTTCAGAAAAGTTGACGTTTTCGATTCTGATTCGGGATTTGTCGACGATTAAATTCAACTCGTCTTTTAATTTCTTCGTTAAATAGACTTGAGTTTCTTCGACATATGTAAATCTTCCATCTTTGGTCCTTTTCTTCGATGAGTCTTCAAATAGGCCCATTGACTTCAAATCTTTTGCATCTGACAATAGACTTCGTCTTGAGTCTTTTTCCTCGATAAAACCCGTGCAATCCCATGTTTTCTTCAATATTCATCCGGTTGGCTCTGAAAACACATTAAACACAAAAACCACGCATAATTCCAAACAAATGATATTAAACACGCGTTTTGGTCTTGTTTTAGTAAGAAATAAGTGATAAAAGGATGGGTGTTTTCACACCTATCAAATCCCCTACACTTAACCATTGCCATGCCCTCATGCAATGCTTAGTGATAAAGCAAATTTACATTTTTCTCATAATCAATCAACCTTGGCCTTATTAACATACTACTAAACAAGAAGTTAAAGTACTAAGAGAAATTAAAACTTTAAAGTAAACAAAAGGATAGAAAACCATTTTCACTTGAAAGTAGCTACATGGAAATAACTTGCAAAGAGATCAGGGACTTACATTAGGGCTTTGGTGCTGCGAAGATTTATCACCCTCAAGTTTCACGTTCCCCAAACTAAGCTTAAAAACGAGATCATTGTTATTATAAGTTAGCATATCAAACACTTACACACATGGCTTAATTAAATGCTTAAACCCCTTTATTCCTAGGTGTATCTCTTATATTTTATTTTTGTCTTAGAATGATCATGAAGATGCATTTTTGGACTTATTTTGATAGTTTATTTAGGCTGAAAGAAAAGTAGGACGATTTGATCAATAGTTAGCTAAAGGACAAAATCTCTTAAAACTGCTTCTCGGGATATCAAAAAGTTCATATCTTGGCATAACTCGGTTCACGATTTGAGACCTTTCTCAGACCGATATTTGGCATGTACTTCATACTTCATATCTTGAGAGACGTGCTTGAGATAATGGTCTTCTCATCGTTAATAGAGTTTCTTCACTTGGAGACTTTTGAGGGGTACTCCAACTTTGTTGACCACGACTTCATGATTATTTCTTCAATCTCTAATTGGAATTTTGAGATACAACGATCCACCTCCTTTTCGGACTTGGATCTATTTATCCTCATACCTTGTTAGGGTCTTTTCGGATAGACTTCTCCATGATCTTTATGGGAGTTGATTGCTTTTTGTCGTGAGTCTTGATCCTTCATATTGATTTTGGGAATAATGCTTTTCACATCACCTTGGATCTTTAGCAATAAGATTCAATCCTCATGCCTTGTTAGGGCCTTTTCGGACTCGCCAATCTTCGCGCCCCGCTTCATAAGTTATGCCTTGGCTATGAACTCTTATCATTACCGAGCAACTTTTAAACGATCTTGGGCTAGAAGCTAAGTAACTTTTCAAATCGTACGACCTTACTTATTGCAGATAAATTATTAGCAAGTGATGGGAGAATAGGCAGATAATTACACCAAGTGAGCTTGCGCAAGAATACCGACTTATAATTGACTCTATCATTTCTCGTTCTCCACAATTTAAAATCTCAAGTAATGAGACTCGTGGATACTTAGCCTAATAAACCAATTAAGGTCTACATGGTTAAGGATACTAGCTAGAACAAACTTGGACAAGTCTATTCGGGTTGAGTCAAAATACTCGCAACGGGCCTAATATGTCAAAGACTTCAAAACTAGCTACACCACTTTATTAATATTTTTTTGACTTTATTGCGGGATATGTACATCTGAAAGCACGATAAAAATTTAAAAATTACGACTAAATGGAAAAAATTAATAAAAAATTTGAAAAATGTTGAAAAATATGATTTACCGGTTAAATGAAGGCATTTTCATGGAAAAGTCCACTTAAAACTTCGATAGAAGTCCCCCCTACACTTAAGATAAACATTGTCCTCAATGTTGAAGCATGTGGGAAAAGTCTCCCCTACACTTATGACATTGTACACATTGGTTAAATCAAGCTAAGGGGGAGACGACTAAAGTGATCAATTTCAGATGTGAGTAATAAGTGTGGAAACACTTATCCTTTTACCACTTATTTCCAATAATAACAAGACCAAAACGTGTGATTTATGTCGTAAAAGTCGGAATTATGCGTGGTTTGTGTTTTTATTGTGTTTTAGGACCAAAATATGAAAAAGGAAGAAAACACGGGCTTTCACGGGCTTTTATCAAATAAAACGGGAAAAGACGGAGTCAAAAGATCAAGAGTGCAAAAAGAACGGAAGTCCAAGACCTATTCTGAAGATTTATCGAAGAAAAAGTCTAAAGACGGAAGTTTTAACGAAGTCGAAGAACTTAAGTCTAATAGAAGAAGAAAATTAAAAAAAAGACAAGTTCAAATCCCGAGACGACAAAGACGAAGAATTAAAGTCGAGTCAAGAAAACGTGAAGAAAGCAAGAGAGAAGATGCAACACATGCACTCCTTCCACCTTCCCTATAAATACCCTCCTAATAGTCATTAGGAGGGTAGTTAGATTTTTTAGTTAATTTTTCACTTTTTTAGTTTTTCTCTAGTTTTAGAGAGAGAAAGTCTTAAACTTTCTCTCACTAAATTTCATCTTTTTCTTAATCTTTCAAGATTAAACACTTTGTATTGCTTATTTTTATTAATCAAGTTCTATTTTAAGCTTTTATTTCTTAATCTCATTCTACTTTTCTTTGATTTAAGATTGATTTTGGTGCGATTATCATGTGATCCGTGTTGTTCTAATTGATTTCGTGCTTAAAAAGTTAATCTTTTGATCATTTCATAAGTTTTCATTTGATTAAGCTTTAAGACTTTTGTGCTTATTGGCTTATTTTTATGATTAGCTTATTTTTCTTATTAAAAAGTTTTATTAAAAAGTTTATGTTTTTATTGTTTAATCTAAAAAGTTTCTTAATTTCGAGTCGGATAAGTTGATTAGAGTGCTTATTTGATCCGGTTTAGGTATTGATTCGGTTAGTTTCGGGTGTTAGCTTATTGAATTTAGCTTATTGCCTAGCTTAACCGAATTCCACAATTTTAGGAAAGGGTTTAAAACCCCTTTCCGATTGGTCCATATTCCGAGCAGCTCCCATCTTCATATTCCGATCGGTTGATCGGATAAGGGTTTTGAAACTTTCCGATTTACAGCTTAGTATTCCGATCTTGTTGATCGGAATAGGGTTACGATATTCCGATTGAACTAGTTTCTCTTCATTCCGATTGTAGGTATTCTCCCGTCATTCCGATTGTGTGTATTTCTTCCCAGTATTCCGATTGGTGGTTTTCGCTTAAGTATTCCGATTGAAGTTGTTTCCCATCTTTCCGATTGGACCTCCTTTTCAGACATTCCGATCGGGGTCTTTGTCAATTATTCCGATTGGATATTTGTCGTGGACATTCCGATTGTGCATCCTTTACATCATTCCGACCACCAGATCGGAATATATTCCGATCTGGACTTCCTTTTGGCTTATTCCGATTTAGTGATTTTACCTTGGTTTAGTTCTTGTTTCGCTCAAGTTTCTTGTGTTAGTTTTATTGAAGTGTACTAGTATTTTTCCTTTGTTACCTTTAAGTTTCCATGCATTTATTTTTACTCGTCGGTTTAGTATTAATCTTTACTCTTCCATTTTACTCAACGACACTTTAATTACTTGCTATCATTTTAAATTAGTTAAACAAAACCAAACCATTATCTTGTTCACCAAAAGACGATTGAGTCGCACTTTAAACCGGTTTTCAATTCGAAAAGATCGGAACAAAGAAATTATTTTATACAAGGGTAAAACCGAGTATTAAATGGCGCCGTTGCCGGCTCTTTTCGTTAAGATAAACGGTTTCTAGTGAGAGACGCATTGAATTTTGGGATCCGTTCTTTGAACGTTATTTTCATTGCTATAAAAATTTTCAAAAATCCTAAAAAAATATATAAAACTCTTCAAAAATACAAAAACATTAAAAAACCTATAAAAACCAAAAATATTATTTAGGTATTCTCTTTGTATATATTTTTCTTCTGCAGGTGCATGCGTACTAGATCTACGAACTATTCTGAGCCCGAGACTCGTGAAGATTTAGATATGGCTGGTGTTAACAACAACAATAATCACCCACCTCAACACAATTTGAATAATAATAATAACAACAACAACAATGTCCTCTTACCTGATTTACGAACCATGGAGGAATTGTGCCAACCCACCATGAACGGACGCGGAGGCCCGATTGCGCCAATGCACGTCACGGCTCAGGAGTTTTCGTTGAAGCATCACATGATCCAACAAGTCCAAACGAACCCGTTTCATGGAATTCCGGATGATGATGCCAACAAACACCTCGACAAATTCATTACCATGACCCAAAGCATGAAGTGCTCCGGTGTTTCTATGGATGACCTTCGCCTCCAACTTTTTCCACACTCGCTTTCTCACCATGCCGAAAAATGGTTTGACCGTCTTCCTAAGAATTCTATTCATACGTGGAATGACATGACTCAACGCTTTTTATCGCGCTACTTTCCCCCATCCATGGTCACTAGCCTTCGTAACCAACTCAGTGGATTTATGCAAGAGAATGATGAATCGCTTTTCGATGCTTGGGAACGCTACAATGATTTGATCGACCGCTGTCCTAATCACAATATGCTCCCCGTCACTCTCATTGACACCTTCTACAATGGTCTCACTTTTCGTGATCGTGACACGATCAATGCCGCCGCCGGTGGTACTTTTATGAAAAGGAGACCGGAGGAGTGTCGAGAGTTGATTGAAAACATGACTACTCACCACAAAAATTGGGATTCATCCGCATCCTCAAGATCTAACTCGAGAGTCAATGTTTCTTCTACTACCTCCATTCCTGAAATGACTGAAATTTCTCGTCAACTCGCTGAGATGAACAAGAATTTCATGGCCATAGCCACAAACCACTTTCAACAAGCTAAAGCCGTTGCTATTTCTTGTGACACATGTGGTGGCCCTCACTCTTATAATGATTGTCCTTCTACCCAAGGCAATTTTTCTGAAAACGTTATCGCGGCTTACGGCACTTATCCCACGGGAGGCTATCAAGCCCGCCCGCAAGGAGACCGTGGCTTGCTAAGTTATCGTTCCAACAATTATCTTGCTCCTCCCGGTTTCCCTCCTGCAAACCAAAACCAACAACAAAGCTATAACCGAAACAACCAATCCCAACCTCGTGCTCAAAATCAATATCAATCCCAAAGAAACCCATACCCAACTCAAGGAAATTCTCAAGCTTACCAAGCTCCACCTCTCAATCAACCGATGGCCGTAAACCAAGACGTCGAGACGTTCATGAAGACTAATCGTGATATGGTGACGAATCTTCAGAGTCAATTTGTCAACTTGAAGAATGACATGGTCAAACAAGGGAGCGATATTCGAGCCGAGCTAAGGAATGATATGGCCAAACACATCAATGAAATTAATGCCAACATGCGAAACTCTTTTAATAATCAAGCTGTTCACCTTCGTGATATGATTGGTTCACTCATCCAAAGTAATCAACCCTCTTCTTCGGGTACTCTTCCGAGTAATACCGTTGCGAATCCAAGAGGGGAGATGAAAGCAATCACCACTCGTAGTGGAAAAGGTTATATGGAACCCGAGCTTCCTACACCTCCACCCGTGATTGTGAACAAGGAAACCGAGCAACTTTCCTCACCTCCTTCACCTTCTATCCCCATTTCCCCACCACCCGTGGTTGTGAGTGATCCTATTCCCTTAAAGCCTTCTTCTTCATCCAATATACCTTATCCTTCAAGGTTGAGGAAAGAGAAGCAAAAGAGCAAGGATGATATTCAGGTTTCAAATTTTCTAAAAAATGTTTAAACAATTGAATTTTAACATCTCCTTTGCCGAGGCTCTCGCTCACATGCCCAAATACGCTAAGATGTTTAAAGATCTTTTAAGTGATAAGGAAAAGCTTCTTGACATTGCTCAGACCCAACTTAATGAGAACTGCTCCGCAGTGCTCTTAAGGAAATTGCCCACCAAACTTGGTGATCCGGGTCGCTTCTTGATTCCTTGCAACTTCCCGGGAGTAGAGAATTGCATGGCCCTAGCCGATCTAGATGCCAATATAAACTTAATGCCTTTAAGTGTTTGGAAGCAATTATCTCTCCCCGAGCTAATCCCCACCAAAATGACCTTGGAATTAGCCAACCGTACGGTTGCTTATCCAGTGGGGATAGCTGAAGATGTCTTTGTTGGCGTCGACAAATTCACCTTCCCGGCGGATTTTGTTGTCGTTGACTACGAGATGGATCCCCGTGTTCCATTAATCGTTGGACGTCCATTTCTGAGGACCGGTCGCACTCTTATTGATGTAGCCGCGGGCGAAATAATCATGAGAGTTGGTGACGATCAAATTGTCTTCAACATGGGTAAGATTTCTAAGCAACCTTATTCATATGAGAGTGTTAATGCTATTGATGTTCTCGATGAGGCTTGTGAAGAACATTTTCATCATGCTTGTAAAAGTACTCTCTCTTCTCTACCCAATGTTGAGACCGTTGCCTCAATTGCTCCAGCATTGACTCCTTTTGGAGAAAGTGACTTGGATGACTTCGAAGCTAGCTTGGGTCCTCTCGATATTAAGTATGATAATTTGTCCACCAATTGGGATGAAGACATTAGTACTATTGAGAGACTTCTCAATGAGGACCCGTTCTCTCCTCCTGCTCCTAAAGAGGTGACTAATGATGATCCATCGTTAGTTTCACCATCTATTGAGGATCCTCCGACTCTCGAGCTTAAGGACCTACCTCCGCATCTTGAGTACGTTTTCCTGGAAGACAACGAGAAGCTACCGGTCATCATCGCAAAGGATCTGAAAGAAGACGAAAAAGCCCGATTTGTCGCTGTGTTGAAGAAGCATAAACGAGCTATCGCTTGGAAAATCTCCGACATCCGCGGAATTGATCCTCACTTCTGCACACATAAAATTCTCATGGAGGACGACTTTAAGCCCACAATTCAAAGTCAACGAAGGGTGAATCCTAAAATACATGAAGTCATCAAAAAAGAGGTTATCAAACTTCTTGATGCGGGTATGATTTACCCTATTTCGGATTCACCATGGGTTAGTCCAGTCCATTGTGTGCCTAAGAAAGGCGGTATCACCGTTGTGCCCAATGCAAACAACGAGTTAATTCCTACCCGTCTCGTTACTGGTTGGAGAGTTTGTATAGACTACCGCAAACTCAATGATGCCACGAGAAAGGATCATTTCCCTCTACCATTTATGGACCAAATGCTTGAACGTCTAGCTGGTAATGAATATTACTGCTTTCTTGATGGTTTCTCGGGTTATTTTCAAATACCCATCGATCCCCAAGATCAAGAGAAGACAACATTCACTTGTCCCTATGGCACCTTTGCTTACAAACGAATGCCTTTTGGCTTATGCAATGCCCCCGGGACTTTCCAAAGGTGCATGTTGGCTATCTTCCATGACATGGTTGAGCAAACCATGGAAGTCTTCATGGATGATTTCTCGGTCTTCGGGGATTCCTTCTCTTCTTGCCTTGCCAATTTGGAACGTATGCTTAAGCGGTGCGAAGACACTCGCCTTGTTCTGAATTGGGAAAAATGCCATTTTATGGTAAAAGAAGGCATTGTGCTAGGACACAAAATCTCTAAAGCCGGTCTTGAAGTCGACCGTGCTAAAGTTGATGTCATAGCCAAATTACCTCCACCTTCAACCGTGAAGGGTGTGAGAAGTTTTCTGGGTCATGCGGGCTTCTATCGTCGATTCATTCAGGATTTCTCTAAAATCGCTCGCCCGATGACCCACCTCTTGGAAAAAGATACTCCTTTTATCTTTTCTAAAGAATGTCTCGAAGCCTTCAATCATCTTAAGGATAAGCTAACTAAGGCACCGGTCTTGGTTACCCCTAATTGGGAGCTGCCTTTTGAATTGATGTGCGATGCTAGCGACTTTGCTATTGGTGCGGTTTTGGGCCAAAGAGTGAATAAACACTTCCAACCAATCCACTACGCTAGCAAAACAATGACGGGGGCTCAATTGCATTATACGACAACCGAAAAAGAGCTTTTAGCTGTTGTCTATGCTTTTGAGAAATTTCGCCCCTATCTTGTTTTATCCACCACCATCGTATACACGGACCATTCCGCGTTGAAGTACTTGATGACTAAGAACGATTCTAAGCCAAGACTTATTCGCTGGGTTTTGCTCCTTCAAGAATTCAACATTGAAATTCGTGACAAGAAAGGAGCCGAAAACCTGGCCGCGGATCATCTGAGTCGACTTGAGGATCCATATCAGGGGGATCATCCGAACAAAGAGATCAATGACTCTTTCCCCCTTGAGACCTTAATGTCTATAAACCTCAATCTTGATGGCACCCCGTGGTTTGCAGACATTGCAAACTACTTAGCGGGTGGTATTCTCATCAAAGGGTTAACATCCCAACAAAAGAAGAAGTTCTTGAACGATGTTAAGACTTATTTCTGGGATGACCCTTTTCTATTCAAACAATGTGCTGATCTGATCATTCGTCGATGTGTTGACGGACCGGCAGCTTTTGACATCCTCAAAGCTTGCCACAAAGGACCCACCGGTGGTCACTTTGGTCCCAACTACACCGCTAAGAAAGTGTTTGATTCTGGATTCTACTGGCCCACCATTTATCGTGACGCTCACGAAATGGTTAAGCATTGTGATGCTTGCCAACGTCAAGGCAAGATCACACATAAGGATGAGATGCCTCAAAATTTCATACAGGAATGTGAAATCTTTGATGTATGGGGCATCGACTTTATGGGGCCATTTCCATCCTCCAAAGGGAACAAGTACATCCTCGTCGCCGTCGACTACGTTTCTAAATGGGTTGAAGCTAAGGCTCTTCCTACGAATGATGCGAGGGTGGTTGTGAACTTTTTGAAGCAGCTTTTCGCTCGATTTGGCGTCCCTCGTGCTATCATCAGTGACCGCGGGACTCATTTTTGCAACGATCAATTTGCAAGAGTCATGGCTAAGTATGGTGTCAATCACCGTCTTTCCACCGCCTATCATCCCCAAACCAACGGGCAAGCTGAGATTTCCAACCGTGGCTTAAAGAGAATTTTGGAGCGTACTGTGGGAGAGCATCGCGCCGCGTGGGCCGATAAGTTAGATGATGCTCTGTGGGCTTTCCGTACTGCTTACAAGACCCCGATCGGTTGTACACCCTATCGTCTTGTGTACGGGAAAGCCTGCCACCTACCCATCGAGCTAGAACATAAGGCGCACTGGGCCTTGAAGTGGGCTAACTTCGACATCAACAAAGCCGGTGATCATCGCAAGGTTCAACTCAACGAGCTAAATGAACTGAGGAATGAAGCTTATGAGAACTCGCTGATCTACAAGGAGAAGACGAAGATTATCCACGATGCTAAAATCAAGAACCGAGAGTTCCACGTTGGTGATCAAGTCTTACTCTTTAACTCTCGGTTGAAGATCTTCTCTGGCAAGTTGAAGAGCCGCTGGTCTGGTCCATTCACCGTCGCCAAAGTCTTTCCTTATGGGACCATTGAGCTTTCTCAGCCGAATGGGCCCAATTTCAAGGTGAATGGCCAACGTCTGAAGCTGTACTTTGGTGAGGACATCTCTCACGAGATGATTCCATCCCTCACCACGTTCCCCATGAACTAAAATTGGGTCGAGTCAGGCTCATTACTCGGTGAACAAAAACAAGCGCTTCTCGGGAGGCAACCCGTGTTCTATCCTTTACTGGTTTCATAATAAGTGTAGGGGGAGCCCCGCATATGTTTGTTTTCTTGTTTCTTGTGCTGTGCAGGGATTAAAGCTTCAAAGATCCACCTTGATGACTTTTGACGAATCGTGAGACCATGTTCCAATCTTCCCGGTTCTATCCTAAACTCTTGTGATTCAATATTTCATATTCTATATGTTCACATTGAATTCACTTTAGTTGTCCTTCCCTTAGCAAGATTTAAACAAAGTGCACAATGTCCTAAGTGTAGGGGAGTTTCCTCCCACATGCTCAAACATTGAGGACAATGTTTATCTCAAGTGTAGGGGGGACTTCTATCGAAGTAAGTGGTCTTTTCCATGAATTTGCCCTCATTTTAACCGGAAAATTTGATTTTTCGACATTTTTCAAAATTTTTAATCTATTTTGGCCTAGTTGTATAGTTGTATTTGCCTTTGTTATGTTTATTTTCTCTCCATTGCTAGAATAGTTTTTCAATAAAGTGGTTTTAGATTTTTCTTAGTCGTGAACATTTTGACTCAACCCGAGTTTACTTACCTAAGTTTACTCTAGCTAGTATCCTTAACGTGTTTATGTCAAGTTTTGCTAGGCTTTTATATAGGGAGCTATAAAACGCGAAAGTCTTAACTCTCGCGGGTTAAGAACAAGAACTTTTCGCAAGTTCCTATAATTGATCCTAGAGAGTCGTTTATCAAGGGAACTTTAAAATGCGATTTCTAAACTTGAAAAAGTCTAAGAATTTGCAAGATCCTATAGGCGACTCGAAAACCCAAAACTTTGATTTAATAGGCTAAGCATCCACGAGTCTCATTCCTTGAGATTTTAAACTGTGGAGAACGAGAGATGATAGAGTCAATTATAAGTTCGGTATTCTTTCGTGAATTTATGTGAGTTAATTATAAGCCTATTCTCCCTCCGCTTGTTAATAAATTTATCTGCTAATAAATAAGGTTGTACGATTTAAAAGGTTACTTAGCTTCTAGCCCCAGATCGTTTAAAAGTTGCTCGGTACGGATTAGAGTTCATAGCCAAGGCATAACTTATTGAAGCGGTATGCGAAGATTGGCGAGTCCGAAAAGGCCCTAATAAGGCATGAGGGCTACATTTTGTTGCTAAAGATCCAAAAGTGATGTGAAGAATCATTTATCGAAAATCAATATGAAGGACCGAGACACACGACGAAAAGCAAAGAACTCCCCAAAAGTCATGGAGAAGTCTATCCGAAAAGACCCTAACAAGGTATGAGGATAAATAGATCCAAGTCCTAAAAGGAGGCGGATCGTTGTATATCAAAGTCCAAAATTAAGATTGGAGAAAAATGAAGAAGTCGTGGTCCAAAGATGAAGAAACTCTCAAAACTTCAAGTGAAGAAATTTCTATTATGAAGAGAAGACCATTATTTCAAGAACGCCTCTCAAAGATTCGAAGTATGAAGTCGCTGCCAAATATCGGTCCGAGAAAGGTCTCAAATCGTGAAGCGAGTTATGCCAAGATATGAACTTTATGAGGTCCCGAGAAGCAGTTTTAAAAGATTTGGTCCTTTAGCTAACTATTGATTAAATCGTTCACTTTATTTTCGGCCTAAATAACTATCGAAATAAGTCGAACAATGCATCCTCGTGATCATTCAAGACAAAAATAAAATATAAGGGATACACCTAGGAATAAGGGAGTCTAAGTGAATAATTGGCCCACATGAGTTCGTGATAGTTTGCTAACTTATAATAACAATGATCTCATTTTTAAGCTTGGTATGGGGAACGTGAAACTTGAGGACGATAAACGTTCATGGCCACCAAAACCCAATGTAAGTTTTTAATTTCTTTACTTATTTCTATCTTTTACGTTTAGTATTTAATAAAGGCCAAGGTGGGTTATTAATGATGGGAAATGTAAACCGTGCTTTAAAAATTAATGCATTGCATGAGGGCATTGCAATGGTCAAGTGTAGGGGATTTAATAAGTGTGGAAACACTTATCCTTTTACCACTTATTTCCAATAATAACAAGACCAAAACGTGTGATTTATGTCGTAAAAGTCGGAATTATGCGTGGTTTGTGTTTTTATTGTGTTTTAGGACCAAAATATGAAAAAGGAAGAAAACACGGGCTTTCACGGGCTTTTATCAAAGAAAACGGGAAAAGACGAAGTCAAAAGATCAAGAGTGCAAAAAGAACGGAAGTCCAAGACCTATTCGGAAGATTTATCAAAGAAAAAGTCTAAAGACGGAAGTTTTAACGAAGTCGAAGAACTTAAGTCTAATAGAAGAAGAAAATTAAAAAAAAGACAAGTTCACATCCCGAGACGACCAAGACGAAGAATTAAAGTCGAGTCGAGAAAACGTGAAGAAAGCAAGAGAGAAGATGCAACACATGCACTCCTTCCACCTTCCCTATAAATACCCTCCTAATAGTCATTAGGAGGGTAGTTAGAGTTTTTAGTTAATTTTTCACTTTTTTAGTTTCTCTCTAGTTTTAGAGAGAGAAAGTCTTAAACTTTCTCTCACTAAATTTCATCTTTTTCTTAATCTTTCAAGATTAAACACTTTGTATTGCTTATTTTTATTAATCAAGTTCTATTTTAAGCTTTTATTTCTTAATCTCATTCTACTTTTCTTTGATTTAAGATTGATTTTGGTGCGATTATCATGTGATCCGTGTTGTTCTAATTGATTTCGTGCTTAAAAAGTTAATCTTTTGATCATTTCATAAGTTTTCATTTGATTAAGCTTTAAGACTTTTGTGCTTATTGGCTTATTTTTATGATTAGCTTATTTTTCTTATTAAAATGTTTTATTAAAAAGTTTATGTTTTTATTGTTTAATCTAAAAAGTTGCTTAATTTCGAGTCGGATAAGTTGATTAGAGTGCTTATTTGATCCGGTTTAGGTATTGATTCGGTTAGTTTCGGGTGTTAGCTTATTGAATTTAGCTTATTGCCTAGCTTAACCGAATTCCACAATTTTAGGAAAGGGTTTAAAACCCCTTTCCGATTGGTCCATATTCCGAGCAGCTCCCATCTTCATATTCCGATCGGTTGATCGGATAAGGGTTTTGAAACTTTCCGATTTACAGCTTAGTATTCCGATCGTGTTGATCGGAATAGGGTTACGATATTCCGATTGAACTAGTTTCTCTTCATTCCGATTGTAGGTATTCTCCCGTCATTCCGATTGTATGTATTTCTTCCAAGTATTCCGATTGGTGGTTTTCGCTTAAGTATTCCGATTGAAGTTGTTTCCCATCTTTCCGATTGGACCTCCTTTTCAGACATTCCGATCGGGGTCTTTGTCAATTATTCCGATTGGATATTTGTCGTGGACATTCCGATTGTGCATCCTTTACATCATTCCGACCACCAGATCGGAATATATTCCGATCTGGACTTCCTTTTGGCTTATTCCGATTTAGTGATTCTACCTTGGTTTAGTTCTTGTTTCGCTCAAGTTTCTTGTGTTAGTTTTATTGAAGTGTGCTAGTATTTTTCCTTTGTTACCTTTAAGTTTCCATGCATTTATTTTTACTCGTCGGTTTAGTATTAATCTTTACTCTTCCATTTTACTCAACGACACTTTAATTACTTGCTATCATTTTAAATTAGTTAAACAAAACCAAACCATTATCTTGTTCACCAAAAGACGATTGAGTCGCACTTTAAACCGGTTTTCAATTCGAAAAGATCGGAACAACGAAATTATTTTATACAAGGGTAAAACCGAGTATTAGTGAGTATGAAGAAAATCGAATCACGATAGTTGAGAGATAGAACTGGATTTCGGATAACACGGGAGCACGGTTCTTCAAAGGTTACAAGAGTGCATTCATCCCTGTAATCACATCACCACACAAAGACAAACCCCTATAGAGGCCCCCTACACTTAGGAGGTTAAAACGGAAAAGGATAGATACTCGGGTTGCCTCCCGAGGAGCGCTTGTTTTTGATAACCGAGTCAGGAGCCTGACTCGACCCAAAATTAGTTCATGGGGAACGTGGTGAGGGATGGAATCATCTCATCAGAGATGTCCTCACCAAAGTACAACTTCACTCATTGGCCATTCACCTTAAAATTAGGTCCATTAGGTTGAGCGAGCTCGAGAGTACCATATGGAAAAATTTGGGCAATGGTGAATGGGCCGGACCAACGAGATTTCAACTTTCCCGAAAAGATTTTCAACCGAGAGTTAAAGAGTAAAACTTTGTCTCCAACTTGGAACTCTCGGTTCTTAATCTTAGAGTCGTGAATGAGCTTAGTCTTTTCCTTATAGATCAAAAAATTTTCATAAGCCTTATTACGGAGTTCATTCAGCTCATTGAGTTGGATCTTGCGTAGGTCACCGGCTTTGTTGATATCAAAATTAGCCCACTTCAAGGCCCAGTAAGCCTTGTGCTCCAACTCAATGGGGAGGTGGAACGCTTTCCCATACACGAGACGATATGGTGTACAACCAATCGGAGTCTTGTAAGCGGTACGAAAAGCCCACAAAGCATCATCAAGTTTATCAGCCCATGAGGCACGATGCTCTCCCATGGTTCTTTCCAGAATTCGCTTTAATCCTCGGTTGGATATTTCAGCCTGGCCATTAGTTTGTGGGTGGTAGGCGGTGGAAAGACGATGATTTACACCGTACTTAGCCATGACTCTAGCAAATTGGTCATTGCAAAAATGAGTCCCGCGATCACTAATAATGGCACGAGGCACACCGAATCTAGCGAATAGCGATTTCAAAAAGTTACAAACCACCCTTGCGTCATTAGTGGGTAAAGCTTTCGCTTCAACCCACTTTGAAACGTAGTCAACGGCTACAAGGATGTATTTGTTTCCTTTAGAGGAAGGGAATGGCCCCATAAAGTCGATACCCCAAACATCAAATATTTCACATTCTTGTATGAAATTTTGAGGCATCTCATCTTTATGTGTGATCTTGCCTTGTTTTTGGCAAGCATCACATCGTTTAACCATCTCGTGAGCATCACGGTAAATGGTGGGCCAATAAAATCCCGAGTCAAACACTTTTTTGGCGGTGTAGTTGGGACCAAAGTGACCACCGATGGGTCCTTTGTGGCAAGCGTCAAGGATTTCTAAAGCTGTCGTTCCATAAACACATCGGCGAATAATCAAGTCAGCACATTGCTTGAATAGATACGGGTCATCCCAAAAGTAAGTCTTAATGTCGTTAAAGAACTTCTTCTTTTTCTGGGATGTTAACCCTTCAACGAGAATTCCACCCGCCAAGTAGTTTACAATGTCCGCAAACCACGGCATTTCATCAGAAGTCGAGTTGATAGACATTAAGGTCTCTAGGGGAAAAGAATCATTGATCTCTTTGTTCGGATGTTCCCCTTGGTAAGGATCCTCAAGTCTACTGAGATGATCCGCGGCTAGGTTTTCAACTCCTTTTTATCACGAATTTCGATTTTAAATTCTTGGAGTAGCAAAACCCAGCGAAGAAGTCTTGGTTTGGAATCTTGTTTAGTCAACAAGTACTTCAACGCGGAATGATCGGTGTAAACGATTGTGGTGGAAAGGACAAGATAGGGGCGGAACTTTTCAAAAGCATAGACAACAGCTAAAAGCTCTTTTTCGGTTGTCGTGTAATGCAATTGAGCCCCAGTCATTGTCTTGCTAGCGTAATGGATTGGTTGGAAGTGTTTATTCACTCTTTGGCCCAAAACCGCTCCAATAGCAAAGTCACTAGCATCGCACATCAACTCGAAAGGCAGCTCCCAATTAGGGGTAACCAAGACGGGTGCCTTAGTTAGCTTATCCTTAAGCGAGTTGAAGGCTTCTATACACTCTTTGGAAAAGATAAAAGGAGTATCTTTTTCCAAGAGGTGGGTCATCGGACGAGCGATTTGAGAAAAATCTTTGATGAATCGACGGTAGAAGCCCGCATGACCAAGGAAACTTCTCACACCCTTCACGGTTGAAGGTGGAGGCAACTTAGCGATACTATCGACTTTAGCACGGTCTACTTCGAGACCGGCTTTGGAAATTTTGTGTCCTAGCACGATGCCCTCTTTTACCATGAAATGGCATTTTCCCAATTAAGAACAAGGCGAGTTTCTTCACATCGCTGAAGCATACGTTCTAAATTGGCAAGGCAAGTAGAGAAAGAATCGCCATAAACCGAGAAATCATCCATGAATACTTCCATAGTGTCTTCCACCATGTCATGGAATATAGCCATCATACACCTTTGGAACGTCCCAGGAGCATTGCATAAACCAAAAGGCATACGTTTGTAAGCAAATGTTCCGTAGGGACAAGTGAATGTGGTCTTTTCTTGGTCCTTGGGATCGATGGGAATTTGAAAATACCTGGAGAAACCGTCTAAAAAGCAGTAATAATCATTACCCGCAAGACGCTCGAGCATTTGATCCATGAAAGGAAGAGGAAAGTGATATTTTCTCGTGGCATCATTGAGCTTGTGATAATCAATACAAACTCTCCACCCAGTAACGAGACGAGTGGGAATCAACTCGTTGTGTTCATTAGAAACAACGGTTATTCCGCCCTTCTTGGGCACACAATGGACGGGACTTACCCATGGCGAATCCGAAATAGGGTAAATCAAGCCAGCATCTAGAAGTTTGATAACCTCTTGTTTGATGACGTCATGAATGCGAGGATTAACCCTTCTTTGGCTCTGGATTGCAGACTTAAAGTCATCTTCCATGAGAATCTTGTGAGTACAAAAGTTCGGATCAATACCGCGGATATCGGAAATTTTCCAAGCAATTGCCTTCTTATGATCTTTAAGCACGGCGATGAGGCGAGATTTCTCTTCTTCTTTCAAGTCCTTCACGATGATGACAGGCGACTTCTTGTTTTCTTCAAGGAACACGTACTCGAGATGGGGAGGCAACTCCTTAAGTTCTAAATCCGGAGGATTTTCGATGGGAGGCGTTTTCAAAGTCGGAGCATCGATAGCAATAACCGTGGGAGATGGTGGTGAAATATTGTCTCCTTTAAGAAGGTTCTCAATGAGGCGAAGATCTTCATCCCAATCGGTAGGAGAATCGGCATGTTCTAAGTTCACATCTCCCATGGTGGCTTCCAAATCTTTCCAAAGGAAATCACTTTCTCCAAATAGAGATAGTGATGAGTCAATAGAGGAAACGGTCTCAACATTAGGAAGAGAGGTAGGAATACTTTTACAAGCATCAATAAAGTGTTCTTCACAAGCCTCATCAAGAACGTCAATACAATTAACACTCTCGTTAGAATAAGGCTGTTTAGAAAGCTTTCCCATGTTGAAGACGATTTTATCGTCACCCACTCTCATGATAAGCTCACCGGCTTCAACATCGATGAGAGTGCGACCGGTCCTCAAGAATGGACGACCTACAATTAATGGCACACGAGGGTCCATATCGTAGTCGACGACGACGAAATCGGCAGGAAAAGTGAATTTGTCGACTCCTACAAAGACGTCTTCAGCTATCCCCACTGGATAAGCAACCGTACGGTTAGCTAATTCCAAAGTCATTTTGGTGGGGACTAGCTCAAGGAGAGATAATTGCTTCCAAACGCTTAAGGGCATTAAGTTAATACTGGCACCTAGATCCTAGGGCCATGCAATTCTCTACTCCCGGGAAGTTGCAAGGGATTAAGAAACGACCCGGATCACCAAGCTTGGTTGGCAATTTCCTTAAGAGCACTGCAGAGAAATTCTCATTAAGTTGGGTGTTAGCCATATCAAGAAGCTTCTCCTTGTCGCTAAGAAGATCTTTGAACATTTTTGCGTACTTAGGCATGTGAGCGAGAGCCTCAGCGAAGGAGATGTTAAAATTCAATTGTTTAAACATTTTTAGAAAGTTTGAAACTTGAATATCATCCTTGCTTTTGAGCTTCTCTTTCCTCAACCTTGATGGATAAGGTATATCGGAAGAAGAGGAAGTCTTTGGGATCGAAGGATCACTCACATCCTTGGGTGGAGGAGGGGTAGAAGTAAGAGGTGGAGAAATTGGGGAAGTTGAAGGATGAGGAATAGGAGCAGGTGACTCGTTCTCCTTAGTCACAATCACCGGTGGAGGTATAGGAAGCTCGGGTTCCTTGGTACCTTTGCCACGGCGAGTGGTGATTGCTTTCATCTTCCCTCTTGGATTCGCAACGGTGTTACTCGGAAGAGTACCCGAAGAAGAGGGTTGATTACCTTGGAAGAAACTAGCCATCATGTTCTTTAAGTCATTCGTTTGACTATCCAAAGTGTTTCTCATATCAACTCTCAGAT
This sequence comes from Glebionis coronaria, assembly GCA_025667525.1. Classification (NCBI taxonomy): domain Eukaryota; kingdom Viridiplantae; phylum Streptophyta; class Magnoliopsida; order Asterales; family Asteraceae; genus Glebionis; species Glebionis coronaria. Next base: position 656,795,952 of record CM046874.1, on the reverse strand, counting down.
CGTTCCCTTGTTTCACCAGGTCTGCTTTCAAGTTGAGCACTTCCCGTTGGAGATTGTCCACGATCACATCATTAGTCCTCATGTAGGTTCCAATGTCTTGGTGTAATGCGGTGGGTTGGTTGGGAGGAGCATTGTATACGGGTGGTTGATAAGCAGGTTGTTGGTAAACTTGGTTGTTTCGTTGAGGTGGATATGGTTGTTTGTGAGGTGGTATGTATGGTGTACGAGGTCGTTGTTGTTGTTGAGGAGGGCGATTGAGGTTTTGTTGTTGGTTTGGGTTGTTAGGAGAAAAACCGGGTGGTGAGAGATAGTTGTTTGAGCGGTAGCTAAGTAAGTTGCGGTCACCTTGAGGACGAGCTTGATAAGCGGCCGGAGGATAGGTACCGTATGCTGCATTCACATTCTCAGAAGGGTAGTCTTGGGTGGCGGTACAAGTGGTGTAAGAGTGAGGACCCCCGCATATCTCACATGGTTGGTTGACAGCATTGACTTGAGCGTTTTTAGCATTGATGCTGTTGGTGTTGCTAGCGGTTTGGGTAGCAAGCGATTCAAGAAGCGCAATGATTTTGTCAATTCGCTTGTCGCTGTCACTAGTACTAGCACTAGAGACATTGGTCCGCACACTCTTGGTTTGCACACGAGACTTATTTTCAATGATATCCCAAGCGGCATTGGAAGTCTTAACCAAAATATTACCCCCCCGAGGCACTGTTTAGTGAATCTTGGTCATTCATGCTTAAACCATTATAAAAAGTGTTAATTTGGTGCACTTTGGTAAAACCATGTTGTGGGCATTTTCTTAAAATATCTTTGAAACGATCCCAAGATTCACTAAAAGACTCATCGTACTTTTGTTCAAAATTAATGATTTCATTTCGCAAAGCGGTAGTACGAGAGGGTGGGAAAAAGTAGTTGATAAACTTGGTCTCCAAATCCGTCCACGTAAGAATACTCTGTGGCGGTTCCTTAGCAAGCCAATGCCGGGCTTGTCCCTCTAAAGAAAAGGGAAAAAGTTGTAAACGGATTACCTCTTGTGGAACACCATTGAATTTGACCGTATTCGTGAGTTGCAAGAACCTTTTGATGTGGTCATGTGGATCATCAATGGTACGCCCCAAGAATGGTTGAGCAGAGACCATCTGGATAAAACCGGATTTAAGCTCAAAATTGTTGGCTGCAATCGCGAGTATGACAATGGGATCATTGTTGCCGTCTACATGCGCTTGCAGAAGTTCAATCATCGGGCGATTGTCTGGTAGAGGCTCATTGTTGAGAGGTGGATTGTTATTGTTGTTGTTATTATTGTTGTTGAGAGGTGGGTTATTGTTGTTGTTTTGTACACCTGTCATGTCTAAGTCTTCGAGAGGCTCGGGCTCTTGATAAGACGTGGATCGTGTACGCATGCACCTGCAAAAGAACTAACAAAGCAAACCAAGAAATATTTTGGTTTTTATTGTTTTTTAATTTTTTTTAGGATTTTTGAAAATTTTATATTTTTTTAGGGTCTTTGAAAGTTTTTATGAAAAAGTAACGTTCACGGCGAACGGATCCCAAAATCCAAGTTCTCACAAAAAACTGTTAATCTTAACGAGAAAAGCCGGCAGCGGCGCCATTTGATACAAGCTTTTTGCAATAGGGTTCTAGATTATCTCTCGGTATCTCCTCGAATTGATCACAGCTAAAAGTGGAATGATTTGTTCTTGGTGACAAAAGGTGGGTTTGGTTTTCTATTCTACTAAAAGATAAATGACTGAAGTAAATTTAATTTTAAACCAAAACAATTACTTAAATAAAACTAGAATTTAAATTTAACAGTTAAATGATAAAACAGTAAATGACCCTTACTGAAAATATGGTGCTATCCGGAATAATGACCATGCGGAATATCAAAGCTATGCGGAATAAACAAGGCTTACTCGGAATAATCATACTATGCGGAATAAACAAGGCTTACTCGGAATAATCATACTATGCGGAATAATGGAGCCCTATGCGGAATAAATTTACCATGCGGAATAAATCTTCTACTCGGAATAATTAAGTCTATGCGGAATAAGTGGTTCTATGCGGAATAAAATGATCATTCGGAATAAAGGCACTATTCGGAATATATAGGCTAAGCGGAATATAAAATTATTCCGAATAAGGAATGAACTAAGAAGGCTACTCGGAATATATAATATTCCGAATAAGAGACAAAATAATCAGACTATTCGGAATATATGAACATTCCGAATAAGAGGTAAAACAAATGGACTATTCGGAATATATGAATATTCCGAATAAAGGATAAAGTAAACAGCTATACAGAATAAACCTGGGCTGAAGAACAGTAGACAACATAAACTTAAACAGGGGACACGAATTTAAATCAAAACAAGCCAAATAAACAAAAAGGTTTTACCAAATTAACCACAAATCATGTATTAACCACAAGGATCAAATCCCAATCATAAAAACACAAAATCAACAACTTTTTAAGATAAACACTCAACTAAATAAGAACTTAAGAACTTTGAATAAAAAGATGATGATGAACAAGAGGAATGAAAAGATTAAAAGAAAACTTGTATTGATGATTAAGATTCAATAAACAAAATGAAAGGATTACACTGACACAATTCAAGAAGAAATCAAAGAAGATGAAAACCACTCCTTAAGGGAGATGGTTCTTCCTACGAAATAGGAAAAGAGTAACTGAAAACTAAAACTAGGTGCCAAATTTTGTGAGGGTGATTCCCTTATATAGGCTAAGTGGTTGGTTGGTGAGTGGGCTTTCTCCCTTTCTTCTTGTCTTCTCGTCTTTTCAGAAAAGTTGACGTTTTCGATTCTGATTCGGGATTTGTCGACGATTAAATTCAACTCATCTTTTATATTCTTCGTTAAATAGACTTGAGTTTCTTCGACATATGTAAATCTTCCATCTTTGGTCCTTTTCTTCGATGAGTCTTCAAATAGGCCCATTGACTTCAAATCTTTTGCATCTCTTGGACAATAGACTTCGTCTTGAGTCTTTTTCCTCGATAAAACCCGTGCAATCCCATGTTTTCTTCAATATTCATCCGGTTGGCTCTGAAAACACATTAAACACAAAAACCACACATAATTCCAAACAAATGATATTAAACACGCGTTTTGGTCTTGTTTTAGTAAGAAATAAGTGATAAAAGGATGGGTGTTTTCACACCTATCACTTAGCCTCAAGTAAAAGATAGTTTTGATACAAACCAAATTGAAAGTAATTTTAATTTGGTCACCAATCGAAGAGAAACTATTCAACCCCCCTTCTAGTTTCTACAATTGGTATCAGAGCGATGGTCACTCAAGATCTTTGAAGTATATTGTACTTTGAAACTTGGATCGATCCATTGTCTCCTTAAATTAGAAGGTCTAGTTGTACTAAAGTTTCTCTTTGGTCAAAACTATGTTTTCTTTGAAAATAGGTCTTTTAATTGATAATATTGCATCCCACTTAAGATTAGTAGCCTTTATGCATTTTAGATATACTCTTGAAATGTATCTACTAGTTTACATCTTGCTTTGTGTAGGTACTCATGAAGATCAATCACTTAATTGGTTGTGGATTGAGTTACTTGCACTTGTAGAAGAATCATCTTCATTGATCTTTAACATCTTTGAATGATGATACCAAGATGATTGGGAATGATACTAGTCCTTGAAGACTTGGTACTCATCATAGTCATTAATTGGGCATAGCACTTATTCCTTCATGGATTGCTCTTTGTGGCCAAGGTACGCTTTCGTTCTTCCACACGCCCTTTGATCATTCTTTTGATCATTACTTGACTATGTGCTTGTTCTCGGCATCCTTGCCTTGACATTTATTTGTGGTTTGTATTTCTTTTCTTTCATCCTCTCAAACCTTCAATGCTTGGATACTTGACTCACTATGGTGATTTAGAGTGAGTTAGTAGAAGCTTAAAGTATCAAGCATGATTTCCATGGTTTGCACCCATACGGTTAGTAGGCCCTTTGTGGGAGAGAAAGTGAATTAATACCTTGCTCATATTTTGGTTTAGACTAAGACTATTATTAAAAGTGATCTTAGTCTATACTTGAATAATTGCTTTGTGCTTATTCATTACCAAAGCCGTTTAACGTTTTGCCGGAAAGGCACGTCTTAAAACACTATATATGACACAAGCTCTTCGCTACAACTATTTGAAGATTGTAACTAATCCCTTGAGCATTGATCCTAGTCTTGATTCACTTCCCTTGACTTCTCTCCACTTAGTCGTTTTGCTACGAGTAGTCGTTTGTCCGTTTCGGTTCTTTTCGATCTTGATTTAACTCGTAATCCTTTGTTAAGGCATATTGCTTAGTGTTATGATGATCCAATGATATTCTAAAAGGCTCATGATTTAATTCTAAGTATTTTAGAAAAACTTGTTTTTCAAAATTTGGCGTTTTTCATAGTTAAAAACCTGCCTCTGTAGGCGGTTCCTTATCTACGCGGCTCAAACCCGCGGTACCTTATCGATAAGGTACCGCGGGCAGTAACTTTTGTCAGAGCGCCAGTTTGAGTTTTTTATTCTTTTTCAAACCAAACTCTCTCTCTCCCAAAAACACACAGCCGACGGGTTTTACCTTTTCCACCATTGTTGAAGCTTCCAAAACCTTCAATCACTCAAATTAATTGATTCCAAGTTGTGGGTTTCACTCATCCTTAATCTAACATCAATTAATTGTAAGTATTTTCTTTCAAATTCATCTATTTTGTTCTAGGGTTAATCCTTTCATAATTGGGGATTTTTAAAATTGAAATTGAATTAAAACCTTAATAGGAATGTGGGTTGACATGGTTATTTTACTATGATTCCTTAGCTTGATATTCATTAAGATTTCACTAAAACCCACTTGTAGAATAATAACTAGAGTTTTTACTAATTGAAAGTTCGTTTCTCGGAATCTCTTCGAATTGATTTCCGGTTAATTGTGTGAGATTAGTTGTTCTTGGTGAATCAAATAAAAGAGTTGTCGTTGTTTAAAACTAATTAAAAATAAAGACTTGAAACAAATAGAAATAAAGACGGTAAAAAGAGACAACAAAAGATAAAAACTTGGCGAGAAGTAAATGACGAGAAAATTAAAAGGCAAATAAAGTAAATGACGCAAATTAAAACTTAAAATAAAAGGAAAGCAAACAAAAATGCAAATAAAGAAAAATGCGAAAAAAAATAAAGTTTAAAACTTAAAACTGAAAAATATAAAATTACAAAAGACTGGACACTTATTCGGAATGAACCACTACTCGGAATAAATGCCTATTCGGAATAATTGAACATTCCGAATAAGGGTTCTATGCGGAATAAAAAGAGAAAAATACTCTACTCGGAATAACAACTATGCAGAATAAAATCCGCATTCGGAATATCAGGCTACTCGGAATAATGACCCTATCTGGAATAACTGAATATTCCGCATAGAGGTCCTATCCGGAATAACCAATATTCCGCATAGAGGTCCTATCCGGAATAACTGACATTCCGCATAAAGGAATAAGAAAGCAGATGATTCGGAATATAAGAAATATTCCGCATAGAAGAATAATAAAGCAGTCTATTCGGAATATTCTGGGCAAGATACAGTAAACATGAATATGAAGAACAGTAGGAGAAATGGAACACGAATTTAACAAAATCCAATCAAGATAAACCAAAAGATTAATCCAAAACAACCACAAAACATCAACTAACAATAATTACTCAAAACAAATCATCAAAACTAACAAATAAAGCCAAATAAATCAAAACCCACTTGATCAAAATCATAAAAACTCAAGAACAAGAACATTGAACACGAAGAACAAATCAAACAAGAAAGGTAGAAGGAGATTAGCAATAAGATAAAGATTAACAACAATAAAAGGTAAACTTACTTGAATTTAAAAAGAAATTAAAGGTGCATTACATGAAGATTTAAGTGCATAAAATTAAAGAACATGGAAATGAAAATGGGAAGGATGGGTTGTCAAGCCACCAACAACCAAACAAAATAAAAGTGGACACTATATATAGGGGGATTAGGGAGGAGCTTTGGAAGCTTCCTCCCTCTTTCTTCTTTCTCTTAATTGCACACTTAAGTCCTTGATCTTCTTAATCTTTTGTTAGTCTTCTTAATACTTGGACTTTTTCTTGGGATTTCTTCAAACTCGTCTTGTAATTTTCAATAAATTAGACCTGAGTTCTTCGGCTTTTTAGTAAACTTCCGTCTTTTGACTTTTTCTTCGATAAATCTTCAGAATTGGTCTTGTACTTCCGTTCTTTTTCCACTTTTGATCTTTCGACTTTGTCTTTTGCCTTTTTCTTCGATAAAAGCCCGTGAAATCCCGTGTTTTCTCCACTTTTCACCTTTTCGTCCTAAATCACAACAAAAACACAAACCACACATAATTCTGACATAAATGACATAAAATACACGTTTTGGCTCAGTTATTATTGTAATTAAGTGGTAAAAAGGATGGGTGTTTTCACACCTATCAAATCCCCTACACTTAACCATTGCAATGTCCTCATGCAATGCATTCGTTACAAAGCACTTTTACATTTTTCATCACAATCAATCCATGTTGGCCTTTATTAAAGAGATAGAAAATTATAAACATACAAAGTAAAGAAATCAAAAACATACCTTGGGTTTTGAAAATGTCATGAATAATCATCATCCTCAAGTTTTCACTTTTTCCAAACCAAGATTAAAAACGAGATCATTGTTATTATAAGTTAGCAAACTAACACGAACTCATGTGGGCCAATTATTCACTTAGACTCCCTTATTCCTACGGGTATCTCTTATATTTTATTGTTGTCTTGAATGATCACAAGGATGCATTTTTGACTTATTTCGATAGTTATTAAGGCTGAAAATAAAGTGAACGATTTAATCAATAGTTAGCTAAAGGACAAAATCTTTTAAAACTGCTTCTCGGGACCTCATAAAGTTCATATCTTGGCATAACTCGCTTCGCGATTTGAGACCTTTCTCGGACCGATATATGGCAGCGACTTCATACTTCAAACCTTGAGAGACGTTCATGAAATTATGGTCTTCTCTTCATAATGTAATTTCTTCACTTGAAGTTTTGAGAGATTCATACTTGGACCACGACTTCTTCATTTTTCTCCAATCTTTATTTGGGATTTTGATATACCACGATCCGCCTCCTTTTATGACTTAGATCTATTTATCCTCATACCTTGCTAGGGTCTTTTCAGATACACTTCTCCAGGACTTTTGGGGAGTTTTTGCTTTTCGTCGTGTGTCTCGATCCTTCATATTGATTTTCGATAAATGATTCTTCACATCACTTTGGATCTTTAGCAACAAAATGTAGCCCTCATGTCTTGTTAGGACCTTTTTGGACTCGCCAATCTTCGCATCCCGCTTCAATAAGTTATGCCTTGGCTATGAACTCTAATCCATACCGAGCAACTTTTAAACGATCTTGGGCTAGAAGCTAAGCAACTTTTAAGTAACCTTATTTATTTAAAAGCAAGAAAACTCAAGAACATGAACAATGAAAATGAAGAACAAATCCAACAAGAAAGGTAGGAGGAGATTAACAATAAAGTAAAGATTCAACAATAATTAAATGTAAACTTACTTGGAATTAAAAGAAATTTAAAGGTGCATAACATGAAATTAAGGTGCATCAAAATTAAAGTACAGGAAATGAAAATGGGGGAAGGATGGGTTGTCAAGCCACCTACAACCTAAACAAAATGAAGGTGGACACTATATATAGGGGGATTAGGGAGGGGCTTAGGAAGCTTCCTCCCTCTTTCTTCTTTCTCTTAATTGCACACTTAAGTCCTTGATCTTCTTAATCTTTTGTTAATCTTCTTAATACTTGGACTTTGTCTTGGGATTTCTTCAAACTCGTCTTGTAATTTTCAATAAATTAGACTTGAGTTCTTCGGCTTTTTAGTAAACTTCCGTCTTTTGACTTTTTCTTCGATAAATCTTCAGAATTGGTCTTGGACTTCCGTTCTTTTTGCACTATTGATCTTTCGACTTTGTCTTTTGCCTTTTTCTTCGATAAAAGCCCATGAAATCCCGTGTTTTCTCCACTTTTCACCTTTTCGTCCTAAATCACAACAAAAACACAAACCACGCATAATTCCGACATAAATGACATAAAATACACGTTTTGGCTCGGTTATTATTGTAATTAAGTGGTAAAAAGGATGGGTGTTTTCACACCTATCAAATCCCCTACACTTAACCATTGCAATGTCCTCATGCAATGCATTAGTTACAAAGCACTTTTACATTTTTCATCACAATCAATCTACGTTGGCCTTTATTAAAGAGATAGAAAATTATAAACATACAAAGTAAATAAATCAAAAACATACCTTGGGTTTTGAAAATGTCATGAATAATCATCATCCTCAAGTTTTCACTTTCTCCAAACCAAGCTTAAAAACGAGATCATTGTTATTATAAGTTAGTAGACTAACACGAACTCATGTGGGCCAATTATTCACTTAGACTCCCTTACTCCTAGGTGTATCTCTTATATTTTATTTTTGTCTTGAATGATCACGAGAATGCATTGTTGACTTATTTTGATAGTTATTTAGGCCGAAAATAAAGTGAACGATTTAATCAATAGTTAGCTAAAGGATAAAATCTTTTAAAACTGCTTCTCGGGACCTCATAAAGTTCATATCTTGGCATAACTCGCTTCGCAATTTGAGACCTTTCTCGGACCGATATTTGGCAGCGACTTCATACTTCAATCTTGAGAGACGTTCATGAAATAATGGTCTTCTCTTCATAATAGGAATTTCTTCACTCGAAGTTTTGAGAGATTCATACTTGGACCACGACTTCTTCATTTTTCTCTAATCTTTATTTTGGACTTTGATATACAACGATCTGCCTCCTTTTATGACTTGGATCTATTTATCCTCATACCTTGCTAGGGTCTTTTTGGATGCACTTCTCCATGACTTTTGAGGAGTATTTGCTTTTCGTCGTGTGTCTCGATCCTTCATATTGATTTTCGATAAATGATTCTTCACATCACTTTGGATCTTTAGCAACAAAATATAGCCCTCATGACTTGTTAGGACCTTTTTGGACTCGCCAATCTTTGCATCCCGCTTCAGTAAGTTATGCCTTGGCTATGAACTCTAATCCGTACCGAGCAACTTTTAAACGATCTTGGGCTAGAAGCTAAGTAACTTTTCAAATCGTACAACCTTATTTATTGCAGATAAATTTATTAGCAGGTGATGGGAGAATAGGCTCATAATTAACTCACATAAATTCACGAAAGAATACCATACTTATAATTGGCTATATCATCTCTCGTTCTCCACAGTTGAAAATCTCAAGAAATGAGACTCGTGGATGCTTAGCCTATTAAATCAAAGTTTTGGGTTTTCGAGTCGCCTATAGGATCTTACAAACTCTTAGACTTTTTCAAGTTTAGAAATCGCGTTTTAAAGTTCTTTTGATAAGCGACTCTCAAGGATCAATTATAGGAACTTGCGAAAAGTTCTTGTTCTTAACCGGTGAGAGTTAAGACTTTCGCGTTTTATAGCTCCCTATATAAAAGCCTAGCAACACTTGACTTAAACACGTTAAGGATACTAGCTAGAGTAACTTAGATAAGTAAACTCGGGTTGAGTCAAAAGATTCACAACGTTTGAAAACTAAAACCACTTTATTAAACATTTATTCTAGCAAAGAAAGAAAAATAACTATACAAAGGGAAAAACTAATAGGACAAAATAGATCAAAAATTTTGAAAATGTCGAAAAATTGATTTTCCGGTTAAAATGAGGACAAATACAAGGAAAAGGCCACTTAACTTCGATAGAAGTCCCCCCTACACTTAATATAAACATTGTCCTCAATGTTTAAGCATGGGGGAGTAAACTCCCCTACACTTAGGACATTGTGCACTTTGTTTAAATCTCGCTAAGAAAGGGACAACTAAAGAGATTCCTATTTTAATATTGAGAAATATAAAATAGTGAATCGAAAAGAGTTTAGGATATAACCGGGAAGAAGGGAACACGGAATCACGGTTCGTCAAAAGTCATCAAGAGTGTGTCTTTGAAGCTCTAATCCCTGCACATGATAAGAAAGAAAGCAAGAAGCACCACGTGGCTCCCCCTACACTTATGGTGAAAATAGATAGATAATTGGGTTGCCTCCCAAAAAGCGCTTGTTTATATTAACCGAGTCACGAGCCTGACTCGTCCCCGAATTAAATTGTCCATGGGGAGCCTCGAATGCAATACCGGGATCAAAGACCTTGTCCTCGTTCCCGGTTGACATCAACAAAGGAGAGGCGGGGGGATAAGTCTTGAATGGGAGAAAAACCCTTTCAACATACGAGAAGTATGTGAATTCAAGATCCACGGGAGGTGGGGTGGGTAAAGTAAGCACATTGTCATCCCCCAAAGACAATGGAGGCTGAGCATTCGGCAAAGCCGTGATGTTATCAATGATAGCATAATCAATGTCACCTCCCGGGTCAAAGCACTCATCCTCCGTGATGGTCTCTAACGGAGTGGATGAAAGGTGCTCGGGAGGGGGACTTGGGACAATACATTCTTGCAGCAAATTATCAAAAATAATGTCCCCCTCCATGTCATCGTCGTCATTACCTGGTGGTATGGAGTGAATATCGATTTCTTCCAGCAATGGGTCATTATCTTCAACGGGAGGAATAGATGGAGGCAAAGAATCGGAAAGAGAAGGAGAAGTCAACTCTTCGATTTGAGCAATAAGAAGGTGCACTTTCCGTAATCTATCGCGAAGAAGCACGTCTTCCACCTCATCCACAAGATCAAGTTCATCGGTGAACTTCTCGTAGGCCGAAGAGAATAAATCGTCATCACCCGCATCTCCCGGTAGAGATTGAGAAATTTCAAAAGTGAAATTCTCATAGCAGAGAGAAGAATCATCATCACTAGGATCGACCTCTTCCGTAAGAGCAATGTCGTCCTCAGGCTCCATAGCAGGTAAGTCACAAACCTCATCATCCAATACCTTGTCGAGACCAACATCACTAAGCTCATTCAACGAATCTAGATCCTTAGGCGCAATAGGAACATCAAGAGTAGGAGCAGCAACTTCAGAAGATTGGTTGAAAGTGTAGACATCATCGTCGTCGTCATCATCATAATAGATGGGACGAGTCCAGTTAGGAGTGACGTAGTCGGCTAACTCTTCCTTGATAACCTCCACATCTTTAAGAAGCTCATGCAGCAACTTTTGTTGTTCATCGCCCCGAGTATGTTCAATTTCACCAATTCTATCCCACGCTGTAATTAAACATTTTGGTGTAGAAAAGAAGGGAAAATGACTAAATTGGCTCAAAAAGGTGTCGGTGGTTTTCAAGGTTAAATCCACATCAAGCAAAGGTTGTTGTTCCGGATGCAAGTCAGCTCGAAGTTGAGCTATACTTTCTAGAATGCCATTCAAAGAAGTGAGTTGTTGATCAAGACTTGTTTGCTGAGAGGATTGATGATTGAGGGTGTGTTGTGAGGGCTCAAAGTTATAGACACTAGGATGATAGCACGGTACTTTCTCAAAGACTTGCGACGGATCACAAAAAGAAGCATCGTGAGGGCCCCCACAAATATAGCACCATCGGTATGGAGAGAAACTGGATGCCTCTTGTGGATAGCTATTATCATTTTCATAATTGTACCCCGGTTCTTGCCCGTGTCCATACGGGTATTGAACCGGGCACGAAACATGCCAATGAGAATCGCTTCCACAATAGATGCACGGGGGAACAGGAGGAGGTGGGTTCAAAAAGGACGAATTAGTCGAGTTGCACAAAGGACAAAATCCGAATAGGAATTGTGTATTGTCGATATCGTTTCCGCACCGCTCACATGTACACCATTGACAAGAGTTGTTCCCAGATAATTGTTTCCCACACCGGACGTAATGGACATAAAAATCCATAAAGAAAGATAGATAAGCAAGAAGAATATTTTTGGTGCAAAACTTTGAAAAAGAAATGCTTTTTATGATTTTTCAAATGTTTTTGGATTTTTGAAAATTTTTGGACACGAAAAATAACGTTCACAAGTGAACGGGTCCCAAAAGCCAACGCGTCTCTCACAAAAAACCGTAAATCCTCACGAAAAGAGCCGGCAGCGGCGCCATTTTAATATCTAGAGTTTTTACTAATTGAAAGTTCGTTTCTCGGAATCTCTTCGAATTGATTTCCGGTTAATTGTGTGAGATTAGTTGTTCTTGGTGAATCAAATAAAAGAGTTGTCGTTGTTTAAAACTAATTAAAAATAAAGACTTGAAACAAATAGAAATAAAGACGGTAAAAAGAGACAACAAAAGATAAAAACTTGGCGAGAAGTAAATGACGAGAAAATTAAAAGGCAAATAAAGTAAATGACACAAATTAAAACTTAAAATAAAAGGAAAGCAAACAAAAATGCAAATAAAGAAAAATGCGGAAAAAAATGAAGTTTAAAACTTAAAACTGGAAAATATAAAATTACAAAAGACTGGACACTTATTCGGAATGAACCACTACTCGGAATAAATGCCTATTCGGAATAATTGAACATTCCGAATAAGGGTTCTGTGCGGAATAAAAAGAGAAAAATACTCTAGTCGGAATAACAACTATGCGGAATAAAATCCCCATTCGGAATATCAGGCTACTCGGAATAATGACCCTATCTGGAATAACTGAATATTCCGCATAGAGGTCCTATCCGGAATAACCAATATTCCGCATAGAGGTCCTATCCGGAATAACTGACATTCCGCATAAAGGAATAAGAAAGCAGATGATTCGGAATATAAGAAATATTCCGCATAGAAGAATAATAAAGCAGTCTATTCGGAATATTCTGGGCAAGATACAGTAAACATGAATATGAAGAACAGTAGGAGAAATGGAACACGAATTTAACAAAATCCAATCAAGATAAACCAAAAGATTAATCCAAAACAACCACAAAACATCAACTAACAATAATTACTCAAAACAAATCATCAAAACTAACAAATAAAGCAAAATAAATCAAAACCCACTTGATCAAAATCATAAAAACTCAAGAACAAGAACATTGAACACGAAGAACAAATCAAACAAGAAAGGTAGAAGGAGATTAGCAATAAGATAAAGATTAACAACAATAAAAGGTAAACTTACTTGAATTTAAAAGGAAATTAAAGGTGCATTACATGAAGATTTAAGTGCATAAAATTAAAGAACAGGGAAATGAAAATGGGAAGGATGGATTGTCAAGCCACCAACAACCAAACAAAATAAAAGTGGACACTATATATAGGTGGATTAGGGAGGAGCTTAGGAAGCTTCCTCCCTCTTTCTTCTTTCTCTCAATTGCACACTTAAGTCCTTGATCTTCTTAATCTTTTGTTAATCTTCTTAATACTTGGACTTTGTCTTGGGATTTCTTCAAACTCGTCTTGTAATTTTCAATAAATTAGACTTGCGTTCTTCGGCTTTTTAGTAAACTTCCGTCTTTTGACTTTTTCTTCGATAAATCTTCAGAATTGGTCTTGGACTTCCGTTCTTTTTCCACTTTTGATCTTTCGACTTTGTCTTTTGCCTTTTTCTTCTATAAAAGCCCGTGAAATCCCGTGTTTTCTCCACTTTTCACCTTTTCGTCCTAAATCACAACAAAAACACAAACCACGCATAATTCCGACATAAATGACATAAAATACACGTTTTGGCTCAGTTATTATTGTAATTAAGTGGTAAAAAGGATGGGTGTTTTCACACCTATCATAGAACAAATCCGAATTTAGGCTAAATGATTTTGGTTGAATGATGGATTTGAGATGAACCCATGAACAAGTAGGTAATGACATTGTTAATGCTTACCTAAAAACCTTGTTTTGAAAAACCAATGTTCTAATCCATTGTTGATCTAGCATAGATCATGTGTTCTTGGTTATTGATGGAATAGACACATTGTGAACATGAGAATGATATGGATTCAATCCTATGTTTGTCAAGAAATTGATATAACACATTCTTATATTTTTTATCTTTATTTTTTATTTTTCATATGAGTGATTGGAGGAATATTGTCTTGTGTTTGTATTTAGGTACTTAATCATGCCTTCTCAATATCAAAAAGATCATCAATTCACTAGAGATTATATGCCCGACATCTCTCAAACATACTTCCCTGAACCTTAAACCACCCTAATCAACCATGGTGTGTACCAAAACCTCAAACACTTCCAAGACCTCCACCCCAAAGAAAACACTCAAAATAAGGGTTAAGGTAGCTAAGCCTAACTCCTCACCTTTCCACACACCTAAGAATGAGATGGCTCCTATCCTCATTTATTCATCACCTTCCCCACCTCTTGCACCATGCACGACTTCATCCACCCATGGTACTAACCACTCCATTGGTTCTACTTCCTCTTCATTCAACTCAAGAATGAATGAGCTCTCTTCACCCTTCACTCCAAGTGCACCCTTGGAAGTGACCACACAACCCTAACTAATCCAAATCATTCCTTTTGGGAATGACTTTGATGACACTTTGGTGACTTCACCATTTACCCCTCACAACTCACCCATTTCACCACCCTTGGAGGATTCACCTCCATACTCACCCATTTCCCCTTTATGGAACATGCCTCCACTTTCACCCACATCACCCTTGGAGAACTTGCCTCCTCCACCTCCACCCAACTTAAACATCCCAATTTTGGGTGTTCCACTTTCCCTCCTCTTGGGTGATCCTTACTATGGGTTTCAACAAACTCATGGTCCTAGATGTCCATGTTGTCTATACAACCACTACATCATCCATAACCTAAGGATGGATATGTATGGACTACATAGGGGTTTGCAAGAGTTCTTGATTGCCTTGTTCTCCATGCCTCCTCCTAGGAGATGAATGATGGAGTCTTCTTAATAATAGTTTTCAACAAAACCAAGCCTAAGAAAACTACTTATCTAGATTTAATATTTAAGATAGCTATGTATTAGTTAGTTTTTATTTGTCTTTGTACTTGCCTCCTTAATGAATGTTTCTTGTTGTTGACTTATGGATTTAGCTTTGTGTGTTTCTATCCTTTTGTGCACACTAACCAACTTTAATTTGAAATTAAAATTGAACCTAAATCTATCACAACCCCTAAACTTGACTAAAATTGGTTCAAAATGATATCTAAATTATTTTGTCACCCTTTGTCAAGACATTCTTTGTGAATGTGTTGCTTTATGCAACCCTAGCATATTTTGGTGCTAATAGAGGTAAATTTCCAAGATTTGCAACTTTTTGAAAAAGTCTTAGTTTTTCCCAAAACCCAAGAAAAACATGGTTTAAAGTCCACTGGACGCGGTTCCTTAAAGTCCCGCGGTTCCTTAGCGATATGGAACCGCCGGTCCCTATAAGGTACCGCGGACAGTAAGTGGATTTTGACGAATTTTTGGTCAAAACTTTTAAAACCCTATTCCCTGTCAAGATTCCTTGTTTACTCAAATTGACTAAACATTCCTTGACACTACACATTTTGTATTCAAATTCTTACCTTGATTACATTTTACTTATACCCCAACCTTGAGATTTCATTCTCACACCTTCCCAACCTTGAGAATTCATTCTCACATAACCTTGAGATATCACTCTCACACTCTCACAATGCCTAACTCCTACATTCCTAACCTTGACATTTCTTTGTCACAACCCCACTCACCCAAAGCTTCCTCATCCAAGCTTTCAAAGAAACCGAAAATCTCGGTTCGACCTGTTTAGGTTAAGAAGAATGAACCATCTTCGTCCAAACCACCCAAAAACCCTACCTTCTCTTCAATCAAGTATTGGAATGAGACGTACACCATAAACCCCATCACATGAGCAAAAGAAAATGTTCCACCACCACCACAATCCTTCAATACCCCTCAACTCAATGACCTTTCAACCTTCCCAAACCTCACAAGGCATTGTGAAAACATACCCAAACCCATTACCCCTCCACCACCAACCCCTAAGTTTGATGCCATACCCCCATCAAACGATTTTGTGTTGCATCATGGATCCTCGTGTGATTGTTGCCGATTTCAACAAATTGAACTTGCTCATGTGTATGAGAAGTTAAATTTTCTTGAATTCCTCCTCAATCGACCTCCCATTCAAGTTTTCATTCCGGTGGACAAAACTTCGAATGATGCATCGTCGTCTTTTTAGTTTTCTTTTTATTTTTAGCAATCTTGGAAAATATCACTATTAGACTAGCTTATGCTTAGTGGTTTATTTTCCATATTTATTTCTTTTAGATACTCATACTGTGTGTATGACTATCTTCTTTGTTGTATTTTTTATGTAACCTTTGTGTTATTTGTGTGCTATTTCATTAGTTCTATTTTGAGTTGATCTTGGTTAATTTTTTAAAATTGCTTATGGGTGATTCCATCAATTCTAAAGCTTTAACCCATTGACAAGCTTATCATCTTCATTGGATTGAAGTTTGATTTTGTCAATTACCTCTTTGGACATACTTAGCAAAATACTTGCTTCTAATTTGAGATTTTTTCTCTTTCTCCCTCTCAAGTTATTTAGTAGGTAGTGATCATATATACATTGGTGTTTCTTTCCTTTCTACTAACCTTTGTGTAGCATGTCACCTTAGCTCACAAACTTGGTGCCCCAAGCAAGGGGGAGCAACCACCAAGGGGGAGCTACTAGCAAAGTTCGATGTTCTTCAAAGACTTGTGCTAACCTTTTTGCTACGACAAAGGGGGAGAAATGATAGTGATAAACTAGTTAATAATTCCATATTTTGTGTTTCTACGTAAATGAGTTTATCGTTTGTCGTAATAAAAAAGGGGGAGATTGTTAATGCAAGTGATGCCTAAAAACATTATTAGTGTTAACTTATCTTTCTTAGTTTTGATCACAACAAACCATACAACACATTTAGTGTAAAACACAAAATGAACTATTTAACTAACACTATCATCAAGGTAATAATCATATCACTAACCTTTCTTAATCATACTTAGTGATCATCAAAATGATTATCCTTAAAACTCACTTTTGTTAATATGACAAAAGACTTTTTAATAAACTTTCATTTTTAGAAAATGTTTTATTAAAATGGAAAATGAAAATTTGAAAATGGCATATTCCAAATGTTGTTAGAATATCCTTTGAAGGGTTCAAATACCTTAGATATTCCCACCCCACTAAAAGACAAAAAACGGAGCAGAGTCTAGTGGCGATACGTTAAGTACCTACGCGGTACCTTAGCGATATGGTACCGCGGGGTGAGATAAGGTACCGCGCACAGTATCCGTTATAGATCCGTTATACTTTGTCTCCTTTAAATAGTGGGTCAAATCTCATTTTCCAGCAAGCCTCTTGGACGTTTTTCTCACCCCTCTTTCTATTTTCTATAGCATAATCATTAGTAAATGATCACTTAAATTGTTAAGGATGTTTACATATGATTATCCTCTTGATCCCCTCCTTTACCTTGTCCAATGAGAAGATCACTCACTCACTAGTGTTGTGATAAAGATGAATCTATGAGCTAGTCATATTCATCATGATACCCTTTTTGTTTTAGGTCAATCCAATGTATTTATGAATACTTAGACTAGTTGTGTTCATCCAAGTTATTTGTGGATACTTGGATTTGTTGTGTATATCCATTGCATATGTGTTTGCTTGGATTTGTGTTGTGTAAATCCAAGCTACATGTGTGTACTTGTATAAGTCTAGTTGAGTTGTAATAGATTTGATTAGGAGTTCTCACTAAACTATAAAGTGATGTGGTTGTGTCTTGTGAGTTCTCACTAAACTTAAAAGTGATTAGTAGTTGTGTTGTGTGAAGTTCTCACTTAGCTTCAAAGTGAAGAGTCGTGAAGATAGGTTCTAGCTTTCGATTAGAACTCGACATCTAGCCTTGTGTCATAAAATGGTGAAGTAGGCAACGTCGTGAAGATTGGTTCTACCTTAAGATTAGAACCCGACATCTAGCCTTGTGTCGTTAAATTGTAAAGTAGGCAACGTCGTGTAGATTGGTCCTAGCTAAAGATTAGGTCTCGACATTTAGCTTAGTGTCGGAAAATAATGTAAGCAACGATGTAAGGTTTTCTCCGCCAAGAAGGGAGCTTGTGGATATAGTGGAAATCTCGAGTAGGTGTACTCGAGGAGTGGAGTAGAAACGAGGATAGAGCCTCGTTGTCGAACCACTATAAATCTTGGTGTCTTCCCACTAGGTTGTCTCCTTCCTTACTCTTTACTTATTTCATTATCATTATACTTGCTTATTATTTTTTCTAGTGCATTTTAATTGAACCTAATCATTATGCAACTTAGCCTCTAGTAAAAGATAGTTTTGATACAAACCAAATTGAAAGTAATTTTAATTTGGTCACCAATCGAAGAGAAACTATTCAACCCCCCCTTCTAGTTTCTACACATCCTTCTCGAGAAGGTGTGTCATAGGTCGAGTGATTTTTGAAAAGTCTTTGATGAAACGACGATAAAAGCCCGCATGGCCTAGAAAACTCCTAACTCCCATGACGGTTTTGGGATGAGGTAACTTGGAGATGACGTCTATCTTAGCTTTATCGACCTCAATCCCCACTTTCGAGACCTTGTGCCCTAAGACGATTCCTTGTTTACACATAAAATGACATTTTCCCAATTGAGCACAAGGTTGGTTTCTTCACAACATTTTAACATTTTCTCGAGATTGGATAAACACGACGTGAACGAATCACCAAACACCAAAAAGTCATCCATGAATACTTCCATCGACCTCCCGATCATATCATGAAAAATAGCCATCATACACCGTTGAAATGTTCCCGGTGCATTGCAAAGTCCGAAAGGCATTCTACGATAAGCAAACGTTCCATAAGGACACGTAAACGTAGTTTTCTCTTGATCACGAGGGTCGATAGGGGTTTGAAAGTAACCGGAAAAACCATCTAAAAAGAAATAGAAGTCATTTCCTGCAAGTCGCTCCAACATTTGATCCATGAAGGGCAAGGGAAAGTGGTCTTTACGAGTGGCGTCATTTAACTTTCGGTAGTCAATACACACCCTCCAACCGGTCACAACACGAGTGGGAATTAACTCGTTGTTTTATAAGCAATTTCTACGGTAATGATTTATTATTATTTTATAAGCTCCCTAGTTATTCCATCATTCCAATATGCTCTTTAGACTAAAAGATCTCTTATACAATAAGTTTGAAGCAAATAGGACTTTTCATGTAATTGTTTTATTAACAGGGACTAACCTTGCCTAATAATGAAACTTAAGTGATATGCCAGTGTGATAAGTATCTATTATCCCTGGAACATATCAGATGTTTCTGCTTTCCTCTTTCTACACCATGACACACCCACACTCATCATTTAGTTAGACTAGGGTTTTGATTTCCAAGTTGATTTGAAGCAAGATATTAGTGTATTAAAGCTTAGGAGCTATTATATAGTGTTTCCATCATCCAACCTGAGGTAAATATCATATCTTGACATTGAATTCATGGTTTATGATTACCCTTAGTGGGTAATGCTTAAAGATGATGACTTTAAGCTAATTAAGGGGTGCTTGTAGAATTTTACATGATTATGAGAAGTGTTGAATTATAAGAAATCATCAAGAATACTTGTAACATGGTATAAGAACTTGATCATGTGATGGGTACCTTGTTAAAAGTACCATAACATAAACAATGGTGTTAATTATCAAAAAAGTGTGTTTGTGTGGTTACATAAGCCACAAACCAAACACCCCCTCATGGCTTAAGTCCTTCATTAGCTTATTCATGAAAACATGTTCCTAACAAGCTCCATGTAATTTGTATGTTCTAAGGTTATAAAGGTTAGCCAAGGACGTTTACGGGAGGTCGTGTTAGAATTCAAGCTTTTGGGTGAGTAATGTATATATGAATAGAAGCGGGACTTTAGGAGCCCGTTAGATGTACCACATACCTTTTGTTGCTTATGTTTATGTTTATCTAATTGCATTATATGTGTTATGAATAGTAATGGTTCAAATGCTATAAGTTTGCTTATGCAATTTAAGGACGGGTCAAAACAGCCCCGATTGACCCGTATGACCAAAACAACCTTATTTGACTCTCATGGTCGAAACAGCCCCTATTGGCCCGTGTGGTCAAAACAGCCTCTATTGATTCTTGTGGTCAAAACAGCCCCTATTAGCCTGTGTGGTCAAAATAGCCCCTATTGGCCCGTGTGGTAAATACAGCCCCTAATGGTTCATGTGGTCAAAACAACCCATATTGGCCCGTGTGTTCAAGACAGCCCGAAACGACCTTTGTAGTCTTAGAATTGTGTTACTATTTTAAATGTAGTAATGTTGATCATTTAACGTCCTTAGTGGGCGACATGGTTAAAATGGTCATACTTATGTTCCCAAAATGGAACAAGGCATCCTTAGTGGATGACTTGCATAGTTGTATGCATCGTGACCCAAAATTGGGATCTAGACGTTCTATGTGGGTGACGCGCGTCATTATGTGATCGCTCGTTCCAAATGGAACTTAGTGGAACGGGATTGGACATCCTGTGTGGATGATGATATATTTACATGCTCGTAATCATGTAATAGAAGAGTTAGATGTCCTTAGTGGACGAATAGCTCAAATGACAATTATTCAGAAAAGCCTTGACGAGGCAACATCTAGCTTTCTCGTTATGTTGAAAGTTCGTATTGTTATATATGCTATCTCACTAGGCTTATGCTTACGTTGCTTTGTTCATGTTTTGTTTTTATAGGTCAAGCTAGTGACGTTGTAATCAAGGGTAAGAAGGTCGAAATATAGCTTTTGGTGAAGCTCGTGGGTAACAAGCTACTTCCCTACCCTCTCTTTTACCAAGAAACGCCCTAGGATGTTATGTTTGTATGTATATTAATGCAAACTCAGTTTAGTGTGGAATTAACTAGTTATGTTATTTTGTTAAAACTTAAAGGGGTGTTTGGCATAATGTCATTCTTGCCCATTATGACCCGTTTTGTTTATGTATCGGTCTAAATCGACTAGCATATAACATGTATGACTTTTATGTGTTAATATATGTTGTATTTATGGGTTAAATCAGATTGTTGCTAAAGTTAGCGTTTTTGGCTACAAACGGGTCAAAATAAGAAAATTCATATAAAATATTTTTCTGCACATTTTCAGCAGCAATATAGTACTGTAGCATACTGTAATAGTGCTGTAGCGGCAACAAAAAAAAATAAAAAAATAGACTGGGCGTTTCAAGTTGGTATCAGAGCTGTGGTTTAAGGGATTTAGGTATCCACCGTTGGTGGGTATTTAGACTTAAACCTAGGCTCTGGGCGACCTATAAAGTTTCACACATTTCCGCATATGTATGAAGCATCCATTTCAATACAGTACATGCTATTTCAACACTATGGTTATTTGTTATTGTAGAAATGTAAATATTGCTTATGTTTTTAGAGAGAGAAAGAAAGATAGAGAGATGGTGGATTTCACACAAAGCTAGAGAGAGAAAATAAGAAGAACTATGTGTAAATTATGAAACCACACCACCCTCTCCATCTAAGGAGAGGGTTTATATACCCAAGCCTTGTAATGGGCTTGGGCTTACACGTTTGGGCCGGCCTACACATGTTGTAGGCCAGGCTTGGACTTGTTTGTTAAATAACGATGTCTAGACTACGAGCTACTACTTAGTATATTGTCGGAGTGACCGAATCTTCCTAAATACGTAAAAACGTATTTCCAACAATCTCCCCTTAAGGGAGGTCACTCCAAACAAGGGCGTTACCCGAGTTACAATAATGAAATAACCCTAGCATACTATGCTTGTCTTGAGCTCGTAGTCTTCGTCTTTCCTTTCCTTTTTCTTTTCTGGTGAACATGCTGATGTGATCTTTGATATCAATCTTGAGCATTAATCTCTTGCCTTGATCTTGTGCATCCATCACTTGTGATCTTCGCCTCCTCGTGACACCATGTCCCACATACTTATACTTTTTGTAATTCTTGAAAGCTTCAGATTTCAATACAGCGGAAGACTTAACTTTTAGGCTTTCTTGAATTAGTTGAGGTAATAAGTGCATAAAGTATAAGCATGCGGGGACGACTTCTTCTTAGATCCCGCAACGCCACCGTCTTCAAATGCCGCAACATAAGTAGACACGAACGAAATGGCTTTGAACATTTCATTCTAAATCGGTAGCATTTTACCTCCGGTCGGTGAAGACCGTTGGACGATATTAGATATCGTACCCGTGACAGATAGTTTCAATTAAGTAACTTCCTGACAGAATTTCGCGGGTAAACCCGTTCTCTTTATTCGACCGTCCAAAGCTGACTGCGAACATAAAGAGTGAATCATTTGGATAATAATATCCGCATGATTTGAAGCCGTCAATTCATGTTCCTGGAACAAGTGAAATTTAATTAAGAACCGCACCATCGTTGCTTTCCAGTTGTCACGAGCTTGATTCGTATAGAATCTTGCAAGTTACCTACCAAGTGCTGTTTGAGGTTAACACTAGAAGGATTTCCACTCATCACTGTGAAAACTAAGGTATCACTCTAAGTGTTCTGGCAAGATCACTAAGATATTGCGTAGAGGCCTGGAACGTGTTTAAATTCAGTTAAGAATTAAACCACTGTTGCTTTCCAGTTATCACAAGTTTGATTCATAAAGAATCGCACAAGTCACCTACCATGAGCTTTTTGATATTCGCTCAAGAAGGATTTCCATCTTCATTGTAAATACTTTCGTATTACTCGGATGTTCAGGCAAGATCATGAAGATTTTGCGTAGGACTCATAAAATCTTTCTTACTTTTCACAGTGTGTGAAGAAGCAAGGAAATATGAAAGTGTGTCCTAATGAGATATTTGATGATCTCAAATGGCTCTAGACTCGATCGTGCATTTTGAATTTAGTGATCGGAGGCTGGAGAGGAGTGCCACCTTTTCAATACCAATTTACTCGGAGTGAATAAATCGATAGATAACGTGTTGTCTCCGTGTGATTAAAACAAATACCTTTTGAGAGATATCCGAGTTAGCAGGGATGGGTTGTGCATTGCATCACTGGGTCCATGATGTGTGTCTTCAATATCGAGAATCATTAAAATGATCTCAATAGCATATGTGTTGACCCAGTTTCTGCCTAAAGTTGTAAGGAGGGCTTCTTTCTTTACACCCTTTATCTTTACAATTCTTTTTCATTCTTCAACCCCTTCAATGCTTACCAATACGTCATAACTAGCACCTTGTTTTGATTGTTCCAGTGCTAACTTAAGTACTTGGTCGGCATTCAGCTACGTTCACAATCTTTTCTCCATCTTTTCCTAAGGACTACTATTTCTAGCTATGGAATGTCCTTGGGAAGATTCCTCCGGTTCTGGAAGAATCATAGGACTTAACCTATCCTACCATCCTTATGTCACCACAATCTTCATCGTCGTGAAATAAATGGGTTTTGGGTAAGTATATGTCACCATAAAAATCCATTTTGATATGCAAATCCGTTTTGCTCCCCCTTAACATATGCCACGATATTCGAAAACATTTCGCACATGTCGGGATGAGCCAGCACATTAAGTCAAACCATTTGTGATAATATCCGATATTAAATCACATTTTCTCTCCCATATTAAAAATATTAACCCAATCGGTTTTTTTAATATCAATTGATTTAATGAAGTTTTAACAAAGGTTTTGGGAAGAAAAATGCAAGTCCATTTAATCTTGATGGTATCAAATGTATGAGATATGATACCGACTTGTAACATGACCACATATTCACCATATTAGGAAAAATTGACAAGGTTGGACCTGATTGATGAGAACATCATATGATAAGATCAAATGGTTCTTATCAGCATATGTTGGTCGCCTCGTCACGTCTGAAGTCATCTCTTGACACCACGTGTACGATTGGTATTGTTGTCTTGACACCAGTTAGTGAGCTTGGCACGTTCGGCATCGAAGATTCTGAATGCTTGACAATTGCTCCCCCTCAATTGTTGACCCATGTTCTATTGAAAGAGCTGTAGTCGTCGGTTGAGTAGTCGCATCGTCGAGTAAGTAGATACCAATTGTAGATTGCTATGGTTGTAGAGATGATAACTTCATAAAAACAAGACTTCTCTTGTTTTAACAAATAAATGCACTGAGGCGTACATATATTTGTGTTAGACCAAGTTATAAAGTAAACTTGATCCCTTACAAGGTTATAAAGTAAACCTTGCCCGAGAAAATTAATTCCTGTTGTGAGCCAAAGCTTTCATAAGAAATACTTGACTTTAATGTGAAAACCGGGTTGCAGTCTGAAATAACTACAAGCCATTTAGGCATGTTTTATGAAATATATACAACTTGTGTACGAACTCTATTTATGGCGCCGTGTCGATATTAATCAACATTTCTAAGGCCGTAAATATTATCGTACCAAAAGACATGCCTTTGAAAAATAAAGTAAAAATATTTTTGTATTTTTCTAGATTTTTCAATTTTTATGGTTTTTATATGGTTTTATATTTTTGTATTTTGCTTTTGTGGATAAAGATATAAACAATATATACAAATGATCACCAAGGATACGGAGAATAGTTTTACCACCACTATTCTTTCGCGTCATCTGCCAATTCCTTAAGAGTCTCAGGCGAGAAGGTTCTCATGCCTAGCTTGTCGGCCAAAAATTCAATTCGAGCGCGATCTAAAGCCTTCGTGAAAATATCCGCCAATTGATACTCAGATCGGACAAAGTAAAGCTCGATTACTCCATTTTCCACTTGCTCCTTGATGAAGTGGTAGCGAATATCAATATGCTTCGACCGGGAGAATTGAACATTGTTGCAGCATAAGGCAATTGCACTCTTGTTGTCACAGTACATCGGAATTTTGTTGAAACCTAGACCATAGTCGGTTAATTGCGATCTCATCCAAAGAATTTGAGCACAGGAACCGGACATAGCTATGTATTCTGCTTCCGTACTTGATATTGCAGCGCTTTTCTGCCTTTTCGATGCCCAACTTATTAGTCGATATCCTAGTAGTTGCAAAGTTCCACTCATGCTACGCCTTGTATCTTGACAACCCGCGTGATCCGCATCTGCATATGCCATTAGTACAATAGAAGAGTCCTTCGAATACCAAAGTACCCGATTAATGGTTCCTTTAAGATATCGAAAGATCCTTCTAACAGTAGCTAAGTGTAACTCAGTAGGTCGAGTTTGATACCTAGCACACATACATATAGCAAACTGAAGATCAGGTCGACTGGCTGTGATATACAGAAGAGTACTGATCATTCCACGATAAAGCGTCGGATCAACGGCAACTCCATGTGGATCTGCATCAATCTTATTTCGTTCCACCATTGGAGTATCCACGGGGTCGCAAGATTCCATCTTATACTTTTTAAGCGATTCAAGGGCATACTTGGATTGATTGATAAAGATGCCTCTGGGACTCTGAGATATCTGAAGACCTAAGAAGAATGATACCTTGCCCATCATTGACATCTTAAACTTGGAAGACATGAGTGTCCCAAACTCATCCGATAAGGTTTGGGTCGAGGCTGCAAATATAATATCATCAACATATATTTGTACCATAATCATATCTTTACCTCGTTTCTGAATGAACATCGTGTGATCCACCTTGCCTTTAGCGAAGCCTTGCGAAATGAGGAATTGTGACAAAAGATCATACCATGCATGAGGAGCTTGCTTCAACCCATAGAGAGCCTTCTTAAGCTTGTACACATGATTAGGATATTTAGGATTCACAAAACCATCCGGCTGTTGAACATAGACCTCTTCCTTGATTTCACCATTAAGAAATGCCGTCTTTACATCCATCTGATAGACAATCATATTCATGTGGGCTGCATAAGCGAGGAATCGTCTAATAGCTTACAAGCGGGCAACAGGTGCAAAGGATTCCATAAAGTCGATGCCCAATAACTGCTTGTATCCACGAGCTACTAACCTAGCTTTGTTCTTTAATATTCCGCCTAACTCGTCGAGTTTCACCTTGTAAACCCATTTCAAAGTGAGTAACTGCACTTGATCCGGGCATGGGACAAGTTCCCATACTTCAAGATGTATAAATTCATTAAGTTCTTCTTGCATAGCTTCTATCCAACATGATTGAGTAAAATCTTGTTGCCATGTCTTAGGTTCAACTTCAGTGAGAAAAGCATCAAAGTGACAAAACATTGCACTTTCTTGTAACTGACTTCGTGTGGATACCGGACGATTAGGGTCACCAATAATAGAATCTATAGGATGATCCTTTGTCCACTTGCTGTCATGTTCACGAATCCGTGGATTGGAGTAAACTGTAGAAGGAGCTTCCTCTGAGGTGGACGACCCGGCTTGATTAGGGTTGGGAATTGGTACACCAAAGAATGGAAGTTCACGCATTTGAGCAAATTCCAAATCGTGATCATCATCATCCTCTTCATCATCAATAGGCATGACATGGGTAGTTGAAACATGTGTTGGTTGAGAAGTACTTGTTGAAGGTATATCTTGACCAATTGTAGGTGCAGATGTATCTGATTATGCAACGGTTGCTGGAGCGACCACTTCGGTTACCGGAGCTATTACCTCAGGTTCTGGAGAAACAATACTTGGTGGAGTAAAGAATTCATCAAAGAACGGTTGAAACAACGTATCCCATTCAGTCGTAGAAGGTGCGGGTTCAGAGCTGCTTTTCTCAGAAGCCATAGCTGTCAGCTCATCAAAATCAACATTCATAGTTTCAAGGATTTTGCGAGAATTACGGTTGTAGATTCGGTATGCCTTCTTTGCGGATGCGTAACCAATGAAAATACCAATATCAGCCTTTGGTTTAAGTTTTCCCAAATTATCACCATCATTATTTGGATAGCAAAGAGAACCAAATACATGAAGATATGATAAATCTGGTACTTTACCATGGAGAAGCTCATAAGGTGTTTTACCATGGCGTGTACGAATTAGTGACCGGTTTTGGGTGTACACTGCTGTAGATACTGCTTCTCCCCATAAAAACAATGGAGCCTTTGCGTAAATTAACATCGTTCGAGCAGCTTCCATAAGTGTGCGATTTCGCTTTTCAACGACACCGTTTTGTTGTGGAGTGCGAGCAACGGATGTTTCATGAGAAATGCCAACTTCTTCATAATAATCACGCAAAATTTGATTCACAAATTCGGTTCCATTATATGTACGAATGCGGCGGACAGTAGTGTTGAGACGCACTTGAATCATCTTGAGAAATCCGATGATGAATTTAGGTGCCTCATTTTTTGCTTTAAGAAATTTCACACATGTAAACCGAGAGTGTTGATCCCAAACTTAGATCGATTAAGCTTTGTGTATACGAGATTAGATCAAGTAATACACGTAGAGAAACCTTTGCTTATGAATAAAGTAACTAAGTGTTATGCGGAATTAACACTTAATCTAAAACACAAAGATGTTAAACAAACTTTCACTTGTATTAGAATGAACGAACTTGATTACAATGAAAGAGGTTTAACTTATGAAAACTTATGATAACTGATGATTAACATTAACCTAAAAGATCTTCTTTTATAGATTAAGAAGTCTTGTACAATAAGCTACGAATCAACTATTCTAGGTAAAGATAATAATAGAAAATACAATGTCGAGCTTATCTTTACTATACACAAATAAAGAAACAAATAAACAAAAAGATTCGTATGAAGATATATTCCATCAGTGTCAATCTTCAAGGCTGTCAGCGTTGACTTCTTCAAATGTCAACGCTTGGCTGTCAGCGTCCAATGTCATCCTATCAGCGCTTGAATTCTTCTTATCAGCGTCTAGTGAACTGACCCATAATTTATTCCCAACAATCCTCCCCTAAACTTGATATCTATTCCAATGATCAAGTTTCTGAATAAAAACTTAAGGCTTAGGAGGAATCTTACAAAAACTTCTTATGTTGGTGATAAACATATCTAATCAAGTCTTTGGCCACATCACTAGTATAATCAATCTCCAAGGGTGTCTCCTTCATCTTCTCCAATACTTCTTTGGACAAGAAATAGTTAGCATCCACAAGTAGATACTCTGAAAACTTTGTAGAGCTCAAATGAAATACACCACAAGTAGAATAAAGCCTCCAATGAAGATTACTGAGATCATCTTCAAGATCCTTCCATATGGCAGGATCTGCTTCCCTTGGACCACACAAAGTCAAAAATGTGTTCCATAGTCTTATTCCATTTGCTGAAGTAGGTGCTTCAGCTGTATACTTGGCCTCTATTAATCTCCATAGATGCACCAAGTCTTCTCTGTCTATGCTTGCAAAGATAGAAATAACTGAAGTGAAAGTGTGTACCTCCTTTCCAAACCTGCCAATCTTCCAAAATCCACACTCATCTTCATCAAAACTTATGATTGGATTTCTGTCATCTAGAGGTACTACATTAACCAAATCTGAAGCTTCCAATGGAGAAAGCTTGAGATGCTTCCTTATAACATTTTCAGTTGGATAATACACATCCATATCTTTAGGAAATTGGAGAGGATCTCCTTTCTTCACTGGTCTTTGAGCAATCCTCATCTCCTTTTGAATCTGCATTTCCTCAGCAAGCTCTTGTTTCCTTTCTTCTGAAAGAAACTGGTAGACATTATTTTCTTGCACATTCCTCCAAATAGGATGTGCCCTATACTCTAGCTCCTCAAAAGATAAAGCCAGCAACTTCTTGTATGTCCATCTAGGTTGATGGCATCTAAGCAACTTGTAATACAACTGCCTTCTATCTCTTTTAAGCCAAGTCTTGACCTCTTGTGCATTAAACCTCAAAATCACCTTTATATCATCTTGTACCCTGAGAAGAACTTCCAACCCCCAAATTTGATCTGACAAAATCATTCCTGGGTTGTCCATTACCTTGTCTTCCCAAGCATGGTACATTCTGGTGATTTCTGGAAGGTCCCAATCAATCTGATTCTTCAAATCACTCAATCTTTCTTTTGCCAACTCATCCCCATATTCAAGTCTTTCTGGATCTTCAATAATTTGAACACTTGAATCTGAGCTATCTCCTTCTTTTTCATCACCACTCTCTTCCTCACTCTCAGAAGTGGCAACAAATGGTGATCTACCTCTCCTCTTCAAATCTCTTTCCAAAAGTTGTGCAGCCAACTGTTCATCAAATGCAATTTGTGCTGCATCTTTCTTTGGAACATCTTCTTCAACCAGAATCCCCTTACCCTTGTCTTTTGGATCAATAATAGGTAAGGTAGAAGAAGAAACCTGTGTGGACACATCTTTGATGATTGCTGATGACTGGAATACATCAACACCACCTGCAACTTTGTCAGCGTTCAAGTTACCTCTATCAGTGCCCCGATTACCTTTGTCAGCGCTGGATGTGTCAGCGTTCAAACCTGTATCAGCGCCCATTGTTGCTGTGAAAGATCCTTCCAAGTTCAATGGAGTTACCTTGGATGTATCAATAACTGGGTGCTTCTTCAAGTTGGTGAGTGCTTCAGCAACATTTAAAGATTCACTAAATTGTGAACTCTTCTCACTGGCTGTATGAATCAGCTCATCCTCTTCATCCTCCCCTTTGGAAGATTCCTCCATTCTACTCCTGCTACTTGGATTCTCCAAAACAGTTACCCGCTCCCTCAATACTTGGAGTTCACGGCCCTGATTATTGACAATTTGTACAAGGCTGACATTTTGCTTTTGCAAGCTAATGACAGCAGCCGTCAATTCAATCAATGTCATAGGTTCCAATCTGCCCTCAGCTAGAATGGGTATTTGACCTCCCAAAATAGAATCATAGGGCGTGGATGAGGTCTTAATGATGTTGGGACTGTCTTGACCAGCATCTAAGCTTGTGTCAATAGCCCCAGCCTCATCCATGGCACCAGCCACACTTGTGGAGGTGGTTCTCTCTGCAACAAGGCTAGGACCACTAGAGGAGAACACTCCAGTAGTCCTTTGGCGTTTATTCAACCTAGATTGTAATGGGGTGGAAGATGAGGTAGATTGTGTGGGTGTTGGTTGGTTAAGGGGTGTTTGGGATTGTTCAGGGATGTCATCAGCGTTGGGATTGGCTGTGTCAGCGCCATATTTTGAGTGTCAGCATTGACATTGGGTTGGTCAACGTCCATGTGATCAGGTGAAGGTAATGGTTCAAGGATAGGCTCAAGTTGAGGTGCAGGGTCCGGTTGTGGTTGAGCAGCCTGAATTACTTCAAGCATGGCTTGGGTAAGAGGTATAGATCTGTTTGTGGAGCTCATCTTGTCAAAAATGGTTTTCTTTTGCTTAGGGATCTCATAAAAAGTGTCATGATCCCTAGTGCAATATTATTGTAAATCAAACACCATTTGCAAAAATCTTGGGTAAGCCAAAGTCATTTTACTTCCCTTATTTTTACACATCCCTTCAAAAATCATTTTTGAAAAATTATACTTAAGCCCACGTGACATACAAACCAAAGCACTTGCAATGGACCTGTTTATTTCATTAAAAGCAGTACATTTTGGACTTAAGCATTGAAGAAGGACATGTATCAAATATTTCCAGTCAGAGGGAAATTCCTGCTTATGATATTTATTTAAAGATTTACCAGCAGGAATAGGATAACCCAATTCCCTAAGACCTTGTTCTATTGTTGCAACGGCAAGAGTAGTCACACCATCAGCGTCATCAAGACGCAAAGCTTGGCGAACCAAGGCTTCAGTGACCACCCATGGTCTTCCATGAACAGTAGATGTTAATGTGGTCACTCCATTAGTTGTTGTGGAACTAACATTGTTCCAAAACTGTCTAATGTGTGCGACAGGGACTAATGGTTCATGAGAAAGTGCATACCTTATAGAGGATGCATTTAAAAATGCCACCATTTGTGAATACTGAGGGAACAAATCATTATCAGCAGTCAAGTAAGCGACCATATTATGTTGGCTCTTGAACTCCAATGTCAGATTGGTTGAGTTGAACTTTGGTGCCATGTTTAAAGCTGTTTAGGTTATGTGATATGGGAAAAATCTAGGAGAAAAATGTTAGACAAGAAAATATGAATACCCAGAACAAAAAGTTTAGCCAAATTTATAGGAGAGATGCATGATTTGGATTGGTCAAAAATGAGGCAGTTATATTCAAAGAGCAATGATGAAAATATTGAATCAAATATAACTTATCTCATGCATTAATTAAAAGTAACAACTCCCCAAAATTACGGCCAAAGATTAGTCAAAAATAACAACTGGGTAGGGCCCACTAGGTGTCAACGGTCAAAAATAGCCCATCAACGGCCAACGGCTATATTTTCTTGTCAGCGTTTGCCTAAAGCCTTGTCAGCGTCACGATTGGACGTAACAGCGTTTGGAGAAAAACTTGTCAGCGTCTAAAAAATAAAAAATATTTAAAAAGAAAAAGACCTTAACAAAGTAATTTATCCTAAGGGAAATATCTTACAAGTTGATAATAATTACTGGGCGGCAAGCACTGTCCATTTATGCACACTTGCTTAAGCAAGATAGACACAAATGTCCTCTAGTGTCCCTTGCTAACCAAAATACTTACCAACAAAGTTATTTCATAAAATTCTTTGTAACTCCCAGGTAAACCCATAACAAAACTATTCCCAAGTCTCCCATCAGACCATAACCAATTCTAGGCCAAAAATGTCTTGGTAGCATGCATAGTTTGTCAACTTTGCATGCTACAGTGCCTCATGGTTTAGTAAAACTAACCCATACTCACCTGTGGACACAATCTAGAATTGTAATGAGAGTATTATAAGAATACCCAAAAGTCCTAAAGGTTCCTTAAACCTCCCCTCAAACTATGATACATGAGTTTCTCAAAATATATATGAACATTAAAAATTTATGTCAAGATAGGAATATAAATATTCCAACCATCATCCATAAACAAAAACATGTCCAAATAGCTCTTCAAAGATCCATAAGCAACTCTGTATCCAATGGCATAAAGCTACCACCACCTACACATTTAGATTAGAAACCACAAAACTAACATTTGTTGCTGACAGCACCCCGACAACACGTATCAGCGTTGAAGGAACTCTTGTCAGCGTTAGACAATAATATTCTCTAACAACGGTAAAATAACACTTATCAGCGTTACATTCACCCTTGTCAGTGTTAGAAAAATAAAGTGGAAAAATCTAAATCATCACAAAGACCAATAACAATGCATTATCCTGTACATACTTTTACAAAAAGGTTCCAAAACACATATTAAGTGAGATTAACCATTCCAATATTTGTTACCAAATATTGAAATCTTCCAGTATCAAAAGGTTTAGTTAATAAATCAGCCACATTATCTTCTGTGGCTACCCTATCTGGTTGTATTAAACCTTTCTCAAAGCAATCTCTTATAAAATGATGTCTAATTTCTATGTGTTTGGTTTTAGAATGATGTACAGGATTTTTAATAATGCATAAAGTACTGTTATTGTCTACAAAAATCTTGGTATGCATAAAATTATACCCATAATCCAACAGCTGGTTCTGAATCCATAAGACTTGTCCACAACAAGCAGCTGCTGCAACATATTTTGCTTCAGTTGTAGAGTTTGCCACCACTGTTTGTTTCTTGCATTGCCAAGATATCAATCTACTCCCAAGAAATTGACATCCACCAGTTGTGGATTTCCTATCAAACTTGTCACCACCATAGTCACTGTCTGAATATGCAATAAGCTCCAATGGAGAATCTTTTGGGTACCATAAGCCAAGATCTGGATAACATCTTAGGTACCTAAAAATTCTTTTCACAGCAAAAAGGTGACATTCTTTGGGAGTCACTTGATGGCGTGCACAAGCACACACAGCAAACATGATGTCAGGTCTTGAGGCTGTAAGATACATCAATGAACCAATCATTGATCTATAGTGCCTAACATCCACATCCTTTCCAGCTCCAATTTTTCCCCAAGGGTTTTCCCTATCCATAGGAGTGGAAGCACTCTTTTCATGTGGAGAAAAACCATATTTCTTCAAGATTTCAGCTACATATTTGTCTTGGGAGATGAAGATACCATCTTCTTTCTGCTGAACTTGTAAGCCTAGAAAGAAGTTCATCTTACCCATGGCACTCATCTTGAATTTATCTGTCATAAGCTTGGAAAAGTCTTCACTCATCTTTGGATTGGTAGATCCAAAAATGATGTCATCAACATAGACCTGGACAAGTAAGACATCCTTACCTTTCTTCTTTGTGAACAATGTCTGATCTATGGTGCCCCTTTTAAAACCATTTTCCACCAAGTAGGTGGACAATGTACCATACCATGCTCTTGGGGCCTGATGAAGTCCATACATAGCTTTCTTCACTCTATAAACCTTGTCTGGATTCTCAGGATCTTCAAAACCAGGAGGTTGCATAACGTATACCTCCTCAACAATTGTCCCATAGAGGAAAGCACTCTTCACATCCATTTGATAAACAGTGAAGTTCATACAAGAGGCATAAGCTAGGAAAATTCTTATAGCTTCAATTCTTGCAACAGGAGCAAAGACCTCTTCATAATCTATTCCTTCCTCTTGTGTATATCCCTGAGCTACCAAACGTGCCTTGTTTCTGACCACAATTCCCCTTTCATCTTTCTTGTTCCTTAGAACCCATCTTGTCCCAATTGGTCTCACATATCTAGGACAATCAACCAGCTCCCAAACATCCTGTATAGCAAATTGGTGAAGCTCATCCTGCATTGCTTCCACCCAACTAGGTTCTTTGAGAGCATCAAAAATCTTCTTGGGTTCTTCTTGTGACAGAAAACATGCAAACAAACATGCTTGTACAAGAGGGGTATCAACCTTCTTGTGTATATTGGCAATAAATCCACCAAGATTTTGATGGGATCTTCTTGTCTGAACTGGAGCCATAACATCACCAATGATCTGAGATGAGGGGTGATCCTTTGTTGTGGAAGTGAGAACTCCTCCTTCAAAAAGTCTGGTGTCCTCAACTTCACGCTCCATGTTGCCAATATCTTCTTCATCAGACTCTCTTTGATCAACATGAATCTCTTCATGGACATTAGAAGGTCCACCTTGTTCAAAATGGGAAGAGAAAAGATGTGCAAAGGTGTCATCAACGTCTGAACCTTGTTTGTCAGCGCTTGGGCTAACAACGCTTGAGCTGTTGTTGTCAACGTCTGATCCATCAGCGTCTGAATTGCTCTTGTCAGCGCTTGATTTCCCTTTGTCAGCGCCTGAAGAACCATGCATGTTTGTATTTGGTGGTATTTGGAAACCACCATTATCTTTTCTAGCAGCAGTAGCAGCAGCATAATACTCATCTGTCCATATAGGAAGTGTAACATATTCTTGTGTGGGAGATGATTCAACTGCTGGTGGTCCATCCTTCTTAGCAACCTGTATACCTGAAACATTACCAATTCTCTTTTCCAAAACACTTGAAGTTACCTTCACAATGTCTGGATCAGTAACAGGCATATAATTTAAAGCTCTAGATAAAGGTTCCAAGTCAAACAACCAATTTGGACCACTTTCAGGATCACTAGGTTTACTCTCTAAAAACCTAACATGTACTTTTTCAAGTATACGTTTTTCCTTTTTAATGTAAACCCTATATCCTTTGCTCTGCACTGAATAACCCATGAAGTAGCCTTCATCACCTTTTGAATCAAATTTACCTAGGGCATCACTAGTTTCTAAAACAACTACATGACAACCAAAAGGCTTGAGAAAGCCAATATTTGGCTTCCTTCCCCAAAGTAACTCATAAGGTGTCTTATTATGTATTTTGTTGACCAATGCCCTATTTTGAACATAACAAGCTGTGTTAACAGCTTCAGCCCAAAAGGCTATAGGAAAGTGGGCATCAGCCAACATGGTTCTGGCTGCTTCAATTAGGGTTCTATTCTTCCTTTCAGCAACCCCATTTTGCTGTGGGGTTCTAGCTATGCTAAACTGCCTAGTAATCCCTTTCTTGGCACAAAAATCATCTAACAACTGATTTCTAAACTCACCCCCATTGTCACTTCTAATAGTTTTGACCTCATTACCATTCTTCTTCTCAATCTGGGTAATGAAATTAATCAGACTTTGGGCAGTTTCACTTTTCTTGGCTAAAAAGAAAGTCCATGTAAACCTGGAAAAATCATCAGTGATGACAAAACAATATGATTTACCCTTCAAACTTTCTATATTAGTTGGACCAAAGAGGTCCATATGCAATAAGTGAAGTGGTTTAGAACTAGAGTGCACCTGTTTAGATTTGAATGAGACCTTGTGCTGCTTGCCCTTAAGACATGCAACACAAGAGTGGTCATTGTGGAAAGCCTTTTCAGGCAAACCATCAACTAAACCAAGCCTCACAAGTCTATTGATATTTTTAAAGTTTATGTGCCCTAATCTCCTGTGCCAAAGATTACTTTCATCTACTGAGGCTTTAGCATAAAAACATGACATCATTTTATTATTCATCTTAATTCCATTAAGATTCACATTATATATGTCTTTATGCCTTGGTGTTCTAAATTCTATGTATTTCTCCTCAGGGAGCTTGTAATCTTTGCTTAACACCAAGCACTCAGTATCTGTGAAAAGAACCTTATTTTTGTTATCACACACTTGTGATACACTAAACAAATTATAATCCAGTTCTTTTACCAGGAAGACATTCTCAAAACGTAGATTATTGGTAATAAGGGTTCCTTTTCCTGTGATGGTGCCATAGCCCCCTCCAAAGTATACCTTATCACCATCTTGAATAGGAGTGAAGTTTGTCAGATAGTCTTCCTTTCCTGTCATGTGCCTTGAGCATCCACTATCCCAATATCCATAATCATTGATCTTCTTCTGAATGCCCTGCACATAAAGAAAACACATTAGTTTTCTTTGGGAACCCAAGCCTTGGAAGACTTGGATTCATCTGGTTGTTCAACAAGAACAGACTTGGTTCTCATAACAACCCTATTTTCATCCCTTTTTGAATGAAATTCCCAGTTAACCCCAACTGGTCTTGACATGGCCTTTGAAATATAATGAAACCTGTTGCATGTCATAGAAAGACCAGTAGAATTAGGGTTTTGGTCTTGTTTTGGTCTCCATGTTAAGCTAGTAGAAGCTTTAGACCCATTTCCCTGTGGTTGCAAATACCTAGGTTTGGCAGTGTGTCTGTCAGCGCTGAAATTGTTCTTGTCAGCGCCTCGATTTCCTTTATCAGCGTTGAACCTAGGGTTTGCTACAGGAACCCATTGCCTATTGGACCAAGTGTTTGACTTTTGGAAAGGTCTTAGGCCTTGTGTGTTAGACCCTCTAGAAAAGAATGGGGCTGGTCTAACAACTTGTGAACTTTTGTTCACAAAGGTATTGGGTCTGACAGTGTTTGACCTATATTGACTTTTGTCAGCGCTGAAATGGTTCCTATCAGCGTTGACATTGGAAGCGTTGACACATTTGTATGCCAAATGTGAAAAGCTACCACATGAGTAACAAGCTTTTCTAGACATAGTCTTAAGTCTAGAAGCAAAGAAGCATGTTCCATTGTTACTAACTTGGCTTTTTGGTGACCTAGTATTCCTATACATCTCTGCATACTTAACACTAGGTTTTCTAATAGTTTGTGGGCCAAGGTCAACAGCTTTGCCAGTGGTTGGGTGTGTGATTTTAATAGGTGTAGGATCATGGCTCGTGATTGGTGTGGGCTCATTTGGACTTTCACACAACAACCCTCCCTTAACAAACAAAGTGTGGTTAGCTTTCTTCCACTCATCTAGGTCAGTCAGTTTTTGTTTGTATTCTTCAACTGGGGAAGTCACTCTAGGTGGAGGAATGAATTCCTTCTCTTGGAGTTCTGGCAAGCCAGTCCAAGATAAGTCCTTTGATTGGACACCATAGAAATCCCCAGCTGGTGGTGGAACACCAGTATAATCTTTCATCCCAATCCCACTCATGTCCTTAGAGTCTCTTTGTTTACTAACACACTCTCCTAGGGATTGTGTGGCCTTATCAAATCTCTGGATTTTAAGACTCACATTATCTTTATTTTTGTTAGCCTCATCTAACTGAGCTATCAAATCAAGATTAACCCTGTTTGTGATATCTTGAATATCTTTACTTTGATGTAACTCATGATTTAAGATATTTATTTTATCCTTTAAATCAAACTCCATTTTCTTATACTCAGCTACTGTCTTTTCTGTTTGGGTAAGAGCAATTTGATAATTAGATACTTTGCATCTTTCAGCACTTGCCTCATCTAATAATTTTACTATCTCTTGATTTAGTTTTTCAGTATTTAAACGACAACCCTTAGAACAGAAAGCATCATCATATACCTCATTATCTGATGAAGAGGAGGAGTGTGCCATGAGAGCATATTCAACATGCTCTTCTTTAACTTCAGCAACCAAAGCTCTGTCCTCTTCCTCATCCTTAGCCATAAAGTTCCAGCTCCAGTCCCATCCACCAACACCATCAATTTGTTGAACAGCAACCATGGCCTTGGGATCTTGGCTCTTAACCATTTGGCTTGAAGGCTTACCAGCATCAGATCTTCTTGGAGATCTACATTCCCTCATAAAGTGCCCCATCCGATGACAATTGTAGCACTCAACTTTGGATTTGTCAAATCCAGCAACATCCTTAGCATTAAAGGTCATCTTCTTCTTGAACCTTTTATTAAACCTGTTTGCTCTTAAACTTACAAGAGCCATAGTCCACTTGATGTCCATCTCTTCCAATTGTTCATCACTTATCTGCTCAAGATCTTCATATGTAATCCTTGAATCACTGGGCAAAGAAGCAATGAATGCACACACAGTATCTAGATCTAAACCATCAGGTTTAATTCTATCAGCGCCAAAGTTGTGAGTGTCAGCGCTTGAGTATGAAGCGTTGACAGGATATGATCCAGCGCTGACAGGCTGTGATCCAGCGTTGACACATTGAGATCCAGTGACTGGATGTCCATAGGAGTTCATGGAATCAAATTGGCCTTCACTTTGTGAGAAGAAGGGCATGTTGCTACTGGAAGATTTATTATCACTCTCCAAAAGCCATTCATTCTCCAACAGTCTTAGTTTGTTGAAGATGTCATCAAACCTGGAGGTCTTGTGGGTGTTATTGACAAGAATGGATCTTGTCTCAATCTTCCATACATCACCAAGGCTTTTGAGAAAAGTAGCATTCAAGTCAGGGTCATCAATCTGTGTTCCCATGAAGGAAAGTTGACTTGTGATGTCAAGCAGTCTACTTCTCACACTGCTGAGATTCTCATTGGGTTGAGCCTTAAAGACAGCATACTCATGCATGAGTTGCTTCTTCTTTTCTTCTTTTGTGTCAGCATTGCCACCATGTGCTACTTCAAGAGCTTCCCAAAGCTCTTTTGCAGACTCAAAGCGTTTGTACTTGTGCTGATTCTCATGACCTAAGGCGTGTTTCATGATGTTCAAGATTTTCATGTCCACCCTTTTCTTGGCTATATCTTCAGCAGATACAGCTCTTCCATCTTCAGGCTTTTCCTTCTTATCAGCTTCAGGACAATTAGGAACAGCTATCCTTGTGGCAATAGCATTAGCAATCTTTTGCGCTTTGTCGAATGTGTTCCCATATTCAACAATCTCCCAAAGAGTGTAGTCATGAATAGCTATATATTGCTCAAAATTAGACTTCCAAAGCTCGAAGTTCCTGGCATCAAACATGGGAATTTTGATACTAGGGTTTGTGGAGTTGTTTTGTAGCAAAGCAGGAGGCTGATTTGTGCCAGACATGATGTTTTTAGGGTTTTGAGAAATTTAGGGTTTTTAGGGTTTTTGGTGTTTTAGGGTTCTTGCGTTACTTAAAGATCAAAAGTTTCTCAACAAGCTCTGATACCAATTGTGGAGTCCATTGATCGTTAGACTCAATGGTTATGAACCATTATATCTAGGTTGATCATCATTCATATGATAACATAGCGGAATAAGAACAATGATCATAACAAGGTGTTTGGACACAAAGAACACGAATTAAAACAAATGGATTGCTAATTATATTAATAATCAACAATCACTAGGTGTGTGTACATTGAATCCCACACCTAGTCGACACACGCTTTAGGTTTACATTGTATGAATTGAATTGTGAATAAAACCTAAGACTCTTGTTCCTTTTATAGTGGAAGGAACAGAATCTACAAGAGATAATATCAAATAAACATCTAAATCTTCTATTTAGATAAACTATATATTGTGTATATCATAAATAATATACTCAATATATTCCCTAAATAGAATTCTCCATCAAATCTTCAACATCCATCAGCGTTTGACTTTGTTGACTGCGTTTGACTTTTGTTGACTTCTGTCAACGCCCAATTTGCTCTTGTCAACGCTGGAATTACTCTTGTCAACGCTTGAACAAATGTCTTGATATTTTCTTCGATTTTGAGTTTCTGCCACATCAACTTTTTGACCCAACAATCTTCCCCTAGTTGATGTCGGCAAAACTCGATGTGTATCTCTTGTAAGTTGTACATGATCTTCAAATTGCTTCCCCTCAAGTGTAGCATGCGTATCTTCCCCTTTTTGTCACATCAACAGGAAAGTAAACAATGTATTCAATCTTTGAAGATTCTCCAAATGTAGGCTCTGTGTAATGATCCTGAAGAACAATAAATAAAGTATTCTTGATGTAGAAGTAGAATAACCCAAACCTATGTTCCATATCTTGTAAAATGTGATGAAGTGTGCTTGCTGATACAAAAATCCTCATCCTTTGTGAGACACTGAGCACGATAATGTAACTCCTTCAAGTGATAGAAAATATGTGCATAGAGAACCATAAGAAAAATCACATATTCCTAGATCTTGTATCACTTCATCAGTAACCATGTAAGCATAAACAAGTTACCTTTAAACCAATGCTATCCAACCATGATTTAAAGATATGATGAAACACAAACTCGCGAAAATCTTCTTCAATCATCAAACTTACCATAAGAATTCTTCCCCTTAAGCTAACACTTCTTCATGACAAGTCTTAATGAACCAATATCTTCATATGTAAAAGTTAGATGTCGAATAACTCTTTCACAAGGCTATCCCGATTACATAATCTAATATCAATCAAAGTCTTCATGAATTATTGCTAACTTACTTAAAAACCATTTACTCCATGTAAAAATATCCGAGCCATAAATATCATCATGATATTCTATATTAAAACGGAGATTCCATGTACCTTCCTGTGTATAATCCTCCTTTTTGTGTGCTTAAAACGTCCAATTTTCTCAAACAGCAGCCTTCCTTGTGTTGTCCAATATCCTTCACTGTCCAAGATATCAACACTGTGTGTTGTCCAATATCAGACAACACTTGTCAGCGTTTAAAAATGTATATATCGGACAACACTGTCAACCTATCAGCGTTGACTTATTCTGTCAGTGTCAAAATTAAGCCTGTCAGCGCCTAAATTAAGCTTGTCAGCGCCTAAATAACAAACATCAGCGCCAACTTTAATCCTTGTCAGCGTCTTGTCCCAAACACTGACGTCATCAGCGGCTCATCCATGCCTTGTCAGCGTCACACCAACATCTATCAGCGTCTAAATAATTCCCATCAGCGGCTAATTGATCTAGGGTTTTATAAACCCTAAATCATTATTTCATGTGAAAATCCATAAACTGCAGTGAACTTCGACAGCGAATAACTTCTTCATAAATGCTCAGATCGAAGATCCCTTTAGTGAGATCCTAGACATAAGTGTCAAGAACCTACAGATCAAATTTCACGACGATCCAACGGTTAACGAAGGAGAAATATCGTTTTTACTATAACTGTTCATAGAAAACAGCATATGACCCCTGCTGACTTCGACGCTTAATAACTTTTTCTTGGGGATAGATCTCGACAATCCCTCCGGTGGATATCTAGATATATGTATGTAGAACACACATATAAAATTTCGTGGCGATCCAACGATTCAATAAAAAGTTATGCCCTTCTGAATGCTGCTGCGCACACAAAAACATCCAGAAAAACCCTAGACGGATTTTTCTTTTCTTCTCGAAACACGAACACCTCGTCGGACCTAGATATCAAGAGCCTTAGGCTCTGATACCAATTGTGGATGCCAAACTTAGATCGATTAAGCTTTGTGTATACGAGATTAGATCAAGTAATACACGTAGAGAAACCTTTGCTTATGAATAAAGTAACTAAGTGTTATGCGGAATTAACACTTAATCTAAAACACAAAGATGTTAAACAAACTTTCACTTGTATTAGAATGAACGAACTTGATTACAATGAAAGAGGTTTAACTTATGAAAACTTATGATAACTGATGATTAACATTAACCTAAAAGATCTTCTTTTATAGATTAAGAAGTCTTGTACAATAAGCTACGAATCAACTATTCTAGGTAAAGATAATAATAGAAAATACAATGTCGAGCTTATCTTTACTATACACAAATAAAGAAACAAATAAACAAAAAGATTCGTATGAAGATATATTCCATCAGTGTCAATCTTCAAGGCTGTCAGCGTTGACTTCTTCAAATGTCAACGCTTGGCTGTCAGCGTCCAATGTCATCCTATCAGCGCTTGAATTCTTCTTATCAGCGTCTAGTGAACTGACCCATAATTTATTCCCAACAGAGAGTAATCATCGACAATGACGAGGATGTACTTTTTGTCACTAAGACTTTCAACACGCATTGGTACACAAAGATCCATATGCAACAGATAAAGTTTCTCTTGGTTGGTGTCTTTAGTTTTGGGTTTGTAAGACTTCTTAGTGCTTTTCCCCAATGTACACGCGGAACACAAATGATCCTTGTGAAATGATAGTTTAGGAAGACCACGAACAAGTTCGTTTTTCGCCAAGTGATTAATAGCGTCAAAGTTAAGATGAGATAACCGTCGATGCCATAATCATGACTTAGTCTTCGATGCTTTGGAGAGAAGACATACGGGAGAAGCGGCCATCATGTCTTGTAGAGACAAAGTATACAAATTATTCCCTCGAGTACCTTTCAATAAATCAACCCCTTCCAAATTACGAATGAAGCAGGTATGCTCTCGAAAAGCAACTTCTAGGTTTGCATCACAAAATTGTCCCACAGAAAATAAGTTGTGACCGAGACCTTCCACATAATACACTCTTGAAATAATAACATTCCCAATATGATATTCACCGTAACCCATTATCTTTGCAATATGATCATTTCCAAATCTAACCGTACCAAGAAACTTGCTGACGAAATTTTTGAGCTGAGAGCAATCTCCGGTCATATGCTTGGAGCAACCAGCGTCCAAATACCAGAGAACAATTTGGACCACCTGTTTTCAATAACAACAGTAGACAATGCATTGGAAACTATTAGTTCTGGAGTGTTAGCAGATACAGATATAGAATTATCAGAATTGCTAACATTTTTGAGACCCTTAGATTTCCTGCGTTTTCTAATGTGAGTTTTAGTACTAACAGGTTTTACTGTTCCAACATTCTTAGGTTTTGGATTATTCGCGGGCGCTATAGTGGGAGTAGACCTATTTAAAGGGCACTTGGTTCCTACAGTAGTGTCAGTGTTCCTTGTTAAAGGACACGCTTGTGTTTTGGTAGCTTTGGTACTCCTAGTTAAAGGGCATGCTTTCTTCGCTGTAGTGGAAGTGATCCTAGTCAAAGGGCACGTATTTCCTACTATAGTGAAAGTTCTACCAGTGGGGCGCCACATCCAACCAACTTGGGTTAACACTTTCCCAGTCGATTTCCATTCTAATCCATTTTTCCGGGCATACATCTCATTCACATGGTCAATAAGGCAAGAATCATGACGACTAGAAAACATACATTCATTGCAATTCCAACATTTCAAATTAGAATTCACACTAGGCTTAGAACACTGCACAACCGCAGAGCCTACATGATTCTTTTTATTCAAAACAAAAATAACATTCCTAGGATGGGCTTCTACTTTCTCCTTCACTTGACTACTAGATGGGGGCAAGATCCTATCATTCTTCTTGTTTCTTTTAAGCTTAGATCTTTGAGCCTTAGTAGTGGTACTACTCCTGTAGAAGGCAACACAAGAATATTAGAGGCTGGTTTTGATTCCGCCTTATCTTTAGTGACCAAAGTTTGAGATGGTTTAGTCCTAGGGCCCTTGTTAAGTGGCGTGACGGCTATAAGGTTCCTTTTGATTGCACT
Source organism: Glebionis coronaria (assembly GCA_025667525.1). Taxonomy (NCBI): domain Eukaryota; kingdom Viridiplantae; phylum Streptophyta; class Magnoliopsida; order Asterales; family Asteraceae; genus Glebionis; species Glebionis coronaria. The sequence goes on along the minus strand of CM046874.1, from coordinate 656,752,775 downwards.
AGAGGACGATGCTGAGATAGTGGCTGCATTATCCACAACATTCTTACCTTTTCGAGTACGAAGTGTTTCCTTTAACTCAGCCAAGACCAAATTTTTATCAAAAATTTGTTTCCTCAAATCAGATATTTCCACCGACTTTCGATTCAATTGTTCAATCAATGATTGATTCTGTGTAGTGGTATTAGCACATGCGGGCTTTACTGAATCGAAGAGTCGTGTATTCTTCTGTTTTAAGTTATCAACTTTGGACAGAATCTTGGAAACTCGATTATCTAGATCAAGTTTAAGATTCTCAGCGGCCTCAAGTACGTTCACACAGTTAAGCTCCTTAGATTTCTCTATGTCTATCGGTAAAGATTGAGCAACCTAGGAAGGTTGATAACTCAAAACAGTGGAATTAACTTTGTTAAATCCGTTTTGACAAGTGTTGGAGACGTACTAGGAAGGTTGATAACTGGCTTTTGGCCAGGTAAAAAGATTCTTTGATGTGTGTCTAATCGAATTGATCTGGTTTAATGTGTGACTCAGTCGTTCTTTGTTGAAACAAATAGTTGTGTCGTTGTAGTATTTAAAAGTGCAAAACAGTTAAAGTAAATGGCTGTAAAGTAACTCTAAGTCTAATTTAAAGTAAATGGTGCAAGTATTTAAAAGCGTGACGAGAAATTAAAGGGCACTAAAAGTAAATAACGCAAACTTAAATCTAACTAAGGCAAACTTAAAACGCAACTAAAACTTAAAACTAAGGCAGGGCTAATATAAATCTAAGGCAATTAAACTTAAAGTGCAAGTAAGGAAAAAGGCGGGAAAATAAAGCTCGAAATTAAAAGCAGAAAAATAAAAACTGGAATTAAAGAAACCTGAAAATCAGCTTACCGGAATAATACCCTTATTCGGAATAAATGCCTTACTCGGAATATGTCACCTATCCGGAATAATCCTCTCTATTCGGAATATTGGTCTATTCGGAATAATCAGCCTATCCTGAATAATCTTGCTATTCGGAATGTTTGCCATATTCAGAATAGACTGCCTATCCTGAATAATCTTACTATTCGGAATATTCTGCCTATTCGGAATGATTGGCCTATTCGGAATATTTCCCTCTATTCGGAATACCTTCCCTATTCGGAATAATCTGCTATTCGGAATGTTCTTGCCTATCCGGAATACTCAGCCTATTCGGAATACCTTTTCTATCCGGAATATCCAATATTCCGGATGGAGCACCTTGGTCAAGACCTTGATTCGGAACAAAAGTCTTACTCGGAATGTTTTAAGATTCCGGATGAGAAGCTCTTTGAATCCTCTACTCGGAATATTGCTGGGCTTGTTTTTCCTGGGAAAGATCAGAAACAGAGAACAAACACCCCGAAGAACAGCGAACAAAAAATAACTCGAATCTAATCAAATCTAGGGAAAATCAACCACAAGATTAAATCAAACTAACAAATAAACATCTATTAATGATAATCAAACAACCCAAAACAACAAAACTAACAATAAAGATCAAGATAATCAAAACCCACTTTGATCAAAATAAGAACATGAACATGAACATAAACAAGAAAAACAAAGATTAAAGAAAGGTAGGATGAGAACAAACAATAAAGATAAAGATTAACAAGAATTAAAAAGAAAACTTACTTGAAATTAAATGGTAATTAAGGTGCAAGACAAGTATTTAAATTTGACAAGTAAATAAATGACAAGGTAATTAAAAGTGGAAGAACTAATTGTCACTATTAGCCAACAAAAATGAAAAGATTAATCCTAATGACTATAAATAAGGGACGATTAAGGGGTGCTTAGGAAGCTTCCTCCCCTCCTTCATTTCTTCTTAATTGCATGATTAAGTCCCTCAAGCCTTTAATCTTCATTTAATTGCAGCATTAGTCCTTAAGCCTTTAATCTTCATTAAATCTTGGACTTTAATGACTTTTGGCTCGGGATTTCTTCAAACTCGTCTTGTAATTCTTCAATAAATTAGACTTGAGTTTTTCGGCTTTAAGTAAACTTCCGTCTTTTGACTTTTTCTTCGATAAATCTTCAGAATTGGTCTTGGACTTCCGTTCTTTTTGCACTCTTGACTTCTTGACTTCGTCATTCATCTTTTTCTTCAATAAAAGCCCGTGAATGCCGTGTTTTCTCCACTTTTCACAATTTCGTCCTAAATCACAACAAAAACACAAACCACGCATAATTCTGACATAAAAGACATAAAATACACGTTTTGGCTCGGTTATTATTATAATTAAGTGGTAAAAAGGATGGGTGTTTACACACCTATCAAATCCCCTACACTTGACCATTGCAATGTCCTCATGCAATGCATTAGTTACAAAGCACGTTTACACTTTTCATCATAATCAATCCACGTTGGCCTTTATTAAAGAGATAGAAAACTACAAACATTCAAAGTAAAGAAATAAAAAAGCATACCTTGGGTTTTGGAAATGTCATGAATAATCATCATCCTCAAATTTTCACTTTCTCCAAACCAAGCTTAAAAACTAGATCATTGTTATTATAAGTTAGCAAACCAACACGAACTCATGTGGGCCAATTACTCACTTAGACTCCCTTATTCCTAGGGGTATCTCTTATATTTTATTATTGTCTTGAATGATCACGAGGATGCATTGTTGACTTATTTCGATAGTTATTTAGGCCGAAAATAAAGTGAACGATTTAATCAATAGTTAGCTAAAGGACAAAATCTTTTAAAACTGCTTCTCAGGACCTCATAAAGTTCATATCTTGGCATAACTCGCTTCGCGATTTGAGACCTTTCTCGGACCGATATTTGGCAGCGACTTCATACTTCAAACCTTGATAGACGTTCATGAAATTATGGTCTTCTCTTCATATAGGAATTTCTTCACTTGAAGTTTTGAGAGATTCATACTTGGACCACGACTTCTTCATTTTTCTCCAATATTTATTTTGGACTTTGATATACAACTATCCGCCTCCTTTTTGACTTGGATCTATTTATCCTCATACCTTGCTAGGGTCTTTTCGGATACTCTTCTCCATGACTTTTGGGGAGTTTTTGCTTTTCGTCGTGTGTCTCGATCCTTCATATTAATTTTTGATAAATGATTCTTCACATCACTTTGGATCTTTAGCAACAAAATATAGCCCTCATGTCTTGTTAGGACCTTTTTGGACTCGCCAATCTTCGCATCCCGCTTCAATAAGTTATGCCTTGGCTATGAACTCTAACCCATACCGAGCAACTTTTAAACGATCTTGGGCTAGAAGCTAAGTAACTTTTCAAATCGTACAACCTTATTTATTGTAGATAAATTTATTAGCAAGCGATGGGAGAATAGGCTTATAATTAACTCACATAAATTCCCGAAAGAATACCGAACTTATGATTGGCTCTATCATCTCTCGTTCTCCACTGTTTAAAATCTCAAGGAATGAGACTCGTGGATGCTTAGCCTATTAAATCAAAGTTTTGGGTTTTCGAGTCGCCTATAGGATCTTGCAAATTCTTAGACTCTTTCAAGTTTAGAAATCGCATTTTAAATTTCCCTTGATAAACGACTCTCTAAGATCAATTATAGGAACTTGCGAAAAGTTCTTGTTCTTAACCCGTGAGAGTTAAGACTTTCTCGTTTTATAGCTCCCTATATAAAAGCCTAGCAAAACTTGACTTAAACACGTTAAGGATACTAGCTAGAGTAACTTAGATAAGTAAACTCGGGTTGAGTCAAAAGATTCACAACGTTTGAAAATTAAAACCACTTTATTAAAGTTTATTCTAGCAAAGAAAGAAAATAACTATACAAAGGGAAAAACAAATAGGCCAAAATAGATCAAAGATTTTGAAAAATGTCGAAAAATTGATTTTCCGGTTAAAATGAGGACAAATACAAGGAAAAGGCCACTTAACTTCGATAGAAGTCCCCCTTACACTTAATATAAACATTGTCCTCAATGTTAAAGCATGTAGGAGTAAACTCCCCTACACTTAGGACATTGTGCACGTTGTTTAAATCTCGCTAAGGAAGAGACAACTAAAGAGATTCCTATTTTAATATTGGAAAATATAAAATACTGAATCGAAAAGAGTTTAGGATAGAACCGGGAAAAAGTGAACACGGAATCACGGGTCTTCAAGAATCATCAAGAATGGATCATTGAGCTCGAATCCCTGATTAAGAGAGGAGAGGAAATAGCAAACACCAACGGGTCTCCCCTACACTTAGGATAAAGAAAGCTAAAAGATAGATGCATGGGTTGCCTCCCAAGAAGCGCTTGATTTTTGATTACCGAGTCGTGAGCCTGACTCGACCTTGATCATCATAGGAAGAAGCATGAAACATATCCACCGGGATCAAAGACATAGTTTTCGTCCATCAAATAGCACAAGCTTAAGGCAAACAAGGCAAGCCAAAGAAGAATAGGCAAGGTTCCCTTAAGCAGCGATGGAGCACGGTGGGAGCAAGTATGGTGAGGTGTAAGCATGTCTTCAATAGTTCCAAAGATTTTTCCTTTTATTTCATTAGGTGGATACTGAGATGGCTGCAGAATATCGATACCGGGGTCGAACACCTTTTCCTTTAGGGGAAAATAGCACTTAGGCTCAGCAGAGTGTGAAGAAGATCCGCGAAGAAGATGCACAACCTCGTCCTCAGAAGGGGGACAAAGAGGTGGTAAATCATATGTGCTGCGGATATTGGTGTCGACCGGTTTCTTCTCCTTTGAAAGAATGTTCTTCAAATCCAAAGTAGGATCAAGACGATAATCTTCAAAATCATAAGGAGGAGCATCACTCTCATGAGGGAAGTAAGTGTTGAGAAACGTAGAGAAGTCTTCCTCAAATGAGTAGTCGTCCAAAGTAGGATCGAGTGATGGCGGAGGATCTTCATCATGTGAAGAATCGCTCGAAAGAGTATCAGCCTCATCGAAATCATCGTATGTGGGCAGGTCGGGACACTCAGAAGTAAGGTCTTCATAATCATCCGAATCTGAGCTAGAATCATCATCATAAGCATCAAAGATCGGTGGAGAATCATAATTGGGAGAAGCGTCCAAATTGGATAGAGAATCATCCACATCATCTTGAAAAAGTGGATTATCATTGCAAGACTCGAATAGAGGATTGTTGTAGACAACAAAGTCATCAAGCACATTAATTATATTCACTGATTCTCGTCCATAGGATTTGCTTGTAAGCTTCCCCATTTTAAAAACTTGTGAATCATTCCCGACTATTAACATTAACTCACCTTCGGCAACATCAACTAGAGCTCGTCCGGTTCTCAAGAATGGCCGACCAAGTATTAAAGGAATATGAGGGTCCATTTCATAATCAACAACGATAAAATCGACCGGGAAAGTAAATGTGCCAACTTTAATGAACACATCTTCGGCTATACCAACGGGGTAAGCGAGAGTGCGATTTGCAAGTTCAAGAGTCATCTTCGTTGGAGTAAGGTTGGGCAATGATAGTGTTTTCCAAACACTCAAAGGCATCAAATTAATACTGGCCCCTAGATCAGCAAGGGCAGTAAATTCTTCAGTTTTGTTGAAAACGCAAGGCAACACAAAACGACCGGGATCTCCAAGCTTTTCCGGAAGTTCTTTAAGAATAACTACAGAGCAGTTTTCATTTAAGCGTGTGTTGGCGAGCTCAATCAACTTTTCCTTCTTGTTAAGCAATTCCTTGAATGCTTTGACAATTTTCGGCATGTGGACAAGTGCTTCGAGAAAGCTAATGTTGAAGTTCATTTGAGAGATCATCTTCACATAGCTCGACACTTGAGAGTCATCCTTGGTTAGCATTTTGGTCTTGCCTAAGCGAGAAGGATATGGGATATTAGGTTTGGGTGGTGAAGGTGAAGGCGTAGCAGGTAAAGGTTGAGATGTTGAAGGGTCCTTCCTAGGAACATCGTCATGACGAGGCGGAGAGGGTAATGGTGCACTAATACTAGGTGTAGGAAGAGTAGGGATAAATGGTGGTGGAAGAGGTGTAGATGATGGGGGCGGGATCGGTGGATCGACAATGGTAATTCCACTACGAGTAGTAATAGCACTCACATTTGCTCGCGGATTGGTGACGGTGTTTGAAGGTAGAGAACTCGAAGAAGAAGGTTGAGCGGCGGGCAAGAAACTAGCAAGCATATTCTTCAAATAATTTGTTTGATTGCTGAAGGAAGATTGGATATTATCTCGAAGCTCGGATCTTATCTCATTTCCTTGCTTTGTAATATCTCCTTTCAAATTGATAATTTGGCTCTGCAGATTCTTGATTTGCTCACCTTGGGTTCTCATGATGGCTTCAACATCGGGGTTAATGGGTGGGGCTTGTTGAGCGGGTGGGTGATAAGGATTAGAAGCTCTTGGTGGGATTTGGTTGCTTCTATTGTAGTTGTTGGCGGGGTTTTGGTTTTGAGGAGAAAAACCGGGTGAAAGGTAGTTGTTCCGGTAACTCAGCAAATTTCTATCCCCTTGTGGTCGAGCTTGGTAATTTTCCGGTGAATAATTACCATAAGCTGCATACACATTTTTCGGATTTCCTTGAGTCGAAGGACAATCAGTGTAGGAGTGTGGACCGCGCATGTTTCACAAGAAGGTGCAACCGCTTAACTTGTTGTTGTTGATTTGAAGCGAGAAGCAAGATACTTTTGCTCATTTCAGTCATCATGCGGGTGAGTTCGGTCATATCAGGGTTTGCTGAAGTAGAAGAAACATTGACTCTCGGGTTGTTCCTTGAAGAAGCAGAGGAATCCCGATTTTTGTGGTGAGTAGTCATGTTCTCAATAAGCTCTCTACACTCCTCGGGTCTCCTTTTCATGAATGTGCCACCGACGGCTGCATTAATCGTATCCCGATCTCGAAAAGTCAATCCGTTGTAGAAAGTATCAATTAAGGTCACAGGGAGCATGTTGTGGTTTGGACAACGATCGATCAAGACATTATATCTTTCCCAAGCATCAAAAAGAGATTCATCGGGATCTTGCATGAAACCGCTGATTTGATTGCGAAGGCTCGTGACCATGGATGGTGGAAAGTAGCGCGACAAAAAGCGTTGAGTCATGTCATCCCAAGTGTGAATAGAATTCTTTGGAAGACGATCAAACCATTTCTCGGCGTGGTGTGATAAAATATGTGGGAAGAGTTGTAGGCGAAGAACATCCATTGTGGCACCAGGCAACTTCATGCTTTGGGTGATTGTAATGAACTTGTCGAGGTGTTTGTTGGCATCATCATCAGGCAATCCACGGAATGGGTTAGTTTGCACTTGCTGAATCATGTGGTGCTTCAACGAAAACTCCGGAGCTGTGATTTGCATCGACATAATCGGTCCTCCTCGTCCAAACATGGTAGGTTGACAAAGCTCCTCCATTGTCCGAAGATCGGGTTGTGGAAGAACATTGTTGTTATTGTTGAGGTGCGGTGGATTATTGTTGTTATTAACACCTGACATACTTAAATCTTCTCGAGTCTCGGGCTCTTGATAATTAGAAGATCTAGTACGCATACACCTGAAAGTGCAAAAGAAAAAGAAACCAAACGCAAAGACGATATACATACACAAGAAAGATAAAATCTTTTTGGATTTTTGAAATTTTTAATTTTTATGGATTTTTAGCAATTTTTAATTTTTATGATTTCTTGAATTTTTTATGCAAGAAAAATAACGCTCACAAGTGAACGGATCCCAAAAAGCAACGCGTCTCTCACAGAAAACCGTTAATCTTTACGAAAAGAGCCGGCAGCGCCGCCATTTTAATAACTAGATTTTTACCTAGTTAAAAATTAAAGTTCGTTGTGTTCTAATCGAATTGATCCTGGTTAACTATGCGACTCAGCCGTTCTTTGGTGAAACAAATAGTTGTGTCGTTGTAGTATTTAAAAGTGCAAAACAATTAAAGTAAATGGCTGTAAAGTAACTCTAAGTCTAATTTAAAGTAAATGATGTAAGTATTTAAAAGTGTGACGAGAAATTAAAGGGCACTAAAAGTAAATAACGCAAACTTAAATCTAACTAAGGCAAACTTAAAACGCAACTAAAACTTAAAACTAAGGCAGGGCTAAAATAAATCTAAGGCAATTAAACTTAAAGTGCAAGTAAGGAAAAAGGCGGGAAAAATAAAGCTCGAAATTAAAAGCAGAAAATTAAAAACTGGAATTAAAGAAACCTGAAAATCAGCTTATCTGGAATAATACCCTTATTCGGAATAAATGCCTTACTCGGAATATGTCACCTATCCGGAATAATCCTCTCTATTCGGAATATTGGTCTATTCGGAATAATCAGCCTATCCTGAATAATCTTGCTATTCAGAATGTTTGCCCTATTCGGAATAAACTGCCTATCCTGAATAATCTTGCTATTCGGAATATTCTGCCTATTCAGAATATTTACCTCTATTCGGAATACCTTCCCTATTCAGAATAATCTGCTATTCGGAATGTTCTTGCCTATCCGTAATACTCAGCCTATTCGGAATACCTTTTCTCTCCGGAATATCCAATATTCCGGATGGAGCACCTTGGTCAAGACCTTGATTCGGAACAAAAGTCTTACTCGGAATGTTTTAAGATTCCGGATGAGAAGCTCTTTGAATCCTCTACTCGGAATATTGCTGGGCTTGTTTTCCTGGGAAAGATCAGAAACAGAGAACAAACACCCCGAAGAACAGGGAACAAAAAATAACTCGAATCTAATCAAATCTAGGCAAAATCAACCACATGATTAAATCAAACTAACAAATAAACATCTATTAATGATAATCAAACAATCCAAAACAACAAAACTAACAATAAAGATCAAGATAATCAAAACCCACTTTGATCAAAATAAGAACATGAACATGAACATAAACATGAAAAACAAAGATTAAAGAAAGGTAGGATGAGAACAAACAATAAATATAAAGATTAACAAGAATTAAAAAGAAAACTTACTTGAAATTAAATGGTAATTAAGGTGCAAGACAAGTATTTAAATTTGACAAGTAAATAAATGACAAGGTAATTAAAAGTGGAAGAACTAATTGTCACTATTAGCAAACAAAAATGAAAAGATTAATCCTAATGACTATAAATAGGGGAGGATTAAGGGGTTCTTAGGAAGCTTCCTCCCCTCCTTCATTTCTTCTTAATTGCATGATTAAGTCCCTCAAGCCTTTAATCTTCATTTAATTGCACCATTAGTCCTTAAGCCTTTAATCTTCATTAAATCTTGGACATTAATGACTTTTGGCTCGGGATTTCTTCAAACTCGTCTTGTAATTCTTCAATAAATTAGACTTGAGTTTTTCGGCTTTAAGTAAACTTCCGTCTTTTGACTTTTTCTTCGATAAATCTTCAGAATTGGTCTTGGACTTCCGTTCTTTTTGCACTCTTGACTTCTTGACTTCGTCTTTCATCTTTTTCTTCAATAAAAGCCCGTGAATGCCGTCTTTTCTCCACGTTTCACAATTTCGTCCTAAATCACAACAAAAACACAAACCACGCATAATTCTGACATAAAAGACATAAAGTACACGTTTTGGCTCGGTTATTATTGTAATTAAGTGGTAAAAAGGATGGGTGTTTACACACCTATCAAAGGTTTTCATTTGACAAACTTTGGGGCACAAGAACTGTCAATTCTGCTAATTCCTTTTGTAAGCGAATGCGTGTCTTTTTCGAAAACTGATCTTTGTTATGTTGATCATAATCAATTGTATGGAATTTTGAAAGCATTTTAGAATGAGTTTCATCCGCAAGTGATTGTGTCTCCTCAGTACTTCGAACAAAAGGTGCTTCTTTCGATTTGCCAATTATGGTCATATCATAAAGACCGGGAATATATTCCTGAGCTTGTTTTGAATAACCGGGATTAGGTCGTAAATCTTGAAGACGCTTAAGTTCGAGTTCTTTAAATGATTTGGTTAAAAGATGAACCTTTTCTGTGGAAGCGTATTGTTTTAAAAGTTGTTGTTCTTTGAATTTAAGAAGTTTGGTAGCATTAATTTCCGGTTCAAACTTTTTAGACTCGAGAGTTTTGAAATCCATTTTAAGTTTCTGAAAATTATTGACGACCGACTCTTTTGCTTTTAATTCATTGGAAAGATTAGCTTTTAATGATTCTATTTCTTTCAAGTGTTCAATCTTTTCAAAACGAAATTGGTCAAATTCAGAACATGTTATTTTCTCTGTTTGAGGAACCATTTCAAAAGTTTTGACCTTTTCTTTATGCAACGCAAGCTCAGCAGTTAGGGTGGAATTCGTATCTACGGATTGTCTAAGGGCCATATGCATTTGATCAACTATATGTTTAGGCACCATGACCAAATCATGTTGAGCATAAGATTCCATACCCGTCGTAGCATTTGGTTGAGGTTCACTCAAATGTGTAGGAGTGGGTACCACATCAGTTGAGTTACTAGTTCCCGAATGCTGTTCGAGGTTGTCATTTTCATGCCCAACTTGATGTTGGTTATCATCAGTATTATTAGATGTGGTTGGTACCTCACTGACGACATCAGAACCGTAGTGAGAGAGATTAGCAACGAGAGCAGCTTGGGCAGAGTGAATGTCATCACAATACGAATCGTATGCATCAAGATCGTCCGCTTGATAAGCTGCATTAGAAGTGGAAACAACTGCAATGCCTTCAGTATCTGCTGCCCCTGGGTCTGCAAGAAATGCTAACTCCTCTGAATCCAAAATCTTCCCCTTAGACTGAGCATCAACCAAATACATCTTCTCACGAAACCATGCATCATCCCTTCTCCTTTTCGGCTGAGTGCATTCCCTAGCCATATGACCTTGTCCTCGGCAATTGTAGCAAGTCACAACCTTCTTAGGACCAATAGGACTCCCATTTCCACTAGCTTGAGAATTCACAGCTTGATTGTTCCCAGTCCTTGTAGGAGGTCCATATGAATTTTGCCTTCCCTGAATAGGTTGCACCGTCACTTGACCATTTTGAACAGTGGCTTGTTGTCGAGGATTTGATGAGGTGTGGAGCTGATTGTTTGTTGGTGGAAATCCTCTAGTTGCAACAAGTTTTGACAAGTAGGCTGTGAGATGGTTTAGAACATCAGCTGGCGTATCATTTGGAATAAAGACCGGTGCTTGGATTGGTGGAAGTTCATTAGAGTAGAAAGCTTGTGCTGGTTGTGCTTCTATTGGAAAATATCCTTGCTGAGGAGTATAGCCCAATGGAGAAGTGTTGGCTTGTGATGGTGATGTTTGATATGGTGGTTGCTGTTGAAAAGATTGTTGATGAACACTTTGTTGATATTCTTGCTGTGGCATCATTGGTGGTTGATAAGATGGCTGCTGTGGTTGCTGATAGATGTGTGGTGGTGGCTGCTGCAAGTATGATGGTTGTTGATAAGTATAAGCCATGTTTTGTTGAGAAGCATACATTGCAAGTGGATCATGAACTTGAGGTGTAGACAACCGAGCCTCGATCACATGGCATTCATGTTGTTGAAGAAAATCTTGAAGTTGATCCACATTGGTGTTATGCAAGTCCTTAGCCAATTTAACATCCGTCACGTATTTTTTCCATTCTGGAGGAAGAGTGTTCAAATACTTGGTGTTCAATTGAAAGGTAGGAATTGTCATGCCATAGATATTGAGCTCATTCAACAATAGGGTAAATCTCAGATAGAAGTCATTGAGAGTCTCCCATGGCACATAGGCAAACTTATCAAAAGTATCATAAAGCTTACACTCTCATTCTTGTTTGGTTAACGAGGTGCCTTGCATTAGAACACGAATTCTATCCCATAACTCTTTGGCAACTTTATGTTTGCTGACGAGTTTGTAGACATCTGGAGGAAGGGCTTGGAGAATGATGTTTGTAGCATACTTATCACATTTATCTTGAATCTTCATATCTCCAGTCAACTCACCCGTTGTGCGAGGACGAGTAGTCGTACCTTCCGTCACTGTACCATAATCTAATGGTCCATTGAGCACCGATGCCCAAATTAGATGTCCATTCTCCTTGTTCAACATATAAAGTTCCATTCGGGAAGCACATTCCTCATACATAGTCTTCACCAACATTGGTGGACGATTATCCGTACCCGAGAGGATGGACTTATCTGTAAGAGATGTGTACTCCATTTCAGTAAGTGAAGATTTACAAAGTTGATCGTTCAATTAAAGAAAGTAAATGTGTTTGCTGTTGTGTGTAGAAACCGAGAAATACTGTTAAAATCCCTTAAATTATGTTCTCGATAAACCAAAAATTCCAAGATGAAAATTTTCAAAAACACGTTTTTGAAAAATCTCGAAATACTTGTTGTCCTATCGCAATGCCTAAAGGTAATGCTGTCGCAATGTCCAATCGCAATGTCCAATCGCAATGTCCAATCGCAATGTCCAATCGCAATGTCCAATCGCAATGTCCAATCGCAATGTCCAATCGCAATGTCCAATCGCAATACCTGTCGCAATACCCTCTGTCGCAATACCTGTCGCAATACCCCCTGTCGCAATACCTATCGCAATATCATGTCGCAATATCACAAAAATGAACTCCAATCGCAATGCCAATCGCAATATGGATCGCAATGTGACAAAAGGAAATCCAATCGCAATATCAGTCGCAATACGGATCGCAATACTAAAACCCTAGATATTGTGATGGGAGCTGTCGCAATAGTACAAACAGTGCACGATTTTTACCACTTTTCTCGGACAAAACACACCAAATTCGTGATTTTAAGCCAAAAATTGATTCAAACACCCAAAAATTTTGTGTTTTTAACCAAATTAACAATACCAAATCACTACCACAACTATGTAGATGATTTGTATCAAGATCAAACAATAAAAAACACAAAAACGTTTTTTGGTACTTTTGAAATCGGATCAAAAATAGTCGTGTAATCCAATAACACAAACACAAAAAACTAAGCAGTCATCCCATGGCTCTTGATACCATTTGTAGAAATGTAAATCTTGCTTATGTTTTTAGAGAGAGAAAGAGATAGAGAGATGGTAGATTTCACACAAAGCTAGAGAGAGAAAATAAGAAGAACTATGTGTAAATTATGAAACCACACCACCCTCTCCATCTAAGGAGAGGGTTTATATACCCAAGCCTTGTAATGGGCTTGGGCTTACACGTTTGGGCCGGCCTACACATGTTGTAGGCTAGGCTTGGACTTGTTTGTTAAATAACGATGTCTAGACTACGAGCTACTACTTAGTATATTGTCGGAGTCACCGAATCTTCCTAAATACGTAAAAACGTACTTCCAACAGTAATGAATTAAGTATGAGATATATCAGTGAGGACTTGATTATGTGATGAAATTATTGCGATGTCTGGCCAACGTAGTAATAATCGCATCACATAACGGGGGTTTACCGCTATCGTGTCATACTTAAGAACTGAGCTCGTGTTGTGGCATTAGTCGTAGGCATATTGAAGGCTATATAAAATAAAGCTTATCATGTACTATGTTTAACTTTCAGCGTGTTGATATGGCTGAAAGAAATCCAGAAGGGTCCGAATGGCCGAACCAAGTAGATATCCCCGAGCATGATGAGCGGGAAGAAACTCACGAACAAACAGAAATAGATGAGCATGAAAATTTTCATATTCCTGCAGCCATGGCTAAAGAGATCAAGGAGATGATATCTCAAGAAGTAGCTAAGGCGCAGGCAGCAGCTTTGTCACATCTCAGGGAAAGTCTTAGTGATATCACTACCCATATTATTCAGGAAGAACTACTAACAAGATCCGGAGGACTAGTAAAGGAGGTAACATACAAATACTTTGCGGCGTGTGACCCGCCGACTTACTCAGGAGAAAGCAATCCTTTCTTATGTCATCGATGGATTCAGGATGTTGAGGGAGCGTTTGATACTAGCAAATTACCCGAAGAATCTTGAGTTAAATTTTCAGCTAACCTCCTTCGCGGTCGAGCAAAAGAATGGTGGAATTTTACTCTTGCTGCTAAGGGACCTAATGTTGCCTGAAATTTGTCATGGAATGAATTTAAGGAATTATTCCTTCAGAAATTTTCCCCGCAGGCAGAACTTAAAAATATTCACAGGGAATTCCTAAATACTCATCAAACAACGCAACAATCAGTACATGACTTTTCCATGACTTTCCTTGATAGGGCACGTTTTCTACCTGAATACGTTAATGATCAGAAATTGCTCATGAATCACTATATTGACATGCTTAAGAAGGAGGTTCGTGAGTTTATTTTAGCAAAGGATTGGAGGAACATGGATGATCTTATGAATGCAGCTTTAGAACGAGAACAAGAAAATAAGAAACGTGAGAGGTCGCCGCCTAAAAGGAAGGTTGAACAAGGTGGTTCCTTTAGTAAGAAACTTAAGTCAAATGAGAGTTATTCCAGATTTGGTGGAAGAGGATACCCACAATGTTCTAATTGTGGGAGGTTTCATCCCGGCGAGTGTCGTGCGGGTAGCAAAACATGTTACAGTTGTGGTGGGCATGGTCACATGAGCAAAGATTGTCCGAAACCCTTACAGATTTGCAAGAAATGTTATCAGCCAAATCATACAGCTGAATCATGTCCTAATGTTAGACCTCCTCCTCCCCGACATCAAGAGCCTAGAAGCAACATAGATAGACGTGGGGCACCATCAACATCTAAACCATCGGGAGCCCCTAGTCTTGCTGGAGTCCAAAGACCACAAAGGCCTCCATGTCGTGTTTATCGGATGACAGCTGAAGAAGCCAAAGAGGCACATTACGTTGTGATAGGTACATTCTTTGTAAATTTATTACCTACTCGTATGCTATTTGATTTCGGCGCAGACAAATCCTTTGTGTCAGAATTGTTTAGTCGGAAATTTAATGTTCCGATCAGCCAACTTAAACCCCCGTTAGATGTAGAGATAGCAAATAGTAAGATTATACATGTGACTAATGTTTTTCAAAACTGCGAGGTAGAAATTGACAATGAAAAGTTTTCGATCGATCTAATTCCTATGCCCATGGGAGAGATTGATGTAGTTAATGGTATGGATTGGCTTGGAAAGTATGAAGTCGTTATATCATGCCAAAATAAGCTAATCCGAGTCAGAACCCCAAGTGGGGGAGAAACGTTCATCTATGGTGAGCGTAAGAAAGCTTCTCGGGCTATTTGTACCTATGCTAGAACCAAGAGACACTTGGCGCATGGCTGTCAAGCCTACCTAGCTCATGTTACCGACTCTCAGAATTCTACCCCATGTCTTGATAGTATCCCAGTAGTTCGGGAATTTCCCGATGTCTTTCCGGAGGAACTCCCATGTATACCCCCTGACAGACAGGTAGAGTTCCGTATTGATCTCATTCTGGGGAGTACTCCTATTGCTAAAACTCCCTACAGACTTGCTCCATCTGAGATGCAAGAATTTATGAAACAATTACAAGAACTGTTGAATAAGGGCTTTATTCGCCCTAGTAGTTCCCCGTGGGGTGCTCTAGTTCTTTTTGTTAAAAAGAAAGACGGCAGTATGCGAATGTGCATTGACTACAGAGAACTAAATAAAGTCACTATCAAAAATCGATATCCCTTGCCTAGAATCGAT
Organism: Glebionis coronaria; assembly: GCA_025667525.1. Classification (NCBI taxonomy): domain Eukaryota; kingdom Viridiplantae; phylum Streptophyta; class Magnoliopsida; order Asterales; family Asteraceae; genus Glebionis; species Glebionis coronaria. Next base: position 656,737,241 of record CM046874.1, on the reverse strand, counting down.
GATTTATTTGATCAACTCCAAGGCGCGAGTTTATTTTCAAAGATAGATTTAAGGTCAGGGTATCATCAGTTAAAGATCCGGGAGAATGATATCTCAAAATCAGCTTTTCGTACCAGATATGGGCATTATTAATTTACTGTTATGCCATTTGGCTTGACAAATGCCCCGGCAGCTTTTATGGACCTCATGAATCAGGTTTGTCGTCCGATGTTGGACCAGTCAGTCATTGTGTTTATTGATGATATCCTAATCTATTCTAAGACAGCCAACGATCATGCGATTCACTTGCGCCAAGTACTTAGTATGCTCAGACGAGAAAAGCTTTACGCTAAATTCTCGAAATGCAAATTTTGGCTCCAAGAGGTTCAATTTCTTGGACACGTCATTAATAGTGAGGGCATTAAAGTTGATCCAGCGAAAATTCATGCCATCATGAATTGGGAACAACCTAAAACTCCCACAGAAATAAGATCTTTTCTTGGACTTGCGGGTTATTACCGTCGTTTTATCCAAGACTTCTCAAAGATTGCATTCTCTCTTACTGAACTCACTCGTAAGAATGCTAAGTTTGAGTGGAACGAGGATCAAGAGATAGCCTTTCAAATACTAAAGCAGAGACTGAGTCAAGCACCGCTCTTAGTGTTACCTGAAGGTAATGATGATATGGAGGTGTATTGTGATGCATCCTCAAATGGCCTCGGTTGTGTTCTTATGCAGAGAGGTCGAGTCATAGCCTATGCCTCGACACAGCTTAAGAAACATTAGGAAGATTATCCTACTCATAATTTAGAACTCACAGTAGTAGTTTTTGCCCTAAAACTATGGCGACATTATCTCTATGGAGTAAAGATCAAGATCTTCACAGATCATAAGAGTCTTAAGTATTTCTTCGATCAGTGTGACCTTAATATGAGATAACGACGTTGATTAGACCTAGTCAAGGACTATGACTGTGAAATCCTTTATCATCCAGGTAAAGCCAACGTAGTAGCAGACGCCTTGAGCCGTACGACTAGACATGATTCTTTATTTGTAAAACCCGCATGCTTTTACCATGAATAGTGCCCTTAAGATCGTACGTCCTAGATAAAAACTTACCCTATTTAGTATTGATCACATTCATGTGCTAATAATCAAGCAAGTGCATACGTGTATGACATGATAAGTATCGATTACGTACAAACTCATGATAAACAGTTAATAGATATTTCACGTGAACATAATTAAATCATGATCACCATTTTAAAACACGAACTAAAATAATTACGTAAGTACTTAATTACGAGTGTAAATAATACGATAAACTACATGATAAAATAAACAGAAACACTTTAAACACGAACACGTTTAACCACGAACGAACACGAAACATCGGGACACGAGAAAAGGTACGGGAACCCCATGTGGGGCCCCATACACACGGCACACATAACCAAATGGGCTAAGCCCATTGACTTTTTACATGAAAGGGGGGGTTATGGTAAATATTCATTTCATTTCCACATTTCAAGAAAGATATTCTTTTAACCTAAAAAGTTTTCTCTCCTCCTCCTTGGTTCCTCTTTGTGCCGCCACCTTTAACACCTCCATAGGAGGGTGTTGGTTGATTTTGATCATAAAAATAAGTGCAATAACCCGTGTTTCTTCATCATCTTCCAAGCTACGTATTGGTATATCTTTTCTAAACCTTTCTTTTTCATTTCTTTAATCTTTGATTATTCTCATGAACATGTTGTAATTGTTTTTGTTAAAACATAATAATTAAACATAGATCTAACATGTTTTGGTATTAATTAAAATCAAAAGACGTTATAGGGGTGTTTGTTTTTTTGGCCGCATGGTACAACCGACCCCGAGGGGGGTTCGGTTTGTTTTTAGCCGACCACCACCAAGACCCTTTTGGTCTTGGTTGGTGCGTGTGGGACCCACGACAGCAAGGGGACACGAGTACCCCGAGTTGGTTCGGGGTACGGTGTCGAGTTCATGCCCGATTCATGGTTCGTTGGTTAAATCATGATTTATGCTACATGTTAATATTATGAATTATGAACTTAGGATATAAATTAATTAATAACATGAGATATTAATTAAACCATGACTTAGGTTATTTTTAATTATTAATTTAGCATGATATTAATTTAACCTAAGTATTTTTATATTATAAGTTATAATTAATTAATTATTTAAAACATGCTTATAATTAATTAATTTAGACATGACTTAGGTTATATTATTAATTCATATTAATATACATTTTAACCTAAGTAATTTATTCCATTTTAATTAAAACATCTTATACTTTAATTAAAATGCTTAACCTATAGTTTAATTAAAATGCATGAAATAATAATTAAACTATACACTATATCATATGACTTAAGAAATAAGCTTATAAACACTTAGACTTATATTTTAGCTTATGCAACCAGCTTAATTCTAATTATGGAAACTTCTATTTATAGAAACTTAATTAAATAAGGCAACTAATCTATTAATGGAAACCTTCTATATATGGAAATCTATCTATTTCAGGCAGCTAATCTAATCATGGAAACCTTCTATATATGGAAACTTATTTAATTAAGGCAGCTGATCTATTTTTGGAAACTTTCTATTTTTAGAAACTAATCTATTTTAAGCAGTGAATTCTATTGTTGGAAACTTTCTATTTTTGGAAACTTTCTATTTTTGGAAACTTTCTATTTTTGGTAACTTTCTATTTTTGGAAACTTTCTATTTTTGGAAACTTTCTATTTTTGGAAACTTCCTATTTTTGGAAACCTGCTATTTTTGGAAAGTTACTTATTATTACACAGTAAGTATAATAATACATGAATTACTAGTAATACTTTATCAGATTAATCAGAGTACAAGGTAAACACAGATAGGGCTTTAGACAGTAAACCATGACCTAAAACATACAAAGTAAGCTAAGATGAGACATAAAACCCAGTACGTAATCAGTGATTCGATACTTATACACGTGTGTATTCATGTAGCGTTAGTGATCCAGAAGTAGGAGTCTTTCTTCCGTTCATTCACTGGACTTAAGGTACGGATTCCCGTCCTTTCAGTATGGACATTCTTTCCTTATTAGGATTTCCCCGTATGCAGCCAATTGTTTTCCCAGTATTTGTTTTATTTGTTTTTGAATTGCTTATGTTTAATTAGAATACCTAAAGCCATATACATGCATGACCAGTTTCACCTAGTTATGGAGGTACCATAACCATAACACTAGAGGCACTGGTGTTATGACTTCACCACGGCGGAGTGATTGCTCGTGGCGTCCCTTCAACTTTTGGCCATATTATCATATTTATCATGTGGGGCGTATGGGTGCATCCTAGTTACATGTTTCAGTCAGGATTTCATGGTGAATGTGGTGTGTGCCTTGCATCCTTCACAAGGAGCTGATCCCTCGTACCCAGAACCAGTATATTAAATTAGAGGCAGCCCCTCTAATTTGCATGATGAGGTCACCCCTCCAAGTATTCATGCACGGTGGATTTTCATGACCTATATTGGCTAATGGTAAAATATGTTAAACAGTTTTCATAAGATAAACATAAGGCTTTTCAAACTATAAAACCAGTTTTATGAACAGATTCCAGGTTTTCCAGGACTTATACATTTCCGCTGCTATTAAGTCTTTATTATGCTTAGTCATTCATACTATGTCTATATCCGTGCACTGAGCGTTTTGCTCAGCCGTTACTTTCCTTTCCATGTCCCAAAACGGCAGGTACCCTAGGGAAGACTCGAGCATTTGGAGGACGTGCATAGGATGGAAGCTGCTAGAGACTTCTTTTCCTTCTTGCCCTCATATACTTATGCTTCTTTAGTCTTTCATTCATTTCTTTTGCTTTATTATGTTTTGGGCTTATGTTGGGAACCGATGTTTGATTCCGGTTATCCCTATGGTCATGTAATGTTTTAGACATTTATCCTTGTATGCTTTGATGACACGCCATAATTACGCGTGACATTCCATTATCAAAATGGGGTGTTACAACTATGGTATCAGAGCCAAGGCTTCGACCTGTAGGCTCTAAAACTCGACCTGTGACTAGTGGGTAGTCACCAGGAGCTTCCTAAGCCAACGTTTGTTATTCCACGTATTGATGTTTTCAGCACATTGTTGTTTTAACCATGATGTTTTCAGCACCTTGAGGTTTTAACCTTGACGTTTTCATCGATATTGTTTTACTAATATGGATGGACAACCGTCATTCATATTTAGTTATGTGTCATTGTTTCATGCATAATGTTCCTCGTGAACTGTGGCTATGTGTACTGAACCCCAGTAGTTCATAATTAGTCACATAAAATTTTTTTTCTGATAAGTTTTGACAGATAAGTTTCATTTATTCATGTTTCATGTATCATTGTTGCAGGGATTATGACTAAGTAATGGTTGGTACAGGACTGGCCTTATTTAGTCGCATGTGCTTTTATAGAAACTTTCAACTTTGGGACCGACCCATAGGCGTCCCCTCGCACATATAAAAGGTTTTTATAAACTACATTACGCATTCATGCACTGTTTTCATGCATCAAAATTTTCTCATGATTTATTGGCATAAAATTTTTTCATGTCCCCTCATAAGTTACTATGTTTTTTATGTCAAGTATGTTTTCATACTGTCATGGTTAACTTCGGTTTCATGCTGAATATGTTATACACTCCTTTATGATAGATCGTTTTATGTTCCTTCATGATAATTCCATTTTCATGTTGATTACGTCTTACGCCTCTTTTGTTATTTATGCTTTCACGCAAGACATTGTTGGATTTCATTGAATTCTGCTTTCATGATTGTCATGGTTGGTTTTCATTGATCATGCTGTCAGGCAAATCATCGTTGAATTTTGTGTAACCACACTTTAGCGTTTCTCTATGCAACCAGAATGATGTCTATGCTAATACTGCCAGGTTATCATGGTGGTTTTCCTAACTGTTTAACCGATATACTTTCCTTAAATCATGATAAATGATCGACCCCATACCGATCATTTCATGTGTATTCCACGTGTACTCTACGTACAGTATTCCATGTATATTACATGTACCTAAATCCATGTGTATTCCATTTGTAATACTTCGCGAATATTCGATAGTCGATTCTGAATCATCTCAGGCGTATTTTCAATTGCTGATATTCTACTAGATTGCTGATGCCGCTCATAACTTGGAGATGTTACTAAAGGTTGATGTTGCTGACGTTCGGAGATGCTACGAGATGCGGATGTTGTTCACAACCTAGAGATCCTACGAGACGAAGACAAAGGCGTCAGAGTAAAGCTATTGGATGAGAAGATACTTCACCATCAGACGATTTTATCAATCATTGTCCCTAATTCTTAGTTACATGTCACACGTCATTCGGCTGTCATTTCAGCCATATGAGTGCAAACCGGTACCAGCCGGCCACTCAGCTGAATAGTTACATGAATCACGGTCATGAGAATGACCATCATGGAACTGACAGACAGGACGATAGTAACCACTACTATGACAGCAACTATCCTAGAATCACAACCGAGGCTCCAGCCACGGACGTGATCAGACATACAAAGGATCAGTAGTCCAACCGATCCGCCAAGTCTGGCATAATAACCTAATATTGTAGTTCTATTATTTTACATCTCGAGACGCATGTCAAGACATCAGTCAAGACACATGTCTCACGTATACTTTCTGAGGACACATGTCAAGATACCAGTCAAGACATATGTCATGCTTATAGTTCCAAGACACGAGTCAAGACACATGACTCACGTCCAACTATGGAACATTTCTAAGAAATTCAGGGTAGCCTCCAAGGGTATATCTATTTTGTTATGCCATGTATTAATCAGGCCACAAGATTTTCAATACCATTATCGGCGCATCAGTGAGAACTGTCACGTTGCCGATGTCACTTTCATTTCTTTCACCAGACTTCATATATTCATGACCATGAAGGACGCCTTTCGTATTCCCACGTATACGAAGGTTTTCCTTCAGCTTAATGATGAGATCCAAGCTGCAAACGCATTTCCTCGGACAGACACAAGTTGAATTTTATCCTAATTATGGACTATGAACAACACACCATGCTACGATTCATAATTATGTACAGTAATGTTCAGGCTCCTGAATACTTTCAGCTTGATTTTCCATCAGAAAATCTGTGCAAATTATCTATGCTTACAAGCATGTGCATTGTTAGACATGGTCGCTAAAATTTTCTAGCTGTCAGTAAGACACGACCACTTAACTCTTTTACGCATAGCCAGTTGATTATTCCAAAGTCTTCCTATACATTCCAGGAGAACCTACAAGGAGAAGGATGGTACCATGAGATTATGTGTCGACTACCGTCGACTTAAACAAATCACCATTCATGACCGTTATTCTCCTCCACGTATTGACGACATGTCCAATCAACCGTATAGTGTTAATCACTTTTCCAAGATCGAACTCATGCTGCCAACAGTGACGAGTGAAAAAGCAGGACATGTACATGACTGCTATTCGTACACGACTCGGTCATGCTAGATTTATGATTTTGAATTAGTCTCATCAATGCTCCAACCGCATTATGGACTTAATAAATTGAGTTTCCATGAACTCCTAAACAAATTCATCAGCGTTTTCATTGAGGATAACCTGATTTCCTCTAAGCCTAGAGAAGAACAGGAAGACCATATCTGCACTATGTTGCAAATTCTATGACAAGAGAAATTCTACCCTGGAATTTTTTTTTCCAACATCAATTCTGTTTGATTACAGTGACACACTGAATCACATGGGTTTCTATGGTTAATCTTACCATGACTCAGCTTATGCATAAAGGAGAGAACCCTACACTACATTAGGTGTTCTAGAAAATTATACGTTAGGAGAAGTCTAGATTTAGAGACTCAGAGTTTCGCAAACTCCTAGGTATCAAGTTCTACGAAGCAAGATACAGTTACGTTCATATCTAGGTACCTGACATACCAACATGTTAAGATAGGACACCAACAAACTGGGATGTTTTCATCATATGAAATTGTGAATCAAAAAGGGGACAAGATCTCCATGAATTTTAGTTACCAGATTTCAGCAAACTCAGAAGAAGCATGATGCTATCTGGGTTATTGTCAACAGTTTGATCAAGTCTGCAGAATCCTTACATCCGTACGGATTTCAGAACCAACAGATTGAACGAACATGTTCCAGCCAAGGCTCATCCGATCACTTGGCAATCCCTCAGCTATCGGGTCAGACAAAGATTCGTAATTGTACTCCTAACTTACTTCACGTCTTCATTCTAATTCCACGACTTGCTTTCGCGCTCACGTTCATGACACTATTCACGTTCATGATCGTATTTTGGCTTACGATTTTACGTTCATTTCTTTCTCATTCTGGGAAGTTTGCAAGAACTTGAGAGACCAGACCCAAGTTTAGTATAACTCTCCATCATCAGATAGACGTTTCACGTCATATTCCACGTCTCACCTTGTAGCGTTTGGCGTTACCGCCATTATATTCTATGATCACGATATGTCTCACATGTCATGTTCATTCCACGTTCCTCATATCATGATCAAGATATGATACATTTTATCATGGATCACGATATGTTTACTCATACTACACTCGCCATATCTCCACGTAGCACGTTCAAAATTTTTCACGTATCACGTTCAGAATTTTTCACGTACTACGTTTCTTTATGTCTCGCGCATCGTTTCTAATTATCAGTTAAGTCAGATTGTCTTGCATCGTAACGTTTCAGTTACCCTTGCACGTTAACTCTTTTTCCTCGATCGAATTTAGGGGATCTACCTTCCGTTGATAACCAAGAATTTCTTCGTATTCCAAGTCAAGGTCAGGAGGACCAAGATTTATCATTAGTGTCAGGATCTTCTGAAGGAACCGTTCCAAGAGGGAGGCCACTTGGAAACGGACAAGTTCATCCGGACTTCTTATCCATTTTTCTCTTATCTATTAGATATGTCCTTTCAGTCACGTCACGTTCCATGTCTTTTCAAGACATGTCACGTTCCATGTTCCCTTCTACCATGTCACCTTCATTTCCGTTATTTTGCATACTTTCCAGTTTGATTCGGGTATGTTTCGCTTCCAGTTACTTTATCTATAATTCGGGGACGAATTATTCTTTTTAGGGGGGAAGAATTGTAAAACCCGCATGCTTTTACCATGAATAGTGCCCTTAAGATCGTACGTCCTAGATTAAAACTTACCCTATTTAGTATTGATCACATTCATGTGCTAATAATCAAGCAAGTGCATACGTGTATGACATGATAAGTATCGATTACGTACAAACTCATGATAAACAGTTAATAGATATTTCACGTGAACATAATTAAATCATGATCACCATTTTAAAACACGAACTAAAATAATTACGTAAGTACTTAATTACGAGTGTAAATAATACGATAAACTACATGATAAAATAAACAGAAACACTTTAAACACGAACACGTTTAACCACGAACGAACACGAAACATCGGGACACGAGAAAAGGTACGGGAACCCCATGTGGGGCCCCATACCCACGGCACACATAACCAAATGGGCTAAGCCCATTGACTTTTTACATGAAAGGGGGGGTTATGGTAAATATTCATTTCATTTCTACATTTCAAGAAAGATATTCTTTTAACCTAAAAAGTTTTCTCTCCTCCTCCTTGGTTCCTCTTTGTGCCGCCACCTTTAACACCTCCATAGGAGGGTGTTGGTTGATTTTGATCATAAAAATAAGTGCAATAACCCGTGTTTGTTCATCATCTTCCAAGCTACGTATTGGTATATCGTTTCTAAACCTTTCTTTTTCATTTCTTTAATCTTTGATTATTCTCATGAACATGTTGTAATTGTTTTTGTTAAAAATAATAATTAAACATAGATCTAACATGTTTTGGTATTAATTAAAATCAAAAGACGTTATAGGGGTGTTTGTTTTTTTGGCCGCATGGTACAACCGACCCCGAGGGGGGTTCGGTTTGTTTTTAGCCGACCACCACCAAGACCCTTTTGGTCTTGGTTGGTGCGTGTGGGACCCACGGCAGCAAGGGGACACGAGTACCCCGAGTTGGTTCGGGGTACGGTGTCGAGTTCATGCCCGATTCATGGTTCGTTGGTTAAATCATGATTTATGCTACATGTTAATATTATGAATTATGAACTTAGGATATAAATTAATTAATAACATGAGATATTAATTAAACCATGACTTAGGTTATTTTTAATTATTAATTTAGCATGATATTAATTTAACCTAAGTATTTTTATATTATAAGTTATAATTAATTAATTATTTAAAACATGCTTATAATTAATTAATTTAGACATGACTTAGGTTATATTATTAATACATATTAATATACATTTTAACCTAAGTAATTTATTCCATTTTAATTAAAACATGTTATACTTTAATTAAAATGCTTAACCTATAGTTTAATTAAAATGCATGTAATAATAATTAAACTATACACTATATCATATGACTTAAGAAATAAGCTTATAAACACTTAGACTTATATTTTAGCTTATGCAACCAACTTAATTCTAATTATGGAAACTTCTATTTATAGAAACTTAATTAAATAAGGCAACTAATCTATTAATGGAAACCTTCTATATATGGAAATCTATCTATTTCAGGCAGCTAATCTAATCATGGAAACCTTCTATATATGGAAACTTATTTATTTAAGGCAGCTGATCTATTTTTGGAAACTTTCTATTTTTAGAAACTAATCTATTTTAAGCAGTGAATTCTATTGTTGGAAACTTTCTATTTTTGGAAACTTTCTATTTTTGGAAACTTTCTATTTTTGGTAACTTTCTATTTTTGGAAACTTTCTATTTTTGGAAACTTCCTATTTTTGGAAACCTGCTATTTTTGGAAAGTTACTTATTATTACACAGTAAGTATAATAATACATGAATTACCAGTAATACTTTATCACATTAATCAGAGTACAAGGTAAACACAGATAGGGCTTTAAACAGTAAACCATGACCTAAAACATACAAAGTAAGCTAAGATGAGACATAAAACCCAGTACGTAATAAGTGATTCGATACTTATACACGTGTGTATTCATGTAGCGTTAGTGATCCAGAAGTAGGAGTCTTTCTTCCGTTCATTCACTGGACTTGAGGTACGGATTCTCGTCCTTTCAGTATGGACATTCTTTCCTTATTAGGATTTCCCCGTATGCAGCCAATTGTTTTCCCAGTATTTGTTTTATATGTTTTTGAATTGCTTATGTTTAATTAGAATACCTAAAGCCATATACATGCATGACCAGTTTCACCTAGTTATGGAGGTACCATAACCATAACACTAGAGGCACTGGTGTTATGACTTCACCACGGTGGAGTGATTGCTCGTGGCGTCCCTTCAGCTTTTGGCCATATTATCATATTTATCATGTGGGGCGTATGGGTGCATCCTAGTTACATGTTTCAGTCAGGATTTCATGGTGAATGTGGTTTGTGCCTTGCATCCTTCACAAGGAGCTGATCCCTCCTACCCAGAACCAGTATATTAAATTAGAGGCAGCCCCTCTAATTTGCATGATGAGGTCACCCCTCCAAGTATTCATGCACGGTGGATTTTCATGACCTATATTGGCTAATGGTAAAATATGTTAAACAGTTTTCATAAGATAAACATAAGGCTTTTCAAACTATAAAACCAGTTTTATGAACAGGTTCTAGGTTTTCCAGGACTTATACATTTTCACTGCTATTAAGTCTTTATTATGCTTAGTCATTCATACTATGTCTATATCAGTGCACTGAGCGTTTTGCTCAGCCGTTACTTTCCTTTCCATGTCCCAAAACGGCAGGTACCCTAGGGAAGACTCGAGCATTTGGAGGACGTGCATAGGATGGAAGCTGCTAGAGACTTCTTTTACTTCTTGCCCTCATATACTTATGCTTGTTTAGTCTTTCATTCATTTCTTTTGCTTTATTATGTTTTGGGCTTATGTTGGGAACCGATGTTTGATTCCGGTTATCCCTATGGTCATGTTATGTTTTAGACATTTATCCTTGTATGCTTTGATGACACGCCATAATTACGCGTGACATTCCATTATCAAAATGGGGTGTTACATTATTGGTTAAATCACTTCAGATGGTAATTACCCCAGATTTCTATGATCATATCAAGACAATTCAAAATGAAGCATGGGAAAATGGCGATGTAAACTCAGAACGTCTCGTGGGTCAAGTACACAACTTAGTTGTAGACTCACGAGGACTCAAAACACGTTTTGGTAGGATTTGGATACCGAGTAATAAAGAACTCAAAAAGTTGTTGCTCGATGAAGCTCATAAGTCGAAATATTCCATTCACCCAGGTGCCACCAAGATGTATTATAATCTTAAACCAGATTATTGGTGGCCAGGTATGAAAAGAGACATAGTAAAGTATGTCGAACAATGTCTTACTTGTCTCCAAGTTAAGACAGAACATCAACAACCTTATGGTGAATTGCAGCCTCTCGTGGTTCCTGAGTGGAAATGGGAAAAGATCACCATGGATTTCATCACGAAATTTCCTAAGACACCACGCCACTGTGATGCCATTTGGGTAATTGTCGATCGTTTAAGTAAGAGTGAAATTTTTTTCCAATCAAGGAATCGATGTCCTCAGAATCCCTCGCGGAGTTGTACCTTCGCGAAGTAGTGGCTAGACATGGAGTGCCAGTCTCTATAGTATCTGACAGAGATAACAGGTTTACTTCTAGATTCTGGCGGAAATTTCAAGAGGATTTGGCTACACGTGTTAACTTTAGCACAGCCTATCATCCACAGACAGATGGTCTGAGTGAACGGACCATTCAGACATTAGAAGACATGCTTCGGGGTTGTGCTATAGATTTCGGCGACAGTTGGGATAAATACCTGCCATTAGCAGAATTCTCCTATAATAACAGTTATCACTCCAGTATTAAGATGCCTCCATACGAGATGTTGTATGGAAGAGAGTGTCGAACTCCTATATGCTGGGGTGAGATTGGACAAAGGGAAATAACCAGTTATGAAGTTGTCCAACAAACGAACGAAAAGATCGATCAAATCAAAGAAAGACTTAAGATGGCACAAGACCGACAAAAGTCCTATGCGGACAAACAAAGGCGACCAATAGAATTTCAGGTTGGGGATCGTGTTATGCTTAAAGTCTCTCCTTGGAAAGGTGTTATTCGTTTTAGAAAGCGTGGAAAGCTAGGACCACGTTATATTGGTCCATTTAGAATAACAAACAGAGTTGGAGAAGTAGCATACAGACTTGAGCTACCAGAATAGTTAAACGGTATTCATAATACTTTCCACGTGTCCCAGCTACGAAAATGTTTAGTAGATGAGGCAGAGTATGTTCCTCTAGCAGATATCGTAGTTAACGAAAAGCTGGGCTTTGTTGAAGAGCCTGTAGAGATTCTTGACACCATGATTAAGAAACTCAGAAGGAAGGATATCCTCCTTTTTAAGGTCAGGTGGAAGCACAGAAAGGGGTTAGATTATACGTGGGAGCCCGAAGAAGAGCTCATTAAATACTACCCTGCTTTACATCAGGAATGGTTTGTGAGGACACAAACCGAATAAGTGGGGGAGAGTTGTAACACCCCAATTTCTACGGTAATGATTTATTATTATTTTATAAGCTCCCTAGTTATTCCATCATTCCAATATGCTATTTAGACTAAAAGATCTCTTATACAATAAGTTTGAAGCAAATAGGACTTTTCATGTAATTGTTTTATTAACAGGGACTAACCTTGCCTAATAATGAAGCTTAAGTGATATGCCAGTGTGATAAGTATCTATTATCCCTAGAACATATCAGATGTTTCTGCTTTCCTCTTTCTACACCATGACACACCCACACTCATCATTTAGTTAGACTAGGGTTTTGATTTCCAAGTTGATTTGAAGCAAGATATTAGTGTATTAAAGCTTAGGAGCTATTATATAGTGTTTCCATCATCCAACCTGAGGTAAAAATCATATCTTGTTATTGAATTCATGGTTTATGATTACCCTTAGTGGGTAATGCTTAAAGATGATGACTTTAAGCTAATTGAGGGGTGCTTGTAGAATTTTACATGATTATGAGAAGTGTTGAATTATAAGAAATCATCAAGAATACTTGTAACATGGTATAAGAACTTAATCATGTGATGGGTACCTTGTTAAAAGTACCATAACATAATCAATGGTGTTAATTATCAAAAAGTGTGTTTGTGTGGTTACATAAGCCACGAACCAAACACCCCCTCATGGCTTAAGTCCTTCATTAGCTTATTCATGAAAACATGTTCCTAACAAGCTCCATGTAATTTGTATGTTCTAAGGTTATAAAGGTTAGCCAAGGACGTTTACGGGAGGTCGTGTTAGAATTCAAGCTTTTGGTTGAGTAATGTATATATGAATAGAAGCGGGACTTTAGGAGCCCTTTAGATGTACCACATACCTTTTGGTGCTTATGTTTATGTTTATCTAATTGCATTATATGTGTTATGAATAGTAATGGTTCAAATGCTATAAGTTTACTTATGAAATTTAAGGACGGTTCAAAATAGCCCCGATTGACCCGTATGACCAAAACAGCCTTATTTGACTCTCATGGTCGAAACAGCCCCTATTGGCCTGTGTGGTCAAAACAGCCTCTATTGATTCTTGTGGTCAAAACAACCCCTATTGGCCTGTGTGGTCAAAACAGCCCCTATTGGCCGTGTGGTCAATACAGCCCCTAATGGTTCATGTGGTCAAAACAGCCCATATTGGCCCGTGTGTTCAAAACAGCCCGAAACGACCCTTGTAGTCTTAGAATTGTGTTACTATTTTAAATGTAGTAATGTTGATCATTTAACGTCCTTAGTGGGCGACATGGTTAAAATGGTCATACTTATGTTCCCAAAACGGAACAAGGCATCCTTAGTGGATGACTTGCATAGTTGTATGCATCGAGACCCAAAATCGGGATCTAGACGTCCTATGTGGGCGACACACGTCATTATGTGATCGCTCGTTCCAAATGGAACTTAGTGGAACGGGATTGGACATCCTGTGTGGATGATGATATATTTACATGCTCGTAATCATGTAATAGAAGAGTTAGATGTCCTTAGTGGACGAATAGCTCAAATGACAATTATTCAGAAAAGCCTTGACGAGGCAACATCTAGCTTTATCGTTATGTTGAAAGTTCGTATTGTTATATATGCTATCTCACTAGGCTTATGCTTACGTTGCTTTGTTCATGTTTTGTTTTTATAGGTCAAGCTAGTGACGTTGTTATCAAGGGTAAGAAGGTCGAAATATAGCTTTTGGTGAAGCTCGTGGGTAACGAGCTACTTCCCTACCCTCTCTTTTACCAAGAAACGCCCTAGGATGTTATGTTTGTATGTATATTAATGCAAACTCAGTTTAGTGTGGAATTAACTAGTTATGTTATTTTGTTAAAACTTAAAGGGGTGTTTGACATAGTGTCATTCTTGCCCATTATGACCCGTTTTGTTTATGTATGGGTCTAAATCGACTAGCATATAACATGTATGACTTTTATGTGTTAATATATGTTGTATTTATGGGTTAAATCATATTGTTGCTAAAGTTAGCGTTTTTGGCTACAAACGGGTCAAAATAAGAAAATTCATATAAAATATTTTTCTGCACATCTTCAGCAGCAATATAGTACTGTAGCATACTGTAATAGTGTTGTAGCAGCAGCAAAAAAAAGACTAGCCGTTTCATTTCACAAGTACGGCTTTTTCATCATTGGAAAGATCTTTCGCAATAATAACCGGAAACTTGTCATCACCTTCCAAGAATGCATATTCAAGGTGATATGGAAGATCTTTCAATTCAAGGATTGGTGGTTCCTCGATTGAAGATTATTGTTCAACACTCATAACTTCCATCGGAGAAAGAAATGGTAGAATGAGAGTATCATTACCAATAATCACCTCATCTTCATTGTCGATTTCATTTGAAATAAAATCACCTCCTTTGAATGGAGTGAGATTTGGTGTAGAATTAGCAAGAATCGGATCCATAATAGTGGGATTGCCACTTGATGAACTATCAGCAAAACCTAACACTTCTTGTGAAAACTCATCACAAACTACATCGACTAAGTCAATATGGTTGATGGTAGCGATTTCATAAACATTAGAAGGCGTAGAGTTTTGAGTAGAGTTTATAACAAGTTCCTCTTCGTTGAATCTCAAAGTAATTGTTCTAGCATGAACATCGATAAGCGATCTCGAGGTGTCTAAGAATGGACGACCTAAAATTAGAGGAACTTGAGGATCCGCGAGGATGTCTACTACGATAAAATCAACGGGATAGTAGAACTTCCCCACTTTCACAAAAACGTCTTCGGCTACTCCACATGCTAGAATCATAGAATGATCGGCCATCTTGATAGACATGTTCGATGGAGTAAGATCTGGAAGCGATAGCGATTTCTAAATGGAAAACGGCATCAAATTAATGCTCGCGCCAAGATCGGCCAAGGCAAGGCATTCCTTCATATCTTGTATGTCACAAGGAATAAGAAACTTCTCGGGGTCACCAACTTTTTCCGGTATTCGATTAAGATAAATCGAAGAACAATTAGATAGCTTTGAAAACTTCTCCTTATGGTTCATCATACCTTTAAAAGTGGAAGCAAAACGAGGCATGTATAACAACGCATTGGCTAAACTTATATTAAAATGCACTTCTTGAAACATTTTTATAAAAAGCTCAATTTGTTGTTTGTTACGTTCTTGTAATTTCTCCTTGTTTCGTCTCAATAGGTAAGGTAAGGGTGGTGTGGGTTGGGGCATAGGCATCAGCCTTGGAATATCGAGTTCCACAATGGGTATTGGTTCAACCGTAGGTGTGGTATGAGCGGTACTTTGTGGGCTTGTAATATGCTCCTTTTCGACCATCACCTCGGGTTCTTTCTCGATTTCCTTCTCCGTAGAAGTAATAGGACGAGAGATTGGTTCCTTGAAAGTTTTACCACTACGAGTAGTAATAATCTTCATTTCTCCCTTCGGGTTTGCAATGGTATCACTAGGAAGACCACCCGAGGAAGAGGGTTTACACATGATTGCTTCAAACATTTTAGCCATTCGATCTTCAAATTTTGATTGCCTTATATCCGCTTTTAACAACTCTTGCTTAATATCATGTTGACCTTGTTCCATCTTTTGTTGATTTTGTTGAAGACGTTGAATGTTTCCTTCCATTTTGTTAGCATGAGTTTTCAATTCATTAGCAAGTTCGTTTTAAGCTCTTTTTTCAACTCGGATCTTAAGCTAATCATCTCACGTTGCATGTTCTCAAACTTAGCATCACTTGCTTTTGCATAATCCAAAAATTCTCCTTGAAGATTTTTAGTGTGAGCATTTTGAAAACCTTGTGTAGTATTTTGAAAATCACGGTTTTGGATTTGACTTTGTACTTTCCCATTGTTCCCACTTTGGTAATTACCCTTGTTATAGTTACGTTGATTGCCTTGATAACCACCACTTTGATTGTTGTTTCGATAGTTGTTAACATTTTGATTTTGGGGAGCTTGATTTGGGCGGGAACCTTGGGCATTTTGGTTGTAAGTTCCCGTTGCTACGTAAGCACTCATAGTGTTACCACCGGCGGTAATGCACTCGGAAAAATCATGAGCTCCACCACAAGATATACAACTCTTTTCAATCGCTTTAACCGATGCGGAATTCAAAGCATCTTGTGCTTTCCAATGTGTTATAAGCGTCGAAAATCTATCGAAAAACCGATTCTCCTCATTTGCTTCATCATGTAAGGCATTCATGTTACGAGACGATGACAATGAACCCATAGTGGCAACACTCGGTGTGTTACGAGGGTTATAAACCTTAGATCTATTCTCGGTAATCTTTAAAGCTTCATCGGTCATTTTGCACACAAAAAATTACCACTCGCGACGGCATTCAAATAATCTCGTTCATGATCATTAAGCCCATTATAAAAAGTATCAATTTGATGTAATTCCGAAAAATTATGGTGAGGACATTCATGTAACATTTCCTTAAATCGTTCCCATGCCATTGAAAAACTTTCATTAGAACGTTGTGTAAACCTTGAAATCTCATTTTTCAAATGTGTCGTCTTAGATGGCGGAAAAAATTGGTTCACAAACTTAGAAACGAGATCACCCCATGTCAAAATCGAATTTGGCGGTTCTTTCTCAAGCCAAATTTTTGCGGGTCCATCTAACGAGTATGGAAACAACATCATCTTAATGGCGTCATGTGGAACATCCTTAAACTTTCTTGTTGCGGTGAGACGATTGAAATTCCTTATGTGATAATGCGAGTTTTCTTTTTCATGTCTGCGAAACTTGTTTGCTTGTAGCATCGACATTAAACCCGTCTTGATCTCTAAATTCTCCGCAAGGATGGCGGGAATCAAAATAGCTTCTCCAAAACCCTCGGTGGGTGCTTGAAGCAACTCCATCATAGTACGATTAGCCATAGTGACTATTGGTTCTACAACGGGTTCGACAATTGGAGGTTCTTCTTCAATCAAATGATCTTGATTTCCTTGGTTTTGACGACGTTTGCGAGCTCATTTTGCTTGATTACGAGTTTGCATAAACGTGACGTAGAACGTGGAGGTGAGCAAAGAAGATTCTTTTGGGTGTTTTGTTGATTTTCATTTTTTTGTGTTTTTGATTGTTTTTATTTTTTTTTGGATTTTGTGTGTATTTGTAGACAACAATCTACCAAATCTCTCCTCGAATCAAACTCTTGATTAAAGGAGCCTCAAAAAATGAAAACGATCACGTGGAGTGAACGCCTTCGATTGATTTTAGAACTTTGGTGAAAACCAAATTGTTCAAGAGGGTTTAATCACAAAGAAACCAAGCAAATATATATGATACGTAATAATACTTTGGGCGACAAAACCCTCGATTAGCCTTCAATCTCAAATACTCACAAGTGAACGGGGGGAATGAGGTTGCGCGAAGCACTTAAGTACCTAGCTTCCCTTTAACGACCTTTTATAGCACGTTGCCTATCTATTCACCTTTTAGTTCGTATTTTTCAAAATTGAGCTTCACGAAAGTATTTATCTATTTTTGCCTTTTTCTTTTTGTTTGAGATTCGAATATAATAATTAAGAGATCAAATCCAGGTTGTGTTTTCACAATTTTGGAGATATTTTGTATTAGTTGTGATACATATACAATATAGTAATAATAATTGACAAGAAAAATGAAAAAACTGATAATACGTGTTAATAGATTTCTATTTAACATAAATACTATTTATGGTTAAATGTTAAAAACAAAATGGACAAATTAATCACGACACACCTCCCCGGTGGTGGCGCCAAAATGGTTGTAGGTAAAATACACCTTTTAGGAAAAAGGCGTAAATGCGGTAAGTATTAAACAAATGATTTAGGAAAATCAAGTGTTAATGACCCAAATAAGTTCGTTTCCCAAGGAGGTTTATTGTGTGTGAATAATTCGTAATGATTTTGGATTAATATGAAAGAAAGAAAAGATGAGAAAAGAGAAACACGGATACGTTAAAATTACACTACGACGATAAAACGTAAAACCGTAAAAACTTATAAAATAAAAATTAATTCTAAATATTCCCAAAAAATTTCAAAAAATAACTAAAAATGTAATTAGAGTTTACAAATGATCAAAACTTTTTCAAACCTTTTAATTAATTAAATATTAATTTTTAAATGCTAATTAAAGCCCTAAAAATCAAAATAATTAATAAAAAGCCCAAATAAAGATTTTTCAAATTGTAAAATCTAAAATGACTTAATTAAAATAAAAAATATTTTTATAAAATTTAAAACCAACTAAAACTATTTAAAATGATTAAAAACTAAAATTAAATATTAAAATAATATTAAAAATTCAAAAATTATAAAAATTCTAAAAACTTGCAAACTAGTTTATTTTAACCTAAATAAACAGAAAATGAAAGTGAAATTACCAAAATACCCCTATTGGGCCCCCAAATGGGCTAAAAACAAAAACAGTCCAAATTAATAGGCTTTTTGGCCCAATAAAATCAAACTCAACCAAATAAGCCCAAAATCACCAGTTTGACTTAAAATTTAATTTTAAGCACAAAAGTCTAAGGCCCAAAAGCTGAATATGTGCTTATCACAGCTTAATAAGTTAACAACTTATTCTTAATGGGCTTTTTGGCCCATTAAGCTATAAGCTAATGCCATAAGATCTAATTTGACACATAACCTTCTTTTGGGATACTAAAGAGATCTGTAAAAAGAATTTTGAAAAAGCTTAACCAATAAGCCAGAAATAAGCCAAGTATGATTTTACTAAAAGACAAAATAGTCGACTTAGAGATTTAGACCACTTTAGAACTTGATTTAACTTGCAAAAGACTCTAAATGACTTAATTAAGACAAATCAATCAAGAAAAATCCAATAAGCAAAGCAAAATAAGCTGAATAAGATGATAAACACTTATGAAAAACTCAAATAAGTTGGTTTTCTAGTCAAACCCTAAATTCAAAAGCCCAAAAGCTCCACAATGAATAAATGGGTCAAATGAGGAAGACTGATTACCAAATCTAAGTTATTGCATGTTTCAATAAGCTGAAATGGCTTAATAGTAAGCTGAACCAAGTTTAACACTAGCAGTGGTAACAAGCAGTGGGAAAGGAGTTCCCACTGCTGTTTAAACATGTTACTTTTGGCTTGATTTCAAGCCTTGTTTGTTGGTGATTTTTGGAAACAAAGGCACCCCAATAAGCTTTGGCTTAGTGGGAGTCAAGAGACACAAAAATATCACAAGTACAAACATAATAAAGCACTCAACAAGCTAGATCAAAAAGCATGTAGACCATGAACAATTGCTGATATACTTGACCAAATACAGAATTTGAATAAGCTGTAAAACTTACAATAAGCTACCAAACTTAACAACCAGATTATACAGAGTTAAACAACCATTAAAACTACTAGCATACCAATTTTCAGACCTCAAATCAATCAAACAAGCATACTACACCTTCTGATGTGTTTGACCTGAAATTTGTATGCATAAACTAGCAACCTACCTTTTTTAGTATCCCTTTGTTTTAGACTAAACCAACACCCTAAATACCTTATAAACCAGCAAATAAACACCTACAATCACCAAGTAACCAAGCTCAAAGGCCCTAAGGCCTATGAACCAGTAAACACAAACACCCCTTAATCCATCTTTTTCACACAAATCTAATTTTAAACCCTTATATTCACAAAGATCTAGGTGTGATAAGATCAAATATAGCATATTAAAAAGATTTAAACCAAAATACAATCAATCAACCCATCAAAACCACAAATCACATATTCATCAAGTATTTTGACAGAAAAGTAAAAGGGCTTTGAAAATCAAACCTCCAAGATGTACAATCCATACTTTGGGCTGTTTAGAGCTTATGTGGTAGCAAGAACAACCACAAGCTTCCCTTGTACCTGCTAAGATCAACAAACACAGGGTGAAATATCAAACATAATTCAAAACTTGGGGTTTTGAAAACCTCACAAGCTTATGAGCCAAACCTTGAAGGTTCACAACACCCTTGATCCAAGGATTGCGGGTGTGTATGATCAACTCCAAAGTCTTAGCCTAAAGCTATTAAGATCAATCAAACAACCAAGGATCCAACAAAACAACAACTGATTTTTGAAAACAAGGATTTTACAACATAAAACCTTCCTCAAAAACTCAAACAAACAGATAAGATGGAACTCATATTTGCACAAAACTAACACCAACTTTATATAACAAAAGGAATTTTTATCACTTTTTAAAAATCTGCCAATTTTATTAAAATAAAAGGAATTACAAATTTTTTGCAAATATGGAACAAAGGCATCACCACAGGTTGGGGGTCCTTTTATAGGCAATGATAGACGATTCTAGAATGAAAAATACATGAAACCCTAGCTAGAAAATCCCAAGTTTGCCCTTGAAGTGCTTGAAGGCGTGTTGAGGTGTGTGAGTTGTCCTTTGTTGATCAAAATCGTTCATTCTATCCTTGGAGAGCAAGTAGTGAATAGGGACCATTGATTTTGCCAAGCTGTCAATCCTAGACGCGTGTCGTCTCATGGGTGGTGCAGGGGAAGGAGTGTGGGGTCTTTCTGGTAGTGGGATTTTAGATGTTGTTGTGCAAAGGGGGTTTGGGGTGAGGTGAATCAAGCGTGGGAAGGATTAATTTGTGTTTCCCCTTTGTTTTCATCTTTTTCAAACCTGGGTAAAAACATGAACAGTAACACATTTAATCCCAATAGTAATTGTTACCCGCGTGTTTTTAGGATTCGAAGTTTAAGAAAGGCAGGTTTGGTCCTTGTGTTTTGGCAAAACGTGTATACAAAGTCTTTTCAGCCCAAAACTTGAAACCCTTTGTTAATTAAGTTTCAGTTTTCATACTTTTTCCCCAAAAAGTTTTCCAAAGTATTTTAGGGACTTGTTTTGCCATTTTTGGATATTTGAAGGACTGATCTTAGACATTCTTCATCTTTGAAGGTCTTCAATGTATGTTTGACATATTGGAGGATCATTGTTGACAATTTTGAATCTTCAGGGACTAAACTTTCCAAATCTTCAAAGTTGAGGGACCTTTTTTGTAATTTTGACAAACTTAAGGGACCAAACTTGTAATTATGAGTATACAAGGGTATTAAGTGTCATTTCTTCATAAATAAGGGATCATTCTTGTACATCTTCAAGTCTTCAAGGTATTTTCTTTAAGAATTCCATAACTAGGGCCCGGTTCATTGTGCGGCTTCGTTTCTCGTGTTCGTTTTTCCTTGTTTCTTGTGATCATTTGTTTTTTTACGATATCCATACCTAAAATACACAAGTCAACAAACACAAGCATATATATGGTATATATATGACATTTTATGCATTTAAAGCCCGAAAAGAACGATGAGATCATGTATAAATGCCATCTCATCAGTTACCAAAGTTGTAGCTCCAGCAACCGAAGCACAATCTGATACGTCTTCACCTATAATTGGTCAAGATATACCTTCAATGAGTAATTCTCAACCAACACCCAAATCAACTACCCATGTTATTCCTGTTGATGATGAAGAGGATGATGATGATCACGATTTAGAATTCGCTCAAATGCGTGAACTTCCATTCTTTGGTGTACCAATTCCCGACCATAATCAAGCCGAGTCGTCTACCTCAGAGGAAGCTCCTACTATGGTCTACTCCAATCCACGGATTCGTAAACATGACAGCAAGTGGACAAAGGATCATTTTATAGATTCTATTATTTGTGACCCTAATCATCCGGTATCCACACGAAGTCAGTTACAAGAAAGTGCAATGTTTTGTCATTTTGATGCTTTTCTCAGTGAAGTTGAAGCTAAGATGTGGCAACAAGCATTTACCCAATCTTGTTGGATAGAAGCTATGCAAGAAGAACTTAATGAATTTGTACGTCTTGAAGTATGGGAACTTGTCCCATGCCTGGATCAAGTGAAGTTACTCACTTTGAAATAGGTTTACAAGGTGAAACTCGACGAGTTAGGCGAAATATTGAAGAACAAAGCTTGACTAGTAGCTCGTGGATACAAGCAATTATTGGGCATCGAATTTATGGAATCCTTTGCACTTGTTGCCCGTTTGGAAGCTATTAGGCTATTCCTTGCTTATGCAGCCCACATGAATATGATCGTCTATCAGATGGATGTGAAGACGACATTTCTCAATGGTGAAATTAAGGAAGAGGTCTATGTTTAACAGCCGGATGGTTTTGTGAATTCTAAATATCCTAATCACGTGTATAAGCTTAAGAAGGCTCTCTATGGGTTGAAGCAAGCTCCACGCGCATGGTAGGATCTTTTATCAAAATTCCTCATTACGCAAAGGCAAGGTGGATCCCACACTGTTCATTCAGAAACGAGGTAAAGATATGATTATGGTACAAATATATGTTGATGATATTATATTTGCTGCCTCGACCCAAACCTTATCGGATAAGTTTCGGACACTCATGTCTTCCAAGTTTAAGATTTTAATGATGGGCAAGGTATCATTTTTCTTAGGTCTTCATATATCTCAGAGTCCGAGAGATATCTTTATCAATCAATCCAAGTATGCCCTTGAATCGCTTAAGAAGTATAAGATGGAATCTTGCGACCCCGTGGATACTCCAATGGTGGAACGAACTAAGCTAGATGTAGATCCACATAGGATTGCCGTTGATCCGACACTTTATCGGGGAATGATCAGTACCCTTCTGTATATTACAACTAGTCGACCCGACCTTCAGTTTGCTATCTGTATGTGTGCTCGGTATCAAACTAGGCCTACTGCGTTACACTTACCTACTGTTAAACGGATCTTTTGGTATATTAAAGGAACCATTAATCGGGGACTTTGGTGTTCGAAGGACTCTTCGATTTCACTAATGGCATATGTAGATGCGGATCACGCGGGTTGTTAAGATACAAGGCGTAGCACGAGTGGAACTTTGCAACTACTAGGAGATCGACTAATTAGTTGGGCATCTAAAAGGCAGAAAAGCGCTGCAATTTCAAGTACGGAAGCAGAATACATAGCTATGTCCGGTTGCTGTGCTCAAATTCTTTGGATGAGATCGCAATTAACCGACTATGGTCTAGGTTTCAACAAAATTCCGATGTACTGCGACAACAAAAGTGCAATTGCCTTATGCTTCAACAATGTTCAATTCTATTGATCGAAGCATATTGACATTTGCTACCATTTCATCAAGGAGCAAGTGGAAAATGGAGTGATCGAGCTTTACTTTTTCCGATCTGAGTATCAATTGGTGGATATTTTCAAAAAGGCTTTAGATCGCGCTCGAATGGAATTTTTGGCCGACAAGCTAGGTTTGAGACCATTCTCGCCAGAGACTCTAAAGGAATTGGCAGATGAAGCGAAAGAATAGTGGTGGTAAGCTATTCTCCGTATCCTTGGTGATCATTTGTATATATTGTTTATATTTTTATCCACAAAAGGAAATACAAAAATATAAAACCATATAAAAACCCTAAAAACTGAAAAATTTCATAAAAATCCAAAAACATTTTTACTTTATTTTTAAAAAGGCATGTCTTTTGGTACGATAATATTTACAGCCTTAGAATGTTGATTAATATTGACACGGCGCCATAAATAGAGTTCGTACAAAAGTTGTAAATATTTCATAAAACATGCCTAAATGGCTTGTAGTTATTTCTGACTACAACCCGGTTTTCACATTAAAGTCAAGTATTTCTTATGAAAGCTTTGGCTCACAACGGGAATTAATTTTTCTCGAGCATAGTTTACTTTATAACCATGTAAGGGATTGTGTTTACGTTATAACACAATCTAACACGGATATATGTACGCATCAATGCATTTATTTGTTAAAACAAGAGAAATCTTGTTTTTATAAAGCTATCATCTCTACAACCATAGCAATCTACAATTGGTATCTACATACTCGACGATGCGACTACTCAAACAACGACTACAACTCTTTCAATAGAACATGGGTCAACAATTGAGGGGGAGCAATTGTCAAGCACTTAGAATCTTCGATGCCGAACGTACCAAGTTCATAAATTGGTGTCAAGACAACAATACAAATCTTACATGTGGTGTCAAGAGATGACTTCAGACGTGACGAGGCGACCAACATATGCCGACAAGAACCATTTGATCTTATCATATGATGTTCTCATCAATCAGGTCTAACATTGTCAACTTATTCTAATATGGTGAATCTGTGATCATTTTACTAATCGGTATCATATCTCAACATTTGGTATCATGAAGATAAAATGGATTTGCATTTTTCTTCCCAAAAACTCTATTAAAACTTCATTAAATCAATTAATATTAAAAACATCGATTGGGTTAATATTTTTAATATGGGGGAGAAAATGTGATTTAATATGGGAAATAATTAATCAAAAATGGTTTGACTTAACGTGATAGCTCATCCCGACATGTGCGAAATGTTTTCGAATATCGTGGCATATGTTAAGGGGGAGCAAAATGGATTTGCTATACCAAAATGGATTTCATGGTGACATATACTTACCCTAAACCCATTTATTTTACGACGATGAAGATTGTGGTGACATAAGGATGGTAGGATAGGTTAAGTCCAATGATTCTTCCAATGCCGACCAAGTACTTAAGTTAGCACTGGAACAATCACAACAAGGTGCTAGTTATGACGTATTGGTAATCATTAAAGGGGTTGAAGAATGAAAGAAAATTGTAAAGTTAAAGGGTCTAAAGAAAGAAGCCCTCCTTACAACCTTTGGCATAAACCGGGTCAACACATATGCTATTGAGATCATTTTAATGATGTTTGATATTGAAGATAGACATCATGGACCCAGTGATGCAATGCACAACCCATCCCAGCTAACTTAGATATCTCTCAATAGGTATTTGTTTTAATCAAACGGAGACATCACATTATCTATCGATTTATTCACTCTGAATATATTGATATTGAAATGGTGGCACTCCTCTCCAGCCTCCGATCACTAAAAATCCAAAATGCACGATCGAGTCTAGAGCCATTTGAGATCATCAAATATCTCATTAGGACACACTTCCATGTTTCCTTGCTTCTTCACACACTGTGAAAAGTAAGAAAGATCTTAAGAGAACCAGCTGAGCTAGCTCAGTTGGCCACCAAGGGTAACCTTGGGGAGGTATTCTTGGAGAGGTCTCGAGTTCGAGTCTCACCAAGAACCTTCAGGGGACCGAATTAAGAAGCAGGAGTGAGGTTTATCCCCTAAGGAGAAGGTTCGAGGCTTGCATACTGCCCAATTGGATGTCACTGTAAGCTCGAATCACTAACTACTAACTCGCCGTTCAAAAAAAGAAAGATCTTAAGAGTCCTATGCAAAATCTTCTTGATCTTGCCTGAACATCCGAGTAATACGAAAGTATTTAAAATGAAGATGGAAATCCTTCTAGAGAAAATATCAAAATCTCATGGTAGGTGACTTGTGCGATTCTTTACGAATCTAACTTGTGATAACTGGAAAGCAACAGTTGTTTAATTTTTAATTGAATTTAAACACGTTCCAGGCTTCTACGCAATATCTCAGTGATCTTGCCAGAACACTCAGAGTGACACCGTAGTGTTCAGAGTGACACCTTAGTGTTCACAGTGATGAGTGGAAATCCTTCTAGTGTTAACCTCAAACAGCACTTGGTAGGTAACTTGCAAGATTCAATATGAATCAAGCTCGTGACAACTGCAAAGCAACTATGGTGTGATTCTTTAATGAATCAAACTTGTTCCAGGAATCAGAATTGACGGCTTCAATCATGCGGATAATTTTATCCAAATGATTCACTCTTTACGTTCGCAGTCAGCTTTGGACGGTCGA
Organism: Glebionis coronaria; assembly: GCA_025667525.1. Lineage (NCBI taxonomy): Eukaryota > Viridiplantae > Streptophyta > Magnoliopsida > Asterales > Asteraceae > Glebionis > Glebionis coronaria. The sequence continues at coordinate 656,710,802 of CM046874.1, read as the reverse complement.
GTAAAGAGAAAGGGTTTACCCGCAAAATCTTGTCAAGGAGATTTTTAATTAAATCTACCTGCCATAAGTACGATATTTTATATCGTCCAACGTTCTTCACCGACCGGAGGTAAAATGCTACCGAATTAGAATGAAATGTTCAAAGCCATTTCGTTCGTGTCTACTTATGTTGCGGCATTTGATGACGGTGGCGTTGCGGAATCCGAGAAGAAGTCGTCCCCCCATGCTTATACTTTATGCACTTAATACTTCATCTAATTCTAGAAAGCCTAAAAGTCAAGTCTTCCGCTGTATCGAACTCTGAAGCTTTCAAGAATTACGAAGGTATAAGTATGTGGGACATGAAGTTACGAAGAGGCGAATATCACAAGTGATGGATGCACAAGATCAAGGCAAGAGATTAATGCTCAATGTAGAAACTAGAAGGGGGGGGGGGGGGGTTGAATAGTTTCTCTTCGATTGGTGACCAAATTAAAATTTCTTTCAATTTGGTTTGTATCAAAACTATCTTTTACTTAAAGCTAAGTTGCATAATGATTAGGTTCAATTGAAATGCACTAGAAAGAATAATAAGCAAGTATAATGATAATGAAATAAGTAAAGAGCAAGGAAGGAGACAACCTAGTGGGAAGACACCAAGATTTATAGTGGTTCGACAACGAGGCTCTATCCTCGTTTCTACTCCACTCCTCGAGTACACCTACTCGAGATTTCCACTATATCCACAAGCTCCCTTCTCGGCGGAGAAAACCTTACATCGTTGCATACATTATTTTCCGACACTAAGCTAAATGTCGAGACCTAATCTTTAGCTAGGACCAATCTACACGACGTTGCCTACTTCACAATTTAACGACACAAGGCTAGATGTCGAGTTCTAATCTTAAGGTAGAACCAATCTTCATGACGTTGCCTACTTCACCATTTTACGACACAAGGCTAGATGTCGAGTTCTAATCAAAAGCTAGAACCAATCTTCACGACTCTTCACTTTGAAGCTAAGTGAGAACTTCACACAACACAACTACTAATCACTTTAAAGTTTAGTGAGAACTCACAAGACACAACCACGTCACTTTATAGTTTAGTGAGAACTCCTAATCAAATCTATTACAACTCAACTAGACTTATCCAAGTACACACATGTAGCTTGGATTTACACAACACAAATCCAAGCAAACACATATGCAATGGATGTACACAACAAATCCAAGTATTCACAAATAACTTGGATGAACACAACTAGTCCAAGTATTCATAAATACATTGGATTGACCTAAAACACAAAGGTATCATGATGAATATGACTAGCTCATAAATTCATCTTTATCACTACACTAGTGAGTGAGTGATCTTCTCATTGGACATGGTAAAGGAGGGGATCAAAAGGATAATCATATGTAAACATCCTTAACAAATTAAGTGATCATTTACTAATGATTATGCTATAGAAAATAGAAAAAGGGCTGAGAAAAACGTCCAAGAGGCTTGCTGGAAAATGAGATTTGACCCACTATTTAAAGGAGACAAAGTTACAACGGATCTATAACGGCTACTGTGCGCGGTACCTTATCTCACCCCGCGGTACCATATCGCTAAGGTACCGCGTAGGTACTTAAGGTACCGCCACTAGACTCCGCTCCGTTTTTTGTCTTTTAGTGGGGTGGGAATATCTGAGGTATTTGAACCCTTCAAAGGATATTTAACAGCATTTGGAATATGCCATTTTCAAATTTTCATTTTCCATTTTAATAAAACATTTTCTAAAAAGAAAGTTTATTAAAAAGTCTTTTGTCTTATTAGCAAAAGTGAGTTTTAAGGATAATCATTTTGATGATCACTAAGTATGATTAAGAAAGGTTAGTGATATGATTATTACCTTGATGATAGTGTTAGTTAAATAATTCATTTTGTGTTTCTACACTAAGTGTGTTGTATGGTTTGTTGTGATCAAAACTAAGAAAGATTAGTTAACACTAATAATGTTTTTAGGCATTACTTGCATTAACAATCTCCCCCTTTTTGATTACGACAAACGATAAACTCATTTACGTATAAACACAAACTATGGAATTATTAACTAGTTTATCACTATCATTTCTCCCCCTTTGTCGTAGAAAAAAGGTTAGCATAAGTCTTTGAAGTGCATCGAACTTTGCTAGTAGCTCCCCCTTGGTGGTTGCTCCCCCTTGCTCGGGGCACCAAGTTTGTGAGCTAAGGTGACATGCTACACAAAGGTTAGTAGAAAGGAAAGAAACACCAATGTATATATGATCACTACCTACTAAGTAACTTGAGAGGGAGAAAGAGAAGAAATCTCAAATTAGAAGCAAGTATTTTGCTAAGTATGTCCAAAGAGGTAATTGACAAAATCAAACTTCAATAAAATGAAGATGATAAGCTTGTCAACGGGTTAAAGCTTTAGAATTGATGGAATCACCCATAAGCAATTGTAAAAATTTAACCAAGATCAACTCAAAAATAGAACTAATTAGATAGCACACAAATAACACAAAAGTTAAAAAAATTAATACAACAAAGAAGATAGTCATACACATAGTATGAGTATCTAAAAGCAATAAATATGGAAAATAAACCACTAAGCATAAGCTAGTCTAATAGTGATATTTTCCAAGATTGCTAAAAATAAAATAAAACTAAAAAGACTACGATGCATCATTCGAAGTTTTGTCCACCGGAACGAAAACTTGAATAGGAGGTCGAGTGAGGAGGAATTCAAGAAAATTTAACTTCTCATACACATGAGCAAGTTCAATTTGTTGAAATCGGCAACAATCACACGAGGATCCATGATGCAACACAAAATCGTTTGATGGGGGTATGGCATCAAACTTAGGGTTTGGTGGTGGTGGGGTAAAGGGTTTGGGAGTGTTTTCATAATGCCTTGTGAGGTTTGGGAAGGTGGAAAGGTCATTGAGTTGGGGGGTATTGAAGGATTGTGGTGGTGGTGGAACATGTTCTTTTGCTCCGGTGATGGGGTTTATGGTATAAGTCTCATTCCAATACTTGATTGGAGAGAAGGTAGGGTTTTTGGGTGGTTTGGACGAAGATGGTTCATTCTTCTTAACCCAAACGGGTCGAACCAAGATTTTCGGTTTCTTTGAAAGCTTGGAGGAGGAAGCTTTGGGTGAGTGGGGTTATGACAAAGAAATGTCAAGGTTAGGAATGTAGGAGTTAGGCATTGTGAGAGTGTGAGAATGATATCTCAAGGTTATGTGAGAATGAATTCTCAAGGTTGGGAAGGTGTGAGAATGAAATCTCAAGGTTGGGGTATAAGTAAAATGTAATCAAGGTAAGAATTTGAATACAAAATGTGTATTGTCAAGGAATGTTTAGTCAATTTGAGTAAACAAGGAATCTTGACTGGGAATAGGGTTTAAAGGTTTTGACCAAAAATTCGTCAAAAGTCACTTTCTGGCCGCGGTACCTTATAGGGTACGGCGGTTCCATATCGCTAAGGAACCGCGGGTCCTTAAGGAACCGCGTCCAGTGGACTTTAAACAATGTTTTTCCTGGGTTTTGGGAAAAACTAAGACTTTTTCAAAAAGTTGCAAATCTTGGAATTTTACCTCTATTAGAACCAAAATATGCTAGGGTTGCATAAAGCAACACATTCACAAAGAATGTCTTGACAAAGGATGACAAAATAATTTAGATATCATTTTAAACTAATTTTAGTCAAGTTTAGGGGTTGTGATAGATTTAGGTTCAATTTTAATTTCAAATTAAAGTTGATTAGTGTGCACAAAAGGATAGAATCACACAAAGCTAAATCCATAACACAACAAGAAACATTCATTAATGAGGAAACAAGTACAAAGATAAATAAAACTAACTAATAAATAGCTAGCTTATCATAAAATCTAGATAAGTAGTTTTCTTAGGCTTGGTTTTGTTGAAAACTCTTATTAAGACAACTCCATCATACATCTCCTAGGAGGAGGCATGGAGAACAAAGTAAGCAAGAAATCTTGCAAACCCCTATGTAGTCCATACATATCCATCCTTAGGTTTTGGATGAGGAAGTGGTTGTAGAGACAACATGGACATCTAGGACCATGAGTTTGTTGAAACCCAAAGTAAGAATCACCCAAGAGGAGGGAAAGAGGGACACCAAAAATTGGGATGTTTGAGTTGGGTGGAGGTGGAGGAGGCAAGTTCTCCAAGGGTGAAGTGGGTGAAAGTGGAGGCATGTTCCTCAAAGGGGAAATGGGTGAGTGTGGAGGAAAATTCTCCAAGGTTGGTGAAATTGGTGAGTTGTGAGTGGTAAATGGTGAAGTTACCAAAATGTCATCAAAGTCACTCCCAAAAGGAATGCTTTGGATTGGTTGAGGTTGTGTGGTCACTTCCAAGGGTGCACTTGGAGTGAAGGGTGAAGAAAGCTCATTTATTCTAGAATTGAATGAAGAGGAGGTAGAACCAATAGAGTGGTCAATACCATGGGTGGAAGAAGTCTTGCATGGTGCAAGAGGTGGGGAAGGTGATGAAGAAATGAGGATAGGAACATTCTCATTCTTAGGTGTGAGGAAAGGTGAAGAGTTAGGCTTAGCTACCTTAACCCTTATTTTGAGTGTTTTTCTTGGGGTGGAGGTCTTGGAAGTGTTTGAGGTTTTGGTACACACCATGGTTGATTAGGGTGGTTTAAGGTTTAGGGAAGTATGTTTGATGTGTGAAGAACATGGCAAACAAGGTGGGTTTAAATGGTTGAGGGGATGATCCAAACTAGTAATGGGTCATTTTTAGGTGAATAATGAATTTAGATACCCTAGTTTAGGAAATGTGCAGTTTATTACTGAAAATCATGCAAGGTTTACACAAAATTAAGAAAACAGTGTAAAGCAAAGATGCTGTCGTGCACAGTGACCGGTGGTTCCTTATCTAGGACCGGCGGTACCTTATCGATAAGGAACCGCGGGTCGATATGGAACCGCGACCAGAAGGTTTTCAAAAAATTTCCCATTCCAGTTTTTGATAGACCCAGATTTTTCCCAAAGGTTTCACAAGCCAAAGTTAACTACAGATCATAATCTAATAAGCTAACTATCATATGGCATGCACAAAGCTATGTAAAACACAAACATGATGGCATAATAAACGTTTAGGATCAAAATAAATAGTAATCCAAATAATTAACATAAGTAAATAAACACCTAAACCAAAGTGTTAATAAGCAAATGTTTAAGCTGCAAAAGATAACCAAACTTTGACACACTACAAAGTCTTCACCTCCTTTTCTTGCTTAAATCCTTGATCATTTTTCCCAAATACTTTATTCCCCATCTTGACTCAATCCGGTGTTCATGCAAATCTCCTCGGGTTCGAAGATTTTGACGGTAAAGTTCCTCCAAATTGAGATTATTAGGAACTTCACTAGAGGAATGGTGGGGAGGGGAAGCAATGTCATCTAAACCATCCACGAATGAGTTTGTGGAGTGGTGAGAAGAACTCGAAGAGTCAATGGGAGCACTTGTGCCAATGCCATCACCATCACTTGTTGGCATGTCCATGTCCTCATCACTGAACTCTTGTTGATCGGATTTACGGTCAGATCTTGTCTTTCTCTTATACACCTCTCGAATAGGTAGCATGACCCGTTTGACCGGATGAAATTGAGAAAGATCAAGATTTGGAAAATCACGGCCAACCCTTTTAAAAAGGCGAGTGAGAAGCATTGCGTAAGGGAGGTTTGTTTTAGGCTTGTGAATAGCATAATTGATCCGTTGAGCGATAAAATATGCCAAATTGTAATTGGTATTGGTAAAGATGCAATATAACATATGCACTAAACACGCCGAAACATGATCCCGGTTTCCACCAAGACAAAACACATTTTCCCTAAGGATATTGGTCCATTGAACCATATTATCATTAAGGTCGCTCAAGAGAACCTCATGACGTTTCATCGAACGTACCTTAGTATGAAGGCTTCTCTTAACCGGTCGATTACGCTTTTTGGAGACAACGTCGACAATGAAGTCAAGATCAATTTCCTCATGATCATTTGGAGGACAATTGTCGGATTCAAGGAGAGCACTAAGCTTCCATTTATCCGTGAAGCGACAAGTGCCTACAAATGGGACATCAAGAATTTGACCAAACACTTCGAGAGAGTATTGAATGAGTTGATCTTTCAAGATGAACCTAACAAATATTCCATCATTGTTTTCAATGACAGAGTATGTGCTAAAGAACTCCAAAAGGAATCGAGGATAGATGTCTTCCTTAATGTTCAACAAACAATCAAATCCAATGTGTTCAAACATGGACTTGATGTAGACATAATTCTTGATATCCTCTTGGACAACTCTACCCTCATGAAAGCAACGGGATTAGAGAGAAGAAAAAGTATGGGTAAGGTGAGTCGAGTGACAAAAGTCGGATAGGTTTGGCATATACTGTTTGGTGAGTTGATGATCCTTTTGGTATTGTGAAGGCATGATTAGTACCTAATTATAAACACGAGACAATATTTCTCCAATCACTCATATGAAAATCAAAAGGAAAACGAAAAATGAAAATGTGTTATATCAATTTCTTGACAAACATAGGATTGAATCCATATCATTTTCATGTTCACAATGTGTTTATTCCATCATTGACCAAGAACACATGATCTATGTTAGATCAACAATGGATTAGAGCATTGGTTTTTCAAAACAAGGTTTTTAGGTAAGCATTAACAATGTCATTACCTACTTGTTCATGGGTTCATCTCAAATCCATCCTTTAACCAAAATCATTTAGCTTAATTTCGGATTTGTTCTACAAGTGGGTTTTAGTGAAATCTTAATGAATATGAACCTAAGGAATCATAGTAAAATAACTATGTCAACCCACATTCCTATTAAGGTTTTAATTCAATTTCAATTTTAAAAATCCCCAATTATGAAAGGATGAACCCTAGAACAAAATAGATGAAATTGAAAGAAAATACTTACAATTAATTGATGTTAGATGAAGGATGAGTGAAACCCACAACTTGGAATCAATTAATTTGAGTGATTGAAGGTTTTGGAAGCTTCAACAATGGTGGAAAAGGTAAAACCCGTCAGCTGTGTGTTTTTGGGAGAGAGAGAGTTTGGTTTGAAAAAGAATAAAAAACACAAACTGGCGCTCTGACAAAAGTTACTGCCCGCGGTACCTTATCGATAAGGAACCGCGGGTTTGAGCCGCGGAGATAAGGAACCGCCTACAGAGGCAGGTTTCTATCTTTGAAAAACGCCAAATTTTGAAAATCCAGTTTTTCTAAAATACTTAAAATTAAATCATGAGCCTTTTAGAATATCATTGAATCATCATAACACTAAGCAATATGCCTTAATGAAGGATTACGAGTTAAATCAAGATCGAAAAGAACCGAAATGGACAAACGACTACTCGTAGCAAAACGACTAAGTGGAGAGAAGTCAAGAGAAGTGAATCAAGACTAGGATCAATGCTCAAGGGATTAATGACAATCTTCAAGTAGTTGAAACGAAGAGCTTGTGTCATATATAGTGGTTTAAGACGTGCCTTTCTGGCGAAACGATAAACGGCTTTGGTAATGAATAAGCACAAAGCAATTATTCAAGTCTAAACTAAGATCACTTTCAATAACAGTCTTAGTCTAAACTAAAATATGAGCAAAGTATTAATTCACTTTCTCTCCCACAAAGGGCCTACTAACCGTATGGGTGCAAACCATGTAAATCATGCTTGATACTTTAAGCTTATACTAACTCACTCTACATCACCATAGTGAGTCAAGTATCCAAGCAATGAAGGTTTGATAGGATAAAGAAAAGAAGCACAAACCACAAATAAATGTCAAGGCAAGGATGCCGAGAACAAGCACATAGTCAGGCAATGATAAAAAGAATGATCAAAGGGCGTGTGGAAGAACGAAAGCGTACCTTGGCCATAAAGAGCAATCCATGAAGGAATAAGTGATATGCCCAATCAATGACTATGATGAGTACTAAGTCTTCAAGGACTAGTATCATTCCCAATCATCTTGGTATCATCATTCAAAGATGTTAAAGATCAATGAAGATGATTCTTCTACAAGTGCAAGTAACTCAATCCACAACCAATTAAGTGATTGATCTTCATGAGTACCTACACAAAGCAAGATGCAAACTAGTAGATACATTTCAAGAGTATATCTAAAATGCATAAAGGCTACTAATCTTAAGTGGGATGCAATGTTATCAATTAAAAGACCCATTTTTCAAAGAAAACATAGTTTTGACCAAAGAGAAACTTTAGTACAACTAGACCTTCTAATTTGAGGAGACAATGGATCGATCCAAGTTTTAAAGTACAATATACTTCAAAGATCTTGAGTGACCATCGCTTTGATACCAATTGTAGAAACTAGAAGGGGGGGGGGGGGAGGGTTGAATAGTTTCTCTTCGATTGGTGACCAAATTAAAATTTCTTTCAATTTGGTTTGTATCAAAACTATCTTTTACTTAAAGCTAAGTTTCATAATGATTAGGTTCAATTGAAATGCACTAGCAAGAATAATAAGCAAGTATAATGATAATGAAATAAGTAAAGAGCAAGGAAGGAGACAACCTAGTGGGAAGACACCAAGATTTATAGTGGTTCGACAACGAGGCTCTATCCTCGTTTCTACTCCACTCCTCGAGTACACCTACTTGAGATTTCCACTATATCCACAAGCTCCCTTCTCGGCGGAGAAAACCTTACATCGTTGCTTACATTATTTTCCGACACTAAGCTAAATGTCGAGACCTAATCTTTAGCTAGGACCAATCTACACGACGTTGCCTAGTTCACAATTTAACGACACAATGCTAGATGTCGAGTTCTAATCTTAAGGTAGAACCAATCTTCATGACGTTGCCTACTTCACCATTTTACGACACAAGGCTAGATGTCGAGTTCTAATCGAAAGCTAGAACCAATCTTCACGACTCTTCACTTTGAAGCTAAGTGGGAACTTCACACAACACAACTACTAATCACTTTAAAGTTTAGTGAGAACTCACAAGACACAACGACATCACTTTATAGTTTAGTGAGAACTCCTAATCAAATCTATTACAACTCAACTAGACTTATCCAAGTACACACATGTAGCTTGGATTTACACAACACAAATCCAAGCAAACACATATGCAATGGATGTACACAACAAATCTAAGTATTCACAAATAACTTGGATGAACACAACTAGTCCAAGTATTCATAAATACATTGGATTGACCTAAAACACAAAGGTATCATGATGAATATGACTAGCTCATAAATTTATCTTTATCACTACACTAGTGAGTGAGTGATCTTCTCATTGGACATGGTAAAGGAGGGGATCAAGAGGATAATCATATGTAAACATCCTTAACAAATTAAGTGATCATTTACTAATGATTATGCTATAGAAAATAGAAAAAGGGCTGAGAAAAACGTCCAAGAGACTTGCTGGAAAATGAGATTTGACCCACTATTTAAAGGAGACAAAGTTACAACGGATCTATAACGGCTACTGTGCGCGGTACCTTATCTCACCCCGTGGTACCATATCGCTAAGGTACCGCGTAGGTACTTAAGGTACCGCCACTAGACTCCGCTCCGTTTTTTGTCTTTTAGTGGGTGGGAATATCTGAGGTATTTGAACCCTTCAAAGGATATTCTAACAGCATTTGGAATATGCCATTTTCAAATTTTCATTTTCCATTTTAATAAAACATTTTCTAAAAAAGAAAGTTTATTAAAAAGTCTTTTGTCTTATTAGCAAAAGTGAGTTTTAAGGATAATCATTTTAATGATCACTAAGTATGATTAAGAAAGGTTAGTGATATGATTATTACCTTGATGATAGTGTTAGTTAAATAATTCATTTTGTGTTTCTACACTAAGTGTGTTGTATGGTTTGTTGTGATCAAAACTAAGAAAGATTAGTTAACACTAATAATGTTTTAGGCATTACTTGCATTAACACTCAAGATTGATATCTAAGATCACATCAACATGTTCACCAGAAAAGAAAAAGAAAAGAAAGACGAAGACTACGAGCTCAAGACAAGCATAGAATGCTAGGATTATTTTATTATTGTAACTCGGGTAACGCCCTTTTTTGGAGTGACCTCACTTAGGGGGGAGATTGTTGGAAATACGTTTTACGTATTAGAAAGGATCGGTCACTCCAACAATAGATTAAGTGATAGCTCGTAGTCTAGTATTATTAAGTTAAGTAAACAAGGCCATGCCTAGCCCATGAGTTGTATGAGGCTGACGGCCCATTGTGTAAGCCCAAGCCCATCACAAGTCTTGGGTATATAAACCCTCTCCTTAGTTGGAGAGGGTGGTGGTCACATAAAATTTCACATAGTAAAGTGTGTAAAACATAACTTTCTCTCTCTAAGTGTGTGTGCGCTCACCATATTTCTATCTCTTTCTCTCTCTAGATTAAGCATAGATTTACAATATCCTACAATTGCTATATCCACCACGGAATTCGAGTATGTGAGTGCTGGTAAAGCTTGTCAACAAGCTCTATGGATGAAGCAAGCGCTTGTTGATTACGGGATTTTACTTAATGATGTTCCCATCATGTGTGGCAATAAGGGTGCAATAGACCTTAGCAAAAATTCCGTGCAACACTCGTGAACCAAGCACATAGAGATTCGCCACCATTTCCTTAGGGATAATGTTTAAAAGGGGAACATTTCTATTGAGAGGGTGCCCTCGGTAGAAAACTTAGCCGACATCTTCACTAAGCCACTTAAGAGGGAACCTTTTAATTACTTAGGTCTAGGTTTAATGGAACATATTCCTTAATTGCACTTTTCATTAATCGAGTCTTTCTCTCTTTTAAGTCTTTTCATTCTTTGAGTCATTGAGTCTCTTAAATTCTTTTTGAAAAATTCCTCTTCTCTTTTTCAAAATTCTCTAAGTTCTTTCAAAAATGGTCGAGAAATATTTTTGCATTGTTAATTCAATCTAAAAACGGTTTTCATAGCTTCTTTCTATTGACAATGAGCATACATAACTTAGACGTATGGGTTTCTCAAATATAGCAAGAACGATAATGAAATATGGAGGATCATTGTGTCATGACTATAAGTCTAGATGGTCACACCTCCAACATTGATTTTACTTTTATCCATGTATTTTGGTCAAAATCTTGTTTGATGAGTTCTCGTGTGTTTTCTATGTCTTTTATTGCTTTTTAGCATGTTTCTATGATTAGTTAGACTAGAAAATCAAGATTTGCTGAATTGGAAAATTCTCCTCATCCACCCAAAATAGCCCTCTGTGGGCGGTTCCCTAAATATCCCGCGGATCCATATATATATGGAACCGCAGGTGGGGATAAGGAACCGCGTACATAATCTTCAAATTTTGAGGTTTATGCAACTCTAAATTTGCTTCAACACCTTTTGGAATCTTTGGCTCAAACCTTTGACCATCCTAAAAGTGTCTTGTGCTTTCTCTATTTAACCCTAAGCATTTTGCATCCTTTCTCATATCAAAATGTCTTATTCACCAAATGAAAGCCTTAATTCTCCTCCATTTCCCCCAATCTCTTTCAATCCAAATTCACCCAAGAACACTCAAAATCCTATTTCTTCTTCTTCTAAGAATATTGATTGTGGAACTTCATCTCTTCCACAACTAGCCTTTTGTGTTCTTCCTCCCTCACATGAAAATGTCATGCATCGTGGAACATATTGTCATTGTTGTCAATATCAACATCTTGCTATGGCTCACATCTATGAGGAATTTAATTACATCAAGAGTCTCCTAGTCAAACCTCCTCTTCATTATGACTATGAGACTACTATCAAGCCACCACCACCACCTACTTCTGCCACCACTTTGTCTTTTAATTAAGCATATGGATTGCTTATCTCCAAGACATCTATTTCAAGCAAATCCTTAAGTTCTAGTTTAACTAGGATTAGATTTATGCTTTTCTTTTGGCTTATTTTATTTTTCATACAATTTTGTATGATTTATTTTCTTGTATCTTTATTTCATGTTTCCTTTTAACATGACTTGTCTTGGATCTTAGTTATCTTATCTTCTCTTATCTTTTTATTTTATTTTTATGTGACCTTTTCTATATCTTGTTGGATGTTTCTTTTCTTCTACTAACCCTTCCATGTAGCTTGTCACCATAGCTCGATTCCTTGGTGCCCTAAGCAAGGGGGAGTAAGCACCAAAAGGGAGCATTTGCAAAGTCCGATTCTTTTCTTCTACAAAGACTTTTGCATCCTTTTTCTTCGAAAATCTTGTTTTTCATGTGATTGAGTTTATGTGTTGTCGCAATCAAAAAAAGGGGAGATTGTTAATGCAATGATGCCTAAAAACGTTACTTGCATTTTTCGATCTTGCTTTATTTTGATTACGACAAAATATAAAAACAAGCATTTACGAAAACAACGAAAAACGAATTCTTGAGTTCAAGTAATTTTATTTCAACCATTATCACTTAAGGTATGAATAAACAAGTTTTCATCTTAATTAAGTGATCACGGATTTAAGTTTTCTTAAAACTCACTTTTTATTAAACTTTATTTTTAAGAAAATTTTTACTAAATTAAATATTTGAAAATTTGAAATGGCACATTCCATTTGGTTTCAGAATATCCTTTTAGGATAACTATTCCACCAGATGTGACTACCCCACTATTAGACAAAAGGGCGGTGGAGTCTACGAACACCGTCCCTTAAAGGTCTATGTGGTCCCTTATCGATAAGGCACCGCGCCCAGATATGGTCGTTGGGATTTTGTCTTATAAACAGTGGACCATTCTCAGATTTTCTATTCACCTCTTTTGCACACAAATTTTCAGATTCAAACATACTTTTTAAATCATTCAAATCCTTGATTATTTGATTGATTACTACTTGTTTAGAAGTGATCTTTCTCCTCCCATCTCTTCCTCTCTAAGTGCAAAGAGAAGAACACTTTCATCCTTGAAGTGTTGAGTCTACCTCAAGATCTATTGAAGATCAAGTTTTATTCATTCATTTTAGTTGTGTTGTCTAGATCCAATTAGTTGTGTTATTTGGAAGTTGTGTTGTGAAGATCCAAATATTTGTGTTATTTGGAAGTTGTGTTGTGAAGATCCAAATAGTTGTGTTTATTTGGAAGTTGTGTATGTAGTAAGGTTAATACTTAGTCCTTAAAGTATATCGGTGTAGATTGATCCTAGCTAAGATTAGGGCTCGACTTTTTGCTTAGAATCGGAAATTGGTTAAGCGACGTTGTGTACGGTTTCTCTACGTTAAGGATTTTGTTGATTAGTGAACTCTCGAGTAAGGAGTACTCGAGGAGTGGAGTAGGGACGAGGAGTGAGCTTCGTTGTCGAACAACTATAAATCATTGGTGTTTGGTTTGATCTTTCTTTTCCTTATCTCTTTACATTCATTATTCTTTATTTGCATATACTTATGATTATTAGTTTAGTTGCACTATCCCTTGTCCATATTATGTATAAAAAGATTTCACATAATTGCTCAAGCCTAAGTTTTTTTTAAAAGGATTTTTGAAAACCCACTTTTAACAAGTAAATTTTAAGAAACTATTCAACCCCCCCCCCTCTAGTTTCTACAATGATGACGACGTCCAACCATCAAGTGATCAACTGTTTCAATTTCCAAGAAAAGGACACTGACAAGTTGAGCATTGGATATTTGAGCACCGCTGGTTGATCATTTAAAAAGTACATTTTCTTGAACACTTGTCAACTTTTGAGTGGTAATGACTAAATCCGTCTAAACTTTGAACCTAGTCCAAAGATTGGTTGTTAAATGCTCAAAAGAACCAAATCGATCGTTTCCCTTTTTTTAAACTCATCATACTTATTGACTTTTGAATATTTACACAAATATTTATAAATAAATGTTACATTAGAATAAATATTTATTCATTAAAATGTTACATTAAAATAAATAAATAAGAATGTTTAGTTTTGTCATTTTACATATTATATATTTAATAATTTATTTTGTCAAACACTAAAAAAATTGATTATCTAATTATTTTGATATCAAATAACATAATCAAATATAAACATTGTATTTCAAATCCACGTTTTTAAAACAACAAATTATCTGATTTTTCGTTTTCGAAACAGATTATCAAATTTCAATAAGCAATCCCAAATACCCCCTAAGCGATTAGCGAATTTTATTTTAAACTGTTCGGGCGTATTTGAAAAAGCTTATTTAAGATAAAGGTTAATTTCATCTATACGCAAACTTATAAATGTCATATTTACTTCAAGTAAAAAATCGAAATGACATATATATCTGATTTTAACTAGTGTAATGCGTTGCACGGGTCACTTGTAAAAAGTAAATCAGATTTTTTAACGATAATCTAATACCGAGTTTGTAAACAATATATGTTATCTATCAAGAAAAATATGTAAAAGCATCACAATTTAACAAAGTAAGCATATAAGTCGATGTTCAAAGTAGGACATGCATGATTGGAAATCGAAATAGTCAGCCTGAGACCATTAAATTGATAAAACACACATATATTGTTTTCTGTTGTTTGTTATACTTGCATGTTAGTTTACTTTAATGGTTTATTATATTGTTTATCACGGATTTTACTCGGGATATTGTGTTCTTGTCTTTTATTTTCATGTTATATTTGATTGGGGCGTCTCATTGAAGATTATCACAAGCGATGGAAGATAAGTGACGGCTCCAGGACGACTATTAAACTAAAGATCAAGCTTCTATCCATGCATGCCTAAACGAGGAGAGTGTTAGTTTTTCTCGTTACTTTACTTATCTTCTCTTTTAAAATACTTTTAGAACATCAGGGACAATGTTCGTCCGAAGTGTAGGGAGGATAAATAAGAGTCTTAGATTATATTCTCTCTTGTTATTTGCTTATGACTTAAATTGATGAGTAATATACCGAAACACAGTTAAAAAGGAAATTTTTGCCCAAATTTTAAAAAAACTATGACATATTGTAGAGAAAATTCTAGTTGTTAATGCGTCTCATTGATAGGAATTTCATTGCTAGCACATACCCTAGCCACTTGAAAATATTTCATACTAAAATGTGAGGTTAAACCTTTACATCTTTAGAAATTCGGACATCCATTTTTGATGATCCAAGATAGTTGAAAGATCTTTGGCATGATCGAGTTAATGGTTCGGGTATTCATCATGTCTCTTCCATTGTTATGATTGTAGCATGTTTGTTTTTCACCGCCTTTTCGGGAAATATGGAATCGATTTGAAACTATATGAGTGTGTCAGTAGTGTATTTGATTCTAGAACTTGACATAGTGATGCATTCGAAGACCACAAGTGAGATTGCATTCATGCAATTGGTATTTATTGGAAATATAGTTTTCCTATTAGAAGACTCGATCACTCTAACAATATAATTATGGGCTCGTTGTTAAACTTGTAAAACAATATTAAGCAAACCCGGTCCATGGAAATGTCCATGAGCCAGCGGCCCAAGTCCATATATAGACTTGGGTATAAATACCCTCTCCTTTGATGGAGAGGTTTAGTTGGTTTCACTATTTAATATATTTCACACATTTTCTCTCTATTTCTTTCTCTAGCTTTCTCTCTCTTGGAAAAACCTTCCACTTCATTCTATATCTTGTATTATCATATTCTATAATTGGTATCAAGAGTCATGGGATGAAAGTTATTATTATTGTGTTTGTGTTGGGTTTTCGTACTATATATTCAAATATACTGGTAACGAATTTTTATTTTTTTGTGTTTTTATGCTCAAATCTTCATCTAAACCATCTACTATTATTTAATGTTGTTCTGGTTTTCATATTTAGCATAAGACAAAAAAAATCTTGTTTGGATTGATTTTTGTTTAAATTTTGAAGGTCTACTAATTCTAAAGATTTGGTAAATGATGGATTGGATCTATTGATTAATGGTGGAAATGGGGAAGGAGGAAGATGAAGTGTAGAGAGAGAAAGGAGAGGGAAGAAAAGTAGAGAGAGAAAGTGATTAGATTAATGATGGAATGTTGTGAAATGAAAAGAACCACCACCCCTCCTAACATGCTAGGAGGGGTATATATATAGCCCACCCTACATGTGGGCTATATGGACTATATTTACTTGGATCACGAGCTTAATACAATAATATATCGTTGGAGCGACCGATCCTTCATAAATACGTAAAAACGTATTTCCAACAATCTCCCCCTAAGGGAGGTCGCTCCAAGTTACAAAGTTCTAAATATTCTATAGCTCGTGATCTATGCTAATAATGATGTGACCGAGACTTCCTTTGGGAAAACATATTTCTAACAATCTCCCCCTAAGGGAGGTCACACCATTTTACAAAATCTTAAACCTAGCATCTATGCTTGAGTCTTCGATCTTGTTCTTGTGAATATGCTTGATATGATCTTTGACTTTAGTCTTGAGCATGTTTCCTTGCCTTGACTTTGTGCATTCATCACTTGTGAAATTTGCCTCTTCGTGACTTCATGTTCCACATACTTATACCTTTAAATTCTTGAAAGCTTCAGAGTTTGATACAGCGGAAGACTTGACCTTCAGACTTTCTTGAATTTGTTGAAGTACTAAGTGTATGTAGTATAAGCATGTGGTGACGACTTCTTCTGGATTGTACACCGCAATGCCACCTTCTTGTTACGCTGCATAAGACAGTTAGCAACAGACAATATACACGGATGAAATGGCCTTGAACATTTCATTCTAATTCGGTAGCATTTTACCTCCGGTCGGTGAAGACCGTTGGACGATATTAAATATCGTACTTGTGGCAGGTAGTTTCAATTAAGAACCTCCTTGACAAGATTTCGCGGGTAAACCCGTTCTCTTTACTCGACCGTCCAAAGCTGACTGCGAACGTAAAGAGTGAATCATTTGGATAATATTATCCGTATGATTTGAAGCCGTCAATTCATGTTCCTGGAACAAGTGAAGTTCAATTAAGAACCGCACCATCGTTGCTTTCCAGTTGTCACGAGCTTGATTCGTATAGAATCTTGCAAGTTACCTACCAAGTGCTGTTTGATGTTAACACTAGAAGGATTTCCATTCGTCACTGTAAATACTTAATAGTAT
Organism: Glebionis coronaria; assembly: GCA_025667525.1. Lineage (NCBI taxonomy): Eukaryota > Viridiplantae > Streptophyta > Magnoliopsida > Asterales > Asteraceae > Glebionis > Glebionis coronaria. The sequence continues at coordinate 656,693,715 of CM046874.1, read as the reverse complement.
TACTCTGAATGTTCTGGCAAGATCACTAAGATATTGCGTAGAGGCCTGGAACGTGTTTAAATTCATTTAAGAATTAAACCACTGTTGCTTTCCAGTTATCACAAGTTTGATTCATAAAGAATCGCACAAGTCACCTACCATGTGCTTTTTGATATTCGCTCAAGAAGGATTTCCATCTTCATTGTAAATACTTTCGTATTACTCGGATGTTCAGGCAAGATCATGAAGATTTTGCGTAGGACTCTTAAGATCTTTCTTACTTTTCACATTGTGTGAACAAGCAAGGAATAATGAAAGTGTGTCCTAATGAGATATTTGATGATCTCAAATGGTTCTAGACTCGATCGTGCATTTTGGATTTTAGTGATCGGAGGCTGGAGAGGAGTGCCACCTTTTCAATACCAATTTATTCGGAGTGAATAAATCAATAGATAATGTGTTATCTCCGTGTGATTAAAACAAATATCTTTTGAGAGATATCTGAGTTAGCTGGGATGGGTTGTGCCTTGCATCACTGGGTCCATGATGTCTTTCTTCAATATCAAGAATCATGAAAAATGATCTCAATAGCATATGAATTGACCCGGTTTCTGCCTAAGGTTGTAAGGAGGGCTTCTTTCTTTACACCCTTTATCTTTACAATTCTTTTTCATTCTTCAACCCCTTCAATGCTTACCAATACGTCATCACTAGCACCTTGTTGTGATTGTTCCAGTGCTAACTTAAGTACTTGGTCGGCATTCAGCTACGTTCACAATCTTTCTCCATCTTTCCTAAGGACTACTATTTCTAGCTATGGAATGTCCTTGGGAAGATTCCTCCGGTTCTAGAGAAATCATTGGACTTTAACCTATCCTACCATCCTTATGTCACCACAACCTTCACCGTCGTGAATAGAGATGTTTTGGGTAAGTGTATGTCACCATGAAATCCATTTTGAAGTGCAAATCCATTTTGCTCCCCCTTAACATATGCTACGATATTCGAAAACATTCCGCACATGTCGGGATGAGCTAACACGTTAAGTCAAACCATTTATGATTGATCATATCCCATATTAAATCACATTTTCTCCCCCATATTAAAAATATTAACCCAATCGATGTTTTTAATATCAATTGATTTAATAGCATTTTAAGAAAATTTGGGAAGAAAAATGCAAATCCAATTATCTTCATGAGTTACACAAGCTCCCCCTCAAATTAATGAGGGTCTACTTGAAACGTAAATTAAATACCTTTTAAACACAAGTGTAAGGTATTTAACACGTGCAAAGATCATATATGATAATGTATTCACATTATTAGCAATGTACGAGGTTGGACCTGAATAATGGAGAACATCATATGAAAGAAGCACATGGTTCTTGTTCACGAATGTTGGTCACCTCGTCACGTCCCCGAGAAAATTAATTCCCGTTGTTGAGTCAAAGCTTTCCGGTGAAATGCTTGACTTGATTATGAAAAGCGGGTTGCTATCTGAAATAATAGCAAACCATTTTGAGCATGTTTTAAAAGTTTGAACTTCTGCTCGAACTTTATTTACAACCCCGTGTCATTATTGAATGACATTTCTAGGTTCGTAAATATTATCGATTCCAGAAGACATGCTCTTTTTATCAAAACATTTTTGAACACGCAATTTTGAAAGATTTAGAAAAACCTTTTGAGAAATTCTCGAAAAATTGTGTTCAAAGTTTTGAAAACCAATTACTTGAGCTTAAGATGTTGAATATCTTATAAAACGAGCTTAAGTCCGAGAAGTTGTAAACTTCCCGTTGTTAAGGATAAGTTTATCATCGGCGATAAACTTTCCTTTTATCTGAAGAACGAGTCCTAAGCTGACATTTACTTAGAAGTCGTTTTCATGAGCTTGAAAACTTTGATTGTTTTAACGGAAAGCTCATGACCGAGAAAGGTTAATTTCTCGTTATGAGGAAAAGTTCTCTTATTTAAAAGATACACTTTCCTTTCTGAGCTTAAAACTTCGAATGTTTTAAGACAAGCTCATGACCGAGAAAATTGAATTTCTTGTTATGAGGATAAGTTTATCATTAATGATAAACTTTCCTTTATTTGAAGTTCGAGTTACAGTCTGACATTTAACTGTAAGTCATGTACACGAGCTTAAAACCTTTGAATGGTTTTAACGTAAGCTCGTGTCCGAGAAAATTTAATTTCTCGTTAATGAGGATAAGTTTACCATCGACGATAAACTTTCCTGCCTTTGAAGAACGGGTCATCGTCTGACGTTTAACGATGAGCCATAATGCATGAGCTTAAAAACTTGGAATGTTTTTGATATAAGCTCATGCCCGAGAAAAATGAATTTCTCGTTTTTAGGATAAATTTATCAACGGCGATAAACTTTCCTTTCTTTGATGAGCGAGTTACAGTCTGTGATATGACTATAAGTCCTATACACGAGCTTAAAACCTTTGAATAGTTTTAATATAAGCTCGTGTCCGAGAAAAATTAATTTCTCGTTGTAAGGATAAGTCATCATCGAGATGAACTTTCCTGTCTTTCGAGAGCGAGTTACAGTCTGTTATGTGACTGTAAGTCCAATACACGAGCTTAACCATGAATCCCCTGAGACATTTGTTTCTCTGATATTTGCTTCTTCAGCAACCAAACTCTAAGAGTGTCCTTAGTTGAACGGTACACAACGATTGGACCGCTTCGTTCTTTTGGAACATCAACTTTGGTACCTGCAATCTCATTAGGAATTTGCATGCTTTGACGTGGGTTAGCGATATCAATTATAGAAGCACATGGGGGTTCACAGTTGGCTTTACTTGTTTCAGAGGCGACCTGAGTAGATGATTCACTAGTCTTGGCTGGCAAACGTTTCCTTTTATAGAAAACCTTAAGTTTAGGCGTAAGTGAAGTATCATCTTTATCAGTTTCCTCCCTAGTAGTCTTAGAAGAAACGGAGACTATCCTAGTTAAAGGGCACTCGTTTCCTACAAGAGTGAAAGTTCTACCAGTGGGGCGCCAATCTTTACCAACGGGTTTGATTTTAGCTATCCACTGGGACTTAATTCTAGCACGGGAGTTCACCTCATTAAGTAATTTCTTGATACAGGAATCATGATTTGCCGTAAAGACACATTTTCTACATGTTTTACAAGTAGCATATTTAATGTCCGAGTAAGATCTAGAATCCCTAGATGATTGATTGATGCTCCTAGGATTGGGCATGCTACGGTTAGCAGTGTTGGGTAAACTAGAAGGCATCTGACTAGGTTTAAAATTCCTATCTCTTACTTGTGTCTTTTGAATAGCTTCCCTTTGACCAAAATCATGGCGCACATCATTTGAACTAGTTCTAGACGTGTTCATTGAAATATTCTTAGGGAAATTAGAGGCAATCATGTGATTAGGTCTTGCTAAAACTGATTTAGTCACATTAGGCCTAGTTGGTGGAGTGAGTGTTCTAGAAATATGACCCAAATCAACTTGGGAGGCAAACCGCGGTCTCGAGGATTGTGGTCGCTCGGATCTAAATGCAGTAGGTTGTCTGACAATCGGTTGTCTGACGAACTGATTTGTAGGCGGTTTCCCCAAGATTGATGGTTTTTCAAGCTTAGTGTCCACACTAGATCCTTTAGTTTTCCTTAACTCGTTTTTCAACGCAGCTATAGCAAAGACCTTTTCCTGTACTTGGGCCTTTAAAGTCTCATTCTCTTTGAGCACGTTATCTTGGGATGCCAACTTAGATTCAAGCAGTTGAATTTGTTTCAAGAGATTATCCTTTTCAGCTTTAGAATCTAACACTTTTTGATCCAATTTTCTTTCAAGAACAACATTTGATTTTTCAAGTTTTTCAAAATATGTTTCAAATTTGTTCGTTTTCTTTGAAAATTCAATTTTGGCATCCTCAAGATCTTTTGATTGCCGAGCTATGATCGTTTCGAGCTCTTTAATCTTGGAATCAGAATCAGTTAACGAGGCAGTTATAAAGCATTTATCATGATGTTTAGCATTTTGAACACTTTCTCCCCCATTATGACTTACATCGGATGAATCAGAAGTGGTATTGCTATCACTCTTTTCCATCCCATGTTTGTCATGATTAGGTTCAGAATGCTCAATATGCGGCATATCATCAGCATAGACATCATAAACAACATTACATTGTACCAGGTTTGCAGGCTCTTCGTCATAAACGGGTAAGGAGTCATCAAGAGAGATCGCATGAACATTCCCTGACGTGCCACTGGTATCATGTTGTCCTCCTGATTCCGTTCTCTTGCCATCGTGAGGCTCCAAGTTGTCAACCGTATGACCAGTTTCCTCTTGCATCGAAGAGTCTTGCACTCCATTATCATACCCTTGCTGAAGTCGAGATCTTTCATAAATCGAAGACGAGACCGAGGTCATGAGTTTCAATATTGTATCACGAAAAACTCGAAGCTCGGTATGTATATCTCGAAGAAAAGATTGGCAAATCACTGAACTTTCAGACTTGATGATATTGAATTGGAGGAAAGGCGTGAGTTGTGTCACAAGAGCCTTATATGCAAGTGCCGATGCAGAGGGATTAACATTTTCATTGTTGAGTTGCTCTGCGAGTTGGGTCAAGATGGTGAACATTGATTCTATGAATATATGACGATCTTGACCAAAGATTGTCACAAATTCGTTCCCTCCTTGAATCCGTGAAAGAGTGACCAGATGAGACTGAAGCATTTGAAATGAAGTGATGCCACTTTCTCTAACTTTGTCTTGCAAAAGATGAAATTTTTGCAAGTCTCCCTCTCGAAAAGTTGAATTCAAAGACTCCATTGAATTTTGAGGTTGTTTCGTGATTTTGCAGATCGTGAAGAAATTTAGAAACAGAAATTCATGACAAAGCCAACGAAAGATCCGTGAGTTTCTTGTCGGCTCAAACGAAGATAAAACAACCCGGAGTCCAATTCAAACTCGACTTACTCCAAAAATAAAGCCCGTAAACTAATTAATCCAAGCTTCGGTTAATATAGTGATCGGCCTGATAATTTATATCCAATGTTTCGTAGTCTCGTCAAATAAATATTACCACTTTGTCCCAATACTTGACTACAAAACTTATCACGTTTGTCTCGACTTGTTGTCACACTTATACCCGAATGTAACTAAATATTACTAAATATAACTTTAGCAATCTATAGTCAACCGTAAAATACAAAACGTGAATATATCATCTGAAACAATCCATGTATATTTAAACCAAGTCAAACGCAGCCTATGTCTATTAACTTTAAACCAACTTCAACTCTTATGAATAAAAACGTAGCAAAGTGAGAATGGATATACGATCCAAGATATGACTAAATGTGAAAAACGTTAAACGTGAATGTATCAACTTGGGAACGTTAAAATGTTATAGAACAAGATATGAAATGGGGACAATAAATGTGAGTAACCCACTAAAGTGAAACGTGGCCTACTGAACAAAACATGATCTGACAAGGAGATACGTGTGGGTTTGCATTAATCAGAGTTATATATCCCTTCTCTCCAAAAAAAACTCATCTACTCATTATTTCATGGAAACCTCCGCCCATTTTTTGCTTCTCCAATTCTTAGCCACCAAAATCTTATCAACAAACAAACAATCTTCCAATAATCTGTTCCTGTTACTATTACAACTCAATCGTGCCTGTCTCATCAAACCATCATTTGCATATATGAAGCAATTCTAATCCGTCGGCCTTTTTGTTTCTAGTATCAAAATGGAAAGTTAAGATCTCTTAAATTGAGGTCTCTGAACGAGATGAAGATAAAATATACACAGCTTCAAGATCAATTAAAAATTGGTCTCGGGTAAGGTTTTCTAATTTAAGTTTTTGTTGAGTCTCTCTCTCTACTGTAGTGTCCTTCTGGTGTGGGTTTCTGTTGGTGTTCGAGTCCGTGTAGTGTTAAGGTTGAGTAGAGTTTGTGGGTGTGGGTGGTTGGGTGTCGGTTGAGAGGGTGTGACGGTTAGTGTGAAAGTCCTGTTGGTTTGGTTGAGTTAGAGAGAGATTGTCGAGAGTATTGTTTTCGAGGAGTGGGTCTGGTGAGTGTGCACAGAGAGTCGATTTGAGTGTGGATTATGTCAGTCGATAGGGAAAGGGTGGTATTGTTGAGTCGAAGGTTTTGTTTGTTTTGGTTTGAATCGAGTCTCAGTCAAATCCAAGATTTTGTTTTGAGTTGTATAATAACAAAAAAAATGAGTCGAGTTCGTTGTGAGTGAGTCCGAGGCTCTTCGAGTCTTTGTATTCGAGAGGTGTAGGTGTTTGTTTTCTTGAATGTGATGTCGAGTCGAGTTGTTAGAAAAGGCTATTCGGAAAAAGTCTTATTCGAAAAAAAAAAATCCTATACGGAAAAATCCTATACGGAAAAGTCCTCCTATTCGGAAAAGTCCTCCTATTCGGAAAAGTCCTCCTATTCGGAAAAGTCCTCCTATTCGGAAAAGTCCTCCTATTCGGAAAAGTCCTCCTATTCGGAAAAGTCCTCCTATTCGGAAAAGTCCTCCTATTCCGAAAAGAAAATCCTATACAGAAAGTTTTCTATTCTGAAAGATGTGTCTATGCGGAAAGTTTTTCAAGGTTTGTCCATACGGAATGTTTATACGGAATAGAACGGAAAACTGTTAACGGGATGGATCAAAAAAAGGACTAAAGGACAGATGCCACTTTTTATGGACTGAAAACGGGATAGATCAGGACTGTATTGGACAAAAAATAGATGGACAACAAACAGTAGACAGATTCGACAGATTGGATCAAAAACCTGAGACTTTGGACAGATATGAAAAAGATGAAAATTTGGACGGATTTGGACTAATTAAAAAAAACTGATCTAAAAAAAATTTGATAAAAAATAACTGAGTAAAAAATGATTGATAAAAAAAAAATTATTAAAAAATGATAAAAAAATTGATTGGATAGATTTTCAAGAAAGTAAGAAGAAAAAAATGAGACGATTATTTATAAAAAAATAAAACGAAAAGATTATTAAAAAATTTCAATCAAATCAATAGATAAAAAAATACAAATCCTAAGATTTAACCATGGCTCTTGATACCAATTGAAGGTCTACTAATTCTAAAGATTTGGTAAATGATGGATTGGATCTATTGATTAATAATGGAAATGGGGAAGGAGGAAGATGAAGTGTAGAGAGAGAAAGGGGAGGGAAGAAAAGTAGAGAGAGAAAGTGATTAGATTAATGATGGAATGTTGTGAAATGAAAAGAACCACCACCCCTCCTAACATGCTAGGAGGGTATATATATAGCCCACCCTACATGTGGGCTATATGGACTATATTTACTTGGATCACGAGCTTAATACAATAATATATCGTTGGAGCGACCGATCCTTCATAAATACGTAAAAACGTATTTCCAACAAATTTTTTAAATCAAGTACAAATTTTGATTTAAATTTTTAGGCGATAAATTTTTAAAAGTTTGCATTTTTATGGTTCCTTGAAGGTTATCATACTTGGTTGTACAACTCGTTTCGTTGGAAAAGATCAAAAACCTTGTCTTTTGTAAGATTTCATTTTGTCCCGTTATTTCGGTTTTTCAAAACCATAGAAACCGGAATCGAGGATTTTTTAGAAAACCGTAATAGAGGCTGTTAGAACCGGGTTACCATTTTTTTGGAAGAACCGGGATACCACAACTTCATATACCAGAATAGCTAAATCTCAAAAAGATCGGGATGGGAAATTCTTTAAAGACCGGGATAAGAAACTTTAAAAAACCGGGATAGGAAATTCTTTAAAGACTCGGATAAGAAATTTTGAAAGACCAAGACACAGGAAATTTTAAAAAGACCGGGATACGATATCGAGCTTTTCAAAAGACGGGGATAGAAATTTTGGAAAGACCGAGATACGATTTTAGAGCACCGGGACAAGTTTTTTTTTTTTTTGAGAACCAGGCAAACTTGAATTATTTATTAAATTATTTAAGTATTTGTTTATTAAATAGGTATTTTTGATTAAAAAATTATCTTTTATAAAAGTATTTTTTTATAGGGACATTAATTTTTTATAAAAAAAATTCTTATAATAAATGTTTTTATAAAAAATAATTTTCTTTTAAAAAAATTCTATAAATTTTTTTATAAGAAATAAGTTTTTATAAAAAATATTTTTTTAATTATACTTAAAAAATTTAATAAATTTTTTAAACTAATATTAAGTTTGTTAAAAAAAATTACATTTTATAAATAAAACTTTTTTTTATAAATTATTTTTTTTATAAAATTAATAAATGTACAAGTCGCATGAAAATGACATAAATGTTGCATAAAAAAAATCTTATAGGGCTAGGTGTGGCTGCGATGACCCTTCGCCAAATGACATGGCACTCGCCAATGCTCGTTGCCATACCGTCTGAGCTCGCCAAACGACCCCTCGCCTGTTAACTGGCGAAAATAAGGAAAAAAAGTGGACCCGCTTGTTTTCTATTTTCTTTCGTTGTTTTCTTTTTATTTCTTCTTTGTTTTTTTTTTCTGTTTTTGATTTTCTGGGTTTGGCAAGAAAATGATCATGTTTATTTTCAGTTTTGGCTGGGGAAGATTACCGAATGAGTCACACTCTCTACAGATAATGTTTTTTTATATATAAAAAGTAAATTTTCATTTATAACTTTGTGGTTTTGTTTATTTTTAATTTTGGTTTTAATTTGTGATTTTGTTTGAAAATGTGTTGATTTTATAAAAAAAAACATTTATAATTTTTTATTTATTTTTTATTCTAATTTTATTTTTAAGAAATGAATTTATTTGTGTTAAAAATAAAGGAAAATTAAATTGAATTGGTACTAGTGGGCCAAATGAAGATGAAGTGTTTGTTGACACAACATAAGTTTTTAAGAAGTGGGAGTACTAGATGACGTGACAATAGCGTCCAAATGAAGAGTAAAATCCTTCTTGTTACACCTAGCTCTCTTACAAATACTTGCTTGTTGCACACTTATTCATATTACTCCCTCCGTCCCAAAATTATACTCCATGTTTTCTTTTTGGGTTATTCCAAATTAATTGTCCACTTCTAAAACTTCTAAAAATAGGTAGAAATTTTAAATCGAGATGACTAGATTACCCTTAATTAAAATCATAATTACAAACTTTAAAAAGGTTTTAAATTAATTGGTTAAGGGTAAAACTGTCTTTCTGCAAAAAGTAAAGGAGAGAAAGCTGAAAAGGTGGTACTTTTCTTAAACCGTGTGTTTTTGTCGGGAGACAATAATTTTGGGACGGAAGGAGTACTTTTTATTATTTAAATATTTGTACAAATCCAATAAAAATACGCATCGATTTTATTAAAAAAGAATCTTACACAAATATTAAATCATTGTCTAACAAATGTACAAGTTGCATAAAATAAAGTTTAAATTAAATAAATTACAAAGTTTTTTAATTTTATTTTTTAATAAAAAATATTTTTTAATACAAGTTGCATAAAAAATACAACGAAGTTGAATAAAAACAACTTCTTACACACAAGTACTTTTATTTTACACATATTTTTTTATGTGTTATAAAGAATAAATTATAATTTTAAGATTTTTTTACAAGTTGTATTGAACATTTTAGAAAATTCTCGTTGATGAATGAAAAAAAAATGATATTTTGAGTTATTTCAAAAATTAGCCCATAATAAAGCAACAAACATTTTTAAACATAACATATAAATCATGGTCTGTAAATGTTGTTTAAAATGTCCTTTTACTGCTTCGCTTGCAATAAGAAAGTATGTGGGCATGATGTAGATAACCATGAAACCATCTCATTGCTAAATGCTTGGTGACTCTTTTACTCAACTAAATTAATAGTTCCTGTATGAGAGGTAGTTTTGTTTTAAGCTGCAATTTGGTTAACAGTCGTTAAATTGACCATAATAACAGAAATCACATGTCGTTAAAATGACCAAAAATGCTACGGATTAAGGATGAGCATTTGGATTTGAATCTTGATATCTAACTAGAACTATATCATAATCGTATCGATTTTTGGTATCGGAATTTCATTCGGTACGGTACCAGGACTACGAAATAAGGTGAAAAAAATTCTGAGATAACTAATACGGTACGGGACCCGTACTTAATCGAGAAATTATCGAAAAAACGGGAAAAACCCGATTTTTCGGTACCGATACCAATACTCGTATCGGTACGAATATCCGAATTCCGTTCGGTATGGTATCGATACCACTAGTTTATACTCGGAAAAAATTCAATACTACTAATTTGATACGAAATGGATACGAGATCAGTATCGTGCTCATCTCTATTATGGCTGCTTTGGCACATGTGTTATGCGACCAAGCAACTACCTTTTACGTTATGCAGTAAACCATTTGTTCTATTATATTTTCAGCTTGGTTTCGACATTCATGGGAAGGAGGTAAATGAAATATCTTGGCGTTTTAAATCGATTGATGAAGTAAAGAAAGGTTATTACGGGGACTTTATTTATAGAACTCATCTTATTGACAGAACTTGTAAAACTCTTATTTTTGAAAAAAAACATGTATGTTTAAAGGAGTACATGTATGTTTTTGAAAGCGGACATGTATGTTTTTGGATCGGGCGCACATACATTCATGTGCGATTTCAAAAATGTATGTTTTTGAATGCGTGCACATACATGCATGCACGCCCTCAGACATGTATGTTTTTGGATATCTTTTTTTAATTTTATTTAGTTTTTACAAAAAGAACTTCAAATATGGTTCGCGAATACAAATATTCTCTAAAAACATACATATACTTCTGTAGACATACATGTTTATCTTCAAAAACAAGAGTTCTGTAAGTTCTGTCACTAAGATGAGTTCTGTAAATAAAGTTACACTATTACCGATGATGATTTAATAGTGTTAGTGGCGTACATGTATGTATGAATGAGTATAGTGTCAGGTGATGCGAATTTTGGTAAAAATTAAATTGCATTCTGTGATTATTTTAAAAATGTAAATTCGTGTCACGCGTTTTTTACGGGTTTCGCGGATTTAAGCGAATCACACCATTAATTATAATTTATATGATTATCGTGAGTTGCATATGTTGCCATGTAAAGTTACAAGTTTCAGGGAAACTCAGGTGATTTTCTAATGCAAATTATAGATTCACATAAATTCTTTCCATACTTTTATCTAGAAGTAGCATTATCGTCAATCATATATTTGCAACTAATGTTCGATCTCTAATTGAGGTACAGATAATCAGGGGTGGACTTATGTTATGAGTTCGGAGGAGCAGCGCGCCAGCGCCTCTACTTGCTAGAACAAAAAAAGGTATTACAACGTATTTTTTTTATTTTTGAGAGGTTTTTTTTTATTTGTTCATCATTCGAAACTCAAATTGTCCTCACTCACACATTAAAATTCAAAATTTAACACTCTAAAACTTAAAATCCACCATTTTTAAGTTATAATACTCAATTTTTTATTTGAATCTTAGTTTTTTTTCGCCTTATTGTTGTAAAAAAAAATTTGCTTTAATTTCTTACATCCGCCACTGCACATAATACTATGCAAAGGTAATCTAAAGACTAAAGGTGTTGATGGTTCCTTCAAACACGCTTCATTTTGTTTCAATAGTTGGCGGAATCATGTCAAAAAACATCAATGTTAGATGATACCGCCCAAAATATACATAGTTCACTCGTGTCCAGACACCACGAACGGTTTTCATGAAAAGCATACACCATGCGTGCTTGATGACATACACTTGAGACGGGCAACCATTCTTTGACACACGACCATGCGCTACGTAACATGTGCATCACGAAACACCCGCATTGCTTGGACATTTTTAGCTAACGAGTTGTTTATGAGTTGTCGATGTCGAACATAGTCATTCATCTAACCATAGCGTGCATGCTTTGCACCTTCAAAGCTTATTTTTGATAAAACAAAAGCACGAGGTTTATTTTGGACGGTCATAAAATATTCATATTAAAGATTTTCTTTCTAAATAAACCATATTTTTTTTATACCTAGACTCTAGGCTTGTACTATTTTATATATTATATTATATATTATATTAATGATTTTTTATACCTATACTCTAGGCTTGTACTATTTTATATATTATATTATATATTATATTAATGAGCTAAGATGAAATATACATATGAATTCAATACTAATTTATCATATGCATTAAGAAATGATACTGATCTATCCTATTGTATATTAAAAAAATGTAGAGTCTAATCTTTTTTTAAAATGCATTAACAAGGGATACTGATCTATCCTATATTATATTAAAAAGGTCTAGAGCCTAATCCTAGGGTCTCTTTTTCGTTTTCTATTTTAATTAGGGCACATTAATGTTGATCATTGTATTTTAACCACTTTATGACAATTTTTGGTTTTTGTGCCTAACAGATTTGTGTGATTTTCTTTAAGAGAAATGCTACATCCACATAAAATTTACAAAAACAAATCCACATAATGATGTGTCATGAAAGTCATTGGCACTCTCTCTCATACTTTTTATACTTTTCACATATTTGCATCCACTAATTAACCTACACATTTGAATAGGTTCGGGTCGTGGTGATCAGCCCAGTCATTCTCATCTTTTTGATTTTTTTTAATTTAACCATTTGAATAAAAGTAACCTTTTTTAAAACAAAATCTTATTTTTTTCAGAATTTAACCCTAAAAATTCCATAAAGTCATCTTTATCAACTAAATTTTATATATTCCTCACCAAAAAGTACTCAAATAATCAATGGATAACCAACATGCTTAACGACCCTTCCAACCAAATCACGGACTCGTCATCAAATCTGAAGCCCAATCCGGTCATCTAATCCAACTCAAACACCCTACTATACCATATTCAACCCATACGTAAATCCCAGTCACTAAATAATATCTAATCAAATTCATCTCCAATCACAATTTGCTCAAATGTCTCAATAATCCCATCCGCAATTCTAACCATAATCCGACCAACAATCTCATCAACCACAAGATGGAGATGAAGACGAGCAACTCTCGACGCCTACTTCCAAAAATGGAATAATAAGGAAGAAAGCAAGTGAAATGGAATCCGAAGTTGCTCATAGTTTTTGAACACAAGCCGTGAGTTGATTTTGGCACAATGTTACATACAAGTATCAGAGGATTCGAAATACGGTTCGGGTAATAAAAGATACTTTTTGGTACAAAGTGTTAGATACATATAATTATGTAGCCATGTCTAAAAACTACCGAGTCAAACGAAGAATATGTTGACCGAAAAATGAACTATGATTAGTCGACCTGTGGGTAAGTTTATTAATTTTGTGGATCATATGAATGTGATAAATGGTGAGAACGATGAGGATTTTATGAATGAAATATATTTATTTTATTTTATAAAGTTTATTTATATACTAATAATTTTAAAATTAAGAATTTTAAAAAAAATATTCGGGACATCACTTTTTCGATATCAATTATTCCCCACCAAAATGCGATGTCAAATAGTTTCTGATACATTGACTTACGTGATGCACTTTTTCTTTATTACACCACACAATGATGCTAATCACTTCTAATACTCTTAGGATAAACTTGAAAGAAAAAGTGTCAATTTCTTCGTTTATATAGTAGTAGCAAAATACTTGTGCAAAGCCACATTAATGATTACATTATATAAGCAAGGATATCAGAATGCCAAGTCAGCAACATTTTAATCGTATGTGTCATCAATAAATCTGTAGAAACTAGGAGGAGGGGGTGGATTAAATAGTTTCCTGAATTAAAATTATGTTCGTCATTATAAATGACTATTGCTTGAAAACTTGTTTCATAATAGTTAGGTCAATTTCCAATGTTTCAAAACATTTGCTATATCAAGTGATTATGATGATGGAATGCTAAACGTAAAGACAAGTAAGTAAACAGTAATGAAAGAAGCAACCTAAGGAAAGACACCAAAGATTTATAGTGGTTCGGCAACGAAGCTCTCTCTTCTTTCCTACTCCACTCCTCGAGTACACCTTACTCGAGATTTGCACTATATCCACAAGCTCCTGTCTTGGCGGAGAAAACCTTACAATGTTGATTACGTTGTTTTTCGACACTAAGCTAAATGTCGAGTTCTAATCCTAGCTAGAACCATTCTTCGTTGCCCATCTTCTTTTCTGACACAAGGCTAGATGTCGAGTTCTAATCATAGATAGAACCAATCTTAGCCGCCCATCTTCTTTTCCGACACAAGGCTAGATGTCGAGTTCTAATCATAGCTAGAACCAATCTTCGTCGCCCATCTTCTTTTCTGACACAAGGCTAAATGTCGAGTTCTAATCATAGCTAAAACCAATCTTCACACAACTCTCATACTCATAATTACATGACTTTGTATTTTAGTGAGAACTATCACACAAGACACTAACAACAACGTCACTTTAGAGTTTAGTGAGAACTAACACCCAAGACTAATCCAAGTATATACAAATACCTTGTATCTACACAAGATTAATCCAAGTATACACAAATACCTTGGATCTACATAAGACTCAAATGAACAATATGATGAACATGACTAGATCTAAGAAAGGATGATCTTCGTCAAGGCTTTATCTTTTACCACATCACAAATGTGTGAGTGATCTTCTCTTTGGACAAATAAAGAAATGGATCAAAAGGATACCCATAAGTAAACATACTTAAAACATTAAGTGATAATTTACTAATAATTAGAATATAGAAAAGAGATTAGAAGAAGAAAGCTGTCCAAAAAGGGTCATTAGAAAATGGAGAAATGATCCACTATTTATAGGAGACAAGGTCAAACGGCCATTTGAGTGCAGATCATTAAATAGGCCTACGCTTCCTTATTGATAAGGATCCACGGGGACCTATAACGATTCGCGGGTTCTATAGTCCACTACTTTTTTTTTCTTCTAGTTGGGCAATGCCATCTGGTGAAAAACATATCAAAAATAATATCGTTTGGCCGTTTGGAATATCCTAAATTCAAATTTCCATTTTTTATTTTAATAAAACATTTTCTTAAAAATAAAGTGGATTAAAATATTTTGTCACATTTGTATAAATGTGAGTTTTAAGGTTAATCACTAAACATGTATAAGATATGTTTGTGTAAGACTTAAATGATTATTACCTTAATGATAGTGTTTGTTAAATAATTCGTTTTACAGTTATCTTTGATGATAAATGTTTTTACACTTTGTCGTGATCAAAACCAAGAGAGACTAGTTACTGCAAATAATGTTTTTAGGCATCAGTTACATTAACAATCTCCCCCTTTTTGATTACGACAAACTATAAACATATTCATGTAAAAACAAAGGTTTTCAAATTATTAAGGAGTTTATCACTACCGGTTCTCCCCCTTTATTGTAGCAAAAAGGTTGCGCAAGTCTTTGAGGAAGAAGATAACTGACTTTTCTAGAAGCTCCCCCTTGGTTCTTACTCCCCTTTGCTTGGGGCACCAAGTGATTAATATATGATGACAAGCTACATACAAGGGTTAGTAGAAAGAAAAGAAACACCCATGTATAGGCAATAGTTATAAGTACTTACTAGATAATTTGAGAGGGAGAAAGAAATGAAGTCTCTAACTAGGAAGTAAATATTTGCTAAGTATGACCTAGGAGAGTATTTTGACAAGATCAATTCACAAGTGTTGGAATAAAGGTAGAAGTGAAACATCTAACAATTTGAAGATATTATGTCAAAGGGTTAAAAGCTTAGAATTTTTGGAATCACCAAGAAAATTCAAGATTTAACCAAAATCAACTCTCAACAATATGTGTGATAAAGGAATAAGCACAACAAGAAATTAACGCACATAACAATCATATTAAAGAAATATGAAAGCACATACAATAGAATATTCATATATGGAAATATGAATACTAAAACTTAAAATGAGAAAATAAACAGCATAAGCATAACAACCTTTCTAGTAGAAGTATCCTCCAAGATTTCTAAGGTATTTATTAATGACTCAAACGATTATAACACAAAATGTGTTTTAACCGGTAAAATAAGAAGAAAGTTCGTCTTCAGGAGATTTGATCACGGGAATAAATACTCGTAGAGGAGGTGGAGTGAGGAGAAATTCAAGAAAATTTAACTTCTCAAAGAGATGAGCAAGTTTAATTTGCACAGATTTACAACACACACAAGAGGTTCCGATGCATGATAAAGTCATTAAAGGGAGGTCGTTTCTCCGCTTCCTTGTGGGTCTTTCAAGAGTAATAATGGTGAGTGACGTGCCACCCAATTAGTACCTACATATATTATACTTTCTTGTGGATATTACTTATTGAACCCCAGAAAGGATAATCCCTTCTTTTCCAAAGTCGATCGAGAGCTCTTCTCTCACTCCTCGAGTTGAGTTGCATGCGCACTCGAGCTCGTGCACATATACCTTTTGGTGTACAACCCCTTCCTCCCAAAAGGAAGAAAAAGAACAAGAACGACACCGTCTATCAAACCGATCCCGAGCATCGTGCTTTGAACAACTTACAAGAAGTCATGATCGCCGTTGATAATAGACCATTAATTGAGATCCTTCAGTCAAATGTGGAGGGAAATGCGGATGCTATTATTATACCCGAGATACCCGCAAACACTTTTGAGCTTAAGATAAACATGATCAATATGGTTTCTTCTATTCCATTTTTAGGGAGATCCATGGATGACCCCCATGAACACATCAAGAGATTCATGTCACTTTTCAATACCCTTAAGTATAATGGGGTCCCTCATGAGGCAATTAAGATGATCCTGTTACATTTCTCCTAAGAGGGTAATGCTAGGAGTTGGTTAGAAAAGCAACCATCTAGGAGCATTTTCACTTGGGAGGATTTAAAGAAGAAATTTGTGAATAAGTTCTTTCCTCCTTCACGAACCACCGCCTTGAGAAATCAAATCATAGGTTTTCAAAAAAAGCAAGACCAAAACTTTAGTGAGGCTTGGGAAGAGTTTAAAGAGTGGTTGAGAAAGTGCCAAAACCATGGTTTTAACCAAGTTCATCAAATCAACACCTTCTACAATGCTTTAAGAACTTACCATCAAGATTCCCTTAACTCGGCCGCGGGTGGGAACATTCTTTCAAAATCCACACAAGATGCATGGGATATCATTGAGACAATATCCATGGTTCAAACAAATAACAAAAGAGATGAGGTGGTCCATGTTGTTCACGAGAGTGCTCATACATCCATTGATAATCAACTCCTCAAGAATCACAATGAAATACTTCAAGCAATTGACAAGAATTAAAAGATGAATCAAGAGATGATTCAAGCCCTTATAAAAGTGTCCTTGAACAATTCTTCTTAGAATGATGTAAATGCCATTACCCTATCTTGTGAGACATGTGGAGGTCCTCACTCATACTTACAATGTGATAAAGTGCAAAACTTTCAAGGTGAATGCAATGCTTATCAAGATGAACAAAGAGAGCATTTAAACCCAACATCAACCCTAATAACCTCTCTTACAAGTCTACTAATTACCTTGCTCCACCCGGTTTCCCACCCCATCAACCTACCCAAAACCAAACAAACCCTCCACAATAGCTTCAAATAAATCAAGGGCCAAGGGGAAATTACCAAGGACACAAAAACAATAGAGCACCCAATAACTTTCAAAACCAAGGAAACAAATTTCATGGCAATACTCAAGGGTTTTATAATCAACCTCCACATTTCCCACAACAAGGATTTCAAGGAATTGGGCCAAATGAGTTTAATACCATTGAGCTTCTTCATAAGATGAACCAAGACAATGAAAGGAGATATCAAGATAATGAAAGAAGGATCCGTGAGAGTGAAAAGAGAACTCAAGATCAATTAAGAGCTATGCAAGAGGAAACAAACAAGAGGTTTATGATGCTCTTAAATCAAAGACCACAAGGTGCTTTACCCTCCAACACTCAAACCAATCCAAGGGAAAATGTAAATGCAATCACTACAAGGAGTGGGAAAACAAGTATTGATCCTTCACGTCCTCTTACACCTCTTTTGGTAACTCCTAATATGGTTCCTCCTTGTGATAAGCCTACACCTTTAAAGTTTATACCTTCTAGTTCTACAACTTCAAACTCTACACCTTCCACTCCTACACCTACTACTCCTTCACCTTCCACACCTATCAATGAAGAAACCAACAAAGAGAGTCATTCAACAACTACCACTCAACCTTCACCAAAACTAAGTCTTCCATACCCTTCAAGATTGAGAAAGGAAAAGCTTAATAACAAGGATGCCATTCAAGTGTCTAACTTTTTGAGGATGTTTAAGCAATTCAATATCAACATATTCTTTGCGGAAGCTCTATCTTACATGCCCAAGTTTGCCAAAATGTTAAAAGACCTCCTCTCAAATAAAGAAAAGTTGGTTGATATGCCTAACACGTCATTGAATGAAAATTGTTCCGCGGTGTTGTTGAAGACTTTACCAACAAAACTTTGAGATACGGGGACGGTTTTTGATCCCTTGTAATTTCTAGGGGGTGGAAAATTGCATGGCACTTGTGGATCTTGGGGCAATCATAAATTTGATGCCTTTGTCGGTTTGGAAACAACTCTCTCTCCCCAAGCTCACTCCGACTAGGATGACCCTTGAGTTAGCAAACCGTACAATAGCTTATCAGGTAGGGATTGCGGAGGATGTGTTTGTAGGGGTTGATAAATTCACATTCCCCATGGATTTTGTAGTTGTTGACTATGACATGAACCCGAGAGTTCCTTTCATTGTCGGAAGGCCTTTCTTGAGGACGGGTCGTACTCTTATTGATGTGGCGGAAGGAGAAATAATTATGAGAGTTGAGGATGAGAAAGTAGTGTTTAAGTTGGGGGAAGTCACTAAGAAGTCTCAAAGTTGTGAAACCGTTAACATAGTGGATGTTCTTGATGAGGTGTGTAATGAACATTTTCATGAAGCTTTCAAGAGTGATAGTGAGAACATACCGCATGTGGAGACCGTTGCCTCAATTGCTCCCTCCTTAACACCATTTGGAGAGAGTGATTTCTTCTTAGAGGAATTTGAGTCTAAATTTCTTGGTAATGATGATTCTCCCATCAATTGGGAAGAATACATTCTCACTATCCAAAAGTTACTCAATGAGGATCCCATTCCTTTACCTACTCCACAATAGGTTACTAATGATGATCTGTCATTAGTTAAACCTTCTATTGAGAGTCCACCTTCCCTAGAGCATAAAGATCTTCCATCACACCTTGAATATCCTTTCTTAGAGGGAGAGGACAAATTACCCGTTATCATAGCCAAAGAATTGAAAGATGATGAGAAGGATAAGTTTATAAAGGTTCTTAAGAAGCATAAGAAAGCTTTAGCTTGGAAAATATCCGACATAAGGGGGATTGATCCTAATTTTTGTACTCACAAAATCCTTATGGAGGATGATTACAAACCCGCCATCCAAAACCAAAGAAGAGTTAACCCAAAAATCTATGAGGTCATCAAAAATGAAGTTATCAGACTCCTTGATGCGGGTATGATTTACCTAATCTCCGACTCACCATGGGTTATCCCGGTGCAATGTGTGCCTAAAAAGGGTGGAATCACCGTTGTGCCTAATGAGAACAATGAGTTAATCCCCACTAGACTTGTCACGGGTTGGAGAGTTTGTATTGACTATAGGAAGCTTAATGATGCTACTAGGAAAGATTATTTCCCATTACCTTTCATGTACCAAATGCTTGAATGCTTAGTGGTAAATGAGTACTATTGCTTTCTAGATGAATTTTTGGGTTATTTTCAAATACCCATTGATCCAAAAGATCAAGAAAAGACCAAATTCACTTGTCCTTATGGCACATTTGCTTATAAAAGAATGGCTTTTGGCTTGTGCAATGACCCAAGGACATTCCAAAGGTGTATGATGGCAATCTTTCATGACATGATTGAGCACACAATGGAAGTATTCATGGATGATTTCTCGGTCTTTGGAGATTCATTCAATTCTTGTCTCTCCCATTTAGAACGTATGCTAAAAAGGTGTAAAGAAACACATCTTGTTCTAAATTGAGAGAAGTGCCATTTCATGGTCAAAGAAGGGATAGTTTTGGGACATAAGATATCCAATAAAGGTTTAGAAGTGGATCATGCTAAAATAGATGTTATTGCCAAACTTCCCCCACCTACCACGGTAAAAGGATTTAGGAGCTTTTTGGGTCATGCGGGTTTCTATAGATGTTTTATTCAAGATTTATCTAAGATAGCAAGACCCATGACCCACCTCTTAGAAAAAGAGGCTCCTTTCATATTCACACAAGTGTGTTTAGAGTCTTTTGAGATTCTTAAAGAAAAGTTGACTAAGGCTCCTGTTTAGGTAATGTGCAGACCAAATCATAAGACGTTGTGTAGATGGGCCCGAAGCATTTAAAATCTTAGAAGCTTGTCATAAGGGACCCACGGGGGGTCATTTTGGGCATAACTACACGGCTAAGAAAGTCTCCGATTCAGGTTACTATTGACCTTCCATTTACAAAGATGCCCAAGAAATGGTGAAATATTGTGATGTTTGTCAAAGACAAGGAAAGATTAATCAAAGAGACGAGATGCCACAAAATTTCATACAAGAATGTGAGATTTTTTATGTATGGGGTATAGATTTTATGGGACCTTTTCCATCATCAAAGGGCAATAAATACATACTCGTAGCCGTGGATTATGTTTCTAAGTGTGTTGAGGCTAAGGCTTTGCCTACCAATGATGCTAGAGTTGTAGTCAAGTTTTTAAAGCAATTATTTGCTAGATTTGGTGTACTCGGGCCATCATAAGTGATCGTGGGACTCATTTTTGTAATGATAAATTTATAAGAGTCATGAAGAAGTATGGTGTTAACCATATACTTTCTACCGCGTATCACCCTCAAACCAATGGGCAAACTGAGGTCACAAATAGTTGTTTAAAGAGGATTCTAGAAAGAATGGTGGGAGAGCATCGAGATTCTTGGTCGCATAAGCTTGATGATGCTTTGTGGGCTTTTAGGACCGCTTTTAAGACACCAATTGGTTGTACTCCTTATAGACTTGTCTATGGAAAAACATGCCACCTCCTATTCGAGTTAGAAAATAAGGCTTTATGGGCTCTTAAATGGGATAACTTTGATTAAAATCAAGCCAGTTCACATAGGAAAGACCAACTTAATGAGATGAATGAACTAAGAACTGATGCCTATGAAAACTCATTGCTTTATAAGAAAAAGACTAAAAAATTGCATGATGTTAAGATCAAGAACCGTGAGTTCAAAGTTGGAGATTTGGTTTTACTCTTTAACTCACGGTTGAAACTCTTTCCGGGCAAGCTTAAGTCACGATGGCCCGGTCCATTCACTATTGCTCAAGTATTTCCATATTGGACTATTGAGTTGTCACAACCAAATGGCCCAAATTTCAAAGTGAATGGTCACCGTGTTAAGCATTAATTTGGGGAGGACATTTCTATTGAAATGGTCCAAGAGATCCCAATTTTCCCCATGAATTAATTCATTGTGGGAAGAGTCGAGCTAGAGACTCCATAAATCAAGCTTGAATAACTAGGATTAGATCTTCTAGACTAGAGTGCGGTAGAATAGAAATAAAGGGTATAGAGATGAGAACAAGAGTATGGGGATGCCTCTCTTTTGTCTTCTTTATGTTTATAGGGTTGCTCTATCATTGCATGCATTGGAGCTTATGGAGGAGGCCCTTGTATCGGGTTCACTTTGTTACTATTGTGATATTCAAACCACTTGTGCTTAAAATGAATTCACTATAGTAGACCTTTCATTAGCTTAGGTTAAGCAAGTTATCAATGTCATAAGTGTAGGGGAGTTTACTCCAATACTCTTAAACATTGAGGATAATGTTTATCTTAAGTGTAAGAGGGTCTTCTATCGAAGTGACCTTACCTAGAACTTTGTCATTGACTTCATGATAACTTGGAAATTTATTTTTTAAACATTTTTCAAATTTTTGATCTACTTTGGCCAACAAAAATATGTATTCATAATTTTTGAATTAATCATTTTTCATTTGCATAACACATTTGCATTGTAAATAGTTCTTCTTTTATTCAAAAATATATAAAAAGGAAAAAATATAATAAAGGATATGGTTTAACAAGTTTAGGAGTCTTTGACATATTAGGCCCGCCATGAATATTTTGACTTAACCCGAGTTTGCTTATCCAATCTTACTATAGCTAGTATCCTTAACCATGTAGACCTTTATTGGTTTATTAGGCTAAGCATCCACTAGTCTCATTATTTGATATTTTAAACTGTAGAGAACAAGAGATGATAGAGTTTGAAGTAAGTGTTAAGGGCTAGACAAACCTCATATTAATTAATTATGACTTTTATATCCCCTTTCGTAGCCTTTACTTTCTTGTCAACGCATGCATATATGTTAATAAATAATCAAGAACGGTTTTAATCGGTTTGTTCTCTCTTACGCATTTTTTACTAATCATTCGTGGTTGGTATAAGTATGTCTTAAGATTCTAAGTTAGAACGTTTTATGTGTACAATACTTATGTCATGCTTAATACTTAGCGGGTGTTTTTCCTTTTATTCTTTTCAACTTTTTTTGTGAGGAATAAAGAAAAATAAGAGCGGCTTATGAAAAAAATGAGTGGCTAGAAAAAATAATAGAAAAATAAAAAAAAGAAAAAAATAATAATTATACAAGACTCCCAAGAGGGACAGTGAAGTGTTAATTATAGTAGCTATTGAACTCCAATATTAGTCTCACAAGGGTTGCGGGGATTTAATAGTTGCTCCAATCTAATATTACCTTGACGGGTTGCAGGATTGAAGATCCAAGGTCTAAAAAAGGCGGCAGATATAGATTATTGCGGGAGTTTTATTTTTCTTTTCTTAGTGAGTGTGTAGCTACTTATTAATGCATGGCATAAGGATCTTACACATAAGGCGAATGACTTATTATTTTGGGTCGAACTTATATCAATTATGGGCGGTTTTTTGAGTAACGGATAAGATGGTTACTTAGGATTAAAACCGTGCTTCCTTATTTTCAGATTTTACATTTCTTATATTTCACGCTTTAAATAATGACAAATTTTCCCAAAAGCAATTTGCTCAAATAATAACCGGTCTTAGAGGCATAATAAATGGGGGTATAATGGTAACACAATTAATTTGTATGAATAAGTCGATGCACTTTCACTTATGGATAACAATAATCTTGTTTTTAAGCTTGGTATGGGGAAAGTGAAACTTGAGGATGATAAGTGTTCATGGTACCAAAGCCCTAATTAAAGTCCTTGATTTCTTTATGAGTTATTTCCATCAAGACCATTTCAAGAAAAATCCAAAAATATATAAATAGAATTTATTTCCTTTGCATTGCATTGTAAAAATCAAAATCATGCATCATATAGTGTAGTATAGTATAAAAGCATTCCATATTGGCCAAGATGTATTAATTATGAGAAAAGTGTAAATTGGTGCTTTAAAATGTGGCATTGCATGAGGTCATGGCAAATGATCAAGTGTAGGCGATTTGATATGAGTGAAATCTCATATCAATTATATCATATTTAACCCTAAAACACAAAGTAAAATACCTGATTTTGATTTATAAAAGCAGTATTATGGGTATTTTGTTATTTGTGCTTGTGTAGGTAAAAAGATACAAATATGAAGCAAACAAGGAAATCAAGCCAATATTGATGAAGAAAAGACAAAAGAAGGATGAAAAGTAACAAGTCAAACAAAGTCAAATGACCTTTCTTGACAACTTTGAAAGTAGAAGGACTAAGAGTGCAAAGTTGGAAAAGTCAAGAATAAAGTCAAACATGGTCAAAGACAAATTCAACAAGTCAAGGGATCATTTGTGTTCAAGAATAAAGCTAAAAGGGCCAAAATTAACAAACTTATGAAGATCCTAGTTTAAGTTTCAAAGCTGAAAACAAGAAAGACTTAAACTGCCAACTTTGAAAGATAAAACTAGGCTTGATCTGTGTGAAGATATATCAACCAATGGGAAGGATTTATTCATGAGACATGGATCACCAGCTGGCCTCATTAATAAGGAGAGAGGAGCCGCCTTATTAAGTAGCCCAATCACAACAGTGCCACGCACTAACTCGCCATCCACCAATCATAAATTACTTAACGGATAATGATCCGTGTGATACTTTCTCTTCCAATAAAAACAAGCCACGTAGCCTCTCTAAGCCCAGATCAAAGAACGTGATAGAGTGAAGATCATGGAAAGTTCTTAACATGAAAAGTGTTCGTATTTGCAAGACGAAGCTTTCCCACTTATCCAATTATGATGAAATCCATTGAATCAAAAAGGCCTAATTGTGTTCTTCACCTGCAAATCACAATTCATCAATTGAGGACACATGGAATGCTGCTATTTGTTGTAACACGTCACCAACATCACCCTCACTCCTTTTCTACTCTATAAATACCCCTAGTTATTCTTCATTTCTTGTAATGTAGAAAAAGTGTGAAATTCACACACACTTTTCTTTCTCTCTTCATTCAGTTAGAGATTAGAAGTTAGAAACTTCTCAAGTGTCTGACAAACACTTGAGATAGTTTGTTAGATTGTTGTAACCGTTTTTGTAACTACCTTCTTCCATTAATAAAGAATTCACTTCAAAGTTCACTCAATACTCTCTCACATTACTGCATTCATTCTCTACACTGCTACCTTGTTCTTCCATTGATCAAACTTGATCAATGGAGTATGTTTGATGATTTGGTACTTATCTTGTTATCAGAAGTTGTTCAAGTTCAATTCCTTGCCAATTATAGCCAGAATTTAGAAATGATGCCAAGTAGATCAGACTGATGATTTTGGTGATGAAAATTGGATTGTAGATTGTTGATTGTGGTTAATGGAGGTGTAATTAGTGAGCTCAACGCTCATTACTCCATCAAAGGAGGCTTCTTGCTAAAAAGTGCTCTATTCTCGTTTACTTTTCCACTAAAATGTTGGTTGCATGCTAAATTCTTAGTTTTTAGTTAAACTACTTGTTGTTGTATGCTTTGTGGTTTAGTTGATGCATCTGATATAGTTTGATAGGTCATTACTTGATTCATTAGCTTATACTACATAATCCTTTGTTAATTCCAAAATTTGCTTTATAACTAGTGTTTGGATTAGTGTTGATTGTGAGTTTTAGCAAAAGTTTTGGAGTAAAACTTGTTTACACTAGTTCAACAGACTTTTGTAAGTCATTTGAAAAGATTTTGTAGTCAAACAAGTAGTCAAACAAGCAAACTGCTCTAAAAAACTTTAGGTCAAAATACACAGCCAAAACATGCTAGATTCAAGTGCTTGCCATTTCTTTGTTAGTTGGATTTAGGTAGTAATTCAAGTTGCTGAGAGTAGTTCATAGTATAAGCTTCACATTCATCTAAGATAGACCATACAGTTCTATATATTAAGCAATTAATAAGCCAAAGAATAAGCCTTAGACCAAAGCTCAGTTTCTGTGATAAAGGACTAATCAGTTTTGCATTTCCCACTTATCCTCTTCATAAATCTAGTGATTTTATTACATAATCTTGTTGTCCAACTGATTTTAAGAGGTTTTGGAGCTTTTCAACCTTTGGTCAAAATCTGGTCAACGAAAGTCAACATAAGCCCATTTTTGCTTAATTTCACATTCCAGCTTATCCACTTGATGATTTTGGATATTTCTTGATATTCAAGTCTTCTATAAGCTTGTTCTATCATTTTCAGTAAAAAAAATCAAGTCGTGCTTGTTTGGATAAGCTAGTAGCTTATATTGAGCTTATTCAAAAAGCTATTTTGAGTTCTAGGTCGAGTTAGCTTATTTCCTTAGAGCTGACTAGGTAAAATTCGATTTTAAGCTTTTTGAAACAAATTTGAGCTTTTAAGACTTAGTAATAAGCCCAAACGAGCTTATTCTTCTTGGGAACCCATTTTGCTTAATAATCTTGTTTAAATTGCAATTAGGTCCCTATATTTTAGGGATTTGTATAATTAGTATTAAATAGTTTGCTTTTCTAGGGTTTGCAAACAAGTCCCTGGTTTTAGTGGTTTGTTTAATTTCAGTTAGGCAGTTTACAATTTGTTACAATTTTAGTTACAAGTTTGTTATCTATTCATTTTAAGTCCTTTTAGTTTCAAAATTTACATTTCTAGTCCTTGTACTTTACATACTTTACATTTTTAGCAAAATTTAAAAATATTTTGCATTGTTTACTTGTACATTTGGAATTAATTGTAGTATGTGCAATTTGTTTTAGAATATTACGGTTACGTAGTGATAATTTTTTTACATTCTTTTTACGTGCTTTGTGAAATTAGACCTAGATTACCAAAAATCTTATAAAATCTAAAACCAAAAGCAATTTGTGAACTTAATATCTTCTGGACAATAAATTCGTTTTGAGTTGAGAATTACGAACTAAAAAGTGAAATATTACTAATGCAGGTATGTTTCTTGTACACTTGCATGTTGTTTTGAATTAAGTAAGAATACTAAAAAAAATATTAACGGATTTGTGTATGGTTAGATGAAAGAGCTCATCACTACTACACGTGGGAAGGTCACAATATGCATTACAATGAATCTGATGTTGTATATATTATTCTTGACGGTCCTGTTTATGACAAATATCAATTGGTAAGTATTAAAAGTCAAAACTATGTTACATATGCATTAGAGTATGTGTTGAACATTATATTTAACATTCTTAAATTGCTAATTCATGTGTTATGTGTCGTACTCAGACATTGCCGATTTAATTTTGCATGTCACATGTGTGTGTTAACTACTTATCGGTAATAATAAGTCGTTACACTTTTTTATTATGAATAAGTTGGTTCACACAACATGTTGCGTTGTTTAAAGTGTTTAAACTTTAAAATTTCATGTTTTATTTTCGTTACATGAATATTTCCATCAATGAAATTAGTTTCTTTAATAGATGATACATATTGATACTATTTTTGTGATTCTACAATATTATTTTTTTGTAACTTTTTACACAAAAATATAACAAATTTATTTTAACTTGTATTTAAAAAAATTGAAGAAAGATCAAGGATCATTAAGGTAAATATAATTATGTATTACCGGTATAAAACAAATTTGTTATAAATATTCGGCCTAAACCTAAATGAAATCTCATTAAACACAATCAGAACATACAAATGGCTTCTGAAACGCCTCATATGAAGGGTGATTCAAACAACGTTACAATTGAGAACAATTCCAAAAACCATGTTTCTCCATAAAACAATCATAAAGACTCCACAAAAACAAAGAAAATTCATAACATGAAAACTAAACAACGTCGTGACAAGGTGAATGAGACGTTGACTTTTCTTTCTGATTTTTTGAATCTGGTGAATCTTATAACCATAATCCAGGTACATTTTACTTGACACAATTATATACATTTGCATCATGTTAAGTTGGTGCATACGACATGTGGTTTTAGTGTTTAACTATATTTCAGATGTCGTTGATGAATCCATTATTTTTTAATGGCTAAGTGTTTATGTTCTTGATGATCATGAACGTCAAGAAGTTTTTAGAGGTATCCAAAAAAAGTAGAGAAAACCAATGTCCTGATAAAATACTTACGAGCAATGGGACATGCAGTTGATGATCATGACATTTTTGATATGAATTTCTATACTGATGATGATGAATGAATAAACAACTGGCAATTTATCAAATGTATTTGTCTTTGATTATCTATATCTTACTACATTATAAAAACCTCATCTCAATGTTTGAAAAAAGTTGAAATTTCAACAATTCCTAAAATACAATTGATACAAACCGTGTATTTGATATTCACAAACTAAATATGGAAAAAATACACTATGATTTGCCAGTTGACATTGGAAAATCTCTACAATTATACTAATTGATAAATATGGAAACTATACACTATGATTTGCCAGTTGACATTGGGAAATCTCTACATTTATACTAATTGATACTGGTGTCGATTACTACACATATGTTTTCTTTTCTTCTCTCACACACAAAATCACATATATTTGTGCCTAAAAAACCTCAAATCTTATTATCTACACCACCTATGCATTTCCACATACATCGCCACCACCATCATCTGATTCCGCCACCAACACCACCTAAAATTGGTGGTGTTTGAGTTTTGGTGGTTTCGTTGATGTTTTAGTGGTTTTGGTGGTGTTTTGTGGTTTGTGTGATGTTTTGAGTCTGTTTTTGTGGTGTTTGATTGAATCTTACTGGACCTGAACGGTTTGTCAGTTTGGTTGTGTTGTAGGTCACTGGTATGTTTGCTGGTCATGAGGTATATTAACATCTATCACATATATGGTGGTTTCCTTTGTGGTTCTTGTTATGTTAAGATTTGGTTTATGTTTTTTTAGTTATATGGAAGTGAAAATGGAGATACGAAGATAAATATTTTGAATGGAATGAACATTATCTATTGCTCTATTTTTTGGTCTTTTGTTCCTATTGATTTTCTGTTGCTACGTGTTATCTGATATTTGTGGGTTAACATATCTATTAGGTGGACTATTGAGAAGGTCGATGTTGTTATGCTGATGAGGATATTTCCTGCGACCTCATGTTTCGTTTTGGTTAGTGTATGTGATAATTTTGATTCGTTTTAGAGTTTTAAATTTAAGTTTTTTCATGATGTTTAGTTTCTAGAATCTTGAAAATAAGATATGAAAAAAAATATGAAATTGACAAAAACTTGATATATGATCATTAGGGTAGTTTATCCTTATCGATGTATACTTTTTACATGATTTGATATATACAAGAGGTTTGTAATACTCCGTAGGATCCTTTACGCTGAAAGTAATATATAATGAAGAATAACATGAACTCTTTTAAACAAATTTGAAGTATATCATGACACTAATAGTAGATATTCAAATCATCATTGCTTCTTTTATTTGTTGCATTATATATCTTCCCCTTCGCGTTAATCAAATGCAATTTTGTATTGGCCTTTTAGATTTTTTTGTTATGTGGCATATATATTAATGGATCACTTTGCAAAAGAACATGATAATAAAAAAGGAAGTTGTAAAAGTGTTGCTATTTGGATGCAACCTCATGGGTGGGTGATGTTTAATTAGCACCAACAACTTTCAAGATTATGATACTGATGTTTTTAATTTGTAAAGGTGCAAGAATCCACAATTTATAAAGGGTTCAATACATTCTGTTTTCAAAGTGATAATTTGATTTTGCAGCAAGGTATCATGTGCATACATGATTTTCATAGTATTTATGTAATACAACTTTTATATATTTGAATTTTAAATCTTATGATTTGTATTTTTCTTAACTTGGGTTGTTAAGGTTCATGAGATCAGTACATGGACATTGAAAAAGATCCAACGAGTTATCAAAAATTCAGATGCTTTACTGGTCAAGCTTTTGATCGGCCATGTTTGTTTAATGCTTTTGCAAATACTTTCTACTAATTACAATAACCTGTTCAAACTTGCATACTAGATAAGTAGGATTATGTTAGAGTAGGAATATGTTATCCAGACTACTTAACTTATATGTATCAGGTGAAATAAGCGCTTGAAGTTGCTTATTCCAAACTGCTTAAGAAGATAAACTGTTTTGGTAAGCTATTCCAAACACCACCTAAGGACTTATTAGATTAGTCCTTAAACATGCATATAAATGAAATTGGTTGCAGCTTAGTGAATGATTCTTAATGCGAAAAAAGAAAATTTGTGTTCTTCTTTTTAAGGGTTCTACTCATATGACAAAGTATTCTATCATTTAGTCCAAATTGAGAATTTTGTGAAAGCCGTCAGGATTACCCCTATCATAGTAAAGCATATAGATTTTTGACTTTATGTTTTCCCTTTTTCACATCCTCATAAATGGGTAAACGGATAAGGGTCTTTTTTTAAGTTACCCGGTCAAGGCTTTTAGCTCTTATATGCACAATACAACTGTTATGCCAATTATGTTCACTTTGATCGTTAAATTCAAACATTAAAGGTAAATTCTTTTATTAATTTGTGAAACCGCCACTTTAGCGACTACTTAGATTATAATCATTGACGACAGTTCCCTATTGTAGCACATACTGATGTAACTTTGGAAAAGCATTGTTCTATAAGGTTTAGAATATAACAGCTTTGGAAAGGCAAAGGGCACAAGATAAGGACACGCAGACCCTTTCTAGGCTGCTGCCCATGAAGCCATGATTAGTTATTATGGTGACAATCATGATGATATAATTGTTGTCGCTATATATATTCACAACCAAATAAGTGTGTCCTTATCTTTAACACATATGCATTATATTTATTTGTAGGTGTGACCGATGGGTAGGTCAGCGTAGTTGAGAAACCATGAATAATGGGTTAACACAAGATCGCATACATTTTCTAGACATGCCCCAGCAAATGTATGGCAGCAAGGAGATTTTTTAAAATAGATTCAAGTCATCATCTTTATTCAGATTGTATGGTGCTATATTGTATAGGAAATAACTCCTATGTTCTACCACATTTAATCAGAAGAGGGTAAAACAAATCTGTATGTTTTGCGTATAATATTTGTTAAGAATAATTATTGTGTTAACTTGCAATGGACATGACTTTGGATGGGTATAAAAGGAGTATGGCCTCATGACGTGGGTTATTTTAATGAATTTTACTAAAATGTTGTGTACAATTTTTTTTATGTATCTTAAAGAATTTACCATACGTTACGAGAGTTTGCAAATTCACTTTGATCTCTCCATCTTCTATTTTAAACGTGACATGACATATTCACCACTATATCGAATATCGTTAATTATTTGATACTAGACAATGTCTGCCGCTATGCGCGGGTACTCGTCTAGTACCCTATAAAGGGTGTATCTCAATTGTTGAATGTTGAAAATGTGTTTATTTATGGCATTGTTGAAAACTTAATTACCCCTCTAATGCAACAAGCAAATAAATTGTAATTGTGGAAATGTTGAAAAGTTACGTCATCTATATTCGGCTGGAATGGAAACTTGGAAAGTATAAGCTGGACATTTTGTATAATAATCTGGACATATTGAAACATGGAAAGTATAGGCTGGAAATTTTGTAATAGAAATATATGTGAATTTATACAACGCTTCCTAATATAAATTTCAGATTTACTCTACTATATGTACCTTTTCTTGGAAGTCTTGAATGGCTACAATCTTTGCTACACGCTGTAGTTTGGTGTTCAATGGATTATGGAATGCTTGGATCTAAGAAACTAATCCTGGAAGTGCTAATTATGGAATGCTTTAAATTTCACACGCCATTCCTTACAAAAATCGAAGATAGTTGAAACTCTGTTATTTACAGAATGGTTGAAACGCTAAATTTTTTAGGGAAGAAATAAATATTTATAGAATGGTTTAAAATTTCACACGCAATTCCTATAAAAAACGCAAATATGACAAATTATTTTCAAAACTTTTAAGCTTCAAACTAAAAACTTTTCTTATATAAACAAGCATAATGTAGGGTTTTCATTCGCATACAAGAGATACAACAAAAAAATGCAATTATAAAATGAAAGAAACATCGATGATGATATTAAGGTTCGTTATGTTTACACTATTTGTTTTATTTATGAAATTTAGTGTAATGGTTTCCTCTTATATATGCTTATGATCTTTATCCAGCTATTTGGACCGATGCGATCCTATAAAAACGGTACTAAAAACTATAAAACTTTCTTAAACTATATTTAACATAGTTCAATGTGCAGGCTTTTGATGTAGGTATTGCGTGAACTGTTCGCAACCATGCTTTTGTCAAGCTCCATGGCATAAAACATAGTGAGTTTGGTCGTGAACTTGGAGAATGGTACTAATATAAACTCTTATCCGATTTTATAAAATTTCCTTCATTTGCATCTTATAATTTACACGGCTTGTTACATCTTTTCAGGGGCTCGATAACTACTTGAGCGTAAAGCATGTGACTCAGGTTACATATCAAACGATGCTTAGGGTTGCTATACATCACCATATCCTAAGCTTTAAGAGGAGTGGAGGATACAAGTCCAATGTACTATTATCAAAGGCAGCCTAGAACGCAAGTCCAATGAACCATATACGATTAACAGATACATCTAATTTTTTTTTTACCATTTATCAACAAACCTACCCAACCTATATAGTGTCACCAGGATCACCATATCCGTGGCTGAGGGAAATAGAATATGAAGAACATGGCTACTTATCCATCTTCTTGCTACATGTGCTAATTGGTTACCATTATGTCTGCCGGTAGAATTGCAGCTTGCTGATCGAATGCTTAAAGGGTGCGCTGGTTTATACAAATAAAAAAGATATGTATGGTGAGGTTCCAAGATCACACAACCAACTGCTCGTTGAAAGTTGGTTCCTAACTTTTAATATAATAGTAATATTTTTTGAATATAACAATATTATTTGGGTCCATTTTGTCCTCCGACGGATCAGAGAGAGTCACGAGTAAACTAAGTCATAACAATGTACTACTATTTATAAGACATCATATTCTGTTAGTTAGAGCATCAACTATAGTATTTCATGAAAATGTTTTAAAGTTATGTTTATGTCGTAGTAGACGCCTTTGGTGAGTTAAAACTAAAAGCTTTTTGATTCAGTTGCCCAACTTATGCAAGTAATTTTGTTCAACAACTAATGAATGAGAAACTTTCATTTTTTTGTTAGTAGAGATCTCATATGCATAGTGATGTTTTGATTCATGTCTGTGTATTATAAATGCATGTGGTGCATCAATGTAATCCTCATAGCTTTTATGCTTTTTATATTTGTTGATTATATCAGAATGTGCATGAATGATAATTTGTTAAACACCCTTTAGTATTTCTTCTCACACAGTAGGTCAACTGTGATTATTTATCCATATACCCCTTTCATCACAATTTTATTTACTTACCATTTTATACACAGAGGTTTCATTGGTTTGTGATTTGGTGGGCAAAGACGTAGATGCATAGAGCTCCTTCTCAAGCCATTTGTACCATGACTCATGACGTAAGTAAATATTTTCAAAGATAATAGTTTCACAATATGAATGTAATTTCTCTTGCTCCATCAATGTTTCT
Organism: Glebionis coronaria; assembly: GCA_025667525.1. NCBI lineage: Eukaryota > Viridiplantae > Streptophyta > Magnoliopsida > Asterales > Asteraceae > Glebionis > Glebionis coronaria. Next base: position 656,660,643 of record CM046874.1, on the reverse strand, counting down.
TTTTCTACAGCTAATGTGAACATAATTTCCCGTCCGTTTTAATTTTGCGAATACTATCAATAAAGTTTAGGAGAACACAATTTCATAAGTGGGTGTCTATTTTTCGACTCTATTTTCTTGTATGGCCAACTTTATGTTGGATTGTTTAGAAGGATATCACAGAAAACTACAAAGGTATTAGTTGGTCAATGAGAAGTCTATACCTCAAATGTCGTGTATGAAGATGTTTTATGCAACAAGTAATGTGCGTTATTAGATTTTATTTCATACTCGTGTAATATTTCACTTTCATTTCACTAAATGTTTTTATATGTTGTCTGATACATGTTAAGAATTTATCGCATGCTACGAGCGTTTGCAATTTTATCATCTTTTCACATTAAACGAAACACTTAGTCTGATATCACATATCATTATTTTAACTGTAGCTATGCATTTCCGCCACTATGCGCGGGTATTCGTCTAGTCAAGAAATAATGTATGTTTATGTAACAATTTTGGAATGAATTCAAATTGATTAAAAACTTTTATTTGATTATGAAATGTTTGACCCTCTCATTAAATGATAATACATATTATAACTAATTTTTGGTTATACTTGGATTATTGTTCATAAATTACATATATTTACCTTCCATTAATATACTCATTCATAATAATCTCTATTCAATCATTTTTAAAATTTTAATTCAAAAAATTTCATCTAAGTCTATAAAAAAGAAACGTATATTATCCAAGTCTATTTCATCACTCCTATGTATTGGGTCACAACTGTGTATTTTTGGGCATAACTCTACCATGAATCACTTCCATGTATTGGGTCACATTGGACAACAATTTTTAACATAACCAAAATTTGTTATAGTATGTCTTCACACATAGTTAATGATGCCATTACAATTAAATACGTACGTTTGGATGAAAAAAAATATAATGTCTTGGCATTATACCTTCAGTATATGAAACTTATAAGCCTTAGATTTTCATAACATATGGATCCAAATGACTAATGATAGAGTTATCAAAATGTAATACAGTCTAAACAAAAGCATAATTCATTTAACATTTAACACACATGAAATAAGGGAACATGCATTTTATCACCTTCCACAACCTCTTCAACAATGTTTATAAGTTTCAACCTCATCATTTTTGGAGTTTTAAAGCCACAAGTTTCATCAAACACCCTCCATTTTCCAGGCATCTTCACGTGGTTATTCCTTTAAGGTTTTGTGTAGTATGGAATCAGTTTAAGTTTCATAATGAACCTTAATCATCATGAACTATCACTACTCTCTTGTATGTGTGCATTCTAAAACTCAAATCTAATCATATTCATCATCCGTTTTATCATTATTAGGATCATACTCATCATCAATATCTTCAATATGTGCACCATCATCATCGATAATATCTGCAAACTCATGTGTTTCCTTTGTTGATTGTTCATGCGTTTCTTCACTATTTCCTTCTGAAACTTCTACATCAATACCATCTTCATCATCAGTTCCAACGTCACGTGTCAATTTATGATCATTATGTGTTTCAGTAAAAAAGGTGTCATTATTAATGACTTCTTCATCGGTGTCCTCGTCAGTAAGTCGCAATTCATGTGGTAGGGATGTTGAAGTCCTTGGTTTTTTTGTTGTGACGGGTAAAAGCGGTTCTTCATTATCAACCTCCTACATGAAATGAAATTATAGTTGAACACAAAATATTTCTATGTTTGTGTAAATAAAAATGCAAAAAATAAACTTAACTATGATGTAAACTAATTTATAATTCATAAATTTCCATGACTAATGTGATAATCAACGTCGATAATTATTCTATCAGATAATAAAAGAACATCCTCATTGTCCATTATTTTATCGGATAATGAAAGAACATCCTCATTGTCAGAATCACCAATTAGAATAACATAATTTTTTTCAACATCACAACCATCAATATCAATTAATGTTTCATGTGGTATATTTACATCCTACATCTTTTGATTAATTGTTTTTAAAATAATATTCAATTTGATAATTATTGTCTACACAAACATATATATTATAGCTATAAAAGGTGTTTAGTAGATCTTACCAATTCATCCTCGGGTAGATGAATATCAATTTTATTATTCTTGATATCCATCAATACTTTTTGATGAATTACGTTTGTCTGACTCTTGCATTTCCTATATAAAATAATGCATAAATTTTAAAACAAAAAGAATACTGAATAAACTAGTGTTAAAATAAATAATTATATGTTATTCACAAAAACAGTAATATCTTAGATGTACTAGAGTTAACCATTGCCTTGTGATTAAAAAAATTATATATGTGAGTTTAGAGTTCAAAGCTTTTGGTCTTATAAGGATGAATAAATTTATTATGGAATCCATATATAAAATAATTTTTTCTTTTACGGATGTAGTACATTCACATCCTACATATTTTGATTATTTTTTAAAATAATATTTAATTAAATCATTATTGTTTACACAGACATATATATTGTAGCTATAAAAGGTGTTTAGTAGATCTTACAACTTCATCCTCGGGTAGATGAATATCAATTTTATCATTCTTGATATTATTGATACTTTTTGATAAATTATGCTTGTCTGAGTCTTGCATTTCCTATGTAAACTAATGCATAAATTTTAGAACAAAAAATACTGAATAAACTATTGCTAAAATAAATAATCATATGTTATTCACAAAAAACGGTAATAACTTAGATGTACCAGATTTAAACATTGCCTTATGGTTAAAAAATTATATATGTGAGTCTAGAGTTTCAAAGCTTTTGGTCTTATAGGGATGAATAAATTTATTATGGAATTGATATATATATATAAAATTTTCTTTTATGTACATAATTATTTGGTTGTTTGTAGCTATCGTGTTTTTAAAGATGGCATTTTTTACAACAAAATCACTATGCACAATTATGTATATGTTATGAAAACTTGTTAAAAAACAAAGTTTTACTATTTTTCATAAGTTATACATATGAAAAAAATATTATACATAAGTATACTTTATTGATTATCAATCATAAGTTATACATATAGAAACTTGTTATGAAAAAAATATTATAACTATTTTTCAAAGTAGTTACACCACTTGAATTGAAAATCATATACCTAATGGCGTTGATGAACTAAGATTTTGTTATCGGATTCAGTTGATGTTATTGTGTTCAAAATAAAAGAAAAAAATATTCATAATTTTGGTAATGCTTATATGTATTTATGTGTAACATAGTTGTATGAATTAAATCAAGGATGAATAGACCAATGTTATACACTAAACATTATTTTCACACACTGCTTACTCCCCAGCTTGTTATGGATTTACATGTCACATCATTAGCGAAATCTTAGTAACAACATTCCTAAATCAATTCTATTATTATCTTTGCAGAAAAAAAATGGAAAATGAGTTTATTTTCTCGATGTGCAGTCAGGAGTAAGCCACTTTTCTAGTGTGCCATTTCATCAACTTTGAACTACACTATGTTAATTGACATAAATGACGTGTACATACAACTAACATAAAAACTTTTATTTTGTAGGAATTACCAAAAGTCTTCAAAGTTAGGTTCTACAATTGACAAATATACATTTTCCTTAATAGCCCAAACAGGTATCATTACATTTGCCTAATCAGAGGTGAAGGTAATAAGCTACATTTGTATGGTGAAGAATGGGAATCATTTGCAAGAGACAATTTAGATGAAAGTGTAATGATGTTGCACTTTGTGAAGAAAGGGGACGACACGTTTTATGCTACAAGGTATGCTAATGGAGGCACTGAGTGTCAAGGATATGAAAGGCGAACTGTTGGGAAAAGAGTTACTAAATGTTTGGTTTAATACACTCATGGAAGCCAGGTAAGAAGATTGTAATCTATGTATATATAAATACTTGAAGTTATATAAAAAAATTGGCAACATTAATGGTAACATGAAATCCTATTTTCCTATTTTTCTATAGCTTCTTCCTGGTGATTTTTTGCAAAACATTTGGAAAACCATATTTAATGTTTACATAGACATACGTAGGTTTAAGGTTAGATATGAGAGGGTGCAAGCAGACCCAAACAACGTCGTGCGTTCAAATAAACTGTTTGGAGAGAACTAGAATAGGCTCGTTGCTGATATAGAAATTGTTGTAGGTCAAAACATGGTTTTCTCAAACAAAGGACACTACAGGCTACACTTTTCAGTGCTTGGTCACAATGGCATAGCTAAGTATAACCACATAGCATTTCCGACAATGTTGAGGCTACCTGCTCATGAGATTCCAACATATGCTACTACATGTGTGTACTTGGACACTTTATTCTTAATTTATATACTATTTTTAATGTTTGAAACAGCTGGTATTCAAAATCTTTTCGCAGACAAAAGATGTCTACACTTTTGCAGCTGGGAAGGGCACTTGACGCACAACAACGAAGTAGATGTTCTGAACATTATGCTTAATGCTTTTGTGTATGATCTTTCCCAATTGGTGAGTACAAAAATATAACCAACGAAGAAGACTAATAATGTATGCATTAGTGTATGTGTTTGTATATATGTTTAACGTTAACTTTTATTTCTTGGGTAATATCGTATACAAGCATTGCCATCTGACTTCTGCATAGAACACATATGCATACTATAGGAGAGCATTGCTTGTTTATGATGATGTTAGGTTCCTTATGAAGCTCAAGATGATTCCAGACCACACAAGACAAAAAAGGAATTCACATGTTAATATGACTAGAAAATGGAGGGTCTTTGAGGAGATGTGTAGTTTTAAGACACAAAAATGATGCGCTTGAAGCTGATTCGGATTGTTCAAGAAGATATTGAAGGTGAAAGAATGGATATGCCCTTATTCCATGTATGCTAAAATTCTTTTATGGTTGTGCTTGTTAAACTGTCTCCTTTTTTGGTAACCTGTGTGTGCTATATTGTGTTGCATAGTTGTAGTTGTGTTGTTAATTATGAACTTGATTAGGCATACGTATATCTGCCAAGACAATGTCCTGTATGTTTTGGTTAGGAACTCATTATATTGGATGTCAGATATCCTTTTTAATGGTTTATTTGTAAAACATCTTTATCAAGTATGTGTTTAGTATGTTTTAAAAAAAATAATTTCTCACGTATACAATTTAAAATTGGTCATTTTGGGTAAACTTCATAAGTTCATAAGTTAAATATATAAGCCCTAAAAATGCAACATACACAAACAAAAATTCCTTGATATTGAAGCTTAAATAGTTTTTTCTTACATAATAGTGATACTACTTTTAAATAGAAACAAACAATAAGGATGTTTCATAATAAAAATCTGACATTTAAATTATATGGATTACATTTTTATGGCTTTTCTGGATCAAATGCTAAATGCAACTCGTCATAATCCTAACATTTTACTTCATCGTCTTCATCATCATACTCAAACTCTGATTCGGATGGGTACTCTTCTTTAGGTCTTCGTATAGCAGTAATGTTGATCCCAAACTTAGATTGATTTAGCTTTGTATTATCGAGATAAGATCAAGAGTAATACGTAGAAAAACTTTGTGTAATTAACAATTCAAGTGTTATGAGAAAAATAACACTTAGAATAAAGAACACAGCAATTACCAAACTTTCAATTGATTAATAATAGGGTAAACTGCAAAAAAACGTCCCTGAACTTTCCCATTTTCGCAAATTTACCACTGAGAGCAAACTACAAGCAATATTTCCACTATACTTCAAAATCTCGTGCATTTTTGCCACTGAATTGACGATTTTTGACTTTTTGCCATTTTCTTCCATTAACTCCCACATGTGCCTGGCATGTGAGGGTATATTCGTCTTTTCAACTCGTCCAACCATCTCATCCAATATCCACATTTCCTTAATGCAATTTTTTTCCCCGAAACCATTTAATACCCTCCGCGATTGCTTCCACCTTTGATTTATGCATATTACGTCCCTGAAACCGTTCTCCCACATGATACGATTGCTTTCCGGTAAAAAATTTTACTTCTAGGTCTAAATTTTCAGTGCAAAGTATCCATCATAATGTTATAAGTACATCATCTCTTTTCCTTCCATTCAATTTTTATCTTATCACCAAAACACCAATCATCACCACTTAAATATGGATAATTTTAGGCAAGATCGCTGTCACGGTACCATTATCCCTGATTTGGGGCTCCTTTATGGTAAGATTCGGTCTCCTTTAGGTCTTTTATATGGTAAGCTTAGTTTGGATATGATGTTATTCTTATTGCCTACTTTATAATTGATTTGGGGTTTTTTTTCACATAATCGAATCAAAACTTGTTTACTGTAAAAATCTATCACAATGGTGAATTTACCTCACCATCAAAAAGAATTCATCGGTTTGGTACTATAAGTTGGTTTGACTTAGTTCACCATGACAAATTTGGTATGTACACACTCGTAAAAATGTTTAAGGATCTATGGTGCATATAAGTTATGGTTTTGTTCTCGCATTTTAGGATTCCTAGCCACTCATTGGACGACGGTTTGCTACCACTATCGTCTAAAGAAGACGATGACAAATTTTTTGAGTATGTTCCTAGGTTTAAGGAAATGGAGGTGTATATTAAACCAGGTGTTTCATTGGTACAACAGTACTTGATGGAACAGAAGGCAAGTAAAGGTAAGGATGTGGTGGTAGAAGAAAATGTTGATGATGATGTTGTGAAAGAGTTGGCTCAAAAAAGTGTCAACAATGAGAAGATGGTGACATTTTGTCACACTAGCTTTTTGGGAGGGAAGGAACTATGATGGCTAATGATTTTCGTGTCTGTGATTATGACAATGAGTTCCCACCACCATGGTCAACAGAAAAATTGTTTGAAGATAGGAGTAGATGGAAGAGTGCTGAGTATGTGTTCAGGATAGTATTGGAAGAGATTGACAACGTGTTTGGGGTTGATGAATCAAGCCAGGAAGAACAACAAGTCTCAAACGATGATACTCGTGATGATGTCTCTTTTGGTGAGGTTGATTTTGATGCTTTTGCTGGTTATGCTGATTATGGTAAGGAGATGGAGGTTCATCAATATCAGACTGACACTAGTGATAGCATTAGTGGCAAATCTAGGGAATTTCCTACATGGGACAGAGATGAATATGACCTGGAAGAAGCCGTGAATATTGCCATTAATTTTGAACTAGAATGATGATCCTTACCATCTTGATGATGAGCATGAAGAGATTAGTGACATGTTTGCTAACATTGATGAAGTAGTGGATGAGCTTCAGCAAATAAATCAATATGAAGATGTGGATGACATTCATGCTTATTATCATCAAAAATTAGATGAAGCAGAGGCTGTTGGGGTTAAACCTGAGGCTGTTGAGGTTAAAGCTAAGGCTATTGAGGTGAAGAAAGAAGAAAATGATGGTGATGATGCTGATGCACAAGAGCTGGTGGAATACTTGAAGAAGAGAAGAGTGATGGCATTTATAACTAACAAGCAAGATGAAAATGATGCAAAATGAATGGTTTCTAGTACCCTTAATGTTTTGTCATGGCTAAGTTGTAGAATAATATGATGTTAGGTTTTAATCTTACTTTTGGTTATGTAATAGGAAAGCCTAACATTGCCATATTGGATGAACAATGCATTTTAACTTATATGGAGGAAAACATAGTGGACTTGTATGTCCAGTTTGTCAAAAAAAGTCACTACAATGTTGGTCAATGGCTCTTGCAAATCAACATGAATTTGTGACTTTTATGTTTGACATTCTACAGTCAAGTCAAACATCCATGAAAGCTTACAAATTCCATGTCAAAATACCTAAAATGGTGACTGTAAAACCAAAATCAATGATTAATTTATTAGTTTGGTCATTGACTCTTGCAAATCAACATGCATCTGTTAGGATGTTTGACATTCTAGAGTCAAACATCCATGGAAGCATACCAATTCCATGTCAAAATACCAAAAACGGTGACTGCAAAACCAATATTAATGATTCATTTATTAGTTTGGTCATTGACTCTTGAAAATCAACATGTATCTTTTAGGATGTTTGACATTCTAGAGTCAAACATCCATGGAAGCATACAAATTCCATGTCAAAAAATCAAAAACAAATTATTTTTCTTTCCATTAAACCTTAGAAACACAAGGGTACATCCGAATATCCAAAACACACAAGACTAACAGTTGCAACTAAACACTATTCTATCATTTCGTCCTTCAATTTCTTCACAAGGTTGACCATCTCACGTGCACCAAGATGGGATTGGTCCTTCATAATTTGTAGTTTTGTAAGCGTCATCATTATCCTCAATCCGTAGAAAACTTTACATCTCCTCAATGAACCTTGATCTCTTTCTGACAGCCTCCTCCACCTTAGAACATAGACTTTTGAATTTCTCCTTCAGTTTCAACTCATTCTCCAATTCCTTCTCCATGAACCCAATTAGGCGTACGGGCCAAGTTAGTGGACTTGGAAGTAGATTCAAATTGAATGTTTGATATTGTATGCTTGAAGAAGGTATGTTTGGAATAATAAACTTTGTGCATAGTCATGTGTTATATAGACATGAAAGTTGAAACATTGTGCAATTTAGGTCCTTAAAATAAAGGGGTCACTTAGGGTGCTTTCATTGATAAACAAAAGAGGGTACAAAACAGACCCCCGATCAA